>CP124717.1:76337500-77587500 GCA_031232105.1 Capsicum rhomboideum
GCATGCCACGCCTTGGGTTCCTGAATGTGAACTTCAGTTTATTTTTCAAAATTTCAAGGGGCTTTTGGTTCTTTTCTTACCCAAAATCATCCTTCAACTACTCTAAACGTTCCTACTCATTTATTTTATCCTAAATCACTATTAAAGCCATCCTCTCATTTTCTCAAAAGTTCAAAAATTCTCAAACTTCAAGAAGAAGAATTCAAGATTCTAGTTTAAAGTTTTCTTGTAAATTTTGCTACACATGTATATAGAACAACCCTTTTGAAATCTAACTTCGAATCTATGATTTATAAATCCTTGTGTACGTATATGTATTTTGAATATTGATTTAGAGTTGTAAATTATATTATGAAATTCTGAGAGAAGCTTGAACTTACAAACCTCTTTTCTTAAAATTACTTTTGGTTATTTGATGAATTGAATTGGAGGAGGTAACTTTAACTACGGTAGTTCCCATCCTTCTAAAGTGGATGATATAATATTTTTGGGTGAAAAATCCTTACTACTTGATAAACTTCTTAATATACTAATGTAATGATGAAACAAGATGAATTGACCCATGCTTAATTGTTTATACAAAATTTTGAGAAAATTGTGGCTCCTAAATGATTAATAGATTCCGTAAAGGATTTGAATGGTTTCAAGGATCATTTTTATATTTTTGACATGATGGGGCTAAAGAGTTATAAATATTTATGATAATTATAAGATATGGCATGTTTGCTTACAAGTCTTGGTATGACGATACCAATTAAACGAATGCTCTAAGAATATGAAATAATTCTAAAGAATGATTTTTATGATTTGAAAAGGTTAAAAGATTGGCTTAAAGAGAATTAGATGGTTAACCGAGAAGGTATGCGTCCGAAAAGCTCATTATCCGAAACTGTGTTTTGCCGACAGGGGAATGGTTTGTCCTGGAATATGGATAACCTTAATGTATGCTTGCTTTGTACAGTTGTATACAAGAGATAATAGAAAGAGATATGATATGCCTTAGTCTATGCGGCAAACATAGATTGGGAGCTCCACTAATCGAGCAATGATTGGACTCACATAGCCCGTGGTGCTAAGAGAAGTCGATGATACCATCTAGTTCAGAACTAAAGAAAAGAAATGTGTTTATGTTTAGTTTCACTTTGAAGTCTCTATTTATATCCTTTTATGCCTTGACTTCTACTCTCATGATTATTTTATATAAAGCTCGCCTTATCATTTTTCTGTTCTGCATACCAATGCATTCCACGTATTGACTGTCCCCGGGTGCTAAATCGTTTCATGATGTAGGTTCAGAGACACATTCTTGTGGTTCTATGCAGTGTTAGGATCATCAGGACAACTTCAGAGTTGGCGAACCCTTCATTCTTCGGAAGGCAACTTTTATTTAGAGTTTTAGTTATTTCTTTCATGGTATCGCCGGAGGCATGTCCCGGTTTAGATAGTTCTTTATGTTTAGAGGCTTCGTAGACCTAAGTCAATGTTGTTTATCTCAAATGTTTTCATTTCAAATACTTTGAAATTCCTTTAATGATGTTTTGAATAGATTTTAAATGGATCTTTCCGTAAATACTTTATTGAATGCTCATGATGAATGCTAAGAGGTTCTCTCGGACCTTTATTGGTTTGAGTGCCTATTACGTCCAGGGCTTAGTCTTGGGTCGTGACTGATTTTTAATTTAAAAAATCTAAGGTGACTTTAAAAATTTACCCCACCCATTTTCCCCTAGACTCTACCTAACTAAAAAAAACCCACCCCTCTGTTATTTAGTCCCGACCCAAACCTATTTTATGACTAAGAAGTGTGATTGCGTCATTTTCATTTGATTCGGGTCTGGGTCGGGTCTGTAGGGGTGAAAAAATAGGTGAGGTAATTTTTTAAAGCCACATGATATTTTTGGAATTAAAAAATTAATTTTGAAATTACTTTTTAATTTAACAAATATAGGTCTCTGTCAACAAAAGGGTAAATATACACTATTTGTTAGATGGCGAGGATATATATATATAAAATGTATGCGCCATATTTTCAATGAGGAGCATATCCATTCTAAATCACAAGGTTGAGGGATATACTTGTCCCTTTTTCCTTCGGGGTCGTTTGGTAGAGTGCATAAGATAGTACTGAATATGGTGTATTAGTAATGATGAAATTAATTATGCTAAGATTATTTCTTATGCAGTGTTTGGTTTGATGTATTGAAAACAATATGCATTGTTATATATATTTTTTTAAAAAAATATTTGTTTACAAAAATATCCTCCATATTTATAGCTTTGTGTATTTTCTTAGCAAAGCTTTACTATTTATCTTAGAAATGAAAAATAAAATAAAAAATTAAATATTTTTACTTAAATTATTTGGAGAAAAATTAATTATTATCTTGATAAATAGAAAGAAGTGATCCATACTATATAATAAATCTAGTAAAAATCACTTTTAAATTATTTGTGTGTGTGTGTTGGGTTGGGGTTGGGGGGGGGGGGGGGGCATGGCATGCCTTTTCAAGGAGATTCTGAGAATTTATATATTTATTCTTCAATTGATTAGAAATTAACAAAGCAACATAGTTGGTTTAAGAATTAAAATGCCAAAAATCAAATTTCATGAATCTGTATATTCATTCACTCTTCAATGGATTATTAGTCTTATTTAACATTAGAGGAAATTTTTCTTTCTAAATAAAAGAAGAACAAAAGGATGTTGTCTACTAGCAGTACCAAGACTATCAAAAATGGGGGAATACTCATTTTATGACAGTGTCCATTTATGAGATGACTATTGGAAGTTAAGAACAAGAACGGAAGAATTTATACAAGTAAGGGAATGATAGGAAACTGGAAAGGATTTAAGAATGTTTAAAGGAAACTGAGGGTATTTTTGTCTTTATTTATATCTATCCTATGTATTAAATTCTATGTGTTGCTAATATCCCCACGAATCAATTAGTTATACATCCTATAATATCAAATAGGGTATTAGTTATATATTGTCCCAAAATTGCTATCAAACAAAGTATTAAATAATACCACTACTTAATACATGTATTATTTATCCAATACACTCTACCAAATGACCCCTTAATTCTATGCATAGTGCTGGTCCGGCTAACCAAACAAGAGCACGTTACTTGAAAATTACCTGATAAATTGTTTGTGTTCAAATTAAGTAGCCACAGTGATGATAAGTTGGATACGCTGCACGGTATTGAACCCACGATGTGATTGTTCTCCAGTTGTAATTGCTGCAACTTTCGTAAATTACCAATATTTGCTGGAATTGTGCCTGCATATTATATTGGAATAATTACATTCAGATGCTCTTGGGTGATCAAGTTGGCCATTTTTAGCCCAAAATCTTTATTCCCTCCGTTTCTTTTTATTTGATCCCCTTATTAATTATTAAAAATAATTGTTTCAATTTATTTGTCCAATTTATGAAATCAAGAGAAATTTAACATTTTTATTCCAATATTACCCCTATCATTAAATGACTACATAAAGTATTAGTAGTCAAATTTAGCTTTTTCAGAACATAATTAATAAAGTTAATTTAACAAAATAAACTACTAATAAATATTTTGTTTAGGGGAGTGCCAAGTTAACATTGACCAAGTAAAATGAAACTAAGGGAGTAGTTATTACTCTATACCCTGTAACTAACTCAGCCTTTATTTTCTCCTTTGTCTCTCTAACTATCTCTTCTAAATGCACTGTGATCTGGAATAATAATTTGTCATGTCAAGCTTAATTTGATAGTTAGAACTTAGGAGAAAGTTAACAAAGATGAAGCTCTCCAAGGTTTCTCCTTTCAAAATAAGTGTTTGTTTTTTTTGCTTCTTAATTTGATCAAAATTGAGTATAAACAATTCATGTTTTGGAGAAATAGACATTGTTGTTGTGGCTATTGGTGCTCTATTTTCCCTCCTATTTTTCATTTGAGGATGTCTATTGTGAATTCTATTTTTACAGCTGGTACTGTAGAGAATAGCAGAAGAAAGGTAATATCGAGGAACCTTCTGCTAGCCCAAGATCATTAACTAAGAATGGAAGGCTCAACTAAAGAAGAGGAAGCTAAAAAGGAGAACTTTGTTTAGAAGAAGACTTCTTGAATTGAGCTTTCTTGGGTTTGTTTTTGGGTTGGTTACAAATGAATAAGGCCACCCCTATTTATACTTGTGAGGGATGGTTCTAGATACTTCAACATCTAGAATATTCTATGATACACTACAACTATCTAATTCTCTAGAACATCTAGACTTTTTCTAGGTACAAATATCAATAAGACTACACTATATTTTTCTAGATTCTTCTACTAGAATTACCTTGAATATCTAGATAATTCTTAAGATGATTATCCTAAATACTACACTAGGCTACTCTAGAAACATTACTAGAAAATCTATGATATCCAAAAAATCTACTTTAATATTTTTCACACTCCCCCTTAAAGTGTTTTTTTTTGGAAGCTACTCCAAACTTGTTGCGGAAGAACTCAAACGATGTTTTGGACCATGCCCGGTGAAACTCTTAGCAATTTTTTTCCAACTTCTCTTTCTTCTTCAAACAATGAAGATTTTCCGTCATCGACTTGTCCTTCCCGAGTTTTATGATCTTGAGGTCCCGAGCTCCCCCTTTCTCTGAACTCCTCCACAACTTCATTATCTGAAGACACACGTGTGATCGGAAAGTTAGGAGCTCTAGGATTAAAGATTTTAGAACTTACTCTATCTGACGCAAATCTATAACACAAGGATATTTCATCCGTATCAGCCTCCTTATTTGATTCGATGACGATCTGATCATCAATTTTACGTGAAGCCTCAGCACCGTAATAGGATCCACCTCTAGATTCTATTTTTAGCTCTTCAATCATATTGTATGTTTCTCCATCTAAAATTGAGGCTTTAATTTCAACTTCTTCATCTATTTGAACTTGTCACGCCCCGAATCCCATCGGGACATGATTGGCACCCGTAGCCGATAAGGCCCGAGAGAACCAACCTTTGCCTATGTTCAATTATATGCATGCCATAAGAAACCCATAAGCACATAACAACTATAGAGACCAACAATGAAAGCCATGGAACATGATATATACATACATACGCGAAACTGGGCCGTTGAGGCCACCGAGTCAAGTACGACATATCCCTTTGACATTTATACACCCACACCTGTCTACAAAAGCCTCTAACAAAGCATTGACCAAAATGAACTATTCACCAATCGGTGTAGACACTTCAATTGACTTAAGTAATAATTTCGGTGCCTTTGCAAATTTCGCAGCAACCAATAGAGTAACATAGGAAAATGTAGAACCTGGGTTAATTAATGCATATACATTATGTGAGAATATGGATAATGTACCTGTGACAACATCTGGGGAAGCCTCTGAATTCTGGCGGTCCACCAAAGCATAAGTGCGATTCTGGACCCCGCTAGTACTGGCTGCTCCTCTGGCACCTCTACCCCGGCCAATAGGCTGCACCCCTCGGCCAAGTGAAGGAACCGATGCTGATGACGCAACAGCCGACCCAGCTGGCCGTGCTATACTACCCATGCTCCGCTGTGGACACTCTCTCGCTATATGTCCCGGCATACCACACCAAAAGCAGACATTCGTCCCTGTCCGACATGTACCTGTGTGCATACGCCTGCAGTGCTGACACTGCTGACGAGGGAAACCTGCTGCCTGTGATCCATGAACCCCACTATTTTGCCCAGCTGAACCACCTCTAAACCCTCGAGACTGCGAATAAGCACCACCTGTGGAATAAGAGAACGACGGTCTAGGTGGTCTAGGAAACATGCGGGGCCTAGATCCTCCTTGGGACATCATAGGTGGTCCCATAGGTCTAGCCCTTTTGGACTGTCCCCTATCAAATTCATGTACCCTTCGTCTCTGTCTTTGATCCTCCATTTTCTGGGCGAAGGCTTGTAGTCGAGCAATGTCCATGTCCCTTTCAAGGCCGCAATAGTGCAATCTCTTACCAAATATGGCTCTAGTCGGTCCACGTATCTATGGACCCTGTCTGTCATCGTAGCTACAACATGTGGCGCATATCGAGCCAAGGAATTAAATTGCAAGCTATATTCCCTGACGCTTAGATTTCCCTGACGAAGATTTAGGAATTGATCCGCACGTGCCTCACGGATCTCATAGGGCAAGTAATGATCAAGGAAAGCCACTTTAAACTCTTCCCAAGTAGGTGGGGTTGCATCAATATCACGGGATTTCTTCCAATCCTCGTACCACAATATTGCCTCTCCTTTCAACCTGTATGCAGCAAGTTCAACTGTCTCTACCCCTGTCACATGCATAACTTCCAAGGCCCTCTGAATTTGATCCACGAAGTCCTGTGGATCTGCTTTTGGATCTGCCCCTGTGAAGATAAGAGGGTCCAATTTGAGGAAATCCTGTGTTCTGCGACTGGCTACTCTAGCCGCATCATCATCATGTGTCATTGGACCAGCTCGTCTTTGACTCTGGGCTGCCACTAACTGTGTTAACATCTGAACTGCATTTTTCAGATCCTGGTCCGTAGTGTTGACTGGTGATTCTACAGGTACGCTTCTCCTACTCGACTCTTCTGGTACAGAGGGAGTGGAGGAAGCTCGTGACACAAATTCAGGCTCAGTCTCACCTTGAGGAACTTGATCAGGTGGTGGTATACTGGTCCCTTCACCAGCAATTCTATCTAGCAGCTTACTTTTACCTTTTCCTCTTCTAGTGTTCGGCATTTTGAACTATACCAAAGAAAAATAATTACCAAGATCAGATACAATGCAACTTACAACATTAGCTCTATTGCACGATCTAGAATGAAGAAAAGAAACAACATCCTAAATGTCCCGTAGCCTCCTACTTATAAATGTGGTGCACAACACATCGATAAGTAAGACTCTACTCAGACACGGCTTTGTAGACACCCTTAGAACGACCCGCTCTGATACCACTTTTAATGCGTATACACCTTACACCTTAGATGCGTATACAATAATCCCGCTCCTTCTCTATGTGTCACTCTACAACATAAATACATAACGAAAGTCACATTAACCACCAATTGCTTTGCAAATGCATACCATGTCAATGAGTTATATGTTTGCCTTTAAACATGTCATTTCCCCTTGACGAAACCATTGATCATACTATTATTCCAAAAATTTCATAATATTCCCAACATTGACCAATACATGATAATTGATACATTTTACCACAACACTTCTCCTTTACATAGCACATCTTTCACCAAAGGCAAGAATACACTATTCACCACCTTGCCAACACAACTATCATAATATACATAATCTCCCATGCATATAATATGTTAATTCATGTGAATAGATACTTACCAAGGCTTGAAATAGGATGATCTTGTCCAAAGAGTCCAAAGGAATTATTTTGCTTTAGGGTTTGGAAATGGGAAATGTTGAGAAAAATATCTTAGAGGCATGAGAGGTTTTGGACAATAAAAATCTGATTTACCCCTTTATATAGGCCTCTCATGTTGTCCTTAGCCAATTCTTGGCATTTAATACATGTTTTACTTGGTCAATATTGGAGGAATGGATCATTTCCCTTTGGGCCTATGTATTTTATTCCAATTTGGGCCTCAAATTGGGCCCAATAACACATCTCAACTTAGCCATCAATTTTTCATACATAATTCACCATATATCTCATGTTTACATAATTCCATGATGCCACGACAATATTCTCTTAAAAGATTCTCCTTCGTCGTTTCGATCGCAAAAATAGGAATTCTAGTCGCCCTTGACTTCATTGGACATTTTTGGGTCACTATTAACATTTCATGATTTGATCATGTAGGAGTATGTAGGAGTGTATTGAAGTGTTTGAAGCTTTAACACTGCTCAAATAACTCCAAAGGACCAAAAGAAACCACCCAAGAAGCGTCGTAGAATTGCGTTACAAAACGGATCCGGAAAGGCACAAAATTTGTGCCATGCGCCACTAGCTGCAAAGCAGGCTGTGGCGCAAGTTTCCAGCCTTCTCTGAATCTTCAGACTGCAGGTGGCTTGTGCCACACCCCTGAAACAGGGTAGTGGCGCAAGTTTCAGCACTTTGCTGAATTTTTCGGCCACTAATCCAATGGTTGCGTATCGTCCAATCCCTTATCAAAACACTACAAAATACTTACTTAGTGATCTTAACCATCAAGTAAACATGACTTAAAGTCACCAAATGAGGTTAGAATGTGTACGAGTTATTACCCAAATGCTCCACGAAATCACAATACACCTCCTACGAAGGTCTAATCGCACATGTTAAGTCCGATATCAAATGTTTCACCAATGACACTATAAAACACATATTCATGGCATCTCAACACCTATGTAAATATGATCCCAAGGTATCAAGTGAGGTTATAAAAGTACGGGGTGTTACAGAACTTTAGCTTCTTCATCAGCTTTCAGTATTTGCTCCGACCCAATGATTGATCTTGATATGGCAGATGATTGATCAGGGATTCCCACTACGTCTTCCTCAATGCTTTCTCTTGAATGGTCATCATCGGAATATGTAACTTCAAATAATGTTAGGTCAGGTTCTACTTCAGAATCCTTCACGTTTAAATTTTTATTGCCAATTTCAGGATCTGCTTCTTCAATTTCCTCGATAACAGCTGCCATGTCACCTGTCTGACCGTCTTCAGAATACTTTTGCTTCTTATTGATGACATCAGGGCCTTCCTTTGCCACATGATGGACTATATTATATTCTGAATTCACCATCCAGTCTCTTTCAAAATTAATGGAAGCCAAGGCATCTATTGCTCGGCTCTCAGCTGCTAAGTACCTTTCCTATTCTTCTTCTTCTTCTTCCACCACATTTTTAGTTTGAGCCATGTTGCTATCCGTGGCTCGACAAAATCTTCTTATATGTCCTATTTTGCCACACCGATAACATATGAGAGGCTTCCTACCATAATTGATATAAGACTCTTCCTTCTTTTCAGGAGAGCTTAAACGACCACCTGATGATCGAGAGTGAGGCATATCTCTTGCTTTTCCTTTAACGTTCCTTTTGTCAGCTACAAGAGCATTTTATTCCCTTTTTGTGACAAATTCACCAGCTAATTGTTTGGCTAGTAACTCCTGTGACGACAACAAATTCTCAAATTCCTCCAAGGATGGTTGTTGAGCCCATCCTTGAATCGATGTAACAAAGGAAATATATTCTGGTTTCAAACCACGAATAATATTTTTTCTTATTCGTGCTTCAGAGATAGCCTCATCCGGATTTAATAAAGAGATCTCAGAACATAAGTTCTTAATCTTTAAGTAATACTCGGCAATAGAAAGATTACCTTGGACGGCATTAGCCAATTCATTCTCCAATATCTGTAGCCGAGCTTCATTCTTCTTGTTGAATAACTGATTGAGGGTCCTCCATATCTCATGGGCTGATTTGCACCTTATGATATGGTCAAATAAACTAGAGGAGATGGTCCTCTTCAGTATGAACTCCGCCTTTGCATTAGTCTGCTTCCACTTCTTGTATACACTACTATTCTCCGGTCCGTCTTCAGGAGGACTTGTGTTACTCCCATTAACAACATCCCACAAATCCTCGCCCACAAGGTATGATTCCATACATGTCTTCCATACCTTGTAATTGGACTGATTTAACAACTCCATTCCCAGTCCATTACAACGACCGCTGAAATCCATAAAGAGAAACCAGTTGAATCTATCACCAACCCGATCTTGAAATAAAACCTAGAAGCCAAAGTTTGGCTATGACTCTGATACCATGTAGAGAATAGCAGAAGAAAGGTAATATCGAGGAACCTTCTGCTAGCCCAAGATCGTTAACTAAGAATGAAAGACTCAACTAAAGAAGAGGAAGCTAAAACGGAGAACTTTGTTTAGAAGAAGACTTCTTGAATTGAGCTTTCTTGGGTTTGTTTTTGGGTTGGTTACAAATGAATAAGGCCACCCCTATTTATACTTGTGAGGGATGGTTCTAGATACTTCAACATCTAGAATATTCTATGATACACTACAACTATCTAATTCTCTAGAACATTTAGACTTTTTCTAGGTACAAATATCAATAAGACTACACTATATTTTTCTACTAGAATTACCTTGAATATCTAGATAATTTTTAAGATGATTATCCTAAATACTACACTAGGCTACTCTAGAAACATTACTAGAAAATCTATGATATCCAAAAAATCTACTTTAATATTTTTCACAGGTACATGTGGTTATATAAATTTAGCAATAGACTTCAATGTGGATCGCTTTGCTACTGTTGTTCCTAGCCTTTATAAAGAAGGTAATGGCTATGGTGCTTGTTATCAAGTTATTTCTCGATCAGTAACTCCACCTTCAATTTAATTCCTTCATAAATACTCAATCTATTCCAATATATGTGACATAATTTTTTTTAGTCCGTTCAAAAAAAATTATCAAATTTCTATAGTTAAAAATAATTTTAGTTTAAAATTTCTTTTACTCTTAATAAAATGATTTATGATCGATCATACAAATGATCAATGAGTTTTTAGATCATAAATATCAAAAATCCTCCTTTCTTTTCTAAACTTTGTATCAAGTCAAATGATGTCATATAAATTGACGAAGGGAGTATGTTACTTAAATCTATTATTCAACATGGCATGGAGTAATTTGTAGTAATCTGACATTTATCCCAAAAACATGCAATATCTCATTATTTTTTAATTTGTAACTCGATTGTATTTTTAATGATACTTCCCCGTCACTAGGGGGTGGGTATTCGATCAGTTTGGTTCGATTGTGTTCAATTTGGTAAAAATATAAACCAAAACCAAACTGAAATTACTCGGTTTAATTCAGTTTTGTAAAATTCAGTTCGATTTTTCGGTTTGTACTTATTACATTAGAAAATTCTGAAATTGAAAGATTATATGAGTAAACAGAAAGCCAAAAAAAAGGAGAAAAACAAGGAATGAAATGAAAAAATATTTTAAAGCCTTATATACCGAAACTAGATGAATCTAAACTAAGCAGCTTGAGTCTATTTAGTATTTCGAATTTGGATGTTCAAGAAAGGAAATAAAATATCTTTTTGGGAAAACAAAAAAAGAAAAATAAGAAATGGTAAAAACTAATTAAGTGATGATCTGTTGGTCTTGACTTGGTGGAAAGACCCATTTAGTTGTGGTCTTAACCCTCGTGGGTTAGTTATTCAAATAGATTTTAAAATAGCTTTTTTCTTTTTTGACTCAAAATGTCAAATGTAATTTGTTAATTCGCTATTTTCCACGTCAACAACGAGTATATTACACTCTCCTTATTTTTTTAATTGTCAAAATAGTGTCTAATACAACATTTTTTGAATGGGTTGAATGTTCAATTAAAATGTGTCTTAATTGGGTGTCTAAGTGAAAAATCGTGTCCACTTTAAGTGTTTTCATATGTATTCAGTATTTAGGGGGTTCCTCGAGTTCACGTGAACCCATGCTCGAATTATCAAATAATGCGATGATGATTGAGTACACCTCTTTAAGTGAGGTTAGAAATTTAAATCTTATATGTATCTTGTATTTTTTTTCTTTCTAAAATTAGGTAACACCTCTCTAAATGGTTATCGGTAAGACTTTTTGCATTTTAATTACTATTTTTTTCTTTAACCTTTCAAAATTTTCAAGCCTATCACATTAGAAATTCCTAATTTTGTTAACCACTGTAAATTTTTATATAATTCAACTAATCACAATACCTTTGACAATATATATAACTATATATATTTAAAAAATATTATTTTAAAAGATAAGAATTAATTTTGGACCTATAATTTTAAAGGCAAATAACTCAAATTTATATCTTTGATCCACTTTTTTCATAAAAATGTATTCATCATCTCAAAATCCCGGATACACCTCTATATATATTCAACTAAAAAAGAGAGTAGGGCATGGGCTATAATTGTGAGCGCACAACAATACAACTTCATTAAGTAAAGAGTAACTCGATGCACTAAAGCTCCCGTGGGTCTAGGGAAGCAACACGACTTCTTTTAGTAAAAATACAAAATGTTATTCAGATTGAGAAAAGTATGAAGTATGTACCTTGCAAGTTGTTTCCCCCAAGGTTTAAGAACTCAAGTCTCTCCTCCAAGTAAACTATTTCTGGTGGAATAGTCCCACTGAAGTTATTGTATGACAATGACAATTCATACAATTCCGTGCAGTTTGACAAACCAGCTGGAATGTGACCGGTCAAGTGGTTGGAAATGATTGAAATGCTCTTTATTCTTTGAAGACGACGACATATATCTACAGGAAGAATCCCTGATAATTGATTATACGTGAGAGCTAAAATTTCCAACGAGGAAATGTTGAAAATGGAGAATGGAATTGAGCCAGTTAGTTGGTTACTGACTAAAACCAACTCCTCTAGTCTCCGAAGATTACCAAAATCTGTGGGAATCTCTCCGCTGAAATTATTGTTCGAGAGATCCATCACCTTCAATCGATGTAAACGAGACAAATCCTGAGGGAGGTCTCCACTGAAATTATTTTTGCTCACATCTAGAGAACTGAGAAAAGAGAGGTTTCCCAGCTGTGGCGGAATGGTTCCAAGAATGTTCATGTTGGATATATTTAGTGCAGTGACCCTATGGTGACGAGAGCCGCAAGTGACTCCAATCCAATCACAAACGGAAGCTTGAGAGGACCAATTCTGAGTTAAGCGATGAGAAGAGTTTAGAGTAAAGCTGGCTTTCAAGGCAAGTAGAGCTGATTGATCTGTGTTAGTTATTATATTTTTGCTAATGCATTTCTCTAAGAAGTAGAGCAGCAAGACAACTACTGAAAGAAAGAAAGAGTAGGCTTTCTCCATGTTTACAAATGAACGGTAGTATCGGATAAAATTAGGAATTATAAAGTAATCAGTTATAATGTTAACCGAAGAAATACATAGCAATATGAAAAAAAAAAAAAAGATGAAGAATTATTAACCAACTTTGATCAAGAAGATAAGCACACTACTCAGTGGGTTAGAACAAAATTCTACAGCAGCACAACTTGGTGAACAATAAAGTTTTACCTTCTAAAGTTAATGGAGATAAAGTTTACAATTTTCATGGATATTAGTACACGAGAAGTGTTTAGTGCCATATATATCAAAGCAATGCCAGACCTGTGCATCGAAAATTAGTGGTTATAAATGTTCCAGAGGCAGGAGACTCTGACTTTTCCAAGTCTTCTGAGAGTTTTTTCCAAAAAGGCATTAAATACTGTGGAATCTATATGGGTGAGTAGGGTAGGAAAGAAAAATGCCTTTTTTTTTAATGAAAAATGTTTCCGTGGAAAAATATTTTTTTTATTGTATTGGATAAATAAGCAGAAAATTCAAATTCATCTGATATACCTAATGCTTTATCTGTGCTCTTATTATGTTGAAAGCTTTTCTCTTATTCTTTCCTGTTTAAATCATATGAACAACCGAAGAAAATGGTCATTTTATGCATTAAAGCATAACATACTTTGCCACTACAAAAGCAGACATCCTTCATCTTTCTTGTGTCTTTGAATATATATCTAGTCAGTGTTGCATATAAGAAAAAACCGATCAAAGAGATTTTTCAAGTTAGATGCTTCACTATTTCTGTAAATAATTTTGAGTATCGAAAGGGGAAGTAGAAGAATACTGCAAAGAGAATGCAGCAGCAATGTACAAGGTTACCAGAAAGAAATATGGTGGCTGGAATCTGGATAGATAGGTATTCCTAGAACCAAAAACTGGGATATTGTCTATAAGCCAGAATCAGTTACATATATCTCGTGTCAACATATAATATTGTTGATGTTCTTTTATAGGCCTTCACCACAAGAAGTTTACGTTTCATTTTGCGCAATTCTATTTTATACTTGTACCCTTCTCTTTTTTTTGAACTGCAAATAAGTTGATGCTACTTTTGATGAAGGTGACGTTAAACTGGTCGAAAGTTTTTCGAAGCAGATCCCGATGATCATCTGTCTTCTGTGATGCTAATCTTTGTTTCTGTATTCATTTCATCTGTAGAAAATCTTTCACATATATTATTAAAGAGAGGAGAAGTATTCAAGTATCAAGACACCACAATGGTGCTTTAAAAACAAATAAAGCAAAAGTTAACACCGAAACAGACATGACACTTAATCGTTTGGTATGTAGATAATATTATCCCGGGATTATAATCCTTGGACTATTTTATACCATATGGGAGGTAGTATAAAATAGTCCCATGGTTGATGGGATAAGATGGGTTATACCAAGACTAAATTTGGTATTAGCTTTATACCATGTTTGGTTGATGGTATAAATTAGTCCCGGATAAATTTATACCATCAACCAAACATGGTATAAATTTTATCCATGGGATATCTCAACCTTATCCATGGGATATCCCACCTTATACCTCCTACCAAACGACCTACCCGGGTGTGTTCAAATGATCAATGAAGTGACGAGAATTATCAGGTCCTTAGGTTCAAATCTTGACAGAGGCCCCAAAAAAGGTGAGGAATAACATGATGGAATTCTACAAGAAATTGCCGATGGAATCCATTGTTCAGTGAGAAATAATTTTCTCAATGTGAATTTTATTGTCTACAGTAACCACTCAAGTGGTTGGAAATAATTGAAATGCTCTCGATTCTTTGAAGATGGCGGCATCTATCTACAGGAAGGCTCCTGATAATTGATTATATTGATTGAGCTGGTGATTTAAGTGTTGGAAAAGGACTTTTCGGTCTTTCATTTTTTTGTTATTCACCAATTAGAACACACCTTAAACTTTTGAGCTTTAAGCCTCAATCTCAATTGTGACCTGTAAGAGTGAAAAATATAGATTGCCTTTGTGCTTTCAATCTAAATCGATCTGTTCACTGTGACAACTCCGTTCAACTTGATAACTAAAAGAGCCTACGCTTGTAGTTCAACATTTTACACTGCTCTTCATCGACTATTGAAGCTGATATCTCAATAATAATTTATGAACACTAATACTATAATTTAGTACACATCTCAGATATTAAATTTATTACATATACACACTCAAACTTGAAACATCCACAAGAAATAAGAGAAGTTCAAATCTCGGACCAAATGTTTGTTGGCAACTCAATTGGTGTCACACAAATTTGCTGACGCCAGGCGTAAAAGGCGGCACTACCTGTACAAAATTTTAAATAGCATCAAACTTGAGTTGGTAGTGATTGTAGATACAAACTCATAGCACACACAAAAATTCTCTAATAGTAACGGATACTTGAGTTGTTTACTTCACTTTTCAACATAAAGTACACTTCTAACTTTTTTCTTAGGACTTCCTGGAAAACAAAATTTGGGCTCTAGTAGAAATAACCAATTTGGAAATAAAAAGTTTCGCCGTGCGAATTATGAGAAATAGGAATATACCTAAGTTTAACATTCATAATTTGTTTTTTACATTAAACTCTTAATGTTTGAACTTAAAATTTCTTTCTTAATTTTACTGGGCTTCATTTTCCTATAATTTCCCTTCTTATTTTGGACTCTTAAGTTCTCCTTCTTCAATTCATTATTTCTATTATAAAGGGATATATGTGTTTGTATATGAAACAACAACAAACCCAATGAATTCCCACAGAGTGGGTTTGGAGGGTAGAGTGTAAGCAGTCCATACCTCCACCTCGGAGGTGAAGTAGAGAGGTTGTTTCCGATAGACTTCTATGTTTTTGTATGAAAAAATAAAATATCCGTTTCTCTATTCATATATGGTATAGACAAGTCAATAATCATTTCTATTCCTGAAAAACGAAATAATTTATCCAGACGACATCAGAATATTTTAGAAAGTTGGATATTTACCAGCACATAAACCTTGCTACATCCTTTGCGAAGAAATTCCAGCTTGATCTTCTTGACATTTGCCAGGACTTCTTTCATGTTCAACCTTTCATTGGGAGATTCAGTTGTGCAATGCAATGCCAACTCCAAAATAAAGGATACACAATGCAACTTTTTCTGGACGCCAATCTCTTGTGGTTCCATTAATGTGACATCAATAATATCCTCTGGTGTTGACATCAGTACCCAACTCCTCATGCTCAAATTTTCTTGAAACATTTCATCATATGGCCTTTTCCTTGTGAAAGTTTCCATGAGCATAATGCCGTAGCTGTACACATCACATCTTCTAGAAACTAATCCCACTGATCCATACTCTGATCCAATGTTACCAGAATAATTATTTTTGTAACGAGCTAAATAAAGAAATTAAAATAATATCTATATTTAAGCCCAAGAGTGTGACCTAGTGGTCAATGAAGTGGGTTAAGAACCATGATGTCTCAAGTTCAAATCCCAACGAAGAGACAAAAACACTAGGTGATTTCTTCCCATTTATCCTAACATTGGTAGACAGAGTTACCTGATACCTATTGCTGGTGGGAGATGGTAGGTATCCCGTGGGTTATCAAAAAAAAAAATCTATATATTTGCTAAATATTAAAAATATTGAATCTGCCTTGAGTAGATAAAAAATAAAAACTGAAGGTATAATGGCAATTAGTTTGTATTATATTAGAACCAGTAAACTAATTTTTGATGTAAAACAAAACTTCATATGCTATAATAAAAGGACTAAAAGAAAGTTACCTGGTGCAATGTAGCCCATTGTAGCAAGTGTTTCAGTATGAGCAATTGATTCCCCTTCTTCTAATAACTTGGTCAGGCCAAAGTCACTCACATGTCCAACCAACCTTTTGTCTAGCAAGACATTGCTAGGCTTCAAATCACTATGGACAACAACTGCTGCATAACCATGATGGAGATACTCCAAAGCGGATGCAACATCGATCATTATGTCTAGTCTTTGGATCATATTCAAGAAATAATCATCAGAATGTAACCATTGCTCCAGACTCCCATTTGGCATGTACTCCAGAAGTAATGCTTTAAAATCCATGTTAGTACAACTGCTGATAACTTTGGTAAGATTTCTATGGCGAAGGTTGCGTAGTACTTCACATTCAGCTTCAAAACTCTCGAGTGCACCTTCAATCTGTAAATTAAACACTTTGATTGCCAAAGTCATCCCGTTTGCAAACTTGCCCTTGTAAACAGAGCCAAAACCTCCCGAGCCTAGCAAGTTGCATTGGTTGAACCCTTGAGTTGCCCTTTCAACTTCAATGTATGAAATCCTGGCTAGTGTTATTGTTGCAGGAAAGGATTCGGCTTGAGTTGGAACATTTTTGTTCCCACGTCTCCTGAACATAAACACAATGATTGAGCCAAGTACCATTACTGCAGCTCCCAGTGAAACAAGTATAATCAGAAGCAGTTCCCTTCTCCGTGAATGAAGAAAAGACCAAGTCATACAAGGTCGAAAAAGTAAACCGCCACATAATTCATCATTTCCCATATAAGATTGCCAGGTGAAATTGAGAAAAGGTCCTTTACTTGGTATTTCACCTTCTAATCTATTGAATGATACATTGAAATTCTTCAGATATCGAAGTGACTCTATTGATTTTGGAATCGTACCTGAAAGGATGTTATTGGATAGATTCGCGGATTCCAAACTTATCATTTTCCCCAGTGTCTCAGGAATCGATCCTTGTAACTCATTATAAGCCAGGGAAAGATAAAGTAGATTCTGCAAGTCTCCAACTGTGGTGGGAATACTTCCTGAAAGGTGATTCCTTGACAGATCTACAGATGTTATGGCATTCAACTTTCCAAAATCTGGAGGTATAGAACCAACCAAAGAATTATTTGACAAGTGAAGCACCAAAATATCTTTGAGGCTCCATAGACTCCTGGGAATGTTAGTGAGTCTATTTGAATTTAGATAAATATTTCTCAAAGTGGTAGCATTACCAATGCAATATGGTATTGGACCCGAAATCTGATTATAAGACAACTCAACGAAGTACAACTCCGGCAATTTGCAAAGGCAATCTGGCAAGGGTCCACTTAACCTATTATTGTCAAGAAATAACCCTTGAAGAAAGTGTAAATCACATAATGTTCTTGGCACTGATCCAGTCAAGTCATTGCTGGATAGGTACATAGTGTTTAAGTTACTTAAATTCCCAATTCCTAATGGTATCTGGCCCCTAATTTCAGAATGAGATAAATCGAATATTTCAAGAGAACTGGAGAGATTGCCAATGGAGTCCGGAAGAACACCATTCAAAGAATTATTCGCTAAGACAAGGTGTGTTAAATTTCTGCAATTTGCCAAGGAAGCAAAGATACTTAGATGCGGAGATGATAAGTTATTACTGAACAATCTCAGATGTTCAAGATGCCTCAAATCCCCGAATGAGTTCGGAATTTCGCCACTGAATTTGTTATCATAAAGAGATAATTTCTGTAGATTTGAAGAATTGGAGATTGAGGTGGGTATAACTCCACCAATGTTGTTATCACCCAAATGCAAATGCTGCAGATTTGTTCGCCAGTAGCCTGAAGCAGATGGAAGGCTACCCGAAAGGTTATTGAATGCAAGTGACAGCAGTTTCAGGGTAGAGATATTGAAGAGCTCTTCAGGTATGGAACCACTTAACTTATTAAATTGCAAATAAAGTGACTCCAATTTGTGAAGATTCCCAACATTTCTCGGTATGACACCTGACACATGAGAAAAAATGGAAAATTTTTATTATGGGCCTCATACGCGATCTAATACTTGTATGAAGCTTTTTATAAAGGGAAAAAAAACTAAATATATAACATTAGGTTATTTAATACAAGTTATAGCAAAACTTTTTAGATTGCAAGTTATATCAATTTATTAAAATAAAACAAAAAATAATAAAACAATTTCCTTTTTATAAAAAAGCAAAAAATCACCCCAAGAAAAAAGGAAAAACAAATTTCATAGTAAAAAATTAAAAAATTCATCCTTAAAAATAGCAACAGTTAAAAAAAAGATACCAATCACACCCAAAATTCTCTCTGAAACCATATTTTTTTTCTTTTTAAAATTGAATTTGCGTCTTCTTCTTCAACAACTTTTTTTTTCCTTCTTATTTCAGCAACAGATCAACAAACATATATTGTTTGAAACAAAAATTTTCTCAAATAATTTTTGTATTTGAGTCGAGAATTTATAATCATACACAAAACATATATATATATATATATATATATATATATATATATATTCTAATTATGGAGAAATGTAAAGCAATTTCTGAAAAATATTTTAAAACGTATATTTGTATATAAATTTGATATGTTTTTTGAATTAGATATATTCTTCATCTTATGTTTTTGTTTTCTGGTATGTTGAAAAAAAAAATATTGAAATGTGTATATTATGTATGCTTTTTATATGTTTGTTGATTTCTATTTTTTTTTATCTTAAATAGTTTTTTTAAAAATATTTCTTCTGTAGGAATTCAATATGTTTATTGCTTTCCTTTTTGTGGTGAAATCATAAAAATCTTGTTGGAAGAAAAGTAATTTTAACCGTGTATTTTTGTATATGAATTTTGTCCGAAAAAATCTCCTTCTTGCTCTTACTGATTGTGGAAAGTAGACTCACTTTCAACTATCTTCTTCTTGCTCTTACTGACAGAAGATGGAGTGAAACAACCAAGATCAAAAGAAGGTTTGGAAAGAACAATGTGGCTACTCTTTTCTAATAATCTAGGACTCTTCCGAGTATGAATAGAATCGAACTTGGGTTTAGAAGACATGATTCATATCGAGGTGAAATCAAAGCATAAATCGAACATATAATGCAATTGAATCAAAATAACTCCTAAATTAAAACGAAATTCAAACCTCAAAAGCAAAAATCGGTTAAGAAAAGACCAAAGATGATACACAAAAAAACCCAAAATCGGAGAATTCATATGAAGAAGATAAAAAAAAAGTAATATATTCAAGGAAGATGTGTGTGTTAATAGGCAAGAAATATTTTCCCAATAAAGAGAGTTATAGAGAAACATGTAACTTTTCTGAAAAAGGAAAAAAAAAAGTGAATAAATGAAGATAAATTATTGACCGGATTTTAATCCTACCATAATTATCAACACATTTATTTAGGAAAGATGAAATATTAAACACTAAAAAAAAGGAGATAATTAGACTAATAAATATGTATTAAACAATTTTTTTAAAAAAGAAATAAAATTAAATTTTAAAAAATTGCTATAACTCACAATTAATTTCATAGTTCAATAATTATATAAAAGTGTTATCACAACTTGCAATAAACAATCTAATAAGTATATACAAGATAATTTCCTCTTTGACATGTGGAGCTTGTGGCCCTAAACTTGTTGGGTTTTTCCGTATTGACACCTCAATTAGGTCACGTTCCTATTGAATCCCCGAACCTCTCATAAAGTGTACCTATTAAGCACTTTTTTAAAAGACCATAGAAAAACTGGAATGTGTGGAGTCTACAAGCGGGAGACATGGTAAATACATCAATAAGACAAAGACAACTGATTTTTGCTCACAAAAAATCCAACAAAAAAAAAGTAAAAAACTTTTGAGTCAAAAATAATTTTTTTTTTAAAACCCTTAATTCATGTAGGTCTTCTTCTTTTCCGAAAAAAAACTTTCATTTTCTTGAAAGAAAAACCTCCATTACCTCCGTCATCTCTTCTTCCAATGCAAATTCTATTGCCACATCCATTGAATTTGATCCAATTCTTTGTTGATTTTGGACATCCAAAATCAAAAATTAAGAATAGAAACATGGCTTGAAAATGAAATTTGTCATCAAATCTGATGGTGCTTTGAAATGTAATGCATTTCTTGGAGATTGAGGAAGACGAAACAAATTTACCGAATTCGATATGAAACTTTTAGCATCTTTTTCATTTGGGCTTGAGAACAAATGTTATTTGAGTTACAAAGTGATGGGATTGGATTTTGACGAGACAATTTACGGCGGTAAAAATGGTGGGAAAGCTATCGACAGTTGTGATGCGGTGTTGGGTGACGCGGCGATGGCTCCGGCCCATGAATCTTCCTCCTTACTATTTGACAGTGGTGAAGAGGAGAATTTAGATGCGGAAAAAGATTATTTTTTAGAAAAAAAAAGAGAAAAAACAAATACATTTTAGGGAGAAATTATTTTCTTGTTGAAGGTGGTGATGGTGGTGATGGTGAAAGAGCGATGGTGGCTGTAAATTGACCTTGAAGAAGATAAGAAATAAAAAAAATTATAAATGAAAAAGATTAAGGTCTTCCACCCTCTCAAAGGAGAGTGTACTCTACATGTTGTGCCAGATCAACGAGTATGCTTAATAGGAACATGATCTAATTAAGGTGTCAACACAGAAAAATCCAACCAGTTCAGAGACCTGCGTATGTATTTCGCCTTTTTAATTGTTTCTCTCTCTTTCATTTTTCTCTTTCCTTTTTTTTTTTCTTTATTTATTTTGATTCTAACTTTCTTTTCTTTCTTCCGTATAATACTCCTCCCTACTTTTCTTTGGTAATTTTTTCCTCTTTTACTTTTTTGATGTTAAGCTAAATTTTTAATTAATTAAAGTTGGAATATATATATGAGTCTGAATTTTTTGTCTTTTGTCACACAAGACAATTTTCAAAGGTTTGTTGTATAAGTGGGGCCACAAACTCCACATGTCAATTTATAAAAGGACTCATACAAGTATTACATGGCGTATGAGGCCCATAATAATTTTTTTTGAAAAAATGATGTAGAAGATTAGATGCTCTCTCAACTTTGGATAATTGATCATTATAATCACTTCATTTTATTTTGTCTTTTAAAAGTTATCGACTTTGGTAATAGACTACCATAGTCACTCAATTTTTTGTTTTGTCTTTCAAAAGTCAGAGGGTGTTTGAATAGACTTATTTTTAAGTGCTTTTGGCTTTTAAGCATTTTTTAATTTTTGGAGGTGTTTGTCAAAGACAAAAAGTGTTTTTAAGCACTTTACTTTAAACTTAAAAAGTATAAAAAAAAAAAGAAGCCAAAAGTAGGTGACTTTTGACTTTTAGCTTTTAAGTCACTTAAAAAAAGCTTATCCAAACACCCCCTCATTCAACTTACCTAATTAACTTTGGCAAAATGGTCTTCTGGATCCTTGTACTAGTCCGAGTTTGTAATATGGACCCTTCTACTTAACCTCTTACCAACTGAACCCCTCAACTCATCAAAACACATCATTTTAAACCTTTTTCTCATCCGAAGAATGTGTGTGTAATACAAACGAATACACGTAGAATTCCACGTCATTTTTTAATACCACGTAAGAAATTATTTTTTATTAACAATCAAATATCTACCCTCCCCCCTCCCCCCACCCCTCTCTTCTTCTTCTTGAATGAATACGCCCCCTTCATTCCTTCCACCATTTTTTTTCTTTATTTCTTTCCTCTTTCTTCATCAAAATGCTCCTCCTCCTCCTCCTCCTTCTTCTTCTTCTTCTTCCCCATTTCTCTTCTTTAAATCCTTTCTCTGCTACTTCTTCTCTTTTTCTTCCCCATTTCTCTTCTTTAAATCCTTTCTCTGCTACTTCTTCTCTTCTTCTTCTTCTTCTTCTTCTTCTTCTTTTTTTAATTTTTTTATAAATCACATTGTGAGTAGGGGTATGAGAATTGAATTTAATTGGGTTATTATTTCAAAACCAATATTTCAAAGATTTGCATCTATATTTTAGAGATTAAAATTTGAGATTTTTGTATAGGGTGAAAATCGTTTACACTTCTGAACTTTGCTGTAAAAATCAAAAAAACCCCTCAACTTTGAATAATAATCATTCTCCCCCCTTTTCCTATTTGATTTTTCAAAATACCTACTTTACCTTTGTATTTATATCAACATTTGTATCTTTTTTTTTTAAAAAAAAAAAATCTTCTTTATAAACACAATTTTTATTTTTTAATTTATATAACATATTTTCTATAAAAAGCTGAAAATTATTTTTTAGATGAAAAAATAAAAGTGAGAAATATTAATTGAGTATATGAGTTAATAACATTCTATAATGAAATAAATGAGCAAAATAATAAAAATTAATTTTATTAAAAATCAAAACTCTAATATTTATTTATACTTGAAAATAATAGGTAATTATAATTTTATAAATATATTTCAATGCAAGTGATACAAAAATAATTAATAGTCGAGGGTCTTTCGAAAACAACCTCTCTACCTCCCCAGATCTCGCTTATGGAATTTCACTGGGTATGGTGTTGTTGTAGATGTATATTTGTTACAAATCAAATGATTATTGTTAATGAATTTTAAATTATAATTTAGAAAATAATTCATATTGCCAACCAAAACTCATTTATCTGTATAGACATTAGATAATAAGAGAGAATCAAAATATGCATCTATATACATAATTACATACACACATACATACTTAATACATATAATATAAAAAATTTGTATGTAAAAAAATCCATTAGATTTTGTGATTAATTTATAAAAAGAATTATTTTACTAATAATGTTAATGAATTTAAATAAAAATGATAAATACCTAGGTTATGAAAAATAAATATATATAATATAAAAAATATTATATAAATAGAAGATTGAAAATATCAAGGGTAAACTAGACATTACATAGTGAAAAAGGGGGGAGAATGATTATTGTTCAATGTTGAGAGGGGTGTTTGATTTTTAAAATAAAGTTGGAGGGTGTAAACAATTTTCACCCTTTTTGTATATGGATATGAATTAAATTTAATTGGAGTTATTTTTTTTGTAATTTCTTTCTTTGATTTGATGATTGTTATTTAGTAAAGAATTTCTACTTATTTTTATCAATTATTAATTAATTCTTAAAGGTGGTAAAATGGAGAAAAATGGAGGACATGGGTTGGGGGTAAAGAAATCCAAGTGGGGTGAGGAAAAGAGATGGGGGAAGAATGGAGGTGGGTAGGCGGGGTGAAGGTAAAAAGATTTTTATTTTATTTTTTATTTATTTAATTATTTTTAATAAAAAAATTCATTTGTACGTGCGAAAAACGCGTGAAATCACGCACTTTCTCCGACTCAACCATTAAGTTGCCAAATAGGTTTGGTCAACGGTTAAAAGGGTTTAAAATGGTGTGTTTTGATGGGTTGAGGGGTTCAGTTGGTAAGAGGTTAAGTAGAAGGGTCCATAATACAAGCTCGTACAAGCACGCACTTTCTCCAGCTCAACCATTAAGTTGCCACATAGGCTTGGTCAACCATCAAAAGGGTTTAAAATGGTGTGTTTCGATGGGTTGAGGGGTTCAGTTGATAAGAGGTTAAGTAGAAGAGTCCATAATACAAACTCGGACAAGTATAAGGGTCCAAAAGACCATTTTAACTTTTATAGTCAGTCTAGGGGTAAATATAATTTTTCATACCTTTCTTTTTTTTTGAAAAAGACATTTTGATCAATTATTAATCAAATCAAAATTTAGTACATCATGAATCAATGATGGGAATCTAGTATCCACTCCACATTTAACAACATAATATCTGTAATTCTTTTAGAAGAATATTTTTAAATATTAAAATTTATTTAAGACCCAATCCCCCATAAAGATGACCCGCTTATTTAAAATTATAATAACTTCTCAAGCATTATATTCAAGGAAATTGTGTAGTTGCACAAAAATCAATCGAGGAGATTTACAAAGGAAAAGCTAGGATCCTAAATTGCTACTTAGGGTCTTAAATGCAAATCAAGACTCAAGTTGCTGTAAAAGTACATTTGAAATCTCCAATTTAGTATTGAAATTTTAACTTTTACCGTAAGAGCAACCGAAAGTACTCTATCAAAAAAAAATAGAGTGTAAAGTATTAAAAACATACTTAAACTATCCCTTTTTTTTAGTTTTCCACCTAAACTAATGGAAGTGTGAGAAATACACTTAAATTATCACTTTTAGTTTGAGAAACACACCTAAACTATCACTTATAGTTTGAGAAACACACCTAAATTATCACTTATTAGTTTGAGAAACACACCTAAAAGTCGACTTAGACCAAATATTTGCTTACAAACTCTTTAGGTGTATCTAGCCATTACAAATCAGTCCACATGACATATTTTTATTCTTTTTTGCTAACATATTATTTTATTTTATTTTAAAATATTTTTAATTAATTTTTATTCATTTTGAGGTGTGTTTCTCACACCCTCAATAGTTTAGGTATGAAACTCAAAAAAAAGGATAGTTTAGGTGTGTTTTTGACACTTCAATCAAAAAAAATATTGGAATATACTAATAACCATATTAGAAGATTTAATCATCAGACAAAGAGTTAATATCAGTATCAACTATTACATGTTGCTATTAACAGTTTATACAAAAAAGACACTTAACATATTGTGTCATATTAATAGTTTGCGCAAATAATTAAAAACAAAATCACGACATTACCTCAACGCTTCCTACACTTTTTCATTGACGCAATTAAGTTCTATATCAATTGCGGTTAATACACAATTTGCTTGCTAAAAAAGAATATAATGCTTTATAAGTCAATATAATTTTGAATAACGAGTCAAGTTTATGATTGATTGGATTCTAAATATATTAATTTTAATATTTTAAAATATTTTTCGAAAAAATTACAAATGCCACGTCATTAAATAGGTACATATTAGGCAAAGTTGAGTGACTTTTGAAAGACAAAAACAAAGTTGAGTGACTATGGTGATTAATTATCCAAAGTTGAGTGACTATGGTGATTAATTATCCAAAGTTGAGTGACTTTTGAAAGACAAATGTTAGGATTGAGAACTCGGTTATTGCGGAATTTAGCCAAACAATGTTATAATGACAATAACAAGTTGATAATAACGGTAATTAAAGAACATAAAGAAGGCAAAAATAATAACGGTAATTAAAGAAAATAAAGAAGGCACAAATTTAATGTGGTTTGGTCGGTGTGACCTACGTCCACAAGCGGAGAGGGGCAATTTCACTATATCAATAAGAGTACAATAAAGAGAGTACAAAATTAGAGTAGATACTCTAATTAACCCAAATATCCCAAGAGAATAACCTTACAAGATCACTCCAAAAGAAGGTTTCACACAAGTATTTTCCAACATCCACTCTCTAACTAAATACTCTAATAGAAAGGGAGAAGAAAGACAAGAGAATGAAAATACTCTTGAAAATGATGTGTTATGAATGAGAAAAAGCTCCCTATTTATAGAGATAAGAATGGGCTTGTTGATGTCATCCACGATGTTAATGGAAGATGCATATTTCAACATTTCAATGTGAATGGAGAAATATTCAGCTGCAAAATTCTTTGGCAGCAGATTACTTTAACAATGGCAACAAACAACCTTCCTTAAATCTTGGGTTGGCTTTTACCAAATGTGAACCAAAGAAACAAAGGCCACATTACAAATCTCCACCCTGGCCTGAGTTTGGTTAATATAATAAATTTGCTTCCTCTCCACAAAAGCCCGTGTGGGCTAAATCATTCTTCACAAACGACAATCAAGTTCAAGCTTGCTGACCGGAAGAGACTTTATGAACATGTCAGCAAGATTGTCTCTAGTGTTGATCTTGTGAACAAAGACCTTTCCTTCAGCAATAGTTTCCCGAATAAAATGATACTTGATATTAATATGCTTTGTCCTCTCATGATACATTTGATCTTTAGTCAAGTGAATGGCACTTTGACTATCACAGAAAATAATAATAGCATCTTGGTGTGGACTAAGTTCAGCAAATAGACCCTTCAACAATAAGGCTTCTTTGATCGCCAATATATTCTGCTTCGGTAGTAGAAAAAGTTACTACGTGTTGTAATGTAGCTTTCCAACAGATAACACAACCACCAATGCAAAATACGTAGCCTGTTAGTGATCTTCTTTTGTCAAGATCACCTGTATAATCTGAGTCTACAAAACCAATCAAAGTGTTAGTATTTCTTCTGAACTTCAAACATGCGTTTGAAGTACCTCACAAGTATCTGAGAATCCATTTCACCGCCTGCCAATGTGCTTTTCCAAGACAAGCCATATATCGACTTACCACACTTACTGCTTGTGAAGTGTCTGAACGTGTACACATCATTGCATACATAATACTGCCAATTGTACTAGAATATGGTACCTGTGCCATATACCTTTCTTCTTCTTCTGACTGCGGTGATTGAGCAGCTGATAACTTAAAATGAGCAGCAAGAGGAGTACTTACTAGCTTAGCATCTTTCATGCCAAACCTCTCCAAGACCTTCTCCAAGTACTTCTTCTGGGTCAAGAATAGCTTGTTGGCTTCTCGATCTCTTTTGATCTCCATGCCAAGGATTTTCTTAGCTGCTCCCAAATCTTTCATTTCATTTCAAATTCACTTTCTTGGTTGACTTTTCAAATTGTGAATTTCTATCAAATCCTTAGCAGCAATGAGCATGTCATCAACATATGACAATAAGTAAACAATTGAACCATCATTTAACTACCGGAAGTAAACACAACTATTATACATGCTCTTCGAATACTCATGACCCAACATAAAGGAATCAAACCTTTTGTACCATTGTCTTGGAGACTGTTTTAATCCGTACAAGGATTTCTTCAATAAGCAAACATGATCTTCTTTTCCTTCAATTTCAAATCTTCAGGTTGATGCATGTAAATTTGTTCTGCAAGTTCTCCATGTAAGAAAACTGTCTTAGTATCAAGCTGTTCGAATTCCAAATTATACATGGCAACTAAGGCAATCAAGACACGAATAGAGCTATGTTTAACAACAGGTGAGAAAATATCACTAAAATCACCTCCTTGTACCTGACTATAACCCTTTGCAACTATTCGTTCCTTATACCTCATCTTTAATCTCTGGAATTCCATCCTTTTTCTTGAAGACCCATTTGTAACCAACAATTCTTTTTCCTAAAGACGGCTTCACAAGAGACCAAGTATCATTCTTGTGGAGAGATTCAATTTCTTCATTCATTGCAATTAGCCACTTAGCTGAATCGGCACCAGAAACTGCTTTTGAATAATTTGATGATTCTCTAATTTCTTCAGTTTCCTGTGCAACTGAAAAAGCAAATGCATATAATCTCCATACCTTTCTGGTTTTTGTCTCTTTGGTATGTGTGTGGCTATAGAATACTCATTTGGTTCAACTTCAGAAGTTATAACTTCTTGCTCAACTTCTGGAGCTTTAACTTCTAGAGTTTCAACTGTATTTTGTTCCACAGTTGATGAGCTTGGCTCACAAAGAATGCCAAGCTCCACCTCCACCCGCTCATGTATACCCTGCTCTTTATTCTTGTTACAAAAACTAGAAGACTCTTTTGTGGGATGTAACATAGAGGATTCATCAAAGGTTACATCTTTGCTAATTATAAATTTTGGTGTCTTTGGATCACGTTACCAGAGTCTGTATCCTTTCACCCCAGATGCATATCCAAGAAAAATGCACTTTTTAGCCCTTGGCTCTAATTTTCCATCATTCACATGCATGTACGCAGGATAACCAAAAAAATTTAAATCAGAATAATTAGCAGGAGTACCTGACCATATTTCCTCTGGAGTCTTAAAGTTCAAAGTTGCAGAAGGAGCACGATTGACAATATAACAAGCTGTAGAAATAGCTTTTGCCCAAAAAGCATTTGTCAATCCAGCATTTGAAATCATGTAACAAGCTCTTTCCAAAAGAGTCCTGTTCATCCTTTCTACAACACCATTTTGCTGAGGGGTCATCCTTACAGTGCGATGTCGAGCAATTCCTTCATTTTTGTAAAATACATTGAACTCGTCATTACAAAGTTCTAAGTTATTATCTGTTCTAAGCCACTTGAACTGTTTTCCTGTTTGCTTCTCAATCAAAACTTTCCATTGTTTGAAAGTTAGGAAACCATCACTTTTATTTTTCAGGAAATAAACCCAAACTTTCCTTGAATAATCATTAATGAAAGTTAACATATACCTGGCACCAGCTTTGGACGGGGTATGAGAAGGATCCCAAAGATCTGAATGAATGTAGTCCAAAGTTTCTTTTATTCGATGAATTGCTGGAGATTTGAAGATGACTCTTTTTTGCTTTTCGAACACACAGTGTTGACAGAACTCTATGTTCCCGATACTTTATCCACACATGAGACCTCTTTTACTGAGAATGAAAAGACTTTTCTCACTCATATGCCCCAATCGTATATGCCACAATTTGGCGATGTCAGAATCAGATTGATTTGAAGTGGAAACTACAGCAGTACCTGTAACAGTGGATCCCAATAAAGTGTACAACGTACCAGATCTGCATGCTTTCATGATCATAAGAGCACCTAAAGAGATCTTCAGAACTCCACCTTCACCTGTGTATTTGCACCCAAGAGATTCTAGAGTGCCCAACGAGATGAGATTTTTCTTTATGTCAGGAACATATCTAACATCGGTGAGAGTTCTCTCCACACCATCGTGTATTCTGATTCGGACTGTATCTTTACCAAAAACTTTACTGGGAGCATTATTGCCCATCAAGACAGCTCCGTCTCCAACAGATTCAAATGTGGTAAACAAATTTCTATTGGGACACGTATGATAAGAACAACCCGAATCCAAAATTCACTCATCGTTAGATTTAAAACTATTACTAGTATCTAAAAATATTGTTCCCCTAGACTCATCAGCAGCTACACTTGCTTCAGCGACGTCATTATTTTGGTGCTCATTTTTGTTTTCCTTATGTTTTTTTTTGTTTTACAACTTAGAGCATTCGAAAATAATATGACCCCTTTTATGACAATATTTGCACACTACATTCCTGTAGCTGGACTTTGACCTTGATTTAGAACTCTCACTATTTGATTCTTATTAGATCTACCTCTTACAAACAATCCTTCCCCAGGGGTTCCACTACTTTCCCCAGTAATATCTCTATCTATCTATTCTTTTGATTTCAAGATAGATTTGATTTCCCTGTAAGAGATATTATCCTTTCCATTAAGCATAGTATCTCTAATATGCTTAAATGATTGGGGTAAGGAAATAAGTAATAAGACGGCTTGATTTTCATCTTTAACTTCAGCGTCTATATTACTCAAATCCATAAGAATAGAATCAAATGCATCAAGATGTAAGAGTATAGATGTACCTTCAACCATACGAAATGTGTAAAGCCTGTTTTCCACTGTCCTTTTCATATACAGGGTTTTTAGTTTTTCCCACATACCTTTGGCAGTGGTTTTTGCAGATACTTCACATAAAACCTCATTTGAAAGATTTAAAATTGATACAATCCAAATCGGCGTCAACCTTTTTGGGCTTGTGTTTCCCGGGCAACAACAAGGGACCCCAAACCACAAAGAGCTCGAGACTATGTGGATATGGTTGGAGGGTCCATTTTGCATCCTTTTTACACTCCAAGTAGAGCAATATAGTGTATGGAAGATAGCTTGGAGTCAAGAGAATCATTGAAAGGGGCGTTGGAGAGTCGAAAGGAGCTCAACGACACGCTAGAGTGGTCTGCGACCTCACCTGCGCGCGCAGGTGAGTGACCTGCGGACGCAGGTGCCTTCTGCGCCCACCACTTGCGCGCGCAGGTGGTCTCCTGCGTGGGCTTTGGGCCAAAACGGCCAGCTTCTTGTTTTGTGTTAAATGGGTCATTGTTTGGCCCATAAAATGTAATAAAAGCCCTCAAGTATAAATACTAGTTTGATTATTATTTTTAGGGACTTTTGGATGAATTAAATGTTTATGAACTCTTGAGAGAGTGTAGCTTGGAAAAGCTAATGTTGACGTTTGCCTAGAAACGGGGTTGCGAGGGAGTTACGATTCCCTCAAGGTCTTCGTAGGAGATTAGGTGCCTTCATTTGAACAATCCTTCGAGGTTATAGGATTTAATATATCCTTTAGTTTCGTTGAATTCCTTTGTTTGTGTCTATCTTTTATCTCTATCTATCTATCTTCACTTTTCCGCATTTTATATCATTTTCATCGTTATCTTCGTGTTTTCGTTGTTATTTTTGATATCGTATTTTGTACGGTATCACTTGTTTAAAATGATACCTGATTTTTCCTTTTTGCCTATGACGGCAAACTATTGGTTCATCATATTTTCTGGCATCTTCTCCTTTCCTTCCAGCGCCATATCTAAGTCATCCTGAATTAGGATAGCTTCCATCTTTAACTGCCACATCCCCAAGTTTGCACTTCAGTCAAATTTCTCAACATAAGTCTTTGTTACTGTCATTTTTTGCCAATGAAATAACCCGGTTAGATCTGTCTCTGATACCAATTTGTTAGGATTGAGAACCCGGTTATTGTGGAATTTAGCCAAACAATGTTATAATAACAATAACAAGTTGAAAGAAAATAAAGAAGGCACAAATTTAACGTGGTTTGGTCGGTGTGACCTACGTCCACAAGTGGAGAAGAGCAATTTCACTATATCAACAAGAGTACACTAAAGAGAGTACAAAATTAGAGTAGATACTCTAATTAACCCAAATATCCCAATAGAACAACCTCACAAGATCACTCCAAAAGCAGGATTCACACAAGTGTTTCCCAACACCCACTCTCTAACTAAATACTCTAATAGAAAGGGAGAAGAAAGACAAGAGAATGAAAATACTCTTGAAAATGATGTGTTATGAATGAGAAAAAGCTCCCTATTTATAGAGATGAGAATGAGCTTGTTGATGTCATCCATAATGTTAATGGAAGATGCAAATTTCAATATTTCATGTGAATGGAGAAATATTCAGCTGCAAAATTCTTTGGCAACAAATTACTTTGACAATGACAACAAACAACTTTCCTTAAATCTTGGGTTGACTTTTACAAGTGTGAACCAAAGAAAACAAAGGCCACATTACACAAAACATAATTGAGTCACTATGGTAGCCAATTACTCAAAGTTGAGTGAGCATCTAAGCCTCTAACTCGAGGAAAAACATGGAGATTAATGCTATTATTAATTATGTTCCTACTTTCATGAAAGAATATATATTAAGTTTAATTGATTGCTCTAGCTTACCAAACGTTGCATCTGTTCATATATCACCAATTAATCAATCAAATTCTATGCATGATGGAAGAGTACTACACGTTGCTTGAAAATTACCTGATAAATTGTTTGTGTTCAAATTAAGTCGCCACAGTGATGATATATTCGATATGGTGCGCGGTATTGAACCCATGATGTGATTGTTCTCCAGTTGTAATTGCTGCAACTTCCGTAAATTACCAATATTTGCTGGAATTGTGCCTGCATATTACCAACTTGCAAACTTAGCTTCTTGTCCACTTATGCTACATGTAGCTCAAGGTGTTATTTCTCAATTAACAAACTGAGAAACTAGCCTCATGCTAGAAGGTTTTTGTATTCCCTTGCTCGGTTTTAGTCCATAGAATGTTTTAAAAAGTTATTATTTGGAAAAAGGTATTCCCATAGTGGTTATTTTGAAAATATTTTATTCTTTTCTATAAACTTTAAATAACACTCCTTCCATTTCATTTTACTCGATCCCTATTGTTATTTAATACTAGGGTTAGTATGGAAATAAATAAATAAAAACTCTCTTAATTTGTGAAAAATGGACAAGTAAATTGAAATATATATTTTTTTTTATCTAGGGTCAGGTAAAATGAAACGGAGGAAGTATATCAAAGTTACTTTCTCCGTTTCAAAAAGAATGACCTGTTATGACTTGACACGGAGTTTAAGAAAATAAAGAAGATTTTTGAATCTTGTTGTTTTAAATTAAAGTTATGTCAAATGTATTAAAATACTCTTTAATCTTGTGGTCCTAAACATGTCATGTGGAAAATTGAAATTAAAGAGTTACCAAAAAAGAAAGGGAACATTCTTTTTGAAACGGAGTAAAAAGAAAAATATGTTATTCTTTTTGAACCAGAAGGGGTATTTTTTAAGGTTAAAAATTCACCCAATCAAACATGATGTACCCTCCAATTGCCTCTTTGTAGTATTCCCTATGTCTTTTTTTAGATAGAAAAATGGGGAGGAGATTAGGGGAATCAAACTCTCAGCAATAAGGTCATATCAAAGTGTCCCAAAGTGTTTTATGTCATATCAAAGAGCAGTGCATGGAAAATTAGTGGTTATACATGTTCCAGACGCAGGAGACTCTGACTTTACTAAGTCTTCTGAGAGTTTTTTTCCAAAAGGCATGGACCGTTTGTTTGGCCATAAATTTTTTTTACTTTTTTCGGAAAATTTATTTCACTTTAGTGAAAAAAGTGAAAATTTATGGTGTTTGGCCATAAAATTTATTTCACTAAAGTGAAATTTTTTTCCGGAAAAGTGAAAACAAGTTACTTGTTTTCACTTTTCTCACTCCTACTTCCCTCACAAAAAGTCAAAAATATTTTCATGGCCAAACATAACTGCAACTCCAACTCCAAAAAATTTAATTTTCATGGTCAAACGCCTACTAAATATTGTGGAATCTATATGGGTGTGTAGGGTAGGATGGAAAATGCCTTTTTTTTTTTAAATGAAAAATGTTTTCTTGGAAAAATATATTGTTTCTAGTATTTGATAAATAAGTAGAAAGTACAAATTCATCTGATATACCTAATACCAAATCTATTCCTTCAAATTTTTAGGAATTTAATAAGAAAAAACTTCTAGTTGAAAGGTTCCAGTAGTAATACCTCTTCATCTGTGCTCTTATTATGTTTAGAGCTTTTTTATTCTTTCCTGTTTAAATCATATGAACAGCCGAAGAAAATGGTCATTTTATGCATTAAATCTATAGCCTAAAATTTTGGCTTCCGTTTCATTAGCCTACCAGAAAAATTCTTTGCCACTGAAAAAGCAGGACATCCTTCATCTTTGTTGCATCTACGAATATAGCTAGTCAGCGTTGTGTATAAAAATAAAAATGAATAGATTTTTCAAGTTAGCTGCTCCACTATACATATCCTAGTATAAAAATAAAAATGAAGGATATGTATTAGTTATACATGGGCACAAAATTCCTACCAAACAAAGGATTAGTTAATACCACATTTAATACATGTATTATTGTTTTAATACGCTCTACCAAACGACCTCATAAATTTTTCATTGTTTTGTTTTTCTATTTCAGAAGTATACTACTGAGTCCTGACTACGCTGCAATTGTTTTGACTCATCCTGGATGAGTCATCCATATATCAGGTTGTGTTCAAATATTAAATGACACTTAAGGGTGTGTTCAAATGGTCAATGAAGACACTAGAATCATGAGGTCTTAGGTTCATATCTCAACAGAAGAAAAACAAAATGTGTGAGATATTAGATGATAGAATTCTGTAAGAAATTGCAGACGGAAATCCATCGTTCAAATTATTTTCTTTTTACTAATTAGTTTAGGGTATGGTCATAAAAATTTCAGAAAAGTTGTATAAAATATTAAGGAATCTTGTATATCATCAAGTTAGTAACAAATGCACACAAAACTGATCTATTTTCATAATATACATAACAACTCAGTTAAAACTTTTACAATATGAGAATTTTATTTGTACTTCAGTTCAGCTATATGCTGGTGAGCTCTGTTTTGTCATTTCTTCTATAGAGTTGGTCTTTCTTTCCTCCATTTAACCCGCCAACTCAATCATAAACTGAAGTTTGAGAAGATCAGTTTCGGGTTAAGGGATGAGAAGAGTTTAGAGTAACGCCGGCTTTTAAGGCAAGAAGATAAATCAATCCGCGGTTGTTTTATAATCAAAACAGAGCTATCAAACCACAAGGACAATCTCTCACAATAATCCCAAATTCAAACACTCAAAAAGGATAAAAAGAAAATAAACAAGAAAGTTCAGATCCATAACCAATTAGGACAGGTACCAAATCTTCTTGTACTGTTAGTTATCAGAAGACTCGAAGTATCTCCAGAAAAACTAGCTGCAGACTTCTCTCAGTGAGCATATCTGATTTTTAAATTATGGGATTGATGGAGATATCCACAAACATAGTGAACACTAAAGCATAGTAGTGTGAACTATAGGAGCTGACATTCAGTCTTTGCCTGTTAGAATACAAACTTGTTCTGCCACTGATAGAAACTATTGTTAGTCATATTGGAATGAGAATAGTGAACTCAATATTCCACACTCCAGTGCTTTTCTTCTTTCTCCTTTTACTTTTTCCTTAAGACTTCCCGGGAAAAGAGTATTTGGCCTTGAGTAGTAGTAATCAATTTGGAGATAATTCTTTCTTTAGACAAATCGAAAAAGCCCAAGTCTAACATCTACAAACTATCAAGGTAACTATTTCGTTACCTCTACCAATTTTCATCATATTTTCTTTTCTTTTCATTAAGAATGTAATTTGAACCTAAAATTTCTTCCTTAATTTTACTGTTTTCCTTTTATTTCCCTTCTTATTTTAGACTCTTAAATGAGTTGTCCAATTAATTCTGTTTTTCTTTTACAAGGGGATATATTTGTATGGAAAAACAGAATATCCAATTCTATATTCAAATATGATATAGAGAAGACAAATATCAATTCTATTCCTGAATAAAGAAATAATTTATCTAGACGACAGCAGGTTATTTTTAAAAGTTGGATATTTACCATCACATAAACCTTGCTACATCATTTGTGAAGAAATTCCAGCTTGATCTTCTTGACATTTGCCAGAACTTCTTTCATGTTCAACCTTTCATTGGGAGATTCAGTTGTGCAATGCAATGCCAACTCCAAAATAGAGGATACACAATGCAACTTTTTCTGGAAACCAATCTCTTCTGGTTCCATTAATGTGACGTCAATAATATCCTCTGGTGTTGACATCAATGCCCAACTCCTCATGCTCAAATTTTCTTGAAACATTTCATCATATGGCCTTTTTCTTGTGAAAGTTTCCATGAGCATAATGCCGTAGCTGTACACATCTTCTAGAAACTAATCCTACTGATCCATACTCTGATCCAATGTTACCAGAGTAGTTAGTTTCTTGACGAGCTAAATAAAGAAATAAAAATAATATCTATATTTACACCCAAGGGTGTGACCAAGTGGTCAATGAAGTGGGTTAAGAATCACGAGGTCCCATGTTCAAATCCCAAAAAAGAGACAAAAATACTAGTTGATTTCTTGTCATCTATCCTAGCCTTGGTGGACAAAGTTACCTATTGCTGGTGAGAGATGGCAGATATCCCGTGGGTTATCAAAAATCTATATATTTGCTAGATATTAAAAATATTGAATCTACCTTGAGTAGATAAAATATAAAAATTGAAGGTATAATGGCAATCAGCTTTGTATTATATTAGAACCAGTAATCTAATTATTTGATGTAAAATAAAACTTCATATATGATAATAAAAAGGACTAAAAGGAAGTTACCTGGTGCAATGTAGCCCATTGTAGCAAGTGTTTTAGTATGAGCAATCGATTCTCCTTCACCTAATAACTTGGTCAGGCCAAAGTCACTCACATGTCCAACCAACCTTTCATCTAGCAAGACATTGCTGGGCTTCAAATCACTATGTACAACAACTGTTGCATAACCATGATGGAGATACTCCAAAGCGGATGCAACATCGATCATTATGTCTAGTCTTTGGATCATATTCAAGAAGTAATCATCAGAATGTAACCATTGCTCCAGACTCCCATTTGGCATGTACTCTAGAAGTAATGCTTTAAAATCCATGTTAGTACAACTGCTGACAACTTTGGTAAGATTTCTATGTCGAAGGTTGCGTAGTACTTCACATTCAGCTTCAAAACTCTTGAGTGCACCTTCAATCTGTAAATTAAACACTTTGATTGCCAAAATCATCCCGTTTGCAAACGTACCCTTGTAAACAGAGCCAAAACCTCCAGAGCCTAGCAAGTTGCATTGGTCGAACCCTTGAGTTGCCCTTTCAACTTCAATGTATGAAATCCTGGCTAGTGTTATTGTTGCAGGAAAGGATTCGGCTCGAGTTGGAATGTTTCTATTCCCACGTTTCCTTAACATAAACACAACGATTGAGCCAAGTACCATTACTGCTGCTCCCAGTGAAACAAGTATAATCAGAAGCAGTTTCCTTTTCCTTGAATGATGAAAAGACCTAGTCATACAAGGTCGGAAAAAATCCATTAGGGTAGAGAAGTGACACCCCTATTAGGGTAGAGATATTGAAGAGCTCTTCCGGTATGGAACCACTTAACTTATTAAATTGCAAATAAAGTAGCTCCAATTTGTGAAGATTCCCAATATTTCTCGGTATGACACCTGACGCATAAGAAAAAATGGAAAAAATTTATTATGGCCTCATAGGTCATGTAACACTTGTTTTCTTCTTCAACAACTTTTTTTTTTCCTTCTTATTTCTGCAACAGATCAACAAACATATATTATTTATTTTCTCAAATAATTTTGGTATTTGAGTCGAGAATTTATAATCACACACAAAACATATCTCTAATCTCTAATCTCTATCTCTAATCTCTAATCTCTAATATATTAAAAGTGTAAAAGTCCTTATAAATGTTGTTTGAACTTTTTGCCCTTCATTAAAAGTCTTCGCTTTAGATAAAATTGTCTTTTCACTATTTTTCTAATATTTAATAGTTAAAAATTAACTAAATATTTATAGTAAAATCTTTTCTTATTAGAAGTCATCAACTAATACTTTTTCGAGAGTTTGCTATCCTATTAAACAAACAATTACATATATATTGGACAAGATTGTAAAGTCAAAAACCTATTCTAAATGTGAATATACATGATTAGTTTTAAATCCAATCAAGTTCGTCCCTATTATTGAAGTACTGAACCATGCAAATTCCTGATCAACAACGGCATCGAGCCACTTCTTATCACCTTATAAGGGCTTTGTTATCTCATTGAATTCTTCAATAATGGGATTTAACAATCATCGCTGCACACACAAACTATTATCTTTGTATAGGTAAATACTTAGTTTGGTTGTGTGTCTCATCAAGTTTGTGAATATTTTAAGTTGTTAATTCCCCTTTTGGTTTGTAAAAAATCATTTTGGTCATAAAAAGACATGAGGTCTCCAATTTGAGTATGATCTTATCAATATTGATGGTGGGGATCATGTGCAGTCCTATAGTTTGTATGATTACATTTGAATTCCAATACGTCTTGAAGACTTTCTTACATACTTTTCTTTTTGTTTGTGTTAGATGGATGTTATTATATGTGGCCTGCAGTCATGTTATAGAAAATCAATAGCTGCAATTTGATTATAGTTAAAACACCTACATGGTTAAAGATGTTGAACAACATCATGTAAGTTACGCATTATGTTTGGCCTTAACAGCTGGAAGTAGATATTGTGTTCTCAATTTTGATGTTGAATAGTAACTCAGTAGAAAATTATGAAGATCCGTAGTCAGTACCTATAGATTTTAAATAAGGAAAGATTTTAGGTATAGAAAAAAATAAAATTAAGAAAAATAATCATTGTCGGTTTTCTTCAATTTGTTCGTCTTATTAAATAGTTTTACCTTATATAGAAAAAGGATTGTTACAGAAAAAGAAATATATTTTGAAACTTATTTAAGAAGTCCTAAAATATATGGTAAGAAATATTAGGGGAATTTTAATTCTTAAATTTTTTTCTTTCACCTTCTCTTTCTCATAAATTTAATGTGAAAGTTGTGCGACCAAGGAGTTCGAATGAGAAATAATCACTGCTACAACTCTTGATTGACTATGCATTCAGTAATGTCTAAGGTAATGTTGAAATTTATTTATTATTTTCTTACGAATTTGTACTATTTTTGGTTATTATCTTTTTCGTAGATGTTTGTTATGTCTAATATAGGAGCCTGAAAATACTATGTAGAAGAGGAACTTGAATAATCACATTGGATACACCAAGTTATATATTGTTTGGTATATTGTGCAAAAAATCGAGCTCCAAAGAATAAGGTTTTCCATGCCTTTAAATCGTGCTTCTATATGAAACAATCACGACACATTGATAATTAACTAATTTTTGTAATGTTGGTTGAAGAATTTTTTACTGTTGAACCCACCACACCATTTAGGTTTAATCGTATTGTTCTGATATCTCGATTGTCATACTGTATATTTGCAGCTTACAAGTGGTAGATGACTGTTCGGTTTAGGGCTTGAGGAATTTTTGTGTAAAGGTTAGCTTTAGTCGTATTGTTCTTATATCTCGATTATCATATTGTTTTGGATTGCTTTGGACTTTTTTCTTTAGCCGAGGGTGCTCAAAAACAACCTGAGATAGGGTAAGATCTGCATATAGTCGGCCCTCCTCGAACCTTACTTTGTGAGACTACATTAGGTTGTTATTGTTAGGTTAAATCGGGGCAGGTTAAATTATAACTATTTAACTATTCTCTACTAATTACAATAGTCTTTTAATCATTTTACTAATATTTAGAAAATATCACATCCATCATTGCAACCAACATTTTGTATTTTTCTTTTTTCTCTTATAATCCGGTTATGTTTTGTTTGTTAAGGTTGATAGAATAATTTTACTAATTCCTTCATGGAAACTTTATTTACGTCAACGGTATGAACTGAAAAAAAAAAAAAAAAAAAAAGATCAACAGTATGAAATTTGATATTCCCAATCAATTATTTATGTATATTTTTGTGAAATTTGATATGTACTTAGAGACAGATCGACTATTTAAACTCTACGAGTTCTATTTTTAAAGTTCTTAGCACTGAACCTATTATATTTTTAAAGTTATGAATTGATCATAGCTACTCTTTATTGCAATTTCAGTGAAGTTTTTTATATAAATTTACATTTAATGTCGGAAATGGTAGGTGATTTATTAGCGCAGTAGTTTTTTTTAAGGGGTAGGGTGGGGTTAAATAAAGCGTTAGTTGGCACAATTATCTTTGACAATTTACTACTCCCTCCGTCCCATATTAGTTGGTCATCTTACTAAAAATAAATATCCCAAGTTAGTTGATCACTTACTAAATCAAGATAGAATTAATTAAAAAAAAATCATTTTGCTCCTACAATTAATATACTCTTTGAAAGTTCAAACAAATTATCTTTATATCCATTAATATGGACAAAAGGATATAGCAGTAAAATTTATCATTTCATTAATGATTTCTATAGTGGTAAAATTTGTCATTTCATTAATGATTTCTAAAGCACGGTGCAAAATGAAAAGTGTTCAACTAATATGGAATGGAGGGAGTAAATTTTTTTTTACATTGAATACAATAACGAATGGAAGTGGAGTTTTAAATGGTATAATCATTATTTTGATTGTAGCATAATGATTAGGGGCAAACATGCAACGCACGTTCCCATAGACTAGTATATATATATATATATATATATATATATATATTCTAATTATGGAGAAGTGTAAAGTAATTTCTGAAAAATATTTTAAAACATATATTTGTATATAAATTTGGTATGTTTTTTGAATTAGATATATTCTTCATCTTATGCTTTTGTTTTTTGGTATGTTGAAAAAAATATGTTGAAATGTGTATATTATGTATGCATTTTATATGTTTGTTGATTTCTATTTTTTTTTAATCTTAAATAGTTTTTTTAAAAATATTTCTTCTGTAGGAATTCAATATGTTTATTGCTTTCCTTTTTGTGGTGAAATCATAATAATCTTGTTGGAAGAAAAGTAATTTTAACCGTGTATACTTGTATATGAATTTTGTCCGAAAAAATCTCCTTCTTGCTCTTACTGATTGTTGAAAGTAGACTCACTTTCAACTATCTTCTTCTTGCTCTTACTGACAGAAGATGAAGTGAAACAACCAAGATCAAAAGAAGGTTTGGAAAGAACAATGGAGCTACTCCTTTCTAATAATCTAGGACTCTTCCGAGTAAGAGTAGAATCGAACTTGGGTTTAGAAGACATGATTCATATCGAAGTGAAATCAAAGCATAAATCAAACATATAATGCAATTGAATCAAAATAACTCCTAAATTAAAACGAAATTCAAACCTCAAAAGCAAAAATCGGTTAAGAAAAGACCAAAGATGATACACAAAAAACCCCAAAATCAGAGAATTCATGTGAAGATGATTAAAAAAAAAAAGTAATATATTTAAGGAAGATGCGTGTTTAATAGGCAAAAAATATTTTTTCAATAAAGAGAGTTATAGAGAAACATGTAACTTTTCTGAAAAAGGAAAAAAATGTGAATAAATGAAGATAAATTATTGACCAGATTTTACTCCTACCTTAATTATCAACACATTTATTTAGGAAAGATGAAATATTAAACACTAAAAAAAAAGGAGATAATTAGATTAATAAATATGTATGAAACGATTTTTTTAAAAAAGAAATAAAATTAATTTTTTAAAAATTGCTATAACTCGCAATTAATTTCATAGTTCAATAATTATATAAAAGTATTGCCACAACTTGCAATAAACAATCTAATAAGAATATACAAGATAATTTTTTCTTTGACATGTGGAGCTTGTGGCCCCTGAACTTGTTGGGTTTTTCCGTATTGACACCTCAATTAGGTCACGTTCCTATTGAATCCCTGAACCTCTCATAAAGTGTACCTATTAAGTATTTTTTCAAAAGACCATAGAAAAACTGGAATGCGTGAAGTCTACACGCGGGAGACATGGTAAATACACCAATAAGACAAAGACAACTGATTTTTGCTCACAAAAAATCCAAAAAAAAAAAAAGTAAAAAACTTTTGAGTCAAAAATATTTTTTTTTTAAAACCCTTAATTCATGTTAGTCTTCTTCTTCCCCGAAAAAACCCCTTCATTTTCTTGAAAGAAAAACCTCCATTACCTCCGTCATCTCTTCTTTCAATGCAAATTCTATTGCCACATCCATTGAATTTGACCCAATTCTTTGTTGATTTTGGACATCCAAAATAAAAAATTAAGAATAGAAACGTGGCATGAACATGGAATTTGTCATCAAATCTGATGGTGCTTTGAAATGGAGAAATTATTTTCTTGTTGAAGGTGGTGGTGGAGGTGATGGTGAAAGAGCGATGGTGGTTGTAAATTGACCTTGAAGAAGATAAGAAATAAAAAAAATTATAAATGAAAAAGATTAAGGTCTTCCACCCTCTCAAAGGAGAGTGCACTCTACATGTTGTGCCAGATCAGTGAGTATACTTAATAGGAACATGATCTAATTAAGGTATCAACACAGAAAAATCCAACCAGTTCAGGGATCTGCATATGTATTCCGCCTTTTTAATTGTTTCTCTCTCTTTCATTTTTCTCTTCCCTTTTTTTTTTCTTCTTTATTTATTTTGATTCTAACTTTCTTTTCTTTCTTCCGTATGATATTCCTCCCTACTTTTCTTTGATAATTTTTTTCCTCTTTTACTTTTTTGATGTTAAGCTAAATTTTTAATTAATTAAAGTTGAAATATATATATATATATATATATATATGAGTCTGAATTTTTTGTCTTTTGTCACATAAGACAATTTTCAAAGGTTTGTTATTAAAAAGGCTTGTTGTATAAGTGGGGGCCACAAGCTCCACATGTCAATTTATAAAAGGCCTCATACAAGTATTACATGGCGTATGAGGCCCATAATAATTTTTTTTGAAAAAATGATATAGAAGATTAGATGCTCTCTCAACTTTGGATAATTGATCATTATAATCACTTCATTTTATTTTGTCTTCTAAAAGTTATCGACTTTGGAAATAGACTACCCTAGTCACTCAATTTTGTTTTGTCTTTCAAAAGTCAGAGGGTGTTTGAATAGACTTATTTTTAAGTGCTTTTGGCTTTTAAGCATTTTTTAATTTTTGGAGGTGTTTGTCAAAGACAAAAAGTGTTTTTAAGTACTTTACTTTAAACTTAAAAAGTATAAAAAAAAAGAAGCCAAAAGTAGGTGACTTTTGACTTTTAGCTTTTAAGTCACTTAAAAAAAACCTATCCAAACACCCCCTCGTTCAACTTACCTAATTAACTTTGGCAAAATGGTCTTCAGGATCCTTGTACTTGTTCGAGTTTGTAATATGGACCCTTCTACTTAACCTCTTACCAACTGAACACCTCAACTTATCAAAGCACATCATTTTAAACCCTTTTCTCATCCGAAGAATGTGTGTAATACAAACGAATACACATAGAACTTCACGACATTTTTTAATGCCACGTAAGATATTAATTTTATTAAAAATCAAATATCTACCCTCCCCCCACCCTTCTCTTCTTCTTCTTGAATGAATACGCCCCCTTCATTCCTTCCTCCATTTTTTTTCTTTATTTCTTCCCTCTTTCTTCATCAAAATTCTCCACCCCTCCTTTCACTCTTCTTCTTCTTCTTCTTCTTCAGATCCCTTCCTTCTTCCCATTTCTCTTCTTTAAATCCTTTCTCTGCTACTTCTTCTCTTCTTCTTCTTCTTTTTTTAATTTTTTTATAAATCATTTTGTGAGTAGAAGTATGAGAATTGAATTTAATTGGGGTTATTATTTCAAAATCAATATTTCAAAGATTTGCATCTATATTTTAGAGATTAAAATTTGAGATTCTTGTATAGGGTGAAAATTGTTTACACTCCCGAATTTTGCTGTAAAAATCAAACATCCCTCTCAGCTTTGAATAATAATCATTCTCCCCCCTTTTTTCTATTTGATTTTTCAAAATACCTACTTTACCCTTGTATTTATATCAACGTTTGTGTCTTTTTTAAAAAAAAAAAAAATCTTCTTTATAAACACAATTTTTATTTTTTAATCTATATAACATATTTTCTATAAAAAGCCAAAAATTATTTTTTAGATGAAAAAATAAAAGTGAGAAATATTAATTGAGTATATAAGCTAATGACATTCTATAATTAAATAAATGAGCAAAATAATAAAAATTAATTTTATTAAAAATCAAAACTCTAATAGTTATTTATATGTGAAAATAATAGGTAATTATAATTTTATAAATATATTTCAATGCAAGTAATACAAAAATAATTAATAGCTGAGGGTCTTTCGAAAACAACCTCTCTACCTCCCCCGAGGTAGTGGTAAGGTTTGCCTACCCCTACCTTCCCCAGACCTCACTTATGAAATTTCACTGGGTATAGTGTTGTTGTAGATGTATATTTGTTACAAATCAAATGATTATTGTTAATGAATTTTAAATTATAATTTAGAAAATAATTCATATTGCCAACCAAAACTCGTTTATCTATATAGACATTAGAGAATAAGAGAGAATCAAAATATGCATCTATATACATAATTACATACACACATACATACTTAATACATATAATATAAAAAATTTGTATGTAAAAAAATCCATTGGATTTTGTGATTAATTTATAAAAAGAATTATATTACTAATAATGTTAATGAATTTAAATAAAAATGATAAATACCTAGGTTATGAAAAATAAATATATATAATATAAAAAATATTATATAAATAGAAGATTGAAAATGTTAAGGGTAAACTAGACATTACGTAGTGAAAAGGGGGGGGGAGGGGGGGGGGGGAATGATTATTGTTCAATGTTGAGAGGGGTGTTTGATTTTTAAGACAAAGTTGGAGGGTGTAAACAATTTTCACCCTTTTTGTATATGGATATGAATTAAATTTAATTGGAGTTATTATTTTTTGTAATTTTTTTCTTTGATTTGATGATTGTTATTTAGTAAAGAATTTCTACTTATTTTTCTCAATTATTAACTAATCCTTGAAGGTGGTAAAATGGAGAAAAATGGAGGACATGGGTTGGGGGTAAAGAAAAGAACAAAAGAATAAGGAAAGAAAATGGGGGAAGAATGGAGGTGGGTAGGCGGGGTGAAGGTAAAAAGATTTTTATTTTATTTTTTATTTATTTAATTATTTTTAATAAAAAATTTCATCTGTACGCCCGAAAAACGCGTGAAATCACACACTTTCTCCGGCTCAATCATTAAGTTGACACATAGGCTTGGTCAATGGTTAAAAGGGTTTAAAATGGTGTGTTTCGATGGGTTGAGGGGTTCAGTTAGTAAGAGGTTAAGTAGAAGGGTCCATAATACAAGCTCGTACAAGCACGAACTTTCTCTAGCTCAACCATTAAGTTGTCACATAGGCTTGGTCAACCGTCAAAAGGGTTTAAAATGGTGTGTTTCGATGGTTTGAGGGGTTCAGTTGGTAAGAGGTTAAGTAGAAGAGTCCATAATACAAACTCGGATAAGTACAAGGGTCCAAAGACCATTTTAACTTTTATAGTCATTCTAGGGGTAAATATAATTTTTCGTACCTATTTAACAACATAATATCTATAATTCTTTAAGAAAAATATTTTTAAATATTAAAATTTATTTAAGACCCAATGCCCCATAAAGATGACCCGCTTATTTAAAATTATAATAACTTCTCAAGCATTATATTCAAGGAAATTGTGTAGTTGCACAAAAATCAATCGAGGAGATTTACAAAGGAAAAGCTAGGATCTTAAATTGCTACTTAGGGTCTTAAATGCAAATCAAGACTCAAGTTGCTGTAAAATTACATTTGAAATCTCCAATTAAGTATTGAAATTTTAACTTTTACCGTAAGAGCAACTGAAAGTCTATCAAAAAAAATAGAGTAAAGTATTAAAAATATCAATCTTTACTCATGAACATTCATATGCGTGTCTCTGTACGGATAGCATTCTATCTCATGTATCGTGTAAAATACCAATGGCGGGATTCATGGCAACCGTATGCTACATATGAAACTTGGCCGTTAGGGCCATCAAGTCAAAATGGACATTCATCTCTTACATTCGTCTTCCCATAACCGTCTACAAAGCCTCTATAGATACATGTACATAACCAACCTACAGTCGGGACAAGTCTCCGCTTTATACAATATTTAAAATACCAAAATAATGTACACATGTGACTCGGAAAGCCCCAAACCAACTGGAGCTCACCAATGATCCGCGGATGACTCGTAGCCTACAGTGGAGGTCTACTAGCACATGTGCCTACAGCAAGTAAGGTAAGTCCCCCCAAGGGGAACAATACGAAGAATGTACTGAGTATATAAGGCTCTACGAAACTGCATCAATACATAAGAACTTCAATGGAAATAATTATAAGAGAATATCCAATATGGATAAACCATTAATCTGTATGTTTGGAACTATGTATATTACTTTCGTTACTTTCTCCGCTTCTTTACTTTACTGTACTTTACTTTACTTTACTTTGCTTTACTGTACATCATTAATCATCAATCATCAATCATCAACCATCAATCATATAATGCCCGGGCCCAACTGATCAGTGGTAAAATAACATAATAATCGGGATTGTCATCGATGCGGATGTTTCTTTCATCCCATGGGATACCACCCGAAATATTGGGATCGACATTCATGCGAGTATTTCTTTCACCCCATGAGATACCACCCATGATAGAATAATCGGGATCGTCGTCCATGCGGATGTTCCTTTCATCCCATGGGATACCACCCGTAATATTGGGATCGACCATGCTAGGTGTTTCTTCCACCCCTGTGATACCACCCAAGAACACATAACTTCTCTTTACAATATTACTTTATTCTGAGATTGATACATTGGTAACTGTACTTTATTGGAACTTTAGAACTTTAGAATGTAACATTATTGAAAACACATAGATGCATTACTTTATTCTTTTACTTTTGTGAGAATGATACATTTGCTTGTGAGAGATTGGTATATTTATAGTCATAAAATTATTGGAACTTTTGGAACCATGTCCACAATTATGTAACATATGAACAATAAATTACTAATGAATGAGGAACTTATGACTTAACAATAGATGACAACCTGAAATGAGATACCTTTGGACATTTCGGAATGGAATAAGTACTATGTCAATGTGAACAATATATGCTGCACAAGGATACGAAAAGAGTAACCTTACATACCTTATCTTTCCAACAAGTGACTACAATAATTCAGCTCTTCCTTAAAGTGTTATTCTACAATATGAATACATAATGGAGCTCACATTAACAACTAACTACATTACAAGTTCACAAGATGATAATTAGCTACTTTACTGGAAGTAAAAACTATCCAACACATGGTATATCATTCCACCTTCTTTACTACTGCAACATAACTTCATTTCACTCTCCTACAATACAATTTACTGCCTCACAACACCAACAACGCCAAAACAGTCCACAAACCAACATAGACGTCACAAACCGATAAGATTTCCCACCAAGTGCATACTTCACATTTTTACCTTAATGCAACTCCACATATTTATTCCATCAAGTCACATAAATACCTTACACAACAATACACCAAAAACAATCCACACAATTTCAGAATTCACTTTAACATAACAAGAAAGTATTTTCCTTTCACTATGCCAACATTCCACGCACAATTACGTATAAATATTTCCACAAGTCATACACAAGGAGTAACGAATTAGGTACAGTACCACACTTAAATATATTGAAATTTCATCCATATAATTCAATTTCTTCAAGACCTTAAGTTCCCTTTCAAGTTTAAACCACATAGAAGGCAAATCCTTTACCGATTTAGCAAAAGTGGACTGTTTTACACATAGTGGACTGCTCAACACTTTGCCAACATAACCAACATGATTTAAACACCATATTATGCATATAATATAGTAATATACAAGAGAAAACACTTACCAAGACTTGCAAAGTGATGATCTTATCCAAACAAGTATAGTTGCCTTAGGGTTTAAATGGTCTCTTGGAAATGTCTAGAAATTACAAGACTTTGCAAGGTGTTGTGTATGATTAAAATATGATTTTTGGAGACTTTTATAGTCTTTTAAGAGTCCCTCTTAGCCACACACTTGGTCATTAATGACAAGGTTAAGAAGTCAAAGATGAATGGGTCATTTTCTTTTTTGGGCCATGTCTTCCTTGTAAATTTTGGGCCAATTTTGAGCCCATTAGCCAAGATAATTCTTGCCCAACACTTTGCATGCATAGTATACCCTTTATTTCAAGTTCAAATAATTCCGTCACTTATTCGCATACGTTCAAAAATTTACGGGGTGTTACAGAGAAGCAAATAGGAAAATAGTTCAAGCATCTTAGAACAGATAATGTCTTAGAATTTTGTAATGATGAGTTCAACGTATTTTGCAAAAATGAGGGAATTGCTCGACATCGTACTGTGAGGATGACCCCTCAACAAAATGGTGTTGTAGGAAGATGAACATGACTCTTTTCGAAAGAGCTCGTTGCATGATTTCAAATGCTGGATTGACAAATGCTTTTTGGGGAAAGGCTATTTCTATAGCTTATTATATTGTCAATCGTGCTTCTTCTGCAACTTTGAACTTTAAGACTCCGGAGGAAATATGGTCAGGTACTCTTGCTAATTATTCTAATTTAAAATTTTTTGGTTATCCTGCGTACATGCATGTGAATGACGGAAAATTAGAGCCAAGGGCTAAAAAGTGCATTTTCCCTGGATATGCATCTGGGGTGACAGGATACAGACTCTGGTATCTTGATCCAAAGACACCAAAATTTATAATTAGCATAGATATAACCTTTGATGAATCCTCTATGTTACATCCCTGAAAAAGTCTTCTAGTTCTTATAACAAGAATAAAGAGTAGGGTATACATGAACAGGTGGAGGTGGAGCTTGGCATTCCTTTCTGAGCCAAGCTCATCAACTGTGGAACAAAATACAGTTGAAACTCTAGAAGTTAAATCTCCAAAAGTTGAGCAAGAAGTTATAACTTCTGAAGTTAAACCAAATGAGTATTCTATAGCCACACACGTACCAAAGAGACAAATTCAAAAAACAGGAGGGTATGGAGATTATATTGCATTTGCTTTTTCAGTTGCACAGAAAACTGAAGAAATTAGAGAATCATCAAATTATTCAAAAGCAGTTTCTGGTGCCGATTTAACTAAGTGGCTGATTGCAATGAATGAAGAAATTGAATCTCTCCACAAAAATGGTACTTGGTCTCTTGTAAAGCCGCCATCAGGAAAGAGAATTGTTGGTTACAAATGGGTCTTCAAGAAAAAGGATGGAATTCCAGAGGTTAAAGATGCAAGGTATAAGACACGAATAATTGCAAAGGGATATAGTCAGGTACAAGGAGTTGATTTTAGTGATATTTTCTCACCTGTTGTTAAACATAGCTCTATTCGTGTCTTGTTTGTCTTAGTTGCCATGTATAATTTGGAATTAGAACAGCTTGATGTTAAGACAACTTTCTTACATGGAGAACTTGGGAAACAAATTTACATGCATCAACCTGAAGGATTTGAAATTGAAGGAAAAGAAGATCATGTTTGCCTATTGAAGAAATCCTTATACGGATTAAAACTGTAACACCCCGTACATTCCCTACCCTAATTTGATTGATTGGTGACCTAGGGTGTGCTTATACACCTTAGCTTCGAGAGCACTAAGTGCGTATGTTGCAATGGTTTTGGACGGAATATTTGATATCGTACTAGTCAATGTGATTGGACACTTGAAGGAAGAGTTAGGAACTTATTCAAACATTTTAGGAGTGATAAGTGAGGCTTAAAGGTATTCTAAACAAAGGGTTTTAAAGCTAAGAGGTAAGCTAAAGATTAGAACTTGAATTATCTAACCAAATCCGCAACGAAAAGTCGAAGAAAGAATTTTGGTGAAATTTTTCGCCCAGGGGAGTGCCACGCCGCTCTGGGATAAAATTTTCAGCCCACAGAAAGCAAGGTGACGTGCCCAAGGGCGTGCCAGGCTGCTTGTGCACACCTTTCAAAAGTTGGAAATTTTTCTAAGTCTAAGGGGCGCCCGGGGCCGTGCCGGGGTGCTTTTTGCCAAATTTCTTCGCCAACCACGAGCCTATAAATGTGATTCTTGGGTTATTATATAAGTATTTCATCTTGGTGAGATTTCACTTGGACGCTTTGGGCATCCAAATTATGATTTTACCCTTTCGGTCAAAATAAGCCATGCGTGGCTAGAATCACTTGTTCTTGGGATTGAGGCTATGAATATAAATCTCGTGATTGGAATATTGTCATAGCACTTATGAAATGATTTACACATGAGAAATTTGGTGGATTATGCATTGATTTTATTGGGTTAAATGAATTGGGCTCAATGAAGGCCCAAAATGAATCAAAATACTTGGCCTAATGGATCAAATGACCAATTCTTGCTTTGACAAGTCAATTATTGATTTAAGTGGATAAGGATAAGTTAAAGGGGCTATAAAAAGGGCAAGGAAATCAGATTTTATTCATTGTAAACATACATGTATTTCTAGACTTTTCTAAGAAATCAAAAAGAGATCTTTTCTCTTCACTTCAAACCCTAAGTCATTTCTTGGGCAAGATCATCATTCTACAAGCTTGGGTAAGTGTTTATTCTTATGATTTAATATATTATGTACATGAGAGATCATGTATATCATGATAGTTATGTTGGCAAGGTGTTGAATAGTGCACTTTGGCTTGTTGCTAAAAGATGTGCATCCTTGTGAATTAAACTTGAAAAAGGACTTGATGTTTTGATGAAAGTGGTGTGGATGATATCTCAACATGTATGGTGTTGTTATGTCCATAACTTGTTATTTTTCTATATGGGTAAATTGTGGAATTTTGGTTATAAAATATATTGGAGTGATTTGGTGGATTAATTGTGACGTGATGTTAATGAGAAAGTGTAAAGGAGAAACTTGTTGTGAAATGCTATTGTTTAATGATGTTTTGGTAAATGTGTGGAATTTTGTGGTATTATTGATATGACAATGCCTCGAATTGTATTGTGAAGGGGGAAATGACGTTATAAGGCAATCATGTGATTCATTGTCGCCTTATACACTTGTAAGGTAGTTGGTTATTAATGTAAGCCCTGTTATGTACTTGTGTGTAGAGTGAAACATAAGGAAGGAGTGGGACTATTGTACTCACCTATTGGATTGTGTATTCATATTGAAAGGATAAGGTATGTAAGGTTACTCTTTCTGTATCCTTCTGCAGCATATTGTCCATATTGACATGGTACTTGTTTCATTCCGAAATGTCCAAAGGTATTTCATTTCCGGTTGTTACCTATTGTTAAGTAACATATTCCTCATTCATTAGTCGTTGTTGTTTATGTGTTGCATAATGGTGGACATGGTTCCAAAGTTCCAATAATGCTTATTCACATGTCTCTTATTTATTGGTTATTGTTCCAAAGTTTCCAACAATGTTATGACTACAAACATATCAATCTCTCATAAGAAAAGGTATCAATCTCCCTTAAGCAAATATACCAATCTCTCACAAGAAATGTATCAATCTCTCAAAAGTGAAGGAATGAAGTAATGTATATGTGATTCCAACAATGCTTCAATTACCAATGTATCACTCTTAGAATGAAGTAAAGAGTAATGAAAGAAAGAAGTTATGGATAATTAATGAGTATTCTTGGATGGTATCCCAGGGGTGTAAGAAACACCTAGCATGGGTCGATCCCAATATCTACAGGTGGTATTCCAGGGGTGTAAGGAACACCTAGCATGGGTCGATCCCAATATCTACGGGTGGTATCCCAGGGGTGAGAAGAACACCTAGCATGGGTCAATCCCGCTACTACGGGTGGTATCCCAGGGGCAAAGAAAAAGCCTAGCATGGGTCGATCCCGAAAACTGTTATTTTTTCCCACTAATCAGCTTGGGGCCCGGGCATTATATGAATGGAAGGATGAGTAATGAGCGAAGGAGTGAGTGACTAATAAAGGAAATGAATGTAAAGGCAAGTAAAGTAACGAGAGCAATTTATATAAATATATATATATATATATATATATATATATATATATATATATATATATAGTTCCAAACATGTAGATAGATGTTTTTATCCATATTGGGTATTGTCTCATACTTGATTCCATTGAAGCATTTATTTATTATGCAGTATCTTTTAGCCTTACATACTCAGTACATTCTTCGTACTGACCCCCTCAGGGGAAACTTACCTTATTTGCTGCAGGCACAGGTACTAGTAGACCTCCACAGTATAGTGCGGGTCATTTGCAGATTTTTGGTGAGCTCCAGTTGGTTCGGGGCTTTCCGAGTCATAGTGTACACTGATTTTGGTATTGTATATGTTGTATAAAGTGGGGACTTGTCCCGACTCTAGCTTGGCTATGTATATGTATCTGTAGAGGCTTTGTAGACATATGTGGGATGAGGAATGGAAGAGATGTATGTCCATGATGACTCGATGGCCCTAAAGGCCAAGTTTCTTATATATATATATATATATATATATATATATATCATACGTTTCCATAACTTCCGCTATTTACATATTATACCTCTATGTGATGGTACTTCTTATTGAGTGACATACATATGAATAGACATGAGCAAAGATTGGTTCTCTCGGGCCTCATCGTCTTCGGGTGCCAGTCCGTCCCGGATGGGATTCGGGTCGTGACAGTGTATTCTGATTCGAACTGTATCTTTACCAAAAACTTTACAGAGAGCATTGTTGCCCATCAAGACAACTCCGCCTCTAACAAATTCAAATGTGGTAAACAAATCCCTATTGGGACACATATGATAAGAACAACCTGAATCCAAAATTCACTCATCCTTTAAAACTATTACTAGTATCTAAAAATATTGTTCCCCCAGACGCATCAGCAGCTATACTTGCTTCAGCGGCGTCATTATTTTGGTGCTCATTTTGTTTTCTTTATGCTTTTCTTTGTGTTACAACTTATAGCATTTGAAAATAATATTACCCCTTTTATGACAATATTTGGACACGAAATTCCTGTATCTGGACTTTGACCTTGGTTTAGGCCTCTCACTATTTGATTCTTTCTTATTAGATCTACCTCTTACAAACAATCCTTCCCCATGGGTTCCACTACTTTCCCCAGAATATCCCTATCTATCTATTCTTTTGATTTCAAAATAGATTTGATTTCCCTGTAAGAGATATTATCCTTTCCATAAAACATAATATCTCTATATGCTTAAATGATTGGGGTAAGGAAATAAGTAAAAAGACGGCTTGATCTTCATCTTTAACTTTAGCGTCTATATTACTCAAATCCATAAGAATAGAATCAAATGCATAAAGATGTGAGAGTATAGATGTACCTTCAACCATACGAAATGTGTAAAGCTTTTGCTTTAGGTAAAGCCTGTTTTCCACTGTTCTTTTCATATACAGGGTTTTTAGTTTTTCCCACATACCTTTGGCAGTGGTTTTTGCAGATATTTCACATAAAACCTAATTTGAAAGATTTAAAATGATACCTAATTTTGCCTTTTTATCTATGACGGCAAACTCTTGGTCCGTCATATTTTATGGCATCTTCTCCTTTCCTTCCAGCACCATATCTAAGCCACCCTGAATTTGGATAGCTTCCATCTTTAACTGCCACATCCCGAAGTTTGCACTTCGGTTTATAAGTCTTTGTTACCGTCATTTTTGGCTAATGAAATAAGTTGGTTAGATCGGTCTCTGATACCAATTTGTTAGGATCGAGAACCCGGTTATTGTGAAATTTAGCCAAACAATGTTATAATGACAATAACAAGTTGATAATAACGGCAATTAAAGAAAATAAAGAAGACACAAATTTAACGTGGTTTGGTTGGTGTGACCTACGTCCACAAGTGGAGAGGGGCAATTTCACTATATCAATAAGAGTACAATAAAGAGAGTACAAAATTAGAGTAGATACTCTAATTAACCCAAATATCCCAAGAGAACAACCTCACAAGATCACTCCAAAAGAAGGATTCACACAAGTGTTTCCCAACACCCACTCTCTAACTAAATACTCTAATAGAAAGGGAGAAGAAAGACAAGAGAGTGAAAATACTCTTGAAAATGATGTGTTATGAATAAGAAAAAGCTCCCTATTTATAGAGATGAGAATCGGCTTGTTGATGTCATCCATGATGTTAATGGAAGATGCAAATTTTAATATTTCAATGTGAATGGAGAAATATTCAACTGCAAAATTCTTTGGCAACAAATTACTTTGACAATGGCAACAAACAACTTTCCTTATATCTTGGGTTGGCTTTTACCAAGTGTGAACCAAAGAAAACAAAGGCCCCATTACACAAAACATAATTGAGTCACTATGATAGCCAATTACTCAAATTTGAGTGAGCATCTAAGCTTCTAACTCGAGAAAAAACACGGAGATTAATGCTATTATTAATTATGTTCTACTTTCATGAAAGAATATATATTAAGTTTAATTGATTGCTCTAGTTTACCAAACGTTGCATCTGTTCATATATCACCAATTAATCAATCAAATTCTATGCATGATGGAAGAGTACTACACGTTGCTTGAAAATTACCTGATAAATTGTTTGTGTTGAAATTAAGCATCCATAGTGATGATAAGTTGGATATGGTGCACGGTATTGAACCCACGATGTGATTGTTCTCCGCTTGCAATTGCTGCAACTTCCGTAAATTACCAATATTTGCTGGAATTGTGCCTGCATATTACCAACTTGCAAACTTAGCTTCTTGTCCACTTATGCTGTAGCTCAAGGTGTTATTTCTCAATTAACAAACTGAGAAACTAGCCTCATGCTACAAGGTTTTTGTATTCACTTGCTCGGTTTTAGTCCATAGAATGTTTTAAAAAGTTATTATTTGGAAAAAGGTATTCCCATAGTGGTTATTTTGAAAATATTTTATTCTTTTCTATAAACTTTAAATAAAACTCCTTCCATTTCATTTTACTTGATCCCTATTATTATTTAATACTAGAGGTAGTATGAAAAAAAAAAAACTCTCTTAATTTGTGAAAAATGGACAAGTAAATTGAAACATATATTTTTTTTATCTAGGGGCCAGGTAAAATGAAACGGAGGAAGTATATCAAAGTTACTCTCTCCGTTTCAAAAAGAATGACCAGTTAGGACTTGACACTGAGTTTAAGAAAATAAATAAGATTTTTGAATCTTGTTGTTTTAAATTAAAGTTATGTCAAATGTGTCAAAATACCCTTTAATCTTGTGGTCCTAAACATGCCATGTAGAAAGTTGAAAATAAAGAGTTGTCAAAAAGAAAAGGATCATTCTTTTTGAAATGGAGTAAGAAGAAAAATATGTTATTCTTTTTAAACCGGAGGGGGTACTTTTTAAGGTTAAAAATCCACCCAATCAAACATGATGTACCCTCCAATTGCCTCTTTGTAGTATTCCCTATGTCTTTTTTAGCAGGAAAAATGGGAAGGAGATTACAATGTGGGTAATCAAACTTTCAGCAATAAGGTGGGAGTTAGGTAGCCAACCAACTAAGATCCCCTACTATTCCCTATGTCCCGATTTATATGCTGCTTTTTTTTTTTAATTTGCATTTATATCTATGAATTGTTTTACACCATGAATTAAAATTTAATTTTATTCTACATTTCTTATATTACTCGTCATATCAAACAATGACACATAAAAATTGGACGGAAGGAAGTTGTTTTCCCCAAGATTGCAAGTTGAGCTTACCTTGCAGGTTGTTTCCCCCAAGGTTTAAGAACTCAAGCTTCTTCAAGTTAACTATTTCTGGTGGAATAGTCCCACTGAAGTTATTGTAGGACAATGACAATTCATACAATTCTGTGCAGTTAGACAAACCTGGTGGAATTTTACCGCTCAAGTTGTTGGAAATGATTGAAATGCTCTTGATTCTTTGAAGACGACGACATATATCTACAGGAAGACTCCCTGATAATTCATTATATGTGAGAGCTAAAATTTCCAAGGAGGAAATGTTGAAAATGGAGAATGGAATTGAGCCAGTTAGTTGGTTACTGACTAAAACCAACGCCTTTAGATTCTTTAGGTTCCCAATCTCCTTTGGGATACTGCCTTGAAGACGATTGTTTCTAACACTCAGAGTTTCTAACTTGAAAATAAAAGCAGAATTGAAACCTAACCACTTTATAGGAATCTCTCCACTGAAGTTATTGAATGAGAAATCCATCACCTTCAATCGACGTAAACGAGACAAATCTTGAGGGAGGTCTCCATGTAAATTATTTTTGCTCGCATCGAGAGAAATGAGAAAAGAGAGGTTAGCCAAGTGTGGTGGAATGGTTCCAAGAATGTTCATGTTGGATATATTTAGTGCAGTGACCCTATGGTGGCGAGAGCCGCAAGTGACTCCAACCCAATCACAAACGGAAGCTTGAGAAGACCAATTTTGGGTTAAGGTATGAGAAGAGTTTAGAGTAAAGCTGGCTTTTAAGGCAAGTAGAGCTGATTGATCTGTGTCAATTATTATGTTTTTACTAATGCATGTCTCTAAGAAGTAGAGCAGCAAGACTAATAGTGAAAGAAAGAAAGAGTAGGTTTTTTCCATGTGGACAAATGAGTGGTAGTATCGGATAAATGAGGAACAAAGTATTCAGCTATAAATAGGGATAAAAGCTTGCTAAGCAGTGGGTACCTTGTTATCAAGGAATTAAAGAGGGCTAAGAAATGCGGTAGATATTGGTTGTAAATTCTGTCCCAAAGTGTTTTATGTCATATTAGTTGTTATACATGTTCCACACGAAGGAGACTCTTGACTTTTCTAAGTTTTCTGAGAGTTTTTTTCCAAAAAATGCATTAAATTCAATGGAGTTTATATGGTTGAGTAGGGTAGGAAGAAACGTGTTTTTTTTTTTTAAAACTAAAAATCTTTTCTTGGAAATAAATTTTTTCCTGTATATTTTCTTTTATTTGATAAATAAGCAGAAAATATTCGTTCCAATAACTGGATTAGATAGCTTAAGTTTGATGTTAAGCTTACCTCTAGAAGATCTTTGAGATTGCAAAGGCTTCTTGGTACACTTAAATTTAACCTATTTGGGTAAAGCATTCTCAGAGAATTCATATGGGGATTGGACCAAGTATTTGATCTCTAGTCACCCTGATTTTGCAACAGGCGGAGACTATTAAATGGAGATTAAAGCTTTTGTAAGTATTAGTTATGGGATTAGTGGGCAATGGGCATATTACTAATATTCTGAACCACAAAGAGAGTGAAGCTTTTGTTTTTGCGCAGTGTCATTATGGGAGCTGTCTCTGTCAAACAAATTTGTGCTGCAAGTAAACTACTGAAAATTGAAATAAGAAACTTTCAATGTGTTAAGGGTCAATATTGGATGAAACCTAAGCCAAATGACAGAGAAATGAAGCCAAAGTTGTTTCTAAATTCTTATTTATGTTCATTGATTTCTATTTGGTGCTCCAGACAATGCTGGATTTTTACTCGAAATTGCTTTCTTCTTTGAACTCATGGGATTTGAGTTACCAATATTATACAACGTATTCTTCCGTGCCAACTTTAGACACATCTTATATATTAAAGTTATTACACATACGCACTCAAACTTGAAACATGCACAAGCAAATAAGAGAAGTCCATATCGCGGACCAAATTTTGGTTGTCATCTCAATTGGGGTCACCAAATCTGCCAACTCCAGGAGGATAAGGCTGCACAACCTGTAAATAATTTTAAATAGGATCAAACTTGAGTTGTTTACTTCACTTTAAAACATAAAATATACTTGACAACATTCATCATAATTTCCGTAGGAAAAGATGTTGGTCCTCCTCCTTAAAAATTCTTGATTTATTTTACTCACTAATGAAGTTCTCCTAGAACTTAGAAAGTTATAATGAGAATAGAGGACTCATCTTTATCTTTACTTTTTTCTTAGGACTTCCTTGGAAAAAGAACATTTGGCCTGTATTAGAAGTAATCAATTTGGAAATAAAAAGTTTCGCCGTGCGAGTTATGAGAAATAGGAATAGACCTACGTTTAACATTCACAATTCGTTTCTTACATTAAACTCTTAATGTTTGAACTTAAAATTTCTTTCTTAATTTACCGGACTTCGTTTTCCTATTATTTCCCTTCTTATTTTGGACTCTTAAATAAGTTCTCCTCCTTCAATTCAGTTTTTCTATTATAAAGGGATATACATTTGTATGCAACAACAATAACAAACCCAATGTATTCCTACAAAGTAGGATCTGGGAGGGTAGTGTGCGCGCAGTCCATACCTCCACCTCAGAGGTGAATTAGAGAGGCTGTTTCCGATAGACTTATATGTGTTTGTACGAAAAAACAAATATCTGTTTCTGTATTCATATATGGTATAGACAAGTCAATATTCATTTCTATTCCTGAATGAAGAAATAACTTATCCAGACGACATCAGAATATTTTAGAAAGTTGGATATTTACCAGCACATAAACCTTGCTACATCATTTGTGAAGAAATTCCAGCTTGATCTTCTTGACATTTGCCAGGACTTCTTTCATGTTCAACCTTTCATTGGGAAATTCAGTTGTGCAATGCAATGCCAACTTCAAAATAGAGGATACACAATGCAACTCTTTCTGGAAACCAATCTCTTCTGGTTCCATTAATGTGACATCAATAATATCCTCTGATGTTGACATCAATACCCAACTCCTCATGGTCAAATTTTCTTGAAACATTTCATCGTATGGCATTTTCCTTGTGAAAGTTTCCATGAGCATAATGCCGTAGCTGTACACATCACATCTTCTAGAAACTAATCCTACTGATCCATACTCTGATCCAATGTTACCAGAGTAATTAGTTTCTTGACGAGCTAAATAAAGAAATTAAAATAATATCTATATTTACGCCCAAGGGTGTGACCAAGTGGTCAATGAAGTGGCTTAAGAATATGAGGTCTCATGTTCAAATCCCCAAAAAAAGACAAAAACACTAGTTGATTTCTTCTCATCTATCCTAGCCTTGGTGGACAAAGTTACCGATTGCTGGTGGGAGGTGGCAGATATCCCGTGGGTTATCAAAAATCTATATATTTGCTAGTTATTAAAAATATTGAATCTACCTTGAGTAGATAAAAAATAAAAACTGAAGGTATAATGGCAATCAGTTTTGTATTATATTAGAACCAGTAATCTAATTATTTGATGTAAAATAAAACATCACATATGCTAATAAAAAGGACTAAAAGAAAGTTACCTGGTGCAATGTAGCCCATTGTAGCAAGTGTTTTAGTATGAGCAATCGATTCTCCTTCTCCTAATAACTTGGTCGGGCCAAAGTCACTCACATGTCCAACCAACTTTTCATCTAGCAAGACGTTGCTAGGCTTTAGGTCACTATGTACAACCACTGTTGCATAACCATGATGGAGATATTCCAAAGCGGATGCAGCATCGATCATTATGTCTAGTCTTTGGATCATATTCAAGAAGTAATCATCAGAATGTAACCATTGGTCCAGACTCCCATTTGGCATGTACTCCAGAAGTAATGCTTTAAAATCCATGTTAGAACAACTGCTGATAACTTTGGTAAGATTCCTATGGCGAAGGTTGCGTAGAACATCACATTCAGTATCAAAACTCTTGAATGCACCTTCAATCTGTAAATTAAACACTTTGATTGCCAAAGTCATCCCGTTTGCAAACATAACCTTGTAAACAGAGCCAAAACCTCCAGAGCCTAGCAAGTTGCATTGGTCGAACCCTTGAGTTGCCCTTTCAACTTCAATGTATGAAATCCTGGCTAGTGTTAGTGTTGCAGGAAAGGATTCGGCCTGAGTTGGAATGTTTCTATTTCTACGTCTCCTTAACATGAACACTACGATTGAACCAAGTACCATTACTGCAGCTCCCAGCGAAACAAGTATAATCAGAAGCAGTTTCCTTCTCCTTGAATGATGAAAAGGCCTAGTCATACAAGGTCGGAAAATCAAACCGCCATATAACTCTTCATTTCCCATAAAAGATTGAGAGGTGAAATTGAGAAAAGGTCCTTTACTTGGTATTTCACCTACTAATCTATTGAATGATACATTGAAATCCTTTAGATATCGAAGTGCCTCTAATGATTTTGGAATCATACCTGAAAGAATGTTATTGGATAGATTCGCCGAGTCCAAACTTACTATTTTCCCGAGTGACTCCGGAATAGATCCTTGTAACATATTATAAGCCAGGGAAAGATAAAGTAGATTCTTCAGGTCTCCAACTGTGCTGGGAATACTTCCTGAAAGGTGATTCCTTGACAGATCTACAGATGTTATGGCATTCAACTTTCCAAAATCTGGAGGTAAAGAACCAACCAAGGAATTATTTGACAAGTTAAGCTCCAAAAGATCTTTGAGGCTCCATAGACTCATGGGAATGTTAGTGAGTCTATTTGAATTTAGATAAATATTTTTCAAAGAGGTAGCATTACCAATGCAATATGGTATTGGTCCCGAAATCTGATTATAAGACAACTCAACAAAGTACAACTCCGGCAATTTGCAAAGGCATTCTGGCAAAGGTCCACTTAACCGATTATTGTCAAGTCCTACCAATTGAAGAATGTGTAAATCACATAATGTTCTTGGCACTGATCCAGTCAAGTCATTGCCGGATAGGTACAAAGTGTTTAAGTTACTTAAATTGCCAATTCCTAATGGTATTTGACCCCTAATTTCAGAACTATATAAATCAAATATCTCAATAGAGCTGGAGAGATTGCCAATGGAATCTGGAAGAACACCATCCAGAGGATTATCCTCTAATTCTAGTACTTTCAAAGATCTACAGTTCACCAAGGAAGCAAAGATACTTAGACGCGGAGATGATAAGCTATTAATGAACAACTGGAGAGATTTAAGATGCCTCAAATCCCCCAATGAGTTAGGAATTGGGCCGCTGAATTTGTTTTCACTAAGATCTAATATCGTTACATTTGAAGAATTGGAGATTGAGCCTGGTATTACTCCACCAATGTTGTTATCACCCAAATGCAAAAGCCGCAGATTTGTTCGCCAGTAGTATGAAGCAGATGGAAGACTACCGGAGAGGTTATTGAATGCAAGTGACACCAGTTTCAGGGTAGAGATATTGAAGAGCTCTTCAGGTATGGAACCACTTAACTTATTAAATTGCAAATAAAGTGACTCCAATTTGTGAAGATTCCCAATCTCTCTTGGTATAACACCTGACACATGAAAAATGAAGTCGATTAAATTTATTTGATTGCTCCAGTTTGCATCAATATATAGAGTTCATAAATCAGCAATTAATTCTAAGGCAAAGGGCAAATATACAACTTAACTTTGCAATTTAGAGAAGAAGATTCCACTATGCGTAGAGTTCGGAGAAGAGCCGAACCACAAGGGTTTACTTTATGCAGTCTTAGCTTGTATTTCTGCAAGAAGCTGGTTTCAGGTCTCATCGTTTAACAAATGGTTTATATTTAGGGCAAATAACATAATTAGCCAAACATAAGGGGGTCGCATGTATCTTAGGTTAGATACACAGACTCGCGTGTATTTGGGACTGTGTATCTAAGACTGTATATGTAAGATTGTGTATCTAGGACTGTATATCTAAGATAGATTGTGTACCTAGGATTGTGTATCTAGAACTGTATATCTGAGATTGTATATCTAGGATTGTGTATCTAGGGTTGTGTATCTGAAATAATAGATACACCTACTCCACTCTTAGTGTTCCGATAGAAACCCACCGGAACACCACCCAACCAACAGCAACCACCATCCCTCTTCTCCTTTTCTGGAGAGACCAGATCGGTGTTTTCATGCAATCACAACAGACCAATCGCGGCACCACCATACCTACCGAACACCACCCAAAACCTAACACCGCCTCACCTCGTTCGCACCCTGATCTTCTCCTACAGATCCAGATCTGTATTTTCAGTCTGGAAGTAAGCTTGTGAGAAGAAGAAGGTTTGGTGATTCGTGAAGAAGAAGAAGAAGGAGGCGGTGGTTGTGGGTTTAGCAGTGATGGCGTTGGTGGTTTTAGTGGCGGTTTCATCATCGTGGTGTGAAGGTTTTGTTGTTCGCCGGAAATGACGGTGGCTTGGTTGGTGTCACGCTTTGAGCTGGTTATGAGCTCAATTCGTGCTCAACAAGTAAGAAAGATAGAGAGAAGATAGAGAGAAGATAGAGGGAAAGAGAGGAATTGAGAGAGAAAATATTATATTCATATATTGGATAAAATGGCAGGTTCCGTACATCAGCTAGATAAAGGGAAAATGGAAATGGAAATGACCTTCCTTACGTCAATTGCCACGTGGCAATTCTGTTACTAAGAAAAAGAAATGACAAAGGACTAAATGCCAAAAATACAAGGACTCAATTGTAATTAAAAGAAGGTAATTTCTGAATTGAAAAATGACATGTGAGACTACTTAATGAACTTGAATTTCAGAGGACTTGGGCTTGCTTGAGCTTCATTCTCGTAGCCTTAGTATCATGACATTCCATCCTCCTTAGGATCCTTGTCCTCAAGGATCACAATTAGGAAATTGAGACTTGAGAAATGTGTAGTCCTCCCAAGTTGCTTCTTCAGGGAGTAAGTTGGCCCACTGTACTAGCACTTGAGTTACCGCTGCATTGCCCCTCTTCACCATTCGTCTATCTAAAATTGCTACTGGTTCAGCAAGTGGTTGTCCTTCTTTTGAGCAGAGTGGAGGATCAATTAGAGGAGTAATGTTAGGACCAATCCTTTTCTTCAATTGAGAAATATGGAACACTGGATGTATCATTGTTGTAGGAGGCAACTGTAACTCATAAGCAACAACACTTATTTTTCTGATCACCCTATAAGGGCCATAGAATTTGGATGTTAGTTTCAGGTTGCACCTTAATGCAACAGTTGTTTGCTTGTAAGGTTGTAGCTTTAGGTACACCCAGTCACCTACTTCAAACTCCCTTTCAGTCCTGTGTTTGTCAGCAAAGAACTTCATTCTATGCTGAGCCTTCTCTAGATTAGCTTTCAACACCTTAGCCATAATTTGTCTCTCTTGCAGCCAGTGATCAACCTCAGCAACTTTTGATTGTGCCACAAGTTCAAATGACAACTGTGGTGGGTCATAGCCATACAACACCTTGAAAGGAGTCATTTTGAGGGATGAATGATAATTGGAGTTGTACCAAAACTCAGCAAATGGGAGCCACTTGTTCCATTCCTTAGGTTTGTGGCTGCTCATACATCTTAAATAGTATTCTAGACATTTATTTACTCTTTCAGTCTGTCCATCTGTTTGAGGATGGTAGGCTGAACTGAACTTCAACTCTGTCTTCAATCCCTTAAACAACTCTTTCCAAAACAGGCTTAAAAATATTTTGTCTCTATCACTAACAATGCTCTGTGGTAAGCCATGTAACTTATAGACATTTTCCATAAAAGCCTTAGCCACCTGCACTGCATTAAAAGGGTGAGACAGAGGGACAAAATGAGCATACTTACTGTACCTATCTACAATCACAAAAATGTTGTCTTTTCCCTCAGATTTGGGCAAGCCTTCCACAAAGTCCATGGTGATGTGCTCCCATGGTTTGTCTGGAATGGGTAGTGGAAGTAAGAGGCCTGGATAAGCCACTTGTTCATCCTTGCATCTTTGGCAAATATCACATTCTAACACCACTTTTCTGATATCATTAGACATGTTTGGCCAGTAAAACACAGCCTTGATTCTGTGAAGAGTTGCTGTCACTCCTGAATGTCCACCCAAACCTGAGGAGTGAATTTGTTGCACCAACTGTTGTCTCAAGTTAGTCTCACTACCCACCCATATTCTTCCTTTGAACCGCAGTAACCCTTGTGTTAAAGTGACATCTGGAGCTGCAGCAGGGTCCACTAACACCTGAGCTATAAGTTGAGTTGCTTCAGCATCATTCTCATAACTGTTGGTGATCTCTGCAACCCATTTTGGCTGAACTTGGGATATTAGAAAACAAGTAGAATCTTCTTGTAGTCGTGAGAGTGCATCAGCAGCCGTGTTGTCTACACCCTTTTTATAGTGGATCTCATAGCTCAGTCCCATTAGTTTTGTTAAACCTTTATGCTGAAGTGAAGTGGTGATCTTTTGCTCTTGTAAGAACTTGAGGCTAAAGTGATCTGTTTTGATAATGAAGTGATGGGGGTGTAGATAATGTCTCCATTTATCTACTGCCACTAAGAGTGCAATAAGCTCTTTTTCATAAGTAGAAAGACCCTGGTGTTTTAGGCTAAGTGATTGGCTTATGTAGGCCAAGGGATGTCCATCCTGCATAAGAACAGCCCCTACCCCGGTTCCACAAGCATCTACCTCCACCACAAAGGTTTTGTTGAAATCAGGTAATGCCAACAAGGGGGCACTGCACATAGCAGTTTTGAGCTCTCGAAATGCTTGAGAAGCATGTGAACTCCACTTAAATGCTCCTTTCTTTAAGAGGGATGATAATGGTTTGCTAATCAAGCTATAGTGCCTAATAAATTTTCTGTAATAACCAGTGAGACCTAAAAATCCCCTTAATTCCTTGAGATTCTTAGGTTCAGGCCAATGTACCATTGCTGTTATCTTGGTAGGATCAGTCCCGACACCTTGCCCTGAGATCACATGTCCTAGATACTCTACTTGAGACTGAGCAAAATCACACTTGGCCCTATTTGCAAACAATTGATTTTGTCTTAGTAATTGTAAGACTGTAGTAAGGTGATTTAGGTGTTCTTCTAGTGTTCTACTGTAGATGAGGATATCATCAAAGAACACTAGTATGAATTTTCTCAAAAATGGGCTAAAAACTTGGTGCATTAGTGACTGGAATGTGGCTGGAGCATTTGTAAGGCCAAAAGGCATAACCCTGAATTGCCAAAGGCCATGGTGAGTCCTGAATGCAGTTTTATGCTCATCTTCAGGTTTCATTCTCACCTGATGATATCCTGATCTCAGATCCACCTTGGAGAACCATGTTGACCCTGACAATTCATCTAATAAATCTTCTACCATTGGAATGGGGTATTTATTCTTCACAGTTAATGAGTTTAGCCTCCTGTAATCAACACATAACCTCCACGATTTGTCTTTCTTCCTAACCAACAAGGCAGGTGATGCAAAACATGAGTGACTTGGTACCACAGTCTGGGAATCCAACATATCCTGGACAATCTTTTCAATTGAGTTCTTCTGATCAAAGGAGTATCTGTAGGGTCTGAGGCTAAATGGTTGAGCACCACTGCTCAAAGGTATGGCATGGTCACACTCTCTACTGGGTGTTAGTCCCTTAGGTTCTTCAAACACATCCTGGAACTCATCCAGCAACTGGAGGACAGGTTCAGGAATCTCTGTATTTTTATTTTTGAAAGGTAAGCTTTCCACTATACAGATAGCACTGAATTCACCCTTACTCTTGCTTAACAATTTACACAACCCATGCTCATCACTCCCATCTAGCATTTGTTCTTCTTGTTGTCCCCACAATGTTACCCAATGATCATCCTTGAAGAAGGTGATGCTATGAGGCCTGGTACGCAAGATTATAGGTGAATACATGTCTAACCAATCCATTCCCAGTACCACATCCACCCCTCCTACCTTCATTAACCTCATGTCCATGCAGAACCATTCTCCCTGCATGTCCCACCAAAATTGCGGGCAATATCCACCACAATGCATCTCCTGCCCATTGGCCACCCTCACTCTTCTAGGCATAGGAAAGGGTTCCATATCCAGTTTTAGGATCTTAGCTATTTGAGGATCTACAAAGCTATGGCTAGACCCTGAGTCAATCAAGATCTTTAAGGGAACTTTCTTGATGTACCCCACTATCTTAATTGTAGAAGGTGAACTCGCTAGGCCCAAGGCCACACAAACTGATATTTCCATCACTTCCTCAGCATTCCCTTGTTGATCCTCCTTCATTACTCCACTATTTTCAGCATCAAGCCCCTCCCCTAAGGTTGCTTCTTCATGTGGTGTCTCTTCCCCATCCCAAGTAATTGCATTCAATGTTTTGGGTTTACACTGATGCCCTGGGAAGTATTTCTCATGACATCTATAACACAACCCTTTCTCTCTTAGTTCATCACCCATGGGATTTGGTTTGTAGGAGTTTGGTGCTTTAGGAAAGGAGGGTCGAGGGTTGGTGGCAGGACTATACCCAGTATAGGGTACTATAGTTCTCTGAGTTTGGGAAGTATTCTGATAGTGAGCCATGGCTTTAGAATGAGTGTTTGTGGACTGATAGGGAGGGTTTCTGGTGGTGAAAGAACGAGCTAAGGCTTTAAAAGAGGTTTCATAGGCTTTAGCTGACTCGTATGTGTCCATTAAGGAGGTAGGGTTTGCCATTCCCACTAATGGTTTAATTTCTGATTTAAGTCCACTAATGTAGCTAGAAATAAAGTAACTCTCATTCAACAAGGGGTTGACAAGTAACATATAGGATTTCAACTCATCGAATTTCTCCTGATAGCTCTCTAAACTCCCAATGTGTTTGAGGTTGTTAAACTCATCAACAATGTCCATTGGCCTCATGTTCCCAAACCTGCGACACACCTCATGACAGAACAAACTTCAATTCGTGCCACCCTTTTCTAAGATGTGACTATCAAACCACACATCAGCCTTCTCCCTCATATGAACTGAAACATAGCTCATTTTAATTTGATCGGGAATTTGGTAAATAGCGAAGAATTGTTCACATTTGCGAATCCAACCCATAGGGTTAGTACCATTGAATTCGGGAAAATTAATTTTGGCTTTGAAGGAATTGTGGTTCTGGTCATGGTTGTCACGAATATTCCTGTTCTGAAAGGGTAAAGGGAGCAAGGGAGGGTTCGCTTCCGTAGTGGGTAGGGTCATGGTTGTCACGAACGGTCCAGTGGGGTTCGACGGAGCAGAAATCGGAACATAAGGGCGCAAAGGGGGGCTTTCTGGCGAAAACATTGGGGGAAACGTGAATCCCCGTCCGACAGGGTAAGTAGACGGAGTTAGAGAAGGTGATACCAGTGCTCTAGTGTTCGACCCTTGACCCGCGTCATAAGCGTACAAGGGTCCCTGAATGTTTGAAGCCGACGATTTAGGCGACGCCGGTAACGCAGGTTGGGTCTCGGCCCGCTTCACTGCATCGAGTTGGGAGATAATCAACTCCAACTTCTTGTTGGTTTCTTGTGTTTCCTGGAGTTGCGACGAAAACGAGCCTTGATTTGCTTCCAAGGTCTCGAATCTTTTGGTGGTATCCTCCGCCATTGCCAACAGCTGAGTTTCCAGCTTCTTCATGCCTTCTTCTAGGCCTTTGAATTTTTGATTGTCCGACATTGTTGGTCACAGTAACCTGGCTCTGATACCAATGTCACGCTTTGAGCTGGTTATGAGCTCAATTCGTGCTCAACAAGTAAGAAAGATAGAGAGAAGATAGAGGGAAAGAGAGGAATTGAGAGAGAAAATATTATATTCATATATTGGATAAAATGGCAGGTTCCGTACATCATCTAGATAAAGGGAAAATGGAAATGGAAATGACCTTCCTTACGTCAATTGCCACGTGGCAATTCTGTTACTAAGAAAAAGAAATGACAAAGGACTAAATGCCAAAAATACAAGGACTCAATTGTAATTAAAAGAAGGTAATTTCTGAATTGAAAAATGACATGTGAGACTACTTAATGAACTTGAATTTCAGAGGACTTGGGCTTGCTTGAGCTTCATTCTCGTAGCCTTAGTATCATGACAGTTTTCCAACGACTCGACAGTGACGGGGAAGGGGAAAGCGAGGAGACGTTGGGTGGTGGTTCAGGTGGTTGGAGCTCATCGGAATCACGTGGGTGTTGGAGTTGGTGTTGTTTGTTGTTTTGGCCTGTGTGTCTAAGATGCACTTAAAATTTGGCCTGTGTATATCTAGGAAAATTATTTCGATATATCTTATACTTAATATTAAACTTAGATGTGTCTTATAATTAGCTCTCAAATCTTCTATATTTTTAATCTTTGCCATTATATTTATCCTTTTGTTAATAGATTGAACTAAAAAAGAAAATTTTAAGTGTAACATTCTGTGTTTTCGACATCCCTTATTGAGCTTTAAAAAGCTAAGAAAAATAATATATTTTGTGTATGAATTCTTTGAGAAATTTATTAGATTGAATTGGAGAATTACACTTAATATTAAATTTAGATGTGTCTTATAATTAGCTCTCAAATCTTCTATATTTTTAATCTTTGCCATTATATTTATCCTTTTGTTAATAGATTGAACTAAAAAAGAAAATTCTAAGTGTAACATTCTGTGTTTTCGACATCTCTTATTGAGCTTTAAAAAGCTAAGAAAAATAATATATTTTGTGTATGAATTCTTTGAAAAATTTATTAGATTGAATTGGAGAATTTAGGAGAGTAAAGAGCTCGAGAAAAATATACTTTTGAAGCTCAAAATAGTATACTACTACATTGACCTCATGCCACGGAACAAGGGGCCAAGAAAATTGACTTTTGGGGTCTTTCCAGAGGACCACTGGGATGGCAGCATGCCACGCCTTGGGTTCCTGAATGTGAACTTCAGTTTATTTTTCAAAATTTCAAGGGGCTTTTGGTTCTTTTCTTACCCAAAATCATCCTTCAACTACTCTAAACGTTCCTACTCATTTATTTTATCCTAAATCACTATTAAAGCCATCCTCTCATTTTCTCAAAAGTTCAAAAACTCTCAAACTTCAAGAAGAAGAATTCAAGATTCTAGTTTAAAGTTTTCTTGTAAATTTTGCTACACATGTATATAGAACAACCCTTTTGAAATCTAACTTTGAATCTATGATTTATAAATCCTTGTGTACGTATATGTATTTTGAATATTGATTTAGAGCTGTAAATTATATTATGAAATTCTGAGAGAAGCTTGAACTTACAAACCTCTTTTCTTAAAATTATTTTTGGTTATTTGATGAATTGAATTGGAGGAGGTAACTTTAACTACGGTAGTTCCCATCCTTCTAAAGTGGATGATATAATATTTTTGGGTGAAAAACCCTTACTACTTGATAAACTTCTTAATATACTAATGTAATGATGAAACAAGATGAATTGACCCATGCTTAATTGTTTATACAAAATTTTGAGAAAATTGTGGCTCCTAAATGATTAATGGATTCCGTAAAGGATTTGAATGGTTTCAAGGATCATTTTTATATTTTTGACATGATGGGGCTAAAGAGTTATAAATATTTATGATAATTATAAGATATGGCATGTTTGCTTACAAGTCTTGGTATGACGATACCAATTAAACGAATGCTCTAAGTATATGAAATAATTCTAAAGAATGATTTTTATGATTTGAAAAGGTTAAAAGATTGGCTTAAAGAGAATTAGATGGTTAACCGAGAAGGTATGCGTTCAAAAAGCTCATTATCCGAAACTGTGTTTTGCCGACAGGGGAATGGTTTGTCCTGGAATATGGATAACCTTAATGTATACTTGCTTTGTACAGTTGTATACAAGAGATAATAGAAAGAGATATGATATGCCTTAGTCTATGCGGCAAACATAGATTGGGAGCTCCACTAATCGAGCAATGATTGGACTCACATAGCCCGTGGTGCTAAGAGAAGTCGATGATACCATCTAGTTCAGAACTAAAGAAAAGAAATGTGTTTATGTTTAGTTTTACTTTGAAGTCTCTATTTATATCTTTTTATGCCTTGACTTCTACTCTCATGATTATTTTATATAAAGCTCGCCTTATCATTTTTCTGTTTTGCATACCAATGCATTCCACGTATTGACTGTCCCCGGGTGCTAAATCGTTTCATGATGTAGGTTCAGAGACACATTCTTGTGGTTCTATGCAGTGTTAGGATCATCAGGACAACTTCAGAGTTGGCGAACCCTTCATTCTTCGGAAGGCAACTTTTATTTAGAGTTTTAGTTATTTCTTTCATGGTATCGCCGGAGGCATGTCCCGGTTTAGATAGTTCTTTATGTTTAGAGGCTTCGTAGACCTAAGTCAATGTTGTTTATCTCAAATGTTTTCATTTCAAATACTTTGAAATTCCTTTAATGATGTTTTGAATAGATTTTAAATGGATCTTTCCGTAAATACTTTATTGAATGCTCATGATGAATGCTAAGAGGTTCTCTCGGACCTTTATTGGTTTGAATGCCTATTACGTCCAGGGCTTAGTCTTGGGTCGTGACTGATTTTTAATTTAAAAAATCTAAGGTGACTTTAAAAATTTACCCCACCCATTTTCCCCTAGACTCTACCTAACTAAAAAAAAACCACCCCTCTGTTATTTAGTCCCGACCCAAACCTATTTTATGACTAAGAAGTGTGATTGGGTCATTTTCATTTGATTCGGGTCTGGGTCGGGTCTGTAGGGGTGAAAAAATAGTTGAGGTAATTTTTTAAAGCCACATGATATTTTTGGAATTAAAAAATTAATTTTGAAATTACTTTTTAATTTAACAAATATAGGTCTCTGTCAACAAAAGGGTAAATATACACTATTTGTTAGATGGCGAGGATATATATATATAAAATGTATGCGCCATATTTTCAATGAGGAGCATATCCATTCTAAATCACAAGGTTGAGGGATATACTTGTCCCTTTTTCCTTAGGGGTCGTTTGGTAGAGTGCATAAGATAGTACTGAATATGGTATATTAGTAATGATGAAATTAATTATGCTAAGATTATTTCTTATGCAGTGTTTGGTTTGATGTATTGAAAACAATATGCGTTGTTATATATATTTTTTAAAAAAAATATTTGTTTACAAAAATATCCTCCATATTTATAGCTTTGTGTATTTTCTTAGCAAAGCTTTACTATTTATCTTAGAAATGAAAAATAAAAAAAAAAGTTAAATATTTTTACTTAAATTATTTGGAGAAAAATTAATTATTATCTTGATAAATAGAAAGAAGTGATCCATACTATATAATAAATCTAGTAAAAATCACTTTTAAATTATTTGTGTGTGTGTGTTGGGTTGGGGGGGCGGGGGGGCATGGCATGCCTTTTCAAGGAGATTCTGAGAATTTATATATTTATTCTTCAATTGATTAGAAATTAACAAAGCAACATAGTTGGTTTAAGAATTAAAATGCCAAAAATCAAATTTCATGAATCTGTATATTCATTCACTCTTCAATGGATTATTAGTCTTATTTAACATTAGAGGAAATTTTTCTTTCTAAATAAAAGAAGAACAAAAGGATGTTGTCTACTAGCAGTACCAAGACTATCAAAAATGGGGGAATACTCATTTTATGACAGTGTCCATTTATGAGATGACTATTGGAAGTTAAGAACATGAACGGAAGAATTTATACAAGTAAGGGAATGATAGGAAACTGGAAAGGATTTAAGAATGTTTAAAGGAAACTGAGGGTATTTTTGTCTTTATTTATATCTATCCTATGTATTAAATTCTATGCGTTGCTAATATCCCCACGAATCAATTAGTTATACATCCTATAATATCAAATAGGGTATTAGTTATATATTGTCCCAAAATTGCTATCAAACAAAGTATTAAATAATACCACTACTTAATACATGTATTATTTATCCAATACACTCTACCAAATGACCCCTTAATTCTATGCATAGTACTGGTCCGGCTAACCAAACAAGAGCACGTTACTTGAAAATTACTTGATAAATTGTTGGTGTTCAAATTAAGTAGCCACAGTGATGATACATTGGATACGCTGCACGGTATTGAACCCACGATGTGATTGTTCTCCAGTTGTAATTGCTGCAACTTTCGTAAATTACCAATATTTGTTGGAATTGTGCCTGCATATTATATTGGAATAATTAGAGTCAGATGCTCCTGGGTGATCAAGTTTGCCATTTTTAGCCCAAAATCTTTACTTCCTCCATTTCTTTTTATTTAATCCCCTTATTAATTATTAAAAATTTGTTTCAATTTATTTATCCAATATTTATGAAATCAAGAGAAATTTAACATTTTTATTCCAATATTACCCCTATCATTAAATGACTACATAAAGTATTAGTAGTCAAATTTAGATTTTCAGAACATAATTAATAAAGTTAATTTAATAAAATAAACTACTAAATATTTTGTTTAGGGGAGTGTCAAGTTAACATTGACCAAATAAAATGAAATTAAGGGAGTAGTTATTACTCTATACCCTGTAACTAACTCAGCCTTTGTTTCTCCTTTGTCTCTCTAATTATCTCTTCTAAATGCACTGTGATCTGGAATAATAATTTGTCATGTCAAGCTTAATCTGATAGTTAGAACTTACGAGAAAGTTAACAAAGATGAAGCTCTCCAAGGCTTCTCCTTTCAAAATAAGTGTTTGTTTTCTTGCTTCTTAATTTGATCAAAATTGAGTATAAACAATTCATGTTTTGGAGAAATAGACATTTTTGTTGTGGCTATTGGTGCTCTATTTTCCCTCCTATTTTTCATTTGAGGATGTCTATTGTGAATTCTATTTTTACAGCTGGTACACGTGGTTATATAAATTTAGCAAATAGACTTCAATGTGGATCGCCTTGCTACTGTTGTTCCTAGCCTTTATAAAGAAGGTAATGGCTATGGTGCTTGTTATCAAGTTATTTCTCGATCATTAACACCACCTTCAATTTAATTCCTTCATAAATACTCACTCTGTTTTAATTTATGTGACATAATTTTTTTAGTTCGTCCAAAAAAAAATTTATCAAATTTCTATAGTTAAAAATAATTTTAGTTTAAAATTTCTCTTACTCTTAATAAAATGATTTATGATCGATCATACAAATGATCAATGAGTTTTTAGACCACAAATATCAAAAATCCTCCTTTCTTTTCTAAACTTTGTGTCAAGTCAAATGATGTCATATAAATTGACGAAGAAAGTATGTTACTTAAATATATTATTCAACATGACATGGAGTAATTTGTAGTAATCTGACATTTATCCCAAAAACATGCAATATTTCATTATTTTTTAATTTGTAACTCGATTGTATTTTTAATGATACTTCCCCCGTCACTAGGGTGTATATATCATGGAGGATTGCATTGACCTTCATGATACTATATAAAATTAGACTTTATTCTAGCATATAGCATACTAAATCTAATTCTACACACTTTTTGAATATTTTATTTTCGTTCATTTTTTTAATTTTAAAAACAATTGGTATAGTATATCTTTTTATTTATTCATTTTTATTTCTGTGCCATTCAAAAAATAACTAATAGTAGCATATTGTATATACTGAATTAGTAACAGTTGAAGAATACTATTGTAATATACTATGATACACATATGGTTTATATCATATACTAACATGATCCTAAAATATTGATTCATTTCTTCAAAAACACTACTGAGTCCTCTATGATATCTACATGATATATATCATATACTGCAGGATATCATAGAAGACTAATCAGACATTCCTTCAAAAAAAAAATTCAGTCTTCTATGGTACCAACCTAATATAAACCATATATTTAGACAGTATCATAGGTGACAAATTTATTTTTTATCATAGATGACAAATTTATTTCTTACTCAATTCTCTATTATGTCCACATAGTATATCATATCCTGACAAAATATTAGAAATATTGGTATATATTATATATTGATAGACTCATTCCTTTCAAAAATACTACCAAGTCTTCTGTGATATCCACATGGTATATCATATACTGACAGAATATCATAGTGGATTGTCAGTTCAATCTTTTAAGAAAAAACTCTATCCTCTACAATATAACATGTTATATATTATATATTGACATAGTATCATATATGAACTACAATTCATTTCTTAAAAAAAAAAAAAAAAAACTCTATCCTCTATGAAACCAACAACTATATATCATATACTGACAGTATGTCAGATTCATTCCAATATTACTCACTATGATGCCCACATGGTAAGTATCACATATTGCGGCGCGTATGTAATACATTCTCCATTGTGAGACTAGTGTTATATTTTTAAGGTGGTATTTATTCACTTCAAAAAAATTTAGGGAGATAAATAATTGCCCGTAAAATTAAAGTGTTAAAGTAAGTTTCACGGACAAGTTTAGGAGAGATTTTATGTCTTTTCTCTAAAAAAAAATATATAACTCTATCCTCTATGATACCTACATGGTATATATCATAAACTGATTGAGTATCATAGAAAACTGATTCATTATATACTGACACGATATCATAACATTCTTTGCTATGATACCCGTAATATATCTCAAACTTTCTTGGTTGTCATTTTCTTTTAGTATCATAAAGGACAAGTTCATTCCTTCAAAAGAAAAAATTATAAAAAAAATACAAACAAAAAAGAGATTAAGCTTAATTTGATATTTTCTATATTCTTTTTAGCTAGTTTTACTTGTGAAAATAAAAAAATAAATAAATAGGGGTATATTTTTTATATAAGCTTTATATTATTTGCAAGAGAAATAGAAACTTCATAAAAATATATTTTCTATTAATTTAAGTTAGTGATTTTGATACTTTTTTTTTATTACTTCGTATGTAGTTTAATTGATTAATTTTTCTATATTTTTATAAGTCTAAAACTAGCTAGCTTATTGTATTTATTTTTTTAATTTGTAGGAAAAAAACAATAAGATAAAAAGAAAAAAGACAAAGATTTTTTTTTTTTAAAAAAAACAAAATCCAAAAGAAATCTATTGTACTGCCAAATTCCTAAAGGAATTGCGCTTAGGCGTGACTCGTGGGGGACTTGTTGGGCAAAAAGGCCAGACAAAAAGAGTGGGAAATTAGTTTGGGTAGAAGGGATGTTGATGAAATTGGTCAATGAGTGCTCAAATAGGATAATTAATTTGCTTAACTAGGGCACTTTGTGTACTTTTTTCCCAAAATATAACATGCTATTCAAATTGAGTTGTTTCCCCCCAAGATTCAAGTGCTCAAGCCTCTCCAAGTTAACAATTTCTGGTGGAATCGTCCCACTGAAGCTATTGTATGACAATGACAATTCATACAACTCTGTGCAGTTAGACAAACCTGCTGGAATGTGACCACTCAAGTGGTTGGAAATCAGTCCAATGCTCTTTATTCTTTGAAGACGGCGGCATATATCTACAGGAAGACTCCCTGTTAATTGATTACCTGTGAGATCTAAAATTTCCAACGAAGACATGTTGAAAATGGAGAGTGGTACAGAGCCAGTAAATTGGTTTCCAAATAAAATCAACTCCTTTAGATTCTCAAGGTTCCCAATCTCCTTTGGTATACTGCCTTGAAGACGATTGTTTCTAATACTCAGAGTTTCTAACTTGGAAATAAAAGCAGAATTGAAACCGAACCACATTGGAATCTCTCCGCTGAAGTTATTGAAAGCAAATTCCATCACCTTCAATCGACGTAAAAGAGACAAATCTTGAGGGAGCTCTCCATGTAAATTGTTTTTGCTCGCATCGAGAGAAATGAGAAAAGAGAGGTTGAGGTTACCCAAGTGTGGTGGAATAGTTCCAAGAATGTTCATGTTGGATATATTTAGTGCAGTGACCCTATGATGACGAGAATCGCAAGTAACTCCAATCCAATCACAAACGGAAGATTGAGAAGACCAATTTTGAGTTAAGGGACGAGAAGAGTTTAGAGTAATACTGGCTTTCAAGGCAAGTAGAGCTGATTGATCTGTGTTTATGTTTGTGGCCTCTAAGAAGTAGAGTTGCAAGACTAGTAGTAGTGAAAGAAAGAAAAGAGTATGATCTCTCCATGTGTACAAGTATTGATAGGAAAGGCAGATGAAATAAGGAACAAGCTATACATATATAGGGATAAATAAGAAAGTGATCGAGAGGTGTGTATATACTCCCTCCGTTCGCTTTTAATTACTTGTCACTTATTGACATGACACATCTATTAAGAAAACAATGACTGATATGGTAAGTTTACAATATTGACCTTATTGATTGATGTTTAGTACTCTCTCTGTCCCAATTTATATGACACACTTTCCTTTTTAGTCAGTCCCAAAAAGAATGACACATTTCTATATTTGGTAACAATTTAACTTTAAAATACCCACTTTACCCTTAATGAAATGATTTACAACCACACAAATATCTATAACTCATTTTAGACCACAAGTTTCAAAAGTCTTCCTTTATTTCTTAAACTCCGTGCCAAGTCAAAGTACATCACATAAATTGGGACGGAGGGAGTAGGAAAATAGTGACAAGAGGAGGAGACATTAATTTCTATGTCGGGTTGAACTGAATTTGGACGGGTCAAAATGAGTTGAGTTAATAAATGAATGGGTTATTGACCCATCCAAAAGCTACAATATATACTTTCTCCATTTCATTTTACTTGACCCTCTTACTAAAAATAGTTATTTCAATTTACTTATTCAATTTATGAAATTAAAAGAAATTTATCATGTTTTTTCAATATTACCCCCTATCATTTAATGACTATACAAAATATTAATAGTCAAATTTAGATTTTCAAAATATAATTAGTGAAGTTAGTTTAGTACAAAATAAATCCCTAATAAATATTTTTTTAAGGAGACGGAACGGAGGTACAAGAAACCGTTGACCGTTGAAATTGTCAGCTATGTGCTAGTTAGATACTCTTTTTTCCGTATTCAACCACTCAACACAAAACTATGAAAATTCGAATTCATCTAAATTCTCTAACACCGATTATACGAATTAGTAATTTCAGATTTTCGCAGGTAATACCCCGGAATTATTTCCAGATAAAATCCTACGTAATTAGCAGTTTTCTAATAGTGAATTTAGCTTCTTTTTTTTTTTTCTTCTATTATTTGACGTGAATAACATAGCACTCCCGTCAAAAGATTAAGATTTTATTTTCTTGTTCATGTTATTAATTTGATGCAGTGTGCACATGACCATAGATACATACTAATCCATCACCATTCACAATCTATCTCTATTCAAACTCTCTTTAATTATCAAGGTTTTAATTATTATGATATTAAAATTACAGGATTGAATAGATGAAATTTTTAATGCAAAGTAGAGTGGTGTAAATGATTTTCACTCCACTTATACTAAAAGTATTTTTTTAAAAAAAGTAAATCTATTTATTCTTATTTTTTCAAAATGGTATCTAACCTTACAGAAAGGCGAAATATATTATTTAAAATTCTAATCTTATCATATCAAAGGGTCCTTTTTGATTAAAGTCTTACTGACCGTTAATATAAGACAACCTAAAACATTCAAAGAATCTTTTAAATAAAGAGATTTATTAAAATCAAATAGTATCATTTGAAATACTTATGTGAGGCAGTCTCGTTTAAAATGCCATTGAACTTTTGAAAATTATAAATATTTTCAAGTGACGTATCAAGAATAATTTTATGAAAGGTCATGCAACTAACTAGACATTCGACATAAAATTCAAACAATTAAGGCAATTATCACAAATATATTAAAGTAGAGTGACAAAACTAAAAAAAAAAAAAATATTTGATAATTTGGGATGAAATACCTGCAGTCAAATATGTTTTTCTTGTACACATTATGAAATCTGTCCTTATCGAGAAACTAATCTATTATATTAAAATAGAAAGCTTTTAAACTAAAAGTTAAATTATTAAAATACCTCTTTTATTAATCTAATAGCAATAAGTATTCAATTTAATTTTTTAAACTAAAAAACTACAACTATACTCCTAAAAAAAAGAGACTTCTGATTCTCAGTAGACGCCTCCCTCTAAGCCAAAAGGGTGAAAATCGCGTACACCCCCAACTTTACTTTAAAAATCAAACTCCTCCCTCAACTATAAACAATAGACATTTCCCCCCCCCCCCCCCCCCCCCCTTTTTCCTATACAATATCTATATTACCCTTGACATTTGTAATCTCCATCTATATATTATATTTTTATAATATTATTATATATTATTTATTAATTTTACTCAGTTCTTTATTTATTTTATTTAAATTCTTTAATGTTATAAGTAGAATAATACTTTTATAAATTTGTCACAAAAGCTAAAGTATTTTTTATGAATGTTATTTTATTACATGCATTAAGTATTATATATGTATGTGTGTGTATATTTAAGTTTTATTTGTACTGTATTTTCTATTTTTTATATAGATAAATGAGTTTTGATTGACATTAATGAGATGCTCTAAATTATAAATTAAAATTTACTTACAATATAAGAATATTTTAGGAATGAACTTGTTATAAAATATATCTCCATTTTTATTAATTATTTTTATATTGCATGCATTAGAATATATTTATAAAGTTATTATTATCTGTCATTTGATTATCAGGAAGTTGTGGCGAACACGAATTAGGGTAGAAAGTTAGGAGGTTGGAGTGAGTTCATGCTAGTAGATATGAGTGTTGTCCTTATTAGTACTTGTAGTGCTATGCTTGTAATTTTCTGTTTTTGGATTCTTATTGATATATGTTGTTTCGGGTAGATCACTTGTAGTATTATCTTGTGGTAGTATTGATCTGTTACTATATATTATTGTGTTGCTCCTTATTATATCCTTTTTTACATCTATTTCTGGACTGTATTTTGTCTTGAGCCGAGAGTCTATCGGAAATAGCTTCTCTATCTCACCTCGGAGGTAGTGGTACGGACTGCGAACGCTCTACCTTCCCTAGACCCCACTGTGTGGGAATACACTGGGTATGTTATTGTTGTTGTTGTTATTATTATGCTCATTTATTTTATTTAGAACGTCATTAGCTTATATGCTAAATTAATGCTTTTCACTTTCTTTTTTTGTCTAAAAATAATATTTATTTTATCTAAATAAAATTTACTATATACATTAAAAAAATCATGATTTTAAAGAAGTAAAGAAAAATAAATATTAGTAATAGAGTAAGGGTAAAGTAGGCATTTAAAAAAGATAAATAGGATAAAGGGGGGAGAATGACTATTGTTCAAAGTTGAGGGGGGAGTTTGATTTTTAAACCAAAGTTGGGGAGGGTAAATGATTTTCACCCAAGCCAAAAGTCACTCCGGATGTCATCCCTATATTTGTGGGGGTCTAATTTATTTCAACATAGCATGTAGTTACTATAGGGTGAAAATTTTCACCCCCAAACTTTGCTTTAAAAGATAAATACCCCCTTCAATTTTGAATATTAATTATTTTTCCCTCTTTATCTTAATTAATTTTTTAAAATGCCTATTTTACCCTTGTATTATCAATCTTTGTATTTTTTCTTCAAAAAACTTTTTTATAATCACAATTTTTTCCTTTTTTAATCTATATAACATATTTTCTATGAAAAATAAATATCACTCCATCCGTTCTTTTTTAGTTGTCAGGATGAGATTTTTGCACAATCCTTCAAGAAAAAAATTAAATAAGAATATAATTTGATTAATATATCCTTTTTTAGTTCTTTAATTTTTTGTCTATTTACGTGCCTCTTGATTCTGGAAAAATTAATGTTAAGGGCAAAGTTGGAAAAAAATAATTAATTCTCTATTGAATTTTTAAATTGACAAGTATTTGGGAATAACTATTTTTAGTATACATGACAAGTAAAAAGGAATTGGAGGGACTATTTTTTAGATGAAAAAGAAAAGTGAGAAAAAGTAATTGAGTATATGAGTTAATGACGTTTTATAATGAAAGAAATGAGAAAAATAAAAATAATAATTTTATTAATACTAATAATCAAAACTCTAATATCTACATATACCAGTGAAAATAAAAGGTAATTATAAATTTATAAATATATTTCAACGCAGGTAAACAAAAATAATTAATAAAATAGAGAGGTATATTTATAACAAATTAATTGATTATTGTTAATGAATTTTAAATTATAATTTAGAAAATCTTTCATTATTGACAACCAACATATATCTATATACATAATTACACACACACACACACACACACACATATATATATATACTTAATACATATAATACAAAAATATCAATTATAAAAAATAGCATTGAATTTTGTGATTAATTTATAAAAGAATTATTTTACTAATAATGTTAATGAATTTAAGCAAAAATGGTAAATACATAGGTTAAGAAAAATGAATATATATAATATAAAAACATATTAATAAATGAATAGTTGAAAATAATAGGGGTAAAATAGACACTACATAGGATAAAGTGGGGAGCTTGCTGATTGTTCAAAGTTGAGGGGGTGTTTGATTTTTAAAGCAAAGTTAGGGGATGTAAACGATTTTCACCTGTTGAGTATTGGGCTTACAACTTATTAAATGTCAGAGAATCATAACCTTAACAACTCAGTTGGTTGATTATATGTGCTCTTTCATTCTTACTAGTGTACTTGGTCGCACTTCGCGTGGTTTTAAACTAACATCAACATATGATTGAATATTAATCTCATAATTTTATTGAAGAAATCATTTTTTATTAATCAAAACTTCGTTCATGATTTTAACATTTCTTTTATTATAATTTCTTAGTAGCTGATATATGTAGTTCTTTAACAATTTTTTTGTGAGAAATATTTTAAAAAACCACCGTTAAAAAAATGGCATGAATGAGTCTTTTTTATAACTACGATGGCATAAATGAGCCAAACTTTTAACGGATGACATAAATGAGTCATTTCCAATAGTTCAATAACATATTTAAGCCTTTTCCCATAATGAAATTAGTACCATTTATTGGAGAGAGAAATTAGAATAGAAAGAAAGACATAAATGTGGATCCTTAATTTGTGAAATAAATGTGCAGATTCTTGTAGATGTGCTAAAAATGATATAAATTATGCTACTTTTGAAAAGATGTAAAACTTATGTCACTTATGCAATTAACTATAGTAAACATGTAGTATAACGTAAAAATCTCTTTTTTTTTACTCTTCAGTAGGATTAGTAAGGTAAGACATAACACTCCTTGCTTGTACTTTTTCTTTTGAGTTTTGATTTTATTATATATATAAAAAATTAGCCCTAGGTACCTCGACATGTAAATAGCAATATTGTCAAATTACATTTGTTTTACATATTGTTCTAGACACAATATAACATACACTAAAACTTAGCTGCTTTTGTTATATCATTCTTTTATATTCTTTAGTTAATTCTTTTTACATTTAATATGATGTAAAAATCTCTCAGCTTCTCAGTTCATAAGTCATTCCAGACACACTGTACTTAGACCTCCTAGACCCAGTTCTAAGGATCCAATACACGACTTGATTAGTTTCTTGCTTTCTATTCATTATATCTTTCTTATTATCACAGTAATTTGTTTCATTATCATTTCATTCACAAGATCATTTCTAACTCTTGTGCCCTTAAACCACTTAACAAATTCGATTGCACCTTTTTGGAGCCTACCTGAAGGAAAATATCTTATTCATTAACTCAAATAATTCTCTTTACGTGAAAATATGTAACAAAATACCCCTATTTATAATACTACTTAGAAAACCAAATTAAACTAGGACTACAAAATCTATTCCAATATGAACTAGGACAAATAAATTCTATCTAAACATGAATTAAATAAATATCAAATCCTAAACAAATTTGATTTCTATTCTAACTTTGAATTATTATTTCTAACATTCATCCGTAATTCAAAATTGTATACTCTTACCTGACATTTTTTTAAATTCAAAATAAAAATATCTAGAGAGTTTTGTCAAAGTCCTACGGAGAAAAGCATGGTAGCGCGTTCTAATTCTACTTGTGACTCTTACATTACGTTTTTTTTTTTTAAAGTATCAAAATATAATTAAACAAATCATCTACCGATATCAAAGAAAAATCATGCTGATGGAATGATTTCAAAGTTCCTTTTTTATAAAAGGGTTAAAACACAAAGCAAAACATACAAAACTTCAACATACTCTATTGCGAGAAAATATTGTCCAACTAACAATCCCCAAGCCAGATCAGGTCCCAGCTTTACGACGGCCAACACAAGCAACGAAACCAGCCTTGATGGGAGCAACTGATCTTCTGGACCTACACTTGCCACATCCGAGGAAGAAAAGACGATTCTCCTTTGAGAAGGAGAGGATAGTATCTGGGATTTTACAGCCATTGCAAATGACATACTCATTGGCATATCGCCGGAGGATTCCTTCAAAATTCTTAGGAGCAAATCTTTCCTTGATGACCAATCTTTGCTGCCAGTCAAGTGATCCACTAGTCCCCATTTCAGCCAGCAAGAAAGTCATAACATGCTCAGGCTGCCTATGCATCGTCGCGCAAAGATCCCTGAAGTTCACAAACACAGTTTTCTTCGTGCCTTCACGAAGAACTTGAGGTGGGCTCATAACTATCCTTCGCCGATCTTCAGCAAGATCAGGATTATTCTCTCAGAGAATGTTGAATACTCCGCCAGAAGCTCCTCACATTCGTAATCACGATCAGTTCCCTCCCAAGGTAACTGTTGTAGGACAATTTCTCCAGCTTCTTCATCATCTCCAGGGTGATCATCCACATCCTCGCTAATGCTTTCTTTTTCATCACTCAGGAGATCAGTGTGTGCCGGCTTCTTCTTCTTCTTCTTCTTCTTACCAGAAAAAGCAGCCTCAAGGCCCTCAGAAACAGATAAATTCTTCGTTTTTTCAGCCAGTCATCTGCAGGATCTTGAATTACAACCTTCTTCTTTTTCTTCTTTTTTGTAGGATCAAAAGGTGCTATATCAGCCACCAACTTGTACGCAGCCTTACCTTGCTAACTTGGCTGAATATGCAAAATAACTACCTTCTTTACTGAGGCTGTAAATCTTCTGTTTAAGATTACATCCACATTGAAGAATGATGTAGTTGGCAAGACTAACATTAGAATCTGAGTGACGAGAGGCAACTTTCTTTTTGATCCTGGCTGAGTTTTCTCTGCTTGCTCTAAAATCCTAGAATTTAGATATCTTTTGTATGCTTTATTGATGTAGAGCAAACCTTTTTCCTTTTCCTTTATTGATGTTTAATCCCCTCTGGGGGAAATTTTGATTAAAAAAAAAAAGTTGAAATGATATGACGACATGTCTCTTTTTCTTTATCATCGTAGATGCATGAATATAGGTTTTGACGTAGTCATGCTTCGATTTTTTTGGTACCATTTTTTTAATGCTTCATCTATGATATATTACATTTTCTTTAATTAAGCTATCCACTCAGGCTTTCACATAGTTCTAATGTGATGTAACAGTAAGCTAATTATTATGTCTTATTTGATGTAAAAATAACACGTCGTATGTGATAACAAAAGGACTAAAAGAAAGTTACCTGGTGCAATGTATCCCATTGTAGCAAGAGTTTTAGTATGAGCAATTGATTCCCCTTCTCCTATTAACTTGGTCAGGCCAAAGTCACTCACATGTCCAACCAACTTCTCGTCTAGCAAAACATTGCTCGGCTTCAAGTCACTATGTACAACCACTGTTGCATAACCATGATGGAGATATTCCAAAGCAAATGCAACATCGATCATTATGTCTAATCTTTGGATCATATTCAAGAAGTAATCATCAGAATATAACCATTTCTCCAGGCTTCCATTGGGCATGTACTCTAGAAGTAAGGCTTTAAAATCCAAGTTAGAACAACTGCTGATAACTTTGGTAAGATTTCTATGGCGAAGGTTGCGTAAAACTTCACATTCAGCATCAAAACTCTTTAACGCACCTTCAACCTGCAAATTGAACACTTTGATTGCCAAAGTCATCCCGCTTGCAAACAAGCCCTTGTAAACAGAGCCAAAACCTCCAGAGCCTAGAAAGTTGCATTGGTTGAACCCTTGAGTTGCCCTTTCAATTTCAATGTATGAAATCCTGGCTAATGTTATTGCAGGAAAGGATGCTGCTTGAGTTGGAACATTTCTATTCCCACGTCTCCTTAGCATAAACACAACGATTGAGCCAAGTACCATTACTGAAGCTCCCAACGGGACAAGTATAATCAGAAGCAATTTTCTCCTTGAATGACGAGAAGACATAGTCATACAAGGCTGGAAAAGCAAATCGCTGCATAACTCTTCATTTCCCATAAAAGATTGAGAGGTTAAATTAAGAAAAGGTCCTTTATTTGGAATTTCACCTTCTAATCTATTGAATGATACATTGAAATTCTTCAGATACTTAAGTTTCTCTAATGATTTTGGAATCATGCCTGATAGAATGTTGTTGGATAGATTCGCCGATTCCAAACTCATCATGTTCCCGAGTGACTCCGGAATAGATCCTTGTAACTCGTTATAAGCCAAAGAAAGATAAAGTAGATGCTGCAAGTCTCCAATTGTGGAGGGAATACTTCCTGTGAGATGATTCCTCGAGAGATCTATGGAAGTTATCGCATTCAAATTTCCGAAATCAGGAGGTAAAGAATCAACCAAAGTGTTATTTGATAAGTCAAGCTCCAAAAGATCTTTGAGCCTCCATAGACTCATGGGTATGTTGGTGAGCCTATTTGAATTTAGATAAATATTTCTCAAAGAGGTAACATTGCCAATGCAAGATGGTATTGGACCTGAAAATTGATTATACGTCAAAGAAACCACACCCAACTCCGGCAATTTGCAAAGGCACTCTGGCAAGGGTCCACTTAACCTATTTTTGTCAAGACTTAACCCTTGAAGTTTCTGTAAATCACATGATGTTCTTGGCACTGATCCAGTTAAGTCATTGCCGAATAGGGACAAAGTGTTTAAGTTACTTAAATTCCCTATTCCTAATGGTATCTGACCCGTAATTTGTGAAAGAGCTAAATAAAATAATTCAATAGAAGTGGAGAGATTGCCTATGGATTCTGGAAGAACACCATTCAGAGGATTATCCGTGAATTCTATATGTATCATAGATCTGCAGTTCGCCAATGAAGTAAAGATACTAAGTTGGGGAGATGATAAGTTATTGCTGTACAAATACAAGCGTTCAAGCTGTCTCAAATTCCCCAACGAGTTAGGAATTTGGCCACTGAATTTGTTTTGACTAAGATATAATTCTTTTAGATTTGAGCAATTGGAGATTGAGGCGGGTATGACTCCACCTATGTTGTTATGAGTAAGATCCAAATACTCTAGATTTGTTTTCCAGTAGCCTGGAGCAGATGGAAGACTACCTGAGAGGTCATTGTATTCAAGTAACATGGTTCCTAGAGTAGAGATATTGAAGAGCTCTCTGGGTATAACACCTGCCACAATACATAGATCCCCACATTAATGTTCTTTTACCAGTGTTGCATCAATATATAGATAATGGTGCAATCAATAATCTAACAAGAACATGTTGGTTGAGAATAAATTACCTGTTAAATTATTGTAGGACAAAATTAAAACTTCAAGATGTCTCAAATCCCCCAATGAGTTAGGAATGGAGCCACTGAATTTGTTATATTGCAAATACAGTATCTCCAATTTGTGAAGGTTCCCAATCTCTCTGGGTATAACACCTGCCACATTATATATAGAGAACAAAAAGAGCAGCAGGTGATCAGTGGCATGATGAACTAAATTTGACTTTTTTTTATTACTGCAGCTAGCAGAGTACTTCCTCTAAAAAGAACATGTTTCGCGAAGCTCCTGAAAACTGCTTATTTTGAGAATTACTTGGGAGAAAAGTAGTTTTTGTTTGACCGATTCATTTGAGAAATTGCTTTTTCTAGTACTTGATAGATATTTTGTTTAACCATCTTTTTGATAAGAAAAAGTATTTGAGTGTCAAATTTGAAAAAAAAAAAAAGAAGCATAAAAGTTGAAATTAGTATTGTTTAAATAGAAATAATTTCAAATATTTTACTAGCAAATACTTCAATTAAATTTGTATTTTTATTTAGTTAAAATTTAGGCACAAAATAAAAATTGCCTTAAGGTTTTAAATCAACATATTTATAGATAAACCAAAAAAAAAAAAGGATGAGGAGAAGAGATTATATTTGGCTATATTTGAGAGACATATGAGTTAAAATCAAGGCATAATACATAAGCATGCCTTCTAATTTGGCCTCAGTTGACATCTATTCACTCGAACTTTGGGTGTGCACAAGTAGACACGTAAACTTGTATAAAGTTGAATAAGTATACACATGCATCCTACGTGACATGTACGTGGAAATCTCAGGTGAATTGCCCCATAGATGCCATGCAAGATGCGTGGGTCTACTTATTCAACTTTATATACGTCTAAGTGTCTACTTATGTACAATCAAAATTGGATGACATAGATATCAGTTGAAGCCAATTTAAAGAGCATGCTTATGTATCATGCCTTAAATCAATAAGAGATAGCTTGGTAAATATAAATTTTTGATAAGGACACTTTTTTTCTTCATAAAATTAATTTTGTGCTTCTGCTTTTTGGAAAAAAAAAACAAAACTGTAGCCTATCCTAACAAAAAAAAATGCTTCTACGACAGCTCAAAAGCATTTTTGGTTTTCGGCCAAAAACTTTGAATTTTAAAAAGAAAAAAATTAAAATGATTTTGACTTCACGGAAGCTCCACCAAACAGGCTATAAATTTTTGATTGCCAAATTTACCAATGTCTCATCAATATATCAACTTGCATGGACGATGCAAGCTAAGTAGCCCAGATTAGAAAAAAAAAGAAGAGAACATGTTGCTTGAAAATTACCGGCTAAATTGTTGGTGTTGAAATTAAGTAACCGTAGTGATGACATGTTCACGAATATGGTGTGCGGTATTGAACCCACGATGTGGTTGTTCTCCACTTGTAATTGCTGCAAGTTCCGCAAATTACCAATCTTAGCTGGAATTGTGCCTGCAAATTATTTTTCTTTTCACATTATGCAACCAACTTGGAAATCAAAGTTTAATTTTGGAAACAAAACCAAAAAGAGCAGATAATCAAGGGTAGACTTGGTTCAAGTCCATAAAATCTAAAAAAAAAGAAGGAAATAATTGAAAAAGTTGGCCCACGTGAGATGAGTTTTAATGAATTAACATGGTCAATTAGGATAGCCGATCCAAACTAGTTTGTGCTTGAGGCATAATTTCCTATTGAAAAAGGTGATCCCTATCAAAAGCGGAGAAAACACGAGAGGAACTGAAGAGGATCCAAATACATAAGAATGTATCAATGATTTTCTGTGGATCACAGGTTTATGAATACTAAGAAAGCTTGCTAAAAGCAAATCGAGAGAAGTATGTACCTTGCAAGTTGTTTCCCCCGAGGTTTAAGAACTCAAGCCTCTCCATGCTTACAATTTCTGGTGGAATAGCCCCACTGAAGCTATTGTATGACAACGACAATTCATACAATTCCGTGCAGTTAGACAAACCTGCTGGAATGGGACCACTTAACTTGTTTGAAATTACGACTATCTTTTTAAATTTTGGAAGACTGTGGCACATATCTACAGGAAGACTCCCAGATAATTGATTGTCTGTTAATAGTAAGGTCTCTAATGTGGAGATATTGAATATGGAGAACGGAATGGAGCCAGTAAGTTGGTTTTTAACTAAATTCAACTCCTTTAGACTCCGAAGGTTGCCAATCTCCTCAGGGATGCTTCCTTGAAGGCGATTGTAGCTAACACTGAGAATTTCTAACTTGGATAGGTTAGAAATAGAGACGGGAGGTATATTAGTGAAACTGTTGTTATCAAGAATCAACATCTGAAGCTCAGAAAAAAATCCAAACCACATTGGAATCTCTCCAGTACTGAAATTATTATATCCGAGATCCATCACCTTCAATTGACGTAAACGAGACAATTCTTGAGGGAGGTCTCCATGTAAACTATTATTGCTCACATCTAGAGAAATGAGAAAAGAGAGGTTTCCCAGCTGTGGCGGAATGGTTCCAAGAATGTTCATGTTGGATATATTTAGTGCAGTCACCCTGTGGTGACGAGAGCTGCAAGTGACTCCGATCCAATCACAAATGGAAGCTTGAGAAGACCAATTTTGAGCTCAGGGATGAGAAGAGTTTAGAGCAAAGCTGGCTTTCAAGGTAAGTAGAGCTGATTGATCTGTGTTTATGTTTGTGGCCTCTAAGAAGTAGAGTTTCAACACTAGTAGTAGTGAAAGAAAGAAATAGTAGGCTTTCTCCATGTGATAGGTAGTGGTATTAGAAGTGCAGATAAAATAAGTAAATAAAGTGTGGAGCAATAAATAGAGATAGAAAGTTGCTAAGAAAGTCAGAGCCTGATGCCTTATCAAAGCAATAGGACTGTTGGGACTAATTAATGTGTAGATAAGTGGTTGTAAATTTTCTAGATATGTTCTGGCAGTTTGACTTTACCAAGTTTTTTCAAAAAACTATTAAATTCTGTCTGTATAATGTGTGTTGACTCAGGGGCGGCTCTATAGACAAATGAAAACGGCCTGTGCTTTAGGCCTCCAAATTTGAGGAGCCCCATTTTTATGAGCTCCATACTGACATGTTATCCAAGCATTAAAGAATACTCATGTTGGTCTACAAAATATCACTTTGACTATTAAAGAGTGAACAGACAGCTACATTAAAATTCAAGATGCAACTGGGAACTGAACCTAATAAATTTGAACCACCTTCACTGCAACCAGTGGCGAAGCTAGGATTTCTAAAACATGGGTGCTCCAATAGATCCCTAGACCTCTAGGTAAATAACTCAACCTTCAACCAAGTGCACCATTTAGTCTTATTTTAGCATGGCTGCATGGGTACCAGCAGATAATATTATACCAATTTCAGAAAATATATACATAAAAACCTACTTTTACGGAGAGACCACGGGTTCATGTGCCCCATTTTTGCATGTAAATTCGCCTCTGACTGCAACTGGGAACTGAAACTATCACTCAAAGTAAATTTTGAAGCTTATATATTTGTATTTATATATACACTAATTTTAGTGTACGTGTGTCCCTCATATGAGTGAGAACAAAATTTTAAAAACAACATAAATATTCAGTTTTTTTTTTTTCTCCACCCATTATGATCCACCATATACATTATTTGGTTTTTAAGTCTCATTATCAATTGCGACTTGTGAGTGAGTGAAAAAACGGATTGGATTTGTGCTTTCAATCTACAGTCATCAGTAACCGAAAGACCCTAGCTAATAGCTTGTAGTTCGACATTCTTATACACTGCTCTTGATGAACTTCTGAAGTTGATATATCAAAACATTAACGGTCATTGATATTGTACAAGGCGTTCTTCCATAACTTTAGTACACATTTTATATAGGCTAGTACTATATACAGCAGTTATTTGACAGACACACTCAAACTTGATACATACGCAAGATAAAAGCAATAAAGAAAGAAAAGTTCAAATCTCAGACCAATGTTGGTTCTCATCTCAATTGGTGTCACCCAGTAGGAAAAGGCGGCGCTACCTGTACAGAATTTTTACTGGGATTAAGCTTGAGTTGTCAGCCATTAAGCGATAACTGATAAGAACTAATAGCACACTCAAAAATATACTATTAGTGACACAGATTGAGTTGTTTACTAGTAACTTTTCAGCATTCCTCGTAATTAAATTTCCACAGACAAAAATTTTGATCCTTCTCCTTAGTATTATTCAGACCCAATTCAGACATGACCAAATGACTTAGAAACATGAGATTTAAGAGGGATTGGGTTTTTTGTAGTTGGGTCAGGTTGAGAGGAGTAAAAAAATATGGGTGTCGTAATTTTTTAAAGTAGCTTGCCATTTTTTAAAATCCAGTTTTAAGATTTTTCTTTAATTTAGTAATGTAGGGCTATTGACGAAAAATGTAAATTATGCACCATTTGTTAGGTGGCGAGAGTATATATGCACCACTTCTTAACGAGTGGTATTCGCTCTAGATAAAAAATTCAGAGGCATATTTTCCCTTTTTCCCTTATATAATTTGTATGAGAAAACCCATTTCTACATTTATACATGCTATGGACAAGACAATAAACATTTCTATTCCTGAATGGGGAAACAATTTCTCCATATGACATTAGAATGTTTAAAAAGGCTGGATGCTTACAGAGTTACAGTCGCATAAACCTTGTTGCATCATCTGCGAAGAAATTCATGCTTGATCTTCTTGATAAGATGTCCTGGTCGGCCTCTCATTAGGATATTCAGCTGTACAATTTAGTGCCAACTCCAAAATAGAGGATACACAACACAGCTTTTTCCCAAAATCTATCTCTTCAGGTTGCAATAAAGTGTCATCAATAATATCATCTGGTACGACAGGAAGTGAATTACAGATCCAACTCCTCATGCTCAAATTTTCTTTAAACATTTCATCATATGGGCTTCTTCTTGTGAAAGTCTCCATGAGCATAATGCAGTAGCTGTACACATCACATCTTCTAGAAACTAATCCTACTGATCCATACTCTGATCCAATATTATCAGAGTAATTAGTTTCTTAACGAGCCAAATAAAGAAATGAAAGTGAAAGGTATAATGGGAATGAAACAAGAGTAAGGCAATCCATTGAATTGATATGACTTCTGGCAGATTAAAAATGATACTAGACAGATTCAATCTATGAGCTCACTTGGCCATTTCACTTTTTCACATTCCTTAAGAGAAGGTGAGGCTCCTGCTGACATGTTTGGTAACTTGGCTGAGAAATGCAAAACAACTACCTTCTCTACTGGGGCTATAAATATTCCATTTAAGATTATATCCACATTGAAGAATGATGTGGTTGGAAAGACTAACATTAGAATATAAGTGAAGACTGGCGACTTTCTTTTTTATCCAGGCTGAGTCTTCTCTGCTTGCTCTAAAATCCTCGAATTTAGATATCTTTCGTATGCTTAATTGATGTGGAGCAGCCCTTTTTTCTTTTTCTTTCTTCTTTCTCTGATAAGCTAGAGTGTGAGGATGAATTCCTCACTCCTAGTATTGTATATTTGTATAGCCCCTCTCTATGTTTCATTTGGCTTATCTATTTAATCCCCTCTGGGGAACTTTTGATTTTGTTAAAAAATTTGAAAGGATATGACACATGTTTCTATTTCCTTATCATCGTAGATGCATGAATTTAGAGTTTGACGGTCAGATTTTTATTTTTTCAATAACAATTTTTACATGCTTAATCTGTGATATGTCACATTTTCTTTCGTAAAGCTATCTACTCGGGATTTTACCCAGTTCTGTGATGTACTAGTAAACTAATTACTATGTGTTATTGGATGTAAAATAACACATCATATACGATATTATAAAAGGACTAAAAGAAAGTTACCTGGTGCAATGTAGCCCATTGTAGCAAGAGTTTTAGTATGAGCTATTGATTCCCCTTCTCCTATTAACTTGGTCAGGCCAAAGTCACTCAAATGTCCAACCAACTTCTCATCTAGCAAGACATTGCTAGGCTTCAGGTCACTATGTACAACAACTGCTGCATAACCATGATGGAGATATTCCAAGGCAGATGCAACATCTATCATTATGTTTAATCTTTGGAATATATCCAAGAAGTAATCATCAGAATGTAACCATTTGTCCAGGCTTCCATTGGGCATGTGCTCTAGAAGTAACGCTTTAAAATTCAAGTTAGAACAACTGCTGATAACTTTGGTAAGATTTCTATGGCGAAGGTTGCGTAAAACTTCACATTCAGCATCAAAACTCTTTAACGCACCTTCAACCTGCAAATTGAACACTTTGATTGCCAAAGTCATCCCGCTTGCAAACACGCCCTTGTAAACAGAGCCAAAACCTCCAGAGCCTAGAAAGTTGCATTGGTCGAACCCTTGAGTTGCCCTTTCAATTTCGATGTATGAAATCCTGGCCAGCATTATTGCAGGAAAGGATTCTGCTTGAGTTGAGACATTTCTATTCCCATGTCTCTTTAGCATAAACACAACGATTGAGCCAAGTACCATTACTGAAGCTCCCAACGGGACAAGTATAATCAGAAGCAATTTGCTTCTCCTTGAATGATGAAAAGACATAGTCACACAAAGTCGGAAAACCATACTGCCGCATAACTCTTCATTTCCCATATAAGATTGAGAGGTGAAATTGAGAAAAGGTCCTTTACTTGGTATTTCACCTTCTAATCTGTTGAATGATACATTGAAATCCTTCAGATATCGAAGTGACTCTAATGATTTTGGAATCGTACTTGAAAGAATGTTATTGGATAGATTCGCCGATACCAAACTTATCATTTTTCCGAGTGACACCGGAATAGATCCTTGTAACTCATTATAAGCCAAAGAAAGATAAAGTAGATTCTGTAAATCTCCAACTGTGGTGGGAATACTTCCTGAAAGGTGATTCCTTGACAGATCTATGGATGTTATGGCATTCAACTTCCCGAAATCTGGAGGTAAAGAACCAACCAAAGAATTATTTGATAAGTGAAGCACCAAAAGATCTTTGAGGCTCCATAGACTCATGGGTATGTTGGTGAGCCTATTTGAATTTAGATAAATATTTCTCAAAGAGGTAACATTGCCAATGCAATATGGTATCGGACCCGAAATATGATTATAAGACAAAGAAACCACGCCCAACTCCGGCAATTTGCAAAGGCACTCTGGCAAGGGTCCAGTTAACCTATTATTGTCAAGACTTAACCCTTGAAGATTCTGTAAATCACATAATGTTCTTGGCACTGATCCAGTCAAGTCATTGTGTTGTAGGGAAAAAGTGTTTTAAGTTACTTAAACTCCCAATTCCTAATTGTATCTGGCCCCTAATTTCAGAACGAGCTAAATCATATATTTCAATAGAACTGGAGAGATTGCCAATGGAATGTGGAAGAACACCATTCAGAGGATTATTCGCTAACCATATGCTTGTTAAATTTCTGCAGCTTGCCAAGGAAGCAAAGATACTTTGACCCGGAAATGATAAGTTATTATTGTACAACTCCAGATATTCAAGATGCCTCAAATCTCCCAATGAGTTAGGAATTTGGCCACTGAATTTGTTATCATTAAGAAGTAAATCTTTTAGATTTGAAGAATTGGAGATTGAGCTGGGTATAAATCCACCTATGTTGTTTTCTGCAAGATTCAAAAGCTGTAGATTTGTTCGCCAGTAGCCTGAAGCAGATGGAAGACTACCCGAAAGGTTATTGTATACCAATTGCACCCTTCTTAGCGTAGAGATATTGAAGAGCTCTTCCGGTATGGAACCACTTAACTTATTGTATTGCAAATAAAGTCTCTCCAATTTTTGAAGATTCCCAATCTCTCTGGGTATAACACCTGACACATAATATGGAGAAGAAACATCTAGATTAATGCTATCTTTAATTTTGTTCTTTCATGAAACCACTAAGAAAGAGTATATATATCCGGATTAAGTTTATTTTATTGCTCCAGTTAACCAAACGTCATCCGCTCATATATCAACAATTAATCAGCCAAATTCTACGCATGATGCTGGAGTACTAGTCTGGATAACCAAACAAGAACACTTTGCTTGAAAATTACCTGATAAATTGTTGGTGTTAAAATTAAGCATCCATAGTGATGATAAGTTGGATATGGTGCGTGGTATTGAACCTACAATGTGATTGTTCTCCACTTGTAATTTCTGCAACTTTTGTAAATTACCAATCTTTGTTGGAATTGTGCCTGCAAATTATTTTAACAAAACAGCAACCAACTTGCAAATTTAGCTTCTTGTTCATTTATATGGTTGTTCAAGGTGTTAATTCTCAATTAACATACTTTGAAATTAGCCACATGCTAGAAGGCTTTTGAATATGGATAAACTTTGTATCCATTTGCTAGTTTATAAAGTGAAAATAAAATGATGTTGGAGAATTTTTTTTTTTTTTTTTTTTTACCCCTCCCTAGGAGCTCCCACCCTTTTTTGCTCCTTTGATGACTCGAACTCACAACCTCTAGGTTAGAAGTGAGGAATGCTTACCATCCGAGCAACTCACTCTTGTCGATGTTGGAAATTTAAAATGGAACAAGGTTGAGATGGAGTGCCAATATGAAAACTGGAGGGCAAGTTAGAGGGGTTGTCGATGTATTTGGCCAAATGGGATGGAAGAGTATTGTTAATAGAATAGGGCTAGGGCATGGGCTATTATTATGAGAGCAGAGCAAGGGCAAAACATATAAAATGTCATTCAAATTAAGAGAAGTACTCCTTTGGCCATTTTTACTTTTCCAGTATAAACTTGTCACACCCTTAAGGAGTAATACAAAGAATGACAATTTTACTATAGCATCATTTGAATATAAGAAATTCAATATTTTGGAAAATGCATTAAAAATGACAATATTTAAAAAACAAGGGTAAACTAGGAATTAAATAAAAAATTATCTTTTGATTTCCTAAACTAAACAAGTAAAAATGAACATCTATTTTCAATATAATGTACATGTAAAAGTGGACGGAGGGAGTAACTTGCAAGTTGTTTCCCCCAAGATTCAAGAGCTCAAGCCTCTCCAAGTTTACAATTTCAGTTGGAATAGTCCCACTGAAGTTATTGTATGATAATGACAATTCATACAATTCTGTGCAGTTGGACAAACCAGATGGAATGTGACCACTCAAATGGTTGGAAATGATTGCAATGCTCTTTATTCTTGGAAGACGGCGGCATATATCTACAGGAAGACTCCCTGTTAATTGATTACCTGATAGACCTAAAATTTCCAAGGAGGAAATGTTGAAAATGGAGAGTGGGATAGAGCCAGTAAGTTGGTTTTCAAATAAAATCAACTCCTTTAGATTCTCAAGGTTGCCAATCTCCTTGGGGATACTGCCTTGAAGACGATTGTCCCTAATACTCAGAATTTGTAATTTGGAAATAGAAGCAGAACTGAAACCGAACCACATTGGAATCTCTCCACTGAAATTATTGAATGCAAGATCCATCACCTTCAATCAGCGTAAATGGGACAAATCTTGAGGGAGCTCTCCATGTAAATTATTATTGCTTAGATTGAGATAAACGAGAAAAGAGAGGAAACCCAAATGTGGGGAAATGTTTCCAAGAATGTTCATGCTGGATACATTTAGTGCAGTCACCCTATGATGGCGAGTGCCACAAGTGACTCCAATCCAATCACAAACTGAAGCTTGAGAAGACCAATTTTGAGTTAAGGGATGAGAAGAGTTTAGAGTAAAGCTGGCTTTCAAGGAAAGTAGAGCTGATTGATCAGTGTTAGTTGTTATGTTTTTGCTAATGCATGTCTCTAAGAAGTAGAGCAGCAAGACTAGTAGTGAAAGAAAGAAAAGAGTAGGCTTTCTCCATGGGATTAGGTTACTAGTAGTATTATAAGTGCAGATAAAAAAAAGGAAAAAAGTGATGTGCTATAAATAGAGATGGAAAGTTACTAAGAAAGTCAGAGCCTGATGCCTTATCAAAGCAAGAGGGATATTGGGATTAATCAATGCGTAGATATGATTGTAAATATTATATACATATTTTGGCGGTTTGACTATACCAAGTTTTTTTAAAAAACTATTAAATTCATACTCTCTGTATAATGTATGACTTGACTGTCCATCTTTATGAGCTCCATACTGACATGTTATCCAATCATTAAAAGCATACACATCTTGGTCTAAAAAATATCAATTTGACCATGAAAGTTTGAATAGAGAAAAAAACATACAGCTGCCACATTAAAATTCAAGATGCAACTGGGAACTGAACCTATCACTCAAAAGTAAATTCTGAACCACCATTTCCACTACAATAGAAGCTTATATAGTTGTATTTATATATACAAAAAAATATTTTTGTTTTATTTGCATAGAAACTTAAAGAGCCTAAGGATTGCAGGTTCATAAATTTAAGTTCATAATAAGGCTGGCTTCTAATTTCTTTTTTTTGAAAGGACTGGCTTCTAATTTCTTGTAGACCAAAATATTTTATTCATTGTTGTGGGGCACATAACCTTCACTTTTGATTTGAATAATGTAGCATACAAATTTAACCAATTAGCAGATTCAACATTTTATATTTTTGATGTTATTTTATATGACTCCACCACAATCAACAAAAAAGAAGAAAAACAAGAATGATCAGAACTTTAATTTCAGAGGAACTCCATATACACCATTCACATGTGAAGCCAAAAATAGACTAAAAGAGGGCAGAAAAATATGCAATACTGGCTTTTAAGGCAAGTAAAGCTGATTGATCTGTGTTTATGTTTGTGGCCTCTAAAAGTAGAGTTTCAAGACTAGTAGTGAAAGAAAGAAAGAATATGCTCTCTCCATGTGTACACGTGATTGATAGAACTAACTGGAATTGCAGATGAGATAAGGAATAAAATTTTCAGCTATATACAAAGATAAAAAAATTAAGCATTATGGAAGTGAGAGGTAGGTGCCATATTAAAGCAAGAAGGCTACTGGGGCCAAAGCAGTGCGTGCATAAGTGGTTGTAAATTTTCCAGAGGCAGGGGACTTGACTTGACAAGTCTTCTCAATGTTATTTAAAGAAGACATATTCCATGATGAGATGAGTTCTATCATGCTTCATCTTGTTTCTTCTTTCCACATCTTCCAAGAAATAATGGATGAAAATGCTTGGAACATCTACTTCAAGGAATAATGATTCACCACAATCCCTTCACTATTTAAATAGAACCTCCACATAGACAGTCGTAGCACTTGTAACAAAAATGTGTTCTCCATTCTCATTAAATGTTACTGCCCGACAGCAATAGCATTTTAGAGACTACGGGGTCGTTTGGTAGCTGGTTAGAGTCATGCAATTATAGTAATATAAGGATTAGTTATGAGAGAATCTATATATTATGTTATGCGGGGATTAGTTATACAAGATTTAGTTATTCATGTATTAGTAGGAGGAGTTTCATCCAAATAAATCTTAAAGTAGGATCAGAACTACGTACCTTGTGTTTGAACCACATAGCCAAACTAACTGAGAAATTACCACATTTTTTGAGCCTCAAAAGACTATCGTTCTCTGTGGGATTGCAAAAAATAGGCAGCTCACTCAAGATGCGATTTGCAATATTCTCTAGCAGAAGGCTAAGCAATTTATTCTCATCCCAGCATGATCATCATCAACAATATACCCAGGGTAATTGTCACATCCCAAAAATACCTCCTAGACGTGACTGGCACCCGCTAACACCACCCATCGGGCGAACCATAATGAAGAAAAAGTTGCATAAAAAGGTATCTATATTATTTGGAGATTTCACCATGCTGTATACCAAGAATTGTGACTAGGCACATTAAACTGATTAATTTTCTTACTACAGGTAACAACTCAAAGTACATTTCTAAGACCATAATGAGGCCAGTCATTGAACATTTAAATCCCTATGTAACTATGATAGATCAGACACAGAACTATCATAGGAATATTTATGAAACACAAGCAAGAAAAAGTACAATATAATATCTTGGAATTGCTACATTTACTTCAGTTTTGCTTTTTCTTCTATGGAATTGAAGCCTTCCTTTTCTGTTTGTATCGACTGGGGACAGGCTTGAAGTCCTTAATCGATACAAGGCTCTCAGTATAGTAGAAAACTGAATGAAGAAGACATGTTCCTATTATCCTCAATTGTTTTGTTCTCAAGTTGAACAAGAACGGCATGTTTGGAGCATTTTCAACTACTATATCTCCATTAGTAAGACCCCAATGCATAGAAAAATCAAAACCCATGTCAAAGGTGAATTTCTTTTGCCATACACCCTCTCCATAGCTACCACCTTCAATCATCCAAACCTCAAGACACTTCTTGAATTCATTGTGTGAACAGCAGGCAAGCAATGCAAGTGACCCATGATAGTTCACGGCACTAAAACTTTGAGATTCAGTTACTAAAACTTCCGGAACTGGAATTATGCTGAACATCTCGCTCCTCAAATCAAACGAGGCAAGAACAGTTTTACAAGGTTTATTCTCATTTCTGATAACCCAGTAAGTAAACCCTTCAACAATTGCATCACAGTTGCAGGTAGTCATGTTTAATCTAACATCAGTCTTCACATCTCTCCACGATTCCGATTTGGTTGAATAAACCTCAACTATAGTCGATGGTCTACCACCATAATAGTTTAGAACCCTCATGACCTTGTAATCATCAGAATTCTTTTCATAACCAAAACCCACACTCACATAACAATTGCGTCTCTTTTGAAGGTTAACAGTGCGCATAGGGAGAATCTTGAATTGATTTATCGAAGGGTTCCATAGGCAAATCGATCTATGGAAACTAAAAGTAGTTAGACAGACCAAGCCATTGATTGAACCTGCAACAAAAAAATCAGACGTACAGGGTTTCTTAACCTCTATGAAGCAGCTAGGATTTCGTATAGGGATCAAACCATTTATCGGAACAAGGATATAGCGGGCATCAGGGTCTGAACTAAACCTCTCGAGATGTGCAGAAATGAACCAGGGGGATGAAATCAGAGTGCACCAGTGTTTACATACGCACTTCAATTGCAGCAGAGTTTTAACTGGTAATCTTGAAAAAATATCCACAAAATTCTCTTCGGCAAGAATTGAAATAGTAATAGTGGAAATTCGTGTTGCATTCTTCATCTTGTAATTCATAAGGAAAACCAAGATTCTATATTTGGTTCAGACAATTCATCAAACAGTTTGTATGCAGAAAATGTAACTAACTGTCTTCAAGCAATTACCTGAGGAAGAAACCAAACCCAAATTCATTTTCCATAGTTAATAAGCTTCCCGAATTCTTGCTCCTTCACTCTTTATCTCTCCTGTGGGAAACGGCAGAATAGAATTTGTTGTGAATTACTCCTAGTATTTTTTTTTATTTTTCTTGGGAAGATTCTTTTACAGCTTACTGATCTTCTTCTTTTTCTTATATGGGGTCTCTTTTTCTTTTTCTTATATATGGGGTGGAAAGTCTTGAAATGAAACATTTGTATTTTCCCAACAAAATAGGTAGGAGTTGAATGACTTATCTCCATTTCAATTTGTTTATTGATTAGGACTTGATACGAGTTTGAGAAAATAATTTTTTTTTTTTTTTAAATAACATGGTCTTAAACTAAAAATATTTAGAATGGGTAAAAATCATTTACTTTGAAATCAATCTATTTTATATCTATTTTATCATTGACTCTCCTTAACTTTGAAAAATAATCAGCCTCCCCCCATCCTATATAATATATATTTTATCATTGACTTTTACAATCCTTCATCTATGTAAAATATTTTTTTAATTATTATTATTATTATTTAATCTAGATACTTATATATTTTTATTAATTTCATTAATATTATAAGTAGAATAATTATTTTATAATTTAGTTGCAAAATCAAATATTTTTTTTTAAATTTTAATAGTACACGCATTAACTATAAATATATGTATATGGTGGATGGATGTGCATGCATATTTCCTTTAAGTTTCACTTATCTCTTATTCTCTATTGTTTATATAGATAAACAGATTTTGACTGTCATTAATGAAATATTTTCTAAATTACTATAATTTAAAATTTATTTACAATATAAATAAATAATCTTCTAAGAATTTGTTATAAAGTATTCCTTTATTTTTGTTAATTAATTTTGTATTACCTACATCAAAATATATTTATAAAGTTGTCACATTATAGCTTCCATTATTATTAATAAAATTAATTTTTTATTCTATTCATTTATTTCATTATATAACGACATTAGCCTTTATACTCAATCAATTTTTTTTCTTTTCTTTTTTGGACAAACATAGTATTTTTATAGACAATTTGTCATATAGATTAAAAAACAAAAAGAATCATAATTTCAAGAAAGCTAAAAAAAGAAGAAAAAAAAAAGACAAAGGTTGATAATGTAAGGGTAGCATAGGCATTTAGAAAGTCAATTAGGAAAAAGGGGGGAGAATGATTATTTTCCAAAGTTGAGGGGGGTTTGATTTTTAAGGCAAAGTTGAGGGGTGTAAATAATTTTCACCCTATTTAGAATATATCAAAATATCTTTTAATATTGTGGTCTTAAGCATGTGTAAAAGATTGAAATTAAAGAGTTGTCAAAAAAGGAAAGAAATGTTCTCTTTAAAACAAACTAAAAAAGAAAATAGGGAAAAGACTTAACTATGCCGAACTATTAGAAATGGTTCATCTATGCCATCCGTTAAAAAATTGACTCATCTATGCCACTGCAGTCACAAAACAAGTTCATTCGTGCCATTATTTTTTAAAGGTCCGGTTTTATGATTTTGCAAAATCATTTTGTTCATGTGGCCTTTTATTAGAGGTCCACGTTACCAAATTCAAATCAATCTATGATTATTGAGTTGCATAAAAGATGTATTTTATTTGGAGATTCTACCATGCTGTATATCAAAAATTGTAACAAATGCACATTAAACTGATTAATTTTCTTACTACAGATAGCAACTCAAAGTACATATCTTAGAAAATAATGAGGCCAGTCATTAAACATTTAAATCCCTATGTTAACTATGATAGATTAGATACAGAGCTATCATTAGAATGAAACAAATACAATAAAAAGTACAATATAATATGTTGGAATTACTACATTTACGTAGGTTCAGCTATGTGCCTGTTAGATTGGTGACTGTCCTCTAGCCTTCAGTATGTATGCTGACAGCAAGCCACACCAAGCTGAGCAGCCTTGATGGCACCTGCCCAGATTACTAGGGTATCAAAGGAACCCATATGGTCTAGGGAACTATATGGGTGGTGCATAGCTTCACTGCTAGCATTTGATGTACAAAAGTATCACAAGTTTCATTTTGACAATGGTTAAGCCCCTGGCCCATCTTTATGAAGGATAAACACATTTGCACTCGAGGCTCCATTCCTAGAGCCTCATGTGTTGTCTTGTTAGCTTTACTTGGGTTTGGCCTTTCGAGCAACCCTCGAATGTGAAGTGAAACTATATTGTTAGAGGGGGACAGCATATAGTGAAGGTTGCTTAAACTAGATGATAGGACCCTGCAAGAAAGTGCATATCAATCAAAGAATCTTCGGATCGTTTTCCGTATGGGTTTATATGGTCTTGAGTCCAAAATACACTTGTGCAGATACACCGAGATGCCACTTGGCACAACACTAAACTCAGGAGATCTAATTCAACATTATGAAGAAAAGTTGCATTAAAAGGTAATCTATATCATTTGGAGATTCCACCATGTTGTATATCAACAATTGTGACAAATGCACATCAAACTGATGAATTTTCTTAGCAACTCAAAGTACATATAGACCGTAATGAGGCCAGTCAGTCAGCATTTAAATCCAGAACTATCATAGGAATGTGTATGAATTATGAAACACAAACAAGAAAAGTACAATATGATATGTGGGAATTGCTACATATACTCAGTTCAGCTATGTGCATGTTAGCTCTATCTTGGTTCTCAAACATGTAATTGAAGCCTTCCTTTTCTCCTTTCATTGACTGGGAACAGGCTTGAAGCCCTTAATCGATACAAGGCTCTCAGTATAGTAGAAAACTGATAGAATAAAGTACTTTCCTATTATCCTCAATTGTTTTGTTCTCAGGTCGAACAAGAACATGTTTGGACCATTTTCAACTACTATATCTCCACTAGTAAGACCCCAATGCTTAGAAAAATCGAAACTCATGCCAACGGTGAACTTCTTTTGCCATACACCCTCTGCACCGCTACCACCTTCAATCATCCAAACCTCAAGACACTTCTTGAATTCATCTTGTGAAGAATGTGCAAGCAATGCAAGTGAGCCATGATAATTCATGGCCCTAAGACTGTAAGATTCAGTTGCCAACACTTCCGGTACTGGAATTATGCTGAACGTCTCGCTCTTCAAATCAAACGAGGCAAGAGCAGTTTTAAGAGGTCCATTCATATTTCTAATAAACCAGTAAGTAAACCCTTCAACAATTGCATCACAGTCGCAGTTCACTTTTACGTAAACATCATTCTTCACTTTTCTCCAAGACCCCGATTTGGTTGAGTAAACCTCAACTTTAGTCTCTTGCCTATCATTATAATAGTTTAGAACCCTCAAGACCTTGTAATTATCAGAATTCTGTTCATACCCAAAACCCACACAAACAAACTTTGGAAGTTTAACAGTGTGCAGAGGGAGCAACTTGAATTGATTTATGGAAGGTTTCCATAGGCAAATTGATTTATGGAAACTAGTACTGCTTAGACAGACCAAACCATTGATTGAGCCTACAACATAATAATCATCCGTACAGGGTCGATTAAGGTTTATCAAGCGGCTAAGATTTCGCATAGGGATCAGACCAGTTCTCACCCCCGTGTCAAAAAGGATATAGTTGGCATCAGGGTCTGAACTAAACTTCTTGAGATGCGCAGAGATGAACCAGGGTGTCGAAATCAGAGTACCAGTGTTTACATACACACTTCAATTGCAGCAGAGTTTTAACTGGTAATCTTGAAAAAATATCCTCAAAACTCTCTTCGGCAAGAACTGAAATACTGGAAATTTCTCTTGCATTCTTCATCGGAAAACCAAGATTCTATTTCTCGTTCAGACAATTCATCAAACAGTTTGTATGCAGAAAATAGAGTGGCTCTAAATTCACTAAAGGTCTTCAAGAAAGTTCAATCGAGTTCAAGCACTTAGATGAGGGGAAGAAACCCAACCTAAATTCATTTTCGACTCTGTTTTTTCTACATTTGTCAGCTAACAAACTGCAGTACGTGAGTATATAAAAGGAATATTATGAGAATATGTGCATTTGGATAAAGAAGCTTCTGGAAGAATCCAGAATCTGTTTTCAGCTGTATCCAAAAATGTTAAACTGCATATTGAGCGGACTGGTGGAATTAGTGGGCCCTTTTCCTTGTTTTATTTGGGCTTGGCCCATTGTATCTGTGACCCGTTAGACATATGATGTACTCTACTCTATATCACACTTTTCTGAATCTGATTCTAAATCAAAAATACGTTACAATACATCAAAATGTCATTTAGTCTTGAAGTCTTAAACATGTCATATGAAATTGAAATTAAAGAGTTGTGGAAGATACATTCTTTTTGGAACAAACTATAAAGAAAAATAGCACACACAAATTGAAACTAATGGAGTAAAATTTAATTTAAAGACTTGTACTGCAAAAATCATTTTCGTATTTAACCTCTTGATTTTGTCACCTAATAATAAAAGCAAAAACAAAAGAAGAAAAATCTTCTTGTGTGAAATAACAGAAAAGTCATGATAGAATAGCTAGAATATAGAATATAAAAATAAGTGGGGGATCAACCAAAAGTATGATGAAGGATGGCTAGCATATCTTCATTTTTAACTAGAGATCTTGAAAATTGGACCGAGTCTTGAAAATGAATAACCTTTGCTAGGTAGTGCTTTATCTCACTTAGTAAGCCGATGAATATGAATTAATCGGGTCAATAAACTTTAGATATTGAATGATTAAAGGGGAAAAAAAGCAGCATAAGCTAGTGGAAGAATTTAAGGGTGGTTGGCAAGTTGGCTTCTTTTTGGTACATAAAATTTCGAACATGGATGGCACCACCAAAAGCAAATGGAACACTTTAAGCAAGTGTATATATTTTTTTTTAATATATAGAGAAGAATCGTCAGCTCAAAACTCCAGTGAAAAGTTGACTGGATTTATATACAATCTAGTAGATCTTGAAATCCAGAAAAGAAGTCAAAGAATGAGAGCACATAGGCTAGATAATGGAAAGTCCAGTATGGGCTAATACACTTGCCTAGTATTTGGCCCTACTTGAGTTGAGTTTTGATTCCTAAGCAATCAATGTCTAAATGTCAATCACCCTTTTCACATTTACAACTGAGACCATACCAACAGTGGCGGAGTTAATAATTTAGCGAAGGGTATGCAAATATTCTTTTCAGTTGTGTCATGGGTAAACAAAATTAAACACACTCATAATAGCTAACATTTAATCTCTGTGCGCCATATACTTTTTTGGCCTAAGGTGGCTCCGCCCGTGCATACCAAGAAAGTGATGGGGAATTCGCTCGTATCTTTCCTTTTCTGTGTCTTTTACTATCCGATTGGGATGTGAATCCCTGTTTTAAATATTTAAACGCCCCGCCACATTTTTGCTATCTATGCAATTATGGAGAAAAATTTCTCTTTTCTGCTTCTAGCAATTTTGTTATTTGTTCTTCATGTTCTAACAACTTGCTTAGCCGTGAATATTAGCACTGATCAATCTTCTCTTCTAGCCCACATCACTTCAGATCCTAATCACATTCTTTCAACAAACTAGTCTTCTTCTGCCTCTGTTTGTAACTGGATTGGCGTCACTTGTGGCTCTCGTCATCAACGAGTTACTGTACTGAATATTTCAGATATGGGCTTTTCGGGTACTATCCCACCACAACTTGGCTGATAGGTCCATACCCATTTAATGGAAAAGGAAAATAAAAATGAATAACAAAATACAAGTTGCTTGTGGGCAACAACACTTGTTTTTTGGTAGGTGACAATTTGTCAACTTGTATAAGCTTGTTGTGGAAAGATTTGCAAATTGTCAAGTTGCAGAACTTGCAACAAATCCAAGCAAGATTTGCAAATTGTCAAGTTGCACAACTTGCAATCAATCCAAACAAGACTTGCAAATTGTCAAGTTGCACAACTTGCAATAAATCCAAGCAAGATTTGCAAATTGTCAAGTTGCACAACTTGCAGCCAATCCAAACAAGACTTGCAAATTGTCAAGTTGCACAACTTGCAACAACTTGCAACAAATCTAAGCATTTTGATTGGATGATATGTTGGCCATCTTTCCTATAAATAGGAGGCATCATTTCCTCATTTGGAAAACATCCAAAAACAACAACTAAGAAGTAGTTGTGGAGAGCATCTCATAGAGAGTGTGAGAAAATAGTGTGTGAGAAAAAATAGAGAGTGTGAACGGTATTATAGTGAGGTGAAAAAATCAAAAGAGGGTTATTTCTTTTGAGTGTAGTGGTTCCTAGAGTATTTATTCGGACTTAAAAACTGTAAAATTCCTCATTATAGTGGATTATTTTGCTCCTCTCGGGCCCGTGGTATTTTCCCTTATTCAGAAGGGTTTCCACGTTAAAATATTTCTGTCCTTGTTATTTCTTTTTGTTGATTATCATATCACGGTGCTACGTTATTATTCCGTTGTTATTACCGCAAATATTATTTCTGTGGCGGGGTTTATCCCCAACAACTGGTATCAGAGCGCAGGTTCTTCTTATTCACGGAAATAATTTTTTGCGGTGGGTCATACTATACTCGGAGAAATAAAAATGTCTGGAGTAAAGTATGAGGTAGCAAAATTTAACGGTGATAGCGGTTTCTCAACATGGCAGAGAAGGATGAAGGATCTACTCATCCAACAAGGATTACACAAGACACTAAGTGGCATATCCAAAAAGCCCGAATCCATGAAAATGGAGGATTGGGAAGAAATGGATGAAAAGGCTGCTAGTGTAATCAGGTTGCACTTAACAGGTGATGTGGTCAATAACATCATCGACGAAGATAGTGCATGTGACATTTGGACAAAGTTAGAAAATCTATATATGTCCAAAACACTAACAAATAAATTTTACCTAAAGAAGCAATTGTACGCCCTACATATGGGTGAAGGTACCAATTTTTTATCACATTTAAATGTGCTCAACGGACTAATCACGCAGCTGGCTAACCTCGGAGTAAATATCGAGGAGGAAGATAAAGTCATTGTGCTCTTGAACTCGTTGCCATCTTCTTATGATACTTTGGCAACAACCATCTTGCATGGTAAGGACTCTACTGAGCTGAAGGATGTCACGTCAGCTCTTCTACTTAATGAGAAGATGAGAAAGAAGCCTGAAAATCATGGTCAGACTCTCATCTCAGAAAGTAGAGGCAGGAGTCACCAGAGGAGTTCAAGTAACTATGGCAGATCCGAAGGTCGTGGAAAGTTCAAGGTCCGATCTAAATCAAGAGCCAAAAATTGCTACAATTGCAATCAACCAGGTCACTTCAAAAGAGATTGTCCAATTCTAAAAAAGGGCAAAGGTGAAAGTAGTGGCCAGAAGAATGACGACAACACGACTGCCACAGTGCAAAACAATGATAATGTTGTTCTCTTCATAAACAATGAAGAGGAGTGCATGCACTTGGCATGTCTAGAGTCGGAATGGGTGGTTGATACAGCAACATCTTACCATGCTACACCGGTAAGGGATCTAATCTGCAGATATGTAGCAGGTGATTTTGGCACTGTGAAAATGGGTAACACAAGTTACTCATAGATTGTGGGAATCAGAGACATTAGTATCAAGACTAATGTGGGATGCACATTGGTTCTAAAAGATGTGCGCCATGTACCTGATTTGCGGTTGAACTTGATCTCGGGAATTGCTTTAGACCGAGATGGGTACGAGAAATATTTTGCAAATCATAAATGGAGACTCATCAAGGGAGCATTGGTGATTGCAAAAGGAGTTGCTTGTGGCACATTGTACAAGACAAATGCAGAAATATGCCGAGGTGAATTGAATGCGGCCCGAGAAGAGATTTCTGCTGATTTATGGCACAAGAGAATGGGTCATATGAGCGAGAAAGGGTTGCAGATTCTCGCCAAGAAATCACTCATCTCTTTTGCCAAAGGTACGACGACAAAACCATGTGACTACTGTTTGTTTGGTAAGCAACACAGAGTCTCATTTCAGACATCGTCTGAAAGAAAGTTGAATATACTTGATTTGGTATATTCGGATGTTTGTGGTCCAATGGAGGTAGAATCAATGGGCGGTAACAAATATTTTGTTACTTTTATTGATGATGCTTCACGAAAATTATGGGTTTATATCTTGAAAACCAAAGATCAAGTGTTTCAAGTATTCCAGAAGTTTCATGCTTTGGTGGAAAGGGAGACGAGTCGAAAGCTAAAGCGTCTCCGCACTGACAATGGAGGTGAGTACACTTCAAGGGAATTTGAAGGGTACTGTTCAAGTCATGGGATCAGACATGAGAAAACAGTTCCTGGAACCCCACAACACAATGGTATAGCTGAGCGGATGAATCGGACCATTGTCGAGAAGGCGAGAAGCATGCTCAGAATGGCTAAACTGCCTAAGTCATTTTGGGGTGAAGCAGTTCAGACGGCCTGTTACCTGATCAATCGCAGTCCATCAGTTCCATTGGAGTTTGATATTCCAGAGAGAGTTTGGACCAATAAAGAGGTGTCCTACTCACATCTAAAGGTGTTCGGTTGCAGAGCTTTTGCACATGTACCTAAGGAGCAGAGAACAAAGCTGGATGATAAATCGGCCCCCTTCATATTCATCGGATATGGAGATGAAGAGTTCGGGTACAGATTGTGGGATCTTGTAAAGAAGAAGATCATCAGAAGCAGAGATGTAGTCTTCCGAGAAAGTGAAGTCGAAACTGCTGATGATCTGAAGAACAAGAAACAGAATGGTATAGTCCCTAACCTTATTACCATTCCTTCTACTTCTAGCCATCCCAAAAGTGCAGAAAGTACAACCGATGAGGTTGCCAAGCAGGAGGAGCAACCTGATGAGATTGTCGAGCAGGGGGAGCAACTTGGTGATTATATCGAGCAAGTGGAGTACCCTAATCAAGAAGATCAATCTCAACCTCTGAGGAGATCAGAAAGGCAAAGGGTAGAGTCATCCAAGTACCCTTCCTCAAAGTATGTCCTTATCAATGATGAGGGGGAGCCAGAAAGTCTTAAGGAGGTGTTGTCCCATCCAGAAAAGAGCCAGTGGATGAAAGCCATGCAAGAAGAGATGGAATCTCTACAGAAAAATGGCACGTACAAGCTGGTTGAACTTCCAAAAGGTAAAAGATCGCTTAAGTGCAAGTGGGTCTTTAAACTCAAGAAAGATGGAAATGGCAAGCTGGTCAGATACAAAGCTCGATTGGTGGTAAAAGGCTTCGAACAGAAGAAATGTATTGATTTTGATGAAATTTTTTCACCTGTTGTCAAAATGACTTCTATTCGAACCATTTTGAGCTTAACAACTAGCCTAGATCTTGAGGTGGAGCAGTTAGATGTGAAAACTGCATTTCTTCACGGAGATTTGGAAGAGGAAATTTATATGGAGCAGCCAGAAGGATTTGAAGTAGCTGAACAGAAACACATGGTGTGTAAACTGAATAAGAGTCTTTATGGGTTGAAGCAGGCACCGAGGCAGTGGTACAAAAAGTTTGAATCATTCATGCAAAGTCAAACTTACACAAAGACCCATTCTGATCCATGTGTATACTTCAAAAGATTTTCTGACAACAACTTTATTATTTTGTTGTTGTATGTGGATAGCATGCTAATTGTAGGACAGGACAAAGAGCTGATTGTCAAGTTGAAGCGAGATTTGTCCAAGTAATTTGATATGAAGGACTTGGGCCCAACACAACAAATTCTGGGGATGAATATTGTTCAAGAACGAGTAAACAGAAAGTTGTGGCTATCTCAGGATAAGTACATTGAACGTGTACTCGAACGCTTCAACATAAAAAGTGCTAAAGCTGTTAGCACACCTCTTGCAGGTCATTTGAAGTTGAGCAAGAAGATGTTTCCTGCAACAAAGGAGGAGAAATGGAATATGGCAAAAATTCCTTATTCTTCAGCGGTCGGGAGTTTGATGTATGCAATGGTGTGTACCAGACCAGATATTGCTCATGCAGTTAGTGTTGTTAGTAGGTTTCTTGAAAATCCTGGAAAAGAACACTGGAAAGCAGTCAAGTGGATACTCAGGTACCTGAAAGGTACCTCTGGAGACTGTTTGTGTTTTGGAGGATCAGAACCAATCTTGAAGGGCTATACCGATGCTGATATGGCAGGTGATCTTGATAATCGAAAATCCACTACTGGATATTTGTTTGTCTTTTCAGGGGGAGCTATATCATGGCAGTCGAGGTTGCAGAAGTGTGTTGCGGGAGCTATATCATGGCAGTCGAGGTTGCAGAAGTGTGTTGCACTATCTACAACTGAAGCGGAGTATATTGCAGCTACTGAAGCTGGCAAAGAGATGGTATGGATGAAACGGTTCCTTCAAGAGCTTGACTTGCATCAGAAGGAGTATGTCGTCTATTGTGACAGTCAAAGTGCAATAGATTTGAGCAAGAACTCCATGTATCATGCAAGGACGAAACACATAGACGTGAGATATCACTGGATTCGGGAAAAGCTAGAGGACGGATCTATGCAGGTCAAGAAGGTCCCTACAAGTGAGAATCCTTCGGACATGCTGACCAAGGTGGTGCCAAGAGAAAAGTTCAAGTTATGCAAGGAACTTGTTGGCATGCACTCAAACTAGAAGCTCGATGCGTTCTCCTTCCGGTTAATGGGTCTGGAAGGGGAGATTGATAGGGTCCATACCCATTTAATGGAAAAGGAAAATAAAAATGAATAACAAAATACAAGTTGCTTGTGGGCAACAACACTTGTTTTTTGGTAGGTGACAATTTGCCAACTTGTATAAGCTTGTTGTGGGAAGATTTGTAAATTGTCAAGTTGCACAACTTGCAACAAATCCAAGCAAGATTTACAAATTGTCAAGTTGCACAACTTGCAACCAATCCAAACAAGACTTGCAAATTGTCAAGTTGCACAACTTGCAATAAATCCAAGCAAGATTTGCAAATTGTCAAGTTGCACAACTTGCAACCAATCCAAACAAGACTTGCAAATTGTCAAGTTGCACAACTTGCAACAACTTGCAACAAATCCAAGCATTTTGATTGGATGATATGTTGGCCATCTTTCCTATAAATAGGAGGCATCATTTCCTCATTTGGAAAACATCCAAAAACAACAACTAAGAAGTAGTTGTGGAGAGCATCTCATAGAGAGTGTGGGAAAATAGTGTGTGAGGAAAAATAGAGAGTGTGAGCAGTATTATAGTGAGGTGAAAAAATCAAAAGAGGGTTATTTCTTTTGAGTGTAGTGATTCCTAGAGTATTTATTTGGACCTACAAACTGTAAAATTCCTCATTATAGTGGATTATTTTGCTCCTCTCGGGCCCGTGGTTTTTTCCCTTATTCAGAAGGGTTTCCACGTTAAAATATTTCTGTCCTTGTTATTTCTTTTTGTTGATTACCATATCACGGTGCTACGTTATTATTCCGCTGTTATTACAGCAAATATTATTTCTGTGGCGGGGTTTATCCCCAACATTGGCAACCTTTCTTTTCTAGTTTCACTTGATCTAAGCTACAACTATTTCCATGGGGAAATTCTACCAGAGTTCTCTCGTTTGCGAAAGTTGAGAGCCATCAATCTTAGTTTCAACAACTTCACGGGAGAAATTCCTAAATTTCTAGGTGATTTTCAAGAGCTTCAAATGTTGCCTCTTGAAAACAATAGTTTCAGTGGGTACATACCTTCTTCTGTCTCAAACATGAAGAGTCTTGGATTCTTGAATCTGAGGTACAACAATCTGGAAGGAAATATTCCAACAGGAGTAACCACTCTTCAGAGTTTGCAATGGTTGAGCTTTGGATTCAATAAACTCAATGGCTCCAATGTGCTCTCCATGTTTAACATCTCAACATTTGAATATTTGGATCTCAGAAATGCTGGTTTAACTGGTGATTTTCCATCTGATTTGTGTCGTCGCCTTCCAAGATTGCAAAAGCTTGGACTTAATTTCAACATGTTAAGTGGAGAGATACCAAGACGTATATCAGAATGCTCAGAACTTCAAGTCCTATTGTTAATGGAAAATGACTTGATTGGAACAGTTCCAAGAGAACTGGGGAAATTACAACAGCTGCAATTCTTAACTCTCGGTTCTAACAAGTTACGGGGTATGTTTTTAACAATTTTCTCTGGATTGAATTTAGCGGCAGCTACATGTAGTGCTCTTAGTTCGAGTTAAATACTTCTAGATTTTAATTCTACAACATGGAGTACTTAATAGTTATTTTGCTACCCCAGTTTGCTACAAATGCTAAAAAATTATACAAATATAGTTAGTTTATGCACACAGTGCAAGTTCATGAATTACCCTCATTAAATCAGTTCCGTTCCTTGGGATTTCTGTTTGATCTTTCCGCATATCAATTTGACAGGCACAATTCCTGATGAGATTGGTCATCTTTAAAACTTGAAGCAATTAGGCATCGAGAAAAAAGAATTAACAGGCTCAATCCCTTTAACCATATTCAACATTTCATCACTTCAAGTTTTATCAATTTGGGACAACATGCTTGAAGGACCTCTACCAAGAGAGGTTGGAAATTTGACTATGCTTAACGTACTTGATCTTGGAATTAATAGCCTGATGGGTATGGAATAATATTTAATCCTCAGGATTTCAGAATGCTAGTTATTCGATACTTCTACTAATGGTAATCCTACTTGATTCTGCAGGCGTACTTCCAGATGAAATCGGTAACCTTCAAGAGTTGTTGGAGCTGAAGTTGGATTTCAATAACTTTAGTGGGTCAATCCCTATTGGTATATTTAATATCTCAACTCTTGTATCTATTACTCTCACACAAAGCCGCATTTCCGGTAACCTTCCTTCCACTATAGGCAATGGGTCACCCAATCTTGAACGAATTTTTCTAGGTGCAAATAACATTGATGGTGTTTTACCTAGTTCCATCTCAAATGTGTCTAAGCTTACTCTTCTCGAACTCAGTGCGAATGAACTCACAGGTTCAATTCCTGACTCTCTAGGAAACTTAAGACTAGTTGAAATTCTCAACTTGCAAGGTAATTCCTTCACTAGTGACTCTTCCATGTTGAGTTTTATTACTCCTTTGGCCAATTGTAAGCACTTAAGAAAACTGACATTGTCTATTAATCCCCTAAATGCAAAACTTCCAAAATCCATAGGCAATCTTTCTTCTCTTCAGAAGTTTGAGGCAGTAGGTTGTAATCTCAAAGGTCATGTTCCAAATGAAATTGGAAATTTGAGAAATTTATCTTATTTGAAGCTGGAATACAATGACTTCACTGGAATTGTGCCAACGACTATAAGTTCTTTGAAAAAACTACAACAGCTTTCACTTGGTGCAAACAGAATAAGTGGCCCTTTCCCAATTGCTTTATGTGACCTACCCAGCTTGGGCATGCTAAACCTTTCACAAAATCAATTGTGGGGAAGTATTCCTAGTTGCTTGGGTGATGTGACTTCTTTAAGGGAGGTTTATCTTGATTCCAATAACTTCACTGCCACCATACCTTCAAGTCCATGGAACCTCAAAGACATCTTGAAGCTGAACTTGTCTTCAAATTTCTTCAATGGTTCTCTACCATTAGAAGTTGGAAACCTCAAGGCTGCAATACTTCTGGATCTTTCCGGGAACAAAATCTCAGGCAACATTCCTAGTACATTAGGAGGTTTGCAGAAATTGATTCAACTAGCTTTGGCTCGTAACAGAATTGAAGGATATATTCCTGAGACATTTGGGGAACTCATAAATTTGGAAGCATTGGATCTTTCATATAACAAAATGTCTGGTGTGATTCCTAAGTCATTAGAGGCACTAAACCAGCTAAGCTCCTTTAATGTTTCATACAATAGGTTACACGGGGAAATTCCGAGTGGAGGACCTTTTCTTAATTTCCCTTACCAGTCTTTTATGTCGAATGAAGGATTGTGTGGTAACCCTCAAAAGCATGTCCCAGCTTGTCCTTCGAATTCAAAGAATCGTTCACATTCAAAGAAAAGAAGATTGATATGGATTATAGTTGCCTCTTCAGTTATCTCTGCAATAGGGCTTGCTTCAGCAATAGTTTCCGTGTTGATGATACGCCGCGGCAAAACAGTCAATGCAGAAGAAGAGGGGTCGCCTGAGGTAGCACCACAAAGAATTTCTTACTACAAACTTCAAAGAGCAACTCAAGGATTTGATGGAAATAACTTGCTAGGTGGTGGAAGTTTTGGTTCTGTTTACAGAGGGACATTGGTAGATGGGATGATTGTAGCTGTTAAAGTTTTCAATGTGCAGATGGAAGGTACATTTCGAACCTTTGATAGAGAATGTGAAATCTTGAGGAATCTTCGTCACAGAAATCTTACCAAGATCATTAGCAGCTGTTGTAACTTGGATTTTAAAGCATTGGTACTTGAGTACATGCCAAATGGGAGCTTAGACAAGTTGCTATATTCTAGAGATTATTCTCTAAATATAATGCAACGATTGAATATCATGGTTAATGTTGCATCTGCTCTGGAATATCTCCATCGTGGTTACTCTGTACCTGTTATTCATTGTGATCTGAAGCCTAGCAACGTCTTACTTGACAAAGGCATGGTGGGACACCTGACTGACTTTGGCATTGCAAAACTTCTAACAAAAGAGGAATCTGTTGCTCACACTACAACCTTTGCCACAATTGGGTACATTGCTCCAGGTGAATTATTTATTAAACTTGTAACAAAGTTTTTGATTAACAGTTATTCAGTTTTACGCCTTATAAGTTCAGTTGCTGACGTATTTGAATATTTCTTTTCTAGAATATGGATTGGAAGGCCTTATATCCAAGAGGTTTGATGTTTATAGTTATGGTATCATGTTGCTGAAAACTTATACAAAGAAGAAACCTAATGATGAACTGTTCACGGGCGATTTAGATTTGAAAAGCTGGGTACATAGTTCACTTCCTGATAAGCTGGATGAAATCATAGATTCTGACTTACTAACAGTAGACAAAGAAAAGATAAATGAAAAGTTACATTATGTATCATCAATCATGGAGTTAGCCATGAATTGCACAGCTAAATCTCCAGTAGAAAGGATGAATATGACTGATGTCGTAGCAGCATTGGAAAAGATCAAGCAGCAGCTTTCTTCCCATTACTGATCAAACGACCTAATGCCATGACATCAGGTACTTTATATATCCCTTTCAGGAGGTAAATATGAAAGTTGTAAAGTTCACTAGAATTTTAACCATCAGTAATCATTCTTCAAATTATTTTGCAGGAGATTGTGTGGCTATTGTAATTGTCCTTCGTTGAGATGAGTCTTTTGTACAATGTATTGCAAATTAAGGATCAACAAAATGCAGTGCTTTTTTCATTTTAAGCAAAGTTTGCCTCATCTGGCCTACGTAAATGATCATCCAAAGAGTCAATTACCCATTGCTTTACTCTGGTCTCCAGTGAAAATATGTGTTTCAATCAGCACGGCATCATAGCAGTAGATATCAGCACTACACTCTGTTCAGGAAGTAATAAAAACATAATTTTATATAAAAATGGTGCTGTAGAAACATTGTGGAAAAATGTTGAGATCGCAGTTACCTGGTGCTACTTATCCAGTGTCATATTTTGAGTAAGAGATTGACTCATCGATGCTTAGCAGTTTGAATATATAAAGAACTGGTGTGGGTCCACTGACTCAGTGAAAGATAGTTAAAAGGCATAATACATAAACAGACACTCAAACTTGATCTCAGCTGACAGGTAAGCATTCTAACTTTGAGTATGCACATCTAGACACCTCAACTAGCCTACATTGTGTCAGTTGAGCACTCTAACTTACAACTTAAAAGAAAATCAAAAGAATGAATTAAGCTATAAGTTTTAGTGATTGTTTTTCTGCTGCACTATTGTACGATACGTTAGGATGAATTATAATGACTTGTTTCCTCTCTTATCCCTTCATTATCCTCATGTTTTTATTCAAGCTCTTGCTCTGACTTTGTGAGGAGGATGTTGAGACTCACTGAGTACCGCTAGTGATGTACTGACGTTCTCTTTGTGGAATCTACATTGACCTAATCTAGGTCAATGTAGACGCATGTTTCATAGATGAGCATAGTACTAGCTAAGTTACTTTATTCCAAAAGTTGATTTGGTCAGCTCCGCCCTTGACCGTGAAGTTTTTCTCTTTAAGTTAAACAATTTTTATTCATTTATTCATTTGTCAAGCAATTGTTTTGGGGATTAGCCAGGAAATCTATGTCCTATGCATTTCCCTTAGCACTCCAGTTTGGATTATGGTTGTTCACGTTACTTGGGATTATCTTAAGTACATTATATTCCAGCATTCATAGATTTCAATCTTTATTTGGATTATTTTAAGAATTGTTTGAATTGGAGTTTATAACAAAGAGTTAAGTTGTTTATTTTTATATGCATGCGAGGGTATGTGATATGAAGGGTACATGTTAGGACAGTCAAGCTGATTCACTCGGTCAAGTAAGGCACCCTGCCAGTCAGCTTGTTTAGAGAACGGGCCGTGACACTCAAAGCTTATCAACCTAACCCAGTGATCTCGGGATTGGACCTTTTGGTCTGTTAAACTCACGAAATCGTAATGAAAGTTGTTTCTTGAAAGATTTAACTAATTTTTCGATGACCCACTAACTTCCCAACTCTATTAATGTACCAGCAAGAGCACTTAAAGACATGTATAAATCATTTTAATATTAAAAAAACTTTTCAAATGATATATTGATTAATCAACAATAGGTTTCATGCACTTGCCTATATATGCTAATGCTAGATGGAATCTTTTCCTTAAATGATTGAATTGTAAATGAAGTTCCTAAATAAAAACATGCGCTTGCACATGTCAATTGGCAAAGAATCTATTGGATGTAAGATTGCTGGAGGCAGTGAAGACTGAAGATGCTTTTTCATGTGTTAGCATTTAGTACTAGATCTTGACTTTTTTTTTTTTTTTTTTTTCAATTTCTAACATAGAGACTTGCACAATTAACGAAGTTAACAATTGCTAGAGTTATGTTCTTAATTAGTTTCAATAATATAGAACTGCATGCTGGCATTATCTTCTTAATTATCAACCAAATATTTCTTTTTATGATAACTCAAGGAACGCGATGATATCATTAATGGAGAAAACATCCTCCTCCTCCTTTTTGCTATTCACATTCTTATTAATATCTCTTCATGTTATAGCAACATGCTTAGCCATGAATATAAGAACTGATCAATCTTCTCTTCTAGCCTTGAAAGCGCACATCACTTCAGATCCTAATCACATTCTTTCAGCAAACTGGTCTTCATCTTCAACCTCAGTTTGTAATTGGATTGGAGTAACTTGTGGCTCTCGTCATCAAAGAGTTACTGTACTGAATGTATCAGGTATGGGATTTACTGGTACCATCCCACCACAACTCGGCAACCTCTCATTTCTTGTTTCACTTGATCTAAGCTACAACAATTTCCATGGTGAAGTTCCACCAGAGTTCTCTCATTTGCGAAAGTTGAGAGCCATTGATCTTAGTTTCAACAACTTCAATGGAGAAGTTACTCAGTTGTTCGGCGATTTTAAGTACCTTAAAATGTTCTCCATTGAAAATAATAGTTTCGGTGGGTTCATTCCTTCTTCTATCTCTAACATGACGAATCTTGAATCCTTGACTCTGAGGTACAACAATCTGGAAGGTATGTGCTTACCATTTCTCGGGAGTTTAATTTTACCTTTAGTATAGATTTAACTTATATACATGACACTTAAACAACTTTTGTCGTCGGTTTCACCAAGCTTCTTGGAAGTACAAGTGCTAGACATAATAACTATGAGAAAATATCCAACTTTTGATGTGATATCTCTGTGTATGAATTTGACAGGCACAATTCCTGATGAGATCGGTCATCTTTATAATTTGGAGTATTTGAGCATGGAAAGAAATAAATTAACAGGCTCAATCCCGTTAACCATATTCAACATTTCATCACTTCAAATTTTATATATGAGCGATAACATGCTTGAAGGACCTTTACCAAGAGAGGTTGGAAAATTGGCTATGCTTGACTCGCTTGATCTCTATAATAATAACCTGAAAGGTACGGAAAAATATTTGTTGCAAAGAATTTTAGAAATTCAGTTAATTCTTTAGATATGTCTAGTGATCACAATTCAAACACATGTAATATGATTGTAAGATGAATGTGCCCTTCTCTTTTTGTCTGAAACAGCACTCCAGGGAAACATATGCATTCAAATTCAAGTTAATTTGTTATATCTTTTGATTCTTGGGCTATATGTTGTGTTCTTCTAAACTTTCTTTAGTTGAAGCGAAACTCAATCTGATAGTGATAATCCAGAGTGGAATAAGAATAGCAAGTTCTGCAGTAGAGTATCGTTTGAGATGCCTAACTTCTTTTTTCCTTTTTCTCCTTCTTAACTTAGTGTGTGCTTATAAACTTTATGGATCTTAGATCCAAACAAAAAACAGGTAATTTAATTTACTTCTGATATGGTTCATGTCATCTACTTTGTCGAACACATGAATGCCCTCTTCCAATTCAAGCCTCCAATATTGAAAAGGAAAAACACTTCTAAACATTTTTCTGAAAGCAACTAAAAGGTGAGTGCCAACTATTTCCTTTCCTGAACAACTGTATATTTGCTTTTCACGTGGCATGATAATTTGTTACATCATAAATAGTGCTTTGATTATGCTCATGGCCTCATCAAATCAGTTCCTTCGGGTTATTTGATATTTTTGCTGGTTAGGGAATGAATAGAGACTGCATCTTATTTTATGTACATATCAAGAAAATATATAAATATACCTTTTACATCATAGAATAAAGATAAAAAGGAGAATTCCTCCATTGTCTGGTTCAACATGGTATCAAAGCCAGGTTTGTCCCTGTGTTAAGTCCCCATGTTATTTTGTCCATACTCCAGTTGGCGGTCTGGGCACGTGGTAATGTGTGTTAGAATGGGTTAGAGTCTCATATTGGTCAGAGAATGGGCTAGTGGTTTCCTTATACAGATTTAGGCAATCCTCCTCTCATGAGTTAACTTTTGGGGTGAGTTAGGCCCAAGAGTCATCTCTTACACTGCTTTACAATTTTTGACAGGCACAATTCCTGATGAGATTGGTAATCTTCATAACCTGAAGGCCTTAGTCGTGGGATTAAACAAATTAACGGGCTCAATCCCTTCAACTATATCCAACATGTCATCACTTGAAGTTCTAATTATGATTGACAACAAGCTTGAAGGACCTTTACCAAGAGAGGTTGGAAATTTGTCTATGCTTAGGTTACTTGATCTTGAAAGTAATAATCTAACAGGTACGGAAAATTATCTAATCCACCGTCATTTTAGAATTGCATTTTTTTGGACATTTCTACTGATCTTAATCACACTGAATCTTGCAGGTGTAATTCCCTATGAAGTCGGTAACCTTCCAGAGATGGAGGACCTTTCATTGTCTTACAATAATTTTAATGGGTGGTTCCCTGTTGGTATCTTCAATATCTCAACTCTTGTATATATTTCACTCACAGATAACCACATTTCAGGTAATCTTCCTTCCACTATAGGCCATGGGTTACCTAATGTTCAAGGAATATTTCTACATGGAAACAATATTAGTGGTGTATTACCTAGCTTCATCTCAAATATGTCTAATCTTGGCATTCTTGAACTAAGTGAAAATGAATTTACAGGTTCAATTCCCGAATCTCTAGGAAATTTAAGATTTCTTGATGTTCTCAACTTATACGATAACTCCTTCAGATCTGATCAAATGAGATTTATTACTCCATTGGCCAATTGTAAATACTTGAGAGAAGTGGTGTTGTCTTTCAATCCCCTAAATGCAATGCTCCCAAAGTCCATCGGCAACCTTTCGTCTCTCCAATTGTTTTCTGCAGTTGGCTGTAATCTTTATGGCCATGTTCCAAATGAAATAGGAAATTTGAGAAATTTATCTTCTTTGTACCTGGATAGTAATAACTTAACTGGTGTCCCGATGACAATAACTTCTATGAAAAACCTTCAACGGCTTTCACTTGGTGCAAACAAAATCAGTGGTCCTTTCCCAGTTGTTTTATGTGACCTACCCAACTTGGGTTTGTTAAACCTTTCACAAAATCAAATGTGGGGAAGTATTCCTACTTGCTTGGGAGATGTGACTTCCCTAAGGGAGGTTTATCTTGATTCCAATAACTTCACTGCTACCATACCTTCAAGCCTATGGAACCACAAAGACATTTTAAAGCTGAACTTGTCTTCTAATTTCATCAATGGCTCTCTACCATTAGAAGTTGGAAACCTCAAGGCTGCAATACTTCTGGATCTTTCCTCGAACCAAATCGCAGGCAGCATTCCAAGTATATTGGGAGGACTACAAAAATTGATTCAACTATCTTTGGCTAATAACAGAATTCAAGGATTTATTCCTGAGACATTTGGAAAACTCATAAATTTGGAAGCACTGGATCTTTCGTACAACAATTTGTCTGGAGTTATCCCAAAATCACTAGAGGCACTTAAGTATCTACACTCCTTTAATGTCTCATTCAACAGGTTACATGGAGAAATTCCAAATGGAGGACCTTTTGTTAATTTCTCTTACCAATCTTTCATGTCGAATGAAGGATTATGTGGTAACCCTCAAAAGCATATGTGTCCTAATTCAAAGAATCAGTCTGAGTCGAAGAAAAGAAGACTGATATGGATTATAGTTGCCTTTTCAGTTATCTCTGTAATAGGTCTTACTTCAGCATCAGTTTTTATATTGATGAGACGTCGGGTTAAAACAGTCAATCCCGAAGATGAGTGGTCGCCTGAGGTAGCACCACAAAGAATTTCTTACTATCAACTTCAAAGAGCAACTCAGGGCTTTCATGGAAATAACTTGCTAGGTAGTGGAAGTTTTGGTTCTGTTTACAAAGGGACATTGGCAGATGGGATGATTGTAGCTGTCAAAGTGTTCAATGTGCAGCTGGAAGGTACATTTCAAACCTTTGACAGAGAATGTGAAATCTTGCGGAATCTTCGTCACAGAAATCTCATCAAGATCATTAGCTGCTGTTGTAACTTGGATTTCAAAGCATTGGTACTTGAGTACATGCCAAATGGGAGCTTAGACAATTTGCTATATTCTCGAGATTTTTCTCTAAATATAATGCAACGATTGAATGTCATGGTTGATGTCGCATCTTCTCTGGAATATCTCCATCATGGTTACTCTATACCTGTTATTCATTGTGATTTGAAGCCTAGCAACGTCTTACTTGACAAAGACATGGTGGGACACCTGACCGACTTTGGCATTGCAAAACTTTTAACTAAGGAAGCATCTGTTGCACACACTACAACCTTTGCCACAATTGGGTACATTGCTCCAGGTGAATCCCTTATCTAACTTCTAACAAGGTTATGTCATTAAAGAGTTATAAATTTAAGTTTTTTTGCTGACATATTTTACTTTTTTTAAGAGTATGGTTTGGGAGGCCTTATATCCAAGAGATCTGATGTTTATAGTTATGGTATCATGCTGCTGGAAACTTTTACCAAGAAGAAACCTAATGATGAAATGTTCGTGGGAGATTTGAATTTGAGAAGCTGTGTGCATAATTCGCTTCCTGATGAGCTGGACCAAGTCATAGATGCTGACTTACTTACACTAGATGAACAGAACTTAAGTCAAAAGTTGGAATCTGTGTCGTCCATCATGGAGTTGGCCATGAATTGCACATCTAATATTCCAGTCGAAAGAATGAACATGAATGATGTTGTAGCAGCATTGAGAAAGATAAAACTGAAGCTTTCTTCGTTCTATTGAACTACCTAATGACATGACATCAGGTACTTTCCATATCCCTTTTGGGAGGTTAAACAAAAGCTGCAAAGCTCACTAGAATTTTAACCATCAGTAAATGTTGTTCAAATGCTTTTGTAGGAGATTCTTTGGCGATTGTAATTGTGTAACACCCCGAATTTTCGAACTATGATCCGAGCCGTTCTTCGAATGCGTATAGACCCGAATCTGATGATTTCAAATTTGACATAGGTGTTGAGATCAATTCCTTAGTGTGGGAAGATCTTTGGATACGAATTAAGGTCATAAGGAACTTCCCACTAAAAGTTAAGTTGAAAGCTTCTTTACCGATTGAGTTTTCGTATAAGATTTTACTAGGGTCAACTTCAAATGAACATAACTCCTAGAATATGAAGAGTTTTGTGGCCCAGGATCCAACAAATGAAAGGTCTTTGAGTCTCCTTTCCAACATCACTAATCGTTCGTTAATCCGATTCCGGAGTAGAAAGTTATGATCATTTTACCAAAAGGTAGCGAGCTGACCGACACACTGGAATGCTTCTGTGGACTGGTTTGCGGTCGCAAACCCTTTTTTGTGTCCACAAACCCAATGCAGACCAATAAAATGCAGGCAATTGATTTGGGGAAGTTACTGAAAGCCATATGCAGACCATTATGCGGCCGCAAACTACTATTTTCTCCAGCGTTGTTATTAGGGGCCTTTTGGTCTTTTCCTTAACCTAAACCTTCCCCCACCCTTTTGAAACGTCTCCCACTCTTCTATTTGACCTAATATTGATTAAAAGAATCCTCTCAAATCCTCTCAAGGTTTCAAAACATTCAAGCTTCAAGAAAGATCAAGCTAGGGCTCCAAATCCAAAGGGTTCTTCCCCATAGTTCATCTCCGAGGTATGTAAGAGAAACACCTTTCATGAGGAACTCCATTCTTCCCCGCAATTGAGTTCTTAGTTTCATATTGAGTTCATGATTTAAAGTAGGGTTTCAAGGTTTAATATTTCTACGTATTGTTCTTGATCCTTTTTAAAACTTTCTTGAATATTCCTTGAGTATTAATGTAAATTCCATGGGTTAGATAGCCTTTCCTAAGATTGAATTTCATGGCATGTCTACCAATTTTCTCAATATAAAGTTTATGAGTTTTATTGATGTTATTGAAAGTTTGTTGCATGTTTTCATGAAATCTATTCTATCCAAAGTTTACTTGAAAAGTGTTTAAACATTGTAAATTCATGAAAAGCCTATGAGAACTCGTATGCATAATATCATGACTTGAAAAGCACAGAAACTTATCGTATCTTGATAAGTAAAAGCAAGTTATAACGATTTAGAATCAAGGTTCGCAGAGAAAGATATGTTCTTGATACGATATTTTAGAGACTAGCATGATTTTTAGAAACCGTTTTTAAGACTTATGTTATGAGCAGCTAATATGTTTTGGGAGGATTATTCAGCACCGAATTGGGTATGAGTCCAAGGTCACATTCCCCAGAACTACGTCACCACGGTAGGTATCGTCTTCGGGCTAAGTTTTGGATCCATAAGTTATGTTTCGTCTTTTACCCTGGCAAGGTATAGGATGGCTCTTTTCAATGTGGCCAAGACATTGGACTCCACGTTGCTCACATGGTTTATGTCGGTTAAGAGAAACACTCCTAAACTTAGAAAGACTAAGTATTTTCTACTATTTAATTGCTAAAGATTTATGAAGATTACATGAAAGTTTCTTTAAGATAGCATCTCAAACTACTTGTTTTGGGTCTAAAATTGGATAAAGCTTACTATTTGAGTTTTACATGTTTTATACTGATTTTTATGATGCACTTACCTCATTGTCGTTATTTCTTCAGCTTTGTGAGAGAAGTCAGTAAGTTCCATTTTCATCTCTTTATTCAGCTAGTTGTCATGTTTAGACTTTATGGCCTTGCTCAGTTTCAGTTTTCATTTGGTAAATGTTTATGTTTTACATTCCGCTATTATGTACCGATACATTCAAAGTATTGACTCTTTTTGCGCTATATCATTTTATGATGTAGATTCTGGACCTCAGACTCAGGGCTGCAGCCAGACACACTTCGCTAGACTTTCCATCATCAGCTTGTGGTGAGTCCTCTTTGCATCCAGAGGACTTGGTCATGTTTCCTCTCAGCCTTAAGACTTTTAGGCAGTTGGTTTAAATAAAGTTGTCTCGGGTCCCGGGGGTTTGTCCCAGTTGACTTATTCAATTCATGTTTAGAGGCTTCATTAGACATATGTCAGTTTCAGCTTTTCAACTTGTCTTTTTAAAAAATGACTTTTAGTGTTAAAAGTTTTATGAACAGCTTGCCAGGCCAAGTGGTTCTCTCGGGCCACTCGTGGTTCCGAGTGCCTGTTAAGTCCAGGGTGTAGGCTCAGGGCATAACAAATTGTCCTTCATTGACTGTTCAATGTATTGCTAATTAAGGATCAACAAAATGCAGTGCTTTCTAATTTTAAGCCAAGTGTTCCTCATCTGGCCTATGTAGATGATCATCCAAAAGAATCATTTACCCATTGCTATAATCTCATCTCCATTGTAATTACGTGTTTCAATCAGCTTTCGTATAAATGAATCATTCAGCACTACACTATGTTCATGAAATAATAAAACATAAATTTATATAAAAATGGTGCTGCAGAAACATTTTGGAAAGTGTTGAGATCACAATTACCTGGTGCCATTTATCCACTGTTATCCAGTGTCCTTTTCTGAGTAGTAGATTGATTCATTGATGCCCAACTGTTTGAGTTCATAAAGAAGTGAGTTGTTTCCACTGACTCAGTGAATGAAAATAAAAATAATCCACCACTTTTACGGGACAAGTAAAATTGGAAATCTTAAAGTTCAAATCCTAGATCCGCCGTATTGAATACTTTTAATTCTCATGAAGCATCATAGTTACACTATTCAAAGTCAGCTCCTCGTTCATTTCCTATTTAACAGTACTCACAGAAAAGAGTCTGGCAATCTATCTTTGCTAAAACCCATATCACCAAATAACTGGATGCTTAAACTCCTATCCTACATCCACCAGATTGATTAGAAACCATCAACTCTTAACCAGATTCTGGTTGTCGGAATTCTTTTTCAGCCTTAAAAAACGCATATTCTCTGTTCTAATATATCAAAGAGCAGCACCCTGTGGTAGATCTTCCAACAACATCCAACCCACAAATACCCTGCAGCGTCTAACTTCTGACATTTTGATTGTCCCCAAAGTTAAACTTTTTAGTCCTTTTGGAATCCCACCAAAAAGATTGTTCTTCAAAAGAGAGATCCGGAAAGACCAAGCTTATCGATCAAGATAACCAAATGATCTCGGTATTGGACCTTTTAGTCTCTTATCAGCTAACCAAAACATAGTGAAAGCTGGTTTCTTGAAAGATCTAGTTAACTTTTCGGTGACCCTCTAACTTCCCAGCTCTAATGTACCAGCAAGGGCACTTGAAGACATGTATAAGAAAATTGTTTTTAGATGATCTATTAACAACTTGTTTCATGAACTTGACTCTATACGCTAATGGTAGAAAGTATCTTTTCCTCTAACAAATTAAATTATAAATGAAGTTCCTAAATAAAAGCACGCGCACATGTCAATTGGCAAATAATTTAATATTGGATGTAAGATTACTGGATGTGGAGGGGATGAAGACTGGAGATACTTTTTCATGTGTTAGCATTTACTACCAGATCTTGACTATTTTTTAAAACCTTTTTTAAATTTCTAGCATGAAAACTTGCACAATTAACCAAGTTAACTAGAATTATGTTCTTATTTCAATAACATTGAACTGTTAGCAATGTCTTCTCATTTATCAACCAAGCATTTCTGTTTATGATAACTTGAGGAAAATGAGGATATCATCAATGGAGAAACAATCCTCCTCCTCCTTTTCGCTATTCACATTTTTATTAGTATCTCTTCATGTTATAGCAACATGCTTAGCCATGATCTTAGTTTCAACAACTTCAATGGAGAAATTACTCTGTTGTTTGGTGATTTTAAAGACCTTAAAATGTTCATTGAAATACCAGCATGACAGCATAGTTGTAAATAGCTTACCCTTCAGCCTACTCTGGGTGATGTATTGATCTCAGATTTGTTCATCACGATATCTCATGGTATTAGATTAGCCACTTTCATCCTTTGTATATATACTCATCCAAGTAATTAAGTCCTCTTGCTGTGCAATGAATATTTTTACCATCAAAATGACCGCATCAAACAGGATTCTTTTATATCTCAGTAAATTGATCAGTTACACATATGTTATAAGTTGATGCAATGATGGTCTTCTTTACTGCTTTGAGTTGAAGAAGTTGTGTTGATCCACCATGCCTTCTTTTCTTCCTTTTTTGTCTAGGGTAATGGTCCAAATATACCCCTATGTTATACGATTTAGAGCAAATGTACCTTCCGTTAAACAAATAATCTATTTATACCCTTGCCATTACACAAATGGCTCAAATATGCCCTTTTCGGCTGATGAGAGTGAAAAAACCCACTTTAAAATTATTTTCTGATGTTTTCAAAAAACTAAAGCCACGTGGATTTTAATTAATCCCCCACCCACCCACCCCCCACCCCTCTCTAATTAAAGGAAACAGAAAACTGAATTTCACGTTCAGTAATTACTGACTCAAAGTCTTTTAGTTACTTAGCTATCAACTTATTACTTTAATCAGTTCTAATACCTACAATATATTGATGCAGTGACAACTTGTTTCTAAGGTTTAATTAGCCTCTTAAGAGAAGTAAATTCCGGCTACCCTCTATCAGCTTCAATAACCCAATATTATATATAGTACCCAAGTATCTTCAGTAGGTGAAGCTATCAATTCCTTCTTGAATTTCGCCTGAATTATTCTTCCAATCTTCATGGTTCCTTTTTGGAAGGTGGTATCAGAAAGTTCAAAATATAAAGAGTAGAATAAAAATCTCTCTTGAATTGTTAACACCTTAGTAGCTAAGAGTTAAACTGTTACGAGCTCCCGATTTTTGTGGGTATGCCAGAATTAGGATCATTAGTATACTCCCCTCTTAACTTATTGGAGGATTAATGAAGTTCCTAAATTATATTAATTTGAATTGACAAAACAGCTACTATAAATTATTGGATATAACATGGCAGCAGAGGTGGTGAAGATTCTTTTTCATGTGTTAGCATCTAGTACCAGATCCTGGAAATTTTTCAACCTTTTTTAATTCTAGCATGACGGTTGCATAATGAAGTTAATAATTGCTAGCATATGTTCTTAACTAGTTTCAATAATATAGAAATGTTTGTCTTCTCAATTATAAATTTAATCAGTTCCAGTACGGATAGATTGAATTGCTGCAATGCCAAGATCCAACCAACACAATTAAACACATGGACTCAAGGAAATCATTAATGGAGAAAACATCCTCCTCCTTTCTGCTATCACTAGCATTTTTATTAATATCTCTTCACATTATAGCAACAATATGCTTAGCCATGAATATAAGCACCGATCAATCTTCTCTTCTAGCCTTGAAAGCCCACATCACTTCAGATCCTAATCACATTCTTTCAACAAACTGGTCTTCTTCAACCTCGGTTTGTAACTGGATTGGAATCACTTGTGGTTCCCGTCATCAAAGAGTTACTGTACTGAATGTATCAGGTATGGGATTTACTGGTACCATACCACCACAACTTGGTAACCTCTCTTTTCTTGTTTCACTTGACTTAAGCATCAACAATTTCTATGGTGAACTTCCACCAGAATTTTCCCATTTACGCAAATTGAGAGCCATTGACCTTAGTTTTAATCGCTTCTTTGGACAAATTCCTTCGTTTTGGGGGGATTTTAAAGACCTTCGAATGCTGTCTATTGAAACAAATGATTTTAAAGGGTTCATTCCTTCTTCAATTTCAAACATGAAGAATCTTCGATTCTTGAATCTGAGGTTCAACTATCTGGAAGGAAATATTCCTATAGGAATTGCCACTCTTCAGAGTTTGGAAGTGTTGTCCTTGGGATTCAATAAACTCGATGGCTCCAATGTACTTTCCATCTTCAACATCTCATCACTAGAAAAATTGGATCTTGGAAATTCTGGTTTAACTGATGATCTTCCATCTGATTTGTGTCGTCGCCTCCCCAGATTGCACGAGCTTGACCTTAGCTCCAATATGATAAGTGGACAGATACCAAGAAGCATATCTGAATGCTCGCGACTTCAACTCCTATTGTTGATGGAAAATAACTTGGTTGGAACAATTCCAAGAGAACTAGGTAACTTACAGCTGTTGCAAGGTTTAGATCTTGGACATAACAACTTACAAGGTATGGGTGTACCGGGAGTTTAACTTATATTATGATGGATATTTAACAGAGTGAAATATACAACATATTTATGTGATATTTCTGTTTAACAATGACAGGCAGAATTCCTGACGAGTTGGGTCATCTTTTTAACTTGGGGTATTTAGTCATGGAAAACAATAAATTAACAGGCTCAATCCCTTTAACCATATTCAGAATTTCATCACTTGGACTTTTATACATGAGTGAAAACATGCTTGAAGGACCATTACCAAGAGAGGTTGGAAATTTGACTATGCTTAGCGTTCTTGATCTTCGAAAAAATAAACTAGCAGGTATGGAAAATATATAATCCACGTAATTTTAGGATTTCAGCCTTCGCGATACTTCTACGGGCTCTAATATTAGTTTTGCAGGTGTAATTCCAGATGAAATCGGTAACCTTCAAGTGTTGACGCAGCTTCAGTTGGATTTGAATAACTTTAGTGGGCCACTCCCTATTGGTATCTACAATATGTCAAGTCTTGTAACTATTTCACTCTCACAAAACCACATCTCAAGTAATCTTCCTTCCACTATAGGCCATTGGCCACCCAATCTTGAACAAATTTATCTACTCGACAACAACATTAATGGTGTATTACCAAGTTCCATCTCAAATTTATCAATGCTTACCATTCTCAAACTCGGTGGAAATGAGCTCAAGGGTTCAATTCCTAAATCTCTAGGAAATTTACAACTTCTTGAAGTTCTTGATATGTACAGTAATTCCTTCAGAAGTGATTTGAGCTTTATTACACCTTTGGCCAATTGGAAAAACTTGAGAGAATTGATATTGTCTTTCAATCCCCTGAATGCAATTCTTCCGAAATCCATTGGCAATCTTTCTTCTCTTCAAACATTTTCAGCAGAAGGTTGTAACCTCAGGGGCCATGTCCCTACTGAAATCGGGACTTTGAAAGATTTATCTTATTTGAAGTTGGACGACAATGACTTGACTGGCATTGTCCCGACAACAATAAGTTCTTTGAAAAATCTTCAACAGTTTTCACTTGGTGCAAACAGAATAACTGGTCCTTTCCCAAATGGTTTGTGTGAGATTTCCAACTTGGGTTTGTTAAACCTTTCACAAAATCAAATGTGGGGAAGTATCCCTAGTTGTTTGGGGAATGTGACTTCTCTAAGGGAGGTTTATCTTGATTCCAATAACTTCAATGCTACCATACCTCAAAGTTTATGGAACCTCAAAGACATTTTGAAGCTGAACTTGTCTTCAAATTTCTTCAATGGCTCTCTACCATTAGAAGTTGGAAACCTCAAGGCTGCAATACTCCTGAATCTTTCCTGGAACCAAATCTCAGGAAACATTCCAAGTACATTAGGAAGTCTACAGAAATTGACTCACCTGTCTTTAGCCCATAACAGAATTGAAGGATCTATTCCTGATACAGTTGGGGAACTCATAAATTTGGAAGAATTGGATCTATCATATAACAATATGTCTGGTGTTATCCCAAAATCATTAGAGGAACTTAAGCAACTAGTCTCCTTTAATGTCTCATTCAACAGGTTACACGGGGAAATTCCGAGTGGAGGACCTTTTCTTCATCTCCCTTACCAGTCTTTCATGTCTAATGAAGGATTGTGTGGTAACCCTCAAAAGCATGTCCCGGCTTGTCCTTCTAATTCTAAGAATCGTTCTAAGTCAAAGAACAGAAGGCTGATATGGATTGTAGTTGCCTCTTCAGTTATTTCTGCAATAGGGCTTGCATCAGCAATAGTAGTCATGTTGATGAGACGTCGGGTTAAAACAGTCAATGCTAAAGATGAGTGGTCGCCTGAGGTAGCACCACAACGAATTTCGTACTATGAACTTCAAAGAGCAACTCAGGGCTTTGATGGAAATAACTTGCTAGGTAGTGGAAGTTTTGGTTCTGTTTACAAAGGGACATTGGCAGATGGGATCATTGTAGCTGTTAAAGTTTTCACTGTGCAGATGGAAGGTGCATTTCATACCTTTGACAGAGAATGTGAAATATTAAGGAATCTTCGTCACAGAAATCTCACCAAGATCATTAGCAGCTGTTGTAACTTGGATTTCAAAGCACTGATACTTGAATACATGCCAAATGGGAGCTTAGACAAGTTGCTATATTCTCGGGATTATTGTTTAAACATAATGCAAAGATTGAATATCATGGTCGATGTTGCATCTGCTCTAGAATATCTCCATCATGGTTACTCAGTACCAGTTATTCATTGTGATCTGAAGCCCAGCAACGTGTTACTTGACAACGACATGGTGGCACATCTGACTGACTTTGGCATTGCAAAACTTTTAACTAAGGAAGAATCTATTGCTCACACTACAACCTTTGCCACAATTGGTTACATTGCTCCAGGTGAATCCTTTGTTTAACTTGTAACAAGGATATGCCATTAATGCATTATAAGCGTCTTTTCTAATATATTTTTTTTTTCTTTTTTAGAGTATGGTTTGGAAGGCCTTATATCCAAGAGATCTGATGTTTATAGTCACGGTATCATGCTGCTGGAAACTTTTACCAAGAAGAAACCTAATGATGAAATGTTCACGGGAGATTTGAATTTGAGAAGCTGTGTGCATAATTCGCTTCCTGATGAGTTGGACCAAATCATAGATGCTGACTTACTAACTCCAGATGAACAAAATTTAAGTCAAAAGTTGCAATGTGTGTCATCCATCATGGAGTTAGCCATGAATTGCACATCTAATATTCCCGCTGAAAGGATGAACATAACTGATGTTGTAGCAGCATTAAAAAAGATCAAACAGATGCTGTCTTCCTGTTATTGAACTACCTAACAACATTATATCAGGTACTTTCCACTTCCCTTTGAAAAGAAAAGAAGCTATAAAGTTTAGAGTAAAATTAACCATCTGTTGGTGTTCCTCAAATGCCGTTGCAGGATTGTGTCACTAGTGGAAGTTAAGAGGATGGAGGCTCATATATTTCATACTTCAAGAAGTTATTATTATTTTGGAGACTACTATAATAAAAGCTGCTAATAGCTTGTGTACTGTTTTATCTTTCTTGATGATCCATATTTGTTTTAAGAGTTCAAACGTTCTCCTCCAATTTTATTCATAACCATAACTAAAGCATTTATCTTTGCGTCGTTCTTTAACCAATCTAGTACACTACATCATGTCATGGTATACCCTGTGTTTGTTGTGTAGCAATGGACAGAGCCTTCCATCACCTAATTTTCTAAGCACCCTTCCAATTCAATAGAAATATATATTAACAATGCATGTAAGCCATTTAATTAGAATATGTTGAATCCATTACATATCTCTCAAGTGATCTCCCAATTATTCTAGCATATTCATTGGTATCACTAGTTACTTTGACATGGGAGTTCCTTTCTAATACTGATATATCTATATAAAGTCAAGGTTTTACCTTTATGGCAGTGAACGAGCATAAAGGAGACCTTGACTTAAACAACATAACCATTAATAGCCAATAAATGAAGAATCAACAAGAAAATATCTTAGGCGGAAAAGAAGTTAATCTAAAGAGAACAGAATAGCAGAGGTAGTACTGCTTCATTTCCGGGAGATACTGTCGTATGCTTTGAATACACTCTCAGTTTTCTTAAGTTGAGGTTTTTTCCTACCCTGATCTGTTGTTGAGGTGAGCCTTTTGTACCATGCATTGCTACTTTAAGGATCAACAAAATTCACTGTCTTGATCTCCATTGATTTAGACTTGTCTCCACAAGTGGCATTGTTGAATTGCAAAATTAGTTATTACCCACTAGTATACTATGTTATACGATATAGTGGTACTTATCTATTAAAGGGGATGCTTAGATCTCATATTTGTTAATCACTGATGCGATTGGTGCGAAAATATATATACCTAAATACAAGTGCAGGAATTCTTTATCATCAATTAAATTTACTATGAGATAAGTTGCCTTGTGATTGACGCATATAGCCTGCATTATTCTTCATGTTGAAGGAAAGACACTGAAAAGTAAACTTAGTGAATGACCCTCCACTGGGATTTCCCTTTGCAACTTGTTGAAAGATTAAAAAAAAAGTATGAAGGTGCTATAAGTGAGTGGTGGATCCAGGATTTTCAAAAAATAAAAATACAATGTTTGGGATATGAACTTGGAACCTCAAGGTGAATTTTAAACCCCCTCAACCACTAAGCCAACCTCAAATCTTATGTTCAAGTTCAAAATCTATAAATATACATTAAAAAAATTAAAAGATACCTTATATATACATTGTAATTTTTTATCGAGGGGATTCACCCCGAACCCCTTGATACCCTCTAGATCCACCCGCCTATAACTTAGCCTTTCTAGTCCTTTTGGAATTTCATCTCGGGATTGGACCTTTTAGTCTCTGTTATGGAGCTAACTGAAACGTAATGAAAGCTGGTTTGGTTTAGTTGTGAATGGGGCAGATCAAATCTTGAGTAATAAAAGAAGATTTTCAGAAGGAATGACGAAAATATTGCGCATTTGCACTCGGAAGAAGTGAAAGGACACAATCTTTTTCTTTAATCTTCTTATGAGAAGCAACATGATATAGCTCCATTTGTTCACTTCAAGATCATCAGCATATAGAAACGGCAACGTCACTCAATCTCTAATATTCCTTATTAAAACCTTGCATATCTCCATAGCTTTTTCACATAATCATCAAAACCAAACACAAGATTTGAAATAAAATTTCATTGAGTGCATCTATTTGAGCAATTGGTAAATTAGTGAATGCAAATACGAAGTATTTCAATGAATTTTAAGAAATGAATAGGCATGGGGAATGGAACATGAACTCACCTTAGAAATGAAGAGTCATGGTGTTTCATAATTCCTTCTTTAATGTTTCCCCATTTAGTTGAGTGCCAAGTAAATCCGAACGGAGGGAGTAAAAAAAAAAATACTTGAATACTTTTAAAAGTGCCTTAATTGTTGAACATTTTCTTTTTTCTAATTTTTTGTAAGGAAAGAACACAAAGTTTTATTTTAATGAACTGGGGGATATTTTTGAGTCAAAAACATAACATAGGATAACTTTACCTATTTTAAATAGTTCAGGGGTATTTTTGCAAAGATCCGACCGGTGAGAGTGGACGGCCTAGATGACAGTCAACTCTTATTCCATTCTTCTGTCTATATACTCGTAACCACAAACACATTTTTTTTGCAAATGTCTAGCTACTTGAGTTTAACAACACACGATTAGCAAAGTTTCCTTCTCCGTAAGTAGCAGATCAAATTTAATTCAATATATGGTTCAAAGTCAGTTTGTGCTAAAGTTGCTGCCATGTAACCTCCAGATCACAGGCACGAGCTATGGAAACAACCTCTTGCAGAAATGTACGGTAAAACTGTGTATTATAGATCCTTGTGGTTCGACCCTTCCTTGGACTGCGTGCATAGCGGGAGCTTAGTGCACCTGGCTTCCCTTTTATATGGTTCAAAGTCAACTTCTTAATTACTTAAGCTATCAACTTATTACTGTATTTAATGTGTTGCTTTTTCATGCGTTAGCATTTACTCCCTCCGTTCACTTTTACTTGTCACTGTTTCGCTTATCGAGGTCAACTTGCATGAACTTTAACCAACATTTTAAGATGTATAATTTAATATTTTAAATTTAAAAATAGATTGTCGAAAACTATACGAAAAATGCTATAAGTTGCAATCCTTCATATATTAATATGATGAAAAAATACATCTTAAACTATTGGTCAAAGTTTATGCAGGTTGACCACGAGAAGCGAAACAGTGACAAGTAAAAGTGAATGGAGGGAGTATTAGCTACCAGATCTTGAATCATTTTTTTAACCCTTGTAAAAATAAATAAAGCAAAGTATAAAATTCTCCCTCTTGTATGACTTGCTTTTATTCTCTGTACAAAAGACCGCTATTTATACATAATTACATAATGAAATAAAGGAATGAAAATATTCTGTACAACTAAAAATGAAAAAGAAATCTCTATTATACACCTAGAATATATTGTGTGTTTGACCAAATATTCAATAAAGATACACCCATATCAGGCATGGGCCTTCATTCAGCAGCAAGCAGTTGGGCCTCTTCATATGTCAATTTTGTTGAGACCCAAACCCGAAAATAATAAGAGAGAAAAGAATCCTAAATGCCCCCCAAATCAGTAAAGCTTCATTGTGTTCTCTTCTTCGATTTGGAAACATTTGATCTCAAAATTGAGCTTCAACAATGGTGAACCTTAGCTCAGAATTGAGCTCAAAAAATAAAATCCCAACACCCCCCCTCAAGTTGGAGGTGTGGAAGAGACACCCAACTTGCCCCCGTCAATGACTTAGTGAAGATATTTGCGAGTTGGGAAGAGGATTTTACATACGATAAGGAGATCAATCCCACGAGGTATTGTTGACAGACGAAATGACAGTCAATTTCGACATGCTTCGTTCGTTCATGAAAAATGAGATTTTTGGCGATATGAATAGCGGCAACACTGTCAAAGTGAAGAGGTACCGGTAAAGGGATTGATATTCCGAGATCCTCAAAAAGTCGAATTAGCCAGGTAAGCTCGGCTACTACCCTCCTCATAGATCGATACTTCAGCTGAACTAAGAGAGATTGATGTTTGTTTCTTCGATTTCCATGAAATAGGAGAAGAACCAAGCAAAATGTAAAACCCACTTACTGATTTTCGTGAATCTGGACAGGTACCCCAGTCGGAATCACAAAATTCGAGCAATTCAAAAGAAGCGGAAGCAGACATGAATATACCAAGTCCCGGATCAGTGAGCAGATACCGAAGCACCCTCAATGCAACTTTAAGATGAGGTTCGCGTGGATCCTGCATAAATTGACTCAAATGTTGCACTGTGAAAGACAAATCAGGCCTGGTATGTGTTAGATAATTGAGCTTTCCCTACAAATGTCTATACAAAGTAGGATCATTGGTAGGAATTCCCTGATTAGCTTGTAATTTCACAGTAGGATCCAAGGGTGAGGCAACAAGAGATAAATGTAAAGAATCAAACTCCTTTAATAGGTCCAATGTGAATTTCCTTTGGGAAATAATCATACTTGTAGGTTCTTTCACAATTTCCATGCCAAGAAACAAATGTAACTGACCAAGATCTTTAATTTTGAATTCCTTGTCTAAAAACAACTTCAAAGCTTGTAATTCACCTTCATCATTCCCTGTTAACAATATGTCATCCACATACACTGCCACAATGGAAATAGAGTTCCCATATTTCTTAAAGAAAAGAGAATAATCATTTAGGGAGTGACTGAAACCTTTGAAATTGAGAGCAGAAGTGAGTTTAGCATACCACTGTCTAGATGCTTGTTTAAGTCCATAAATAGACTTCTTTAGTAAACAAACATGATTAGGAGAAGGTGGTGTGACACCAAGAGGAAATTTCATATATACCTATTCATGTAAATCACCATGAAGAAAAGCATTATTAACATCTAACTGAAAAACTCCCCAACCATTCTTCAATGCAATGGCCAAAATACACCTGATAGTAGTCATTTTGACCACTGGAGAAAAGGTTTCATTATGATCAACTCCTTCTCTTTGTACATCACCTCTAATTACCAATCTAACTTTGAGTCTTTCAATACTCCCATCAGAGTGTTGCTTCACTTTATAAACCCATTTAGATGGTAGAGCTTTCTTTCCAGAAGGAAGTAGAATGACATCCCATGTATTATTTAACTGTAAAGCTGCAAGTTCTTTATCCATGGCTTCTTGCCAACCTGGATGATGTGCTGCTTGAATATAATTGACAGGCTCTTGTATATTAGCAATAGAGTTGAGCATGACTTGATTATTAGAAGATAAAGCATTAAAGGAAAAGAAACTACGAGTAACAGGACTGAGAAAATAGGTACTAGTTACATCTGTAAGGTGAAGAGCATTACAAATATAATCTTCCAAATAATCAGGCTTCTTATGATTCCTAGAAGATTTTCTTAGTATTGTTTGAACAATAGGTAATGGAGGAGAACTTGGAGTTATATCAGATGTGGAGTTAGTGTGTGGTACATCACTGGAACTTGATGGAAATTTAGGCAAAGTAGTGGGTAAAACTACAGGTTCAGAAGCAAATTCATAATCAGTAGAGCAATCCAATGAAGGAAGGGAAGATTGTGATAGAGAAGTAGAAAAATCAGAAGCATCAGAAGGGAATATAGTAGAAGGCAAAACACATTGTGAAAGAAAAGAAAAATATTCTTCATGAAAATTAACATCCCTAGAAATTGTAATTTTCTTGGTTTGCAAATTTAATACTTTATAACCCTTCTTTCCATATGGATATCCTATAAAAACGCAAGGTATTGCTTTAGGATCAAATTTAGTTCTATTTATAAATAGAGTAGATACAAAACGTAAGCACCCAAAACATTTTAGATGATCATAGGATGGTTTATCCTTGAATAAAACTTCAAAAGGAGTTTTTGAATTCAAAACACTTGAGGAAAATCTGTTTATAAGATAAGTTGCAGTTAAAAGACATTCCCCCCAATAACGAATAGGAAGATGAGATTGAAATAAAAGAGCTCTTGATGTTTCCAATAAATGCTTATGTTTTCTCTCCACTACTCCATTCTGTTGTGGAGTATAAACACAATTTGTTTGATGAATAATTCCCTTTGAAAGAAAAAATTCAGATTGTATTTTTCCATTTCCTAGCTCAAAAGCATTATCAGTTCTTATAATTTTAACTTTTGAATTGAACTGTCTTTCTACCATAGAAAGAAAAGATTGAAGGATGGAAAAAGCATTAGATTTAGTACTCAGAAGATGTCCAAGTAGCTCTACTAAAATCATCAACAATTGTAAGAAAGTATTTAAAACCATCATGTGTAGTAGATTTGTAAGGTCCCCAAATATCCACATGTATTAGATCAAATATAGCTTTAGTTGAAATAGCACTAGAAGGAAAAGATAACTTAGATTGTCTTGACATGGGACAAATAACACAAGGAGAAGAAAAATTTGAACAAGATGCAGAATTTGGAAAAACTTTCTTCATATTATTTCTTGGCATATGGCCTAATCTGTAGTGCCATAGTTTTTCCTTTACATTGGAATCAAAATAACTTGAACAAGAAGCAAATTTATCTCCTAAAGAACTAGAAAAGGAAAGACTATGACGATTAAAGCAAGGTAGGCTCTTTGTAGAAATTTCTGGCTGACTTGACTTGAGGATATATAAACCTTCTTGCTTTCTACCAAACACCTGAGGGCTCTTCAGTGAAGGGCTCTGCAACAAGAAACAAGTGTTAGGGTGAAAAGAATAAGTTTCTGAAGTTGTTTACACAACTTATGAATAGAAATTAGATTGAACCTAAAGGATGGAATATATAAAACATTTTGCAGAGTTATATTATGCAAGAGAGAAATAGATCCTGAATGAGTAACTTTGACTTTGTGGGAGTTAGGTAGAGTTACTGTTACAGGTTTAGGAAGAAGATTGAAACTTTTAAAATATTTTTTATCAAAAGTCATATGCTCATATGCTCCACTATCTAATATCCAAGAATCAATGTCAACTTTAAACATACAAGCAAAAAACTTATTCATACCAGCACATGTTATGTTTGCAGATGCATCTGCATTCCCTGCACTTTTCTGATTTAACTTCTGCAAAAGTTGCAAGAGTTGTGCAATATTGTCTTGGCTTAAAGAGTTCAGATCTGTGACATTCTATGTAGTCTGTTGAGATCCTTCCCATGTGTTAAAAACATTACCAGCAATAGGTCCCTTTTGATATTTTTTAGATCTAATGAATTTAAAATCAGAGGGGAAACCATGGATCTTATAACAGTGGTCAATGCCATGTCCTACTTTCTTGCAGTAATTGCACACCAGATAAATTTTTTTGATAGGATTTCCAGCTTGAATTTTATACTCATTGAACCTCTTTTCCCCACTATTACCAACAAAGAAAGAGGCTGATTCTCCTGGATAAGCAGGAGTGGTATGAATTTTCCTTTGTTTTTCATCTTGAATAACAAGGGAGTAAGCCTGACCAATAGTGGGTAGAGGGGAAGACGACAAAATATTACTCCTAACACTTATGAAAGTGTCATTAATGTCACGCCCCGAACCCCACCGAGACATGATTGGCACCCTTAGCCGATAAGGCCCGAGAGAACCAACCTTTGCCTATGCTCACTCATATGCATATAATATTCATAACCACCATTGCATAATATTATGAAATACGAATAAAGGAGAACAAGGGACATATTTAGGCATACATATGAAACTTGGCCGTTGAGGCCATCCAATCAAAAAAACATGTGTCTATTACACCCACATCGGTCTACAAAAGCCTCTAACAAGAGCATTGACCAAAATGAACCATAAGTCGGGATAAGTCCCCGCTTTATACAACATGTACAATACCAAAACATATATACACTTTGACTCGGAGAAGCCCCGAATGAGCTGGAGCTCACCAAAGAACCGCTAGCACTGGCAGTCTATTGAGGAGGCCTACTGGGACCTGCGCCTGCAGCAAGTAAGGTAAATCCCCCGAGAGGGGTCAGTACGAAATAAGTACTGAGTATGCAAGGCTCAGATGAAACTGTACAACACATTGAATATTTCAATGAATATGTCAATGAACTCAAAACATATGAATACTCAATGTGAATAAGTCACCATGTTACTCTTTGGAAACCATGTGGATTGTTTTCATTATTTTCATTACTTTCTTTATCTCAATACTCACTTGTTATCACATATCACAATGTACCCGGGCCCCGACTGATCAGTGGGTCTTTCATATCATCATATAGGGATCGAGTCGAGCTAGTCTTATGCCCCTAGACTTGCCACCCTCGGGATCGAGTCGAGCTAGGCTTACGCCCCTAGACTTGCCACCCATAAATTCATATCTCGGGATCGAGTCGAGCTAGGCTTACGCCCCTAGACTTTCCACCCGTACTTGATCATTGACCACATTTGCATTACTTTGTTCATTACTTTGAGATTGATACTTTGATAATCATAACATCACTTTGGAACTTTGGAACATAACATTGTTGGAAGCTTTGAGTCATTAACCAAGACATGTGAATAAACATCATGAGAAATATAACATAACTAGCACCATGATACCATTGGAACCATTGGACAATAATCCATGAATAAGAGACACAAGTATAGGCACTATTGGAATATTGGGACATAGCCTTCTTTGAACTTTCGGAACATTAACCATGAATATGAGAAATGAGATTCACAATTGATCAATGAGTAGGAAATATATGACAATAATCATAGATAAGTGTGTATGGGATACCTTGGTACATTTCGGAATAGAACTAAAGAAACCGTAGAAAGATACGGACAAAGTAACCTTGCATACCTTGGATTCGCAATACGAATATACAACCTTAGATGCGTAGATAATAATCCCTCTCCTTCTTTATGTGTCACTCTACAAATACATAACGAAATTCACATTAACCACCAATTACTTTACAAATGCATACCATGTCAATGAATTACATGTTTGGCTTTAAACATGTCATTTCCCCTTGACAAAACCATTGATCATACTATTATTTCAAAAATTCCATAATATTCCTAACATTGATCAATACATGAAAATCAATACATTTCCCCACAATACTTCTCCTTTACACTTTCTTATCCATAACACATCACAAATAATCCATCAAAGTACCTTAATACAACTCATAATACATATCGGCCAAAATCCCACAATTTCCACTTATAGATAAGAACAAGTTTAATACCCAAAATAACACCATACATGCTCATATTTTGTCCATACCATGCTTTTTCATCAAAGGCACAAGGCCTAATTCACACTTGAATTCCATATACCACAAATCTCATACAAAATCACCAAGTACCATGACCAACTTTTTCAAGCACAACCAACATGATATACATATTCTTTTATGCGTATAAGATATTAATCCATGAAAATAAATACTTACCAAATCTTGGAATATGTTGATCTTGTCCAAATATTCCTTAGGGTTTATTTGCTTTAGGGTTTGGAAGAGTAAAGAAATGTTGTGAAAAATATCCAAAAGGCATGAGAGGCTTTGATGATAAAAAAATCTGATCTTGGGGCCTTTATATAGACCCCAAGTCAAGCTTAGCCTTTTCTTTGGCATTTAATATGGCCAAAGTGGAAGAATGGATCTTTTTGCCCTTTGGGCCAATTCTTTCATTTCCTTTTTGGGCCTAACTTTGGGCCCAAGAACTCATATCCATGCAACCCATACAATTTCATGTATTAATCACCATATCTCTCATGTTTACATAATTCCATAATGTTACGACAATATTCTCTTAAAAGATTCTCATTCGTCCTTTCGATCGCAAAGATTGAAATTCTAGTCGCCCTTGGTTTCATTGGACATTTTGAATCACTAGTCACATTTCATGATTTGATCATGTAGGAGTATGTAGGAGTATATTGAAGTGTTTGAATCTTTAACAATGCTCAAATAACTCCAAAGAACCATAAGAAACTATTTAGAAATCTTCGTAGAATTGCGTTACGAAACGACGCCGGAAAGGCATACTTATTGTGCCTTGCGCCACACCCCTGAAACAGGGTAGTGGCGCAAGAATGCAGCCTTCTCTGAAGTTTTGGGCTGCAGGTGGCTTGCGCCACACCCCTAAAACAGGGTAGTGGCGCAAGTTTCAGCAAAGTGCTGAAATTTTCGGCCACTTATCCAATGTTTACGTATCGTCCAATCCCTTATCAAAACACTACAAAATACTTGCTTAGTGATCTTAACCATCAATTAAACATGACTTAAAGTCACCAAATGAGGTTAGAATGTATACGGGGTATCACCCAAATGCTCCACGAAATCACAAAACACCTCCTACGAAGGTCGAATCGCACATGTTAAGTCCGATATCAAATGTTTCACCAATGACACTATAAAACACATATGCGTGGCATCTCAACACCTATGTAGGTATGATCCAAGGTATCAAGTGAGGTTATAAAGTACGGGGTGTTACAATTAAGACCCATGAGAAATTGAAGAAGTCTTTCATCTTGATGAGCCTTTGCACCTTTTTCTTTTGCTCGACATTCACATTCACAAGTACACACAGAGAATGTATTTAGTGCATCTAACTCATCCCATAGACTTTTCATTTTTGTAAAATAAGTAGAGATGCTGGAATTTCCTTGAACTACTGCATTTAAATCTTTTTGAAGTTGAAAAAGTTTAGCACCATTAGCCTGACAAAATCTATCTTCTAGGTCAGACCACAACACTTTGGCACTTTTGGAATACAAAATAGACTCAGCAATTTCTTTGGAAAGGGAATTCAATAACCAGGATAGGACCATATCATTGCATCTTGACCAAGCTCCTTGAAGACCTGTATCAGCATTAGGACAAGCTAGGGATCCATCAACGAATCCTAGCTTATTCTTTGCTGAGAGAGATATAATAATTGCCCTTCTCCATCCACTATAGCTTCTCCCAGCAAAGATGTTGGAAACTAGGTTCATACCTGGATGATCAGAAGGGTGAATGTAGAAAACGTGTGAAGAGTCCACTACATTAATTGTAGGGACACCATCACTTCTTTCAGATTGTGAAGAGTTAACAAAAGTTGATTTTGAGGGTGATACATTATCAGTCATCTTAAAAAAATAAATGACACAGAAGAAGACAGAAATTAAGGACTGAAATTAAAAACCTGCTCTTGATACCATGTAAAAATAAATAAAGCAAAGTATAAAATTCTCCCTCTTGTATTACTTGCTTTTATTCTCTGTACAAAAGACCGCTATTTATACATAATTACATAATGAAATAAAGGAATGAAAATATTCTGTACAACTAAAAATGGAAAAAGAAATCTCTATTATACACCTAGAATATATTGTGTGTTTGACCAAATATTCAATAAAGATACACCATATCAGGCATGGGCCTTCATTCAGCAGCAAGCAGTTGGGCCTCTTCATATGTCAATTTTGTTGAGGCCCAAACCCAAAAATAATAAGAGAGAAAAGAATCCTAAATGCCCCCAAATCAGTAAAGCTTCATTGTGTTCTCTTCTTCGATCTGGAAACATTTGAGCTCAAAATTGAGCTTCAACAATGGTGAACCTTAGCTCAGAATTGAGCTCAAAAAATAAAATCCCAACAACCCTTTTCTTTTTTTAATACTAACTGGGCAGTTTAATAGAATTACAAGCGTTACATCTTCTCATTTATACATCTAATAATCAGTTCCAACTAACAAGCGCATCTCCTTTCACATTCTCTAAATAATGGAGAAAGCCTGGTCTTTTCAGTTTCTAGCATTTTTATTGACATATATTCACCTTTTAGAAACTTCCATTTTGGTCATGAATATCAGCACTGATCAATCTTCTCTTCTTGCCTTGATGGCTCCAATGTGATCTCCAAATTCAACATCTCAACACTGGAACTTTAGGATCTCAGAAATGCTGGTTTAACTGGTGATTTCCCTTCTTATTTATGTCGTCGCCTGCCTAAATTGCAAAAACTTGTACTTGGTAACAATATGTTAAGCGGAGAGTTACCAAGAAAAATATCTGAACGCTCGGAACCTCAGCTACTCCTAAGTTGTTTCAAAATAACTTTGTTGGAACAATTCCAAGAGAGCTAGGTAACTTACAGCTGCTGCAACATTTAGATCTTGGAGATAACATGCTAAAAGTTATGGGTTTACCATTTTTCTCTGGAATTTAATGTTACTTGTAGTATTAATATTCACCGGAAATGCAACATATTAATATAGCCTATTTGGCCAAGCTTCTTGGGGATATACATTCTTCTCCACTTAGGATTCGAATGACCGCGGGTTGTAGTCGTTCTTAGGAGTTTGGGAAGGACTTTTGTCATTATATATGATTGGTTTGATTTTCTATGAGTATTATCGTATATAAGTTAAATTCTTGTTAAATTTATGAATTTTTATGTGATATTTCTGTTAAACAATATGACAGGCACAATTCCCAATGAGATTGGTCATCTATATAACTTGAAGAAGTTATTCTTGTTAAAGAATGAGTTAACAGGCTCAATCCCATTAACCTTATTCGACATTTCATCACTTGAAATGTTATATATGTTTGATAACATGCTTGAAGGACCTTTACCAAGAGAGGTTGGAAATTTGACTCTGCTTAACGTACTTCATCTCTCAACAAATAAGCTGACTGGTTCGGAAAAATATCTAATTCGCATCATGTTAGAATTTCAGTTTTTGGATACTTCTACTTATCCTAATCTTCTGAATTTTGCAGGTGTAATTCCGGATGAAATCGGTAACCTTAGACATTTGGTGGACCTTTTATTGTATTCGAATAACTTTAATGGAATCGATCCCTATTAGTATTTTCAATTTCTCAACTCTTAGAACTATTTCACTCACAGATAACCACATCTCAGGGAATCTTCCTTCCACTTTAGGCCATTGGTTACCTAATCTTGAAAGAATATTTCTAGGTAGAAACTACATTAATGGCATCTTACCTGCTTCCATCTCAAATTTGTCTAATCTTGCTGAAAGAGTTGGTTTTGGTTTCTTTGTGGGGTCAAACCCATGTGGAAGAAAATTCCATGTACCAATTTACTTGGCTAGGGAATGAACTTGGAGGTCAAGCAAAATTTGTGGAGGACAATTTTTCTATTTATTTTTCCTTTTCTTATTTTTTGCTTGGAGCCCAAGTTTGGCCATCTATAAAACGATGGTCATTCTTCATTGTTGAAACAATCCTAGAATTCATAGCAAAATACATTGTAAGAGTAGAGAGTTGAGAAGCAATTCTCTTAGGTATATTTGGGATCTCTCCCCTTTCTTTGTTAATATATAAAGGCGGTTGTTCTCTGGTGGACGTAGGATCATTCGGATCCGAACCACGTTAAATCTTGTGTTCTTTCTCTTATTCTTTATTTCACGTTTCCGCTAACAATTGGTATTAGAGCCAAGGTTCTGTCTGAGTATGCTCTGTGGTTGCAGCACAGTTTGAACTTCCACATCAGAAAGGAATTACTTTGGTTTTCTGTATTTCCAAATACTATCTGTAGAAGAAGAGGAAGAACAAGTAACGATGAGTTCCATGAAATTTGAAATTGATAAATTTAGTGGGCGCAACAACTTTAATATCTGAAAGATCCAGATGATGGCGTTACTGCGGAGGGAAGGTTCAATCCATGCTATTGACGGAAAGTACCCTGATGGTACATCGGATTCCGACAAGGAGAAGATTGAAGGCGATGCATTGAGTGTCATCCAACTGTCCCTTGCACCTAACGTGCTCTGTGAAGTGAGTACAGGTACCGACGAGACGACCAAACAGTTATGGGACAAGCTGCAAGGGCTTTACCAGGACCGGTCGGTGACAACAAGGATGTTGTTACAACGGCGTCTTCACACATTTAAGATGGAGTCAAGTACTTTGTTGCAAGACCATCTAGATGCGTTCAATAAACTTGTCATGGACTTACAGACTGTCGGAATTAAAAAGAATGAGGAGACGATAGCATGTGCTTTGCTATTTTCATTAACTTCAAAATATTGTGATATTGAGAATTCAATGATGTATAGCAAGGAGTCTATTACTCTTGAGCAAGTGAGGCAAGCACTTAACTCTTGTGATGTACGGAGGCATTTTGAAGGAGACAAAGATGATGAATCTAGTGGACTCTTTGTGAGAGGCCGTACTAGCCAACAGGGAAGGAGAAAATCAAAGTACAGATCGAAATCTCGTGTGAATAAGAAGAATACGGAATATTGGGGCTGTCCCAAGAAGGGGCACTTTGAATGAGATTGCCCGACGTCAAAATCCAAAGAAAAGGCGAGTGCATCCATTGTTGAACAGGCGCATGATTCTGATAATGACTATGTACTTACAACATCACGCAATAGTGGAGTTTATGGCGACAAATGGGTTCTAGACTCTAGTTGTACTCTGCATATGACATTTCGACGAGATTGGTTCAACAACTACGAGAAAAGTGGAGGAACCGTAGTAATGGGAAATAATGCAACTTGTAAAATAGTTGGCATTGGCTCAGTTCGGGTTCACTGCCATGATAGAATTATGAGGACTATTACAGAAGTTCGTCATGTTCCTGATCTGAAGAAAAATTTGATCTCCCTGGGTACTCTGGATAAACAAGGCTACAAGTACATGAGTGAAGGAGGAACTATGAAGGTGACTAAAGGTTCTTTAGTCATGCTGAAGGCCAAGCTGGAGGATGGCCTTTATACACTGATAGGAAGCACCATTGTTGGCTCTGTTAATGCATCTACCATGCAGTTATCAAATGATGACAAGGCAAGATTATGGCACATGAGATTGGGTCATATGAGCGCACGAGGATTGGAGATGTTGAGCAACCAAAACCTTTTGAATGGTGAGAAGATCAGCACAATTGAATTTTGTGAGCACTGCGTCCTAGGGAAGCAGAAGAAGGTCAGCTTCAGCACTGGCAAGCATAAGACGGGAGGGGTGCTAGACTACATCCATTCAGATTTATGGGGTCCCTCTAAAGTTCCATCGAAGGGTGGAAAGAGGTATCTTCTCACATTTATTGATGATTTTTCACGAAAGGTTTGGGTGCGTTTCTTGAAGGCAAAAAGTGATGCTTTTGAAGCATTTAAGGAGTGGAAGATATCGGTTGAGAATCAAATGTAGCGGAAAATCAAGTATCTTCGCACAGATAATGGCTTGGAGTTTTGCAGTGAAGAGTTTAATGATTTTTGCAAGGTTCATAGGATCTCAAGACATAAGACGGTCAGGCACACACCACAGCAGAATGGAGTTGCCGAAAGGATGAACAAAACTCTTCTTGAAAAGGCTCGTTGTATGCTCCTACAAGCCAAAATGTCCAAAGTGTTTTGGGCTGAAGCAGTTCACACTTTTTCTCATATTGTCAATCAATCCCCAGCATCAGCGATTGACTTTAAGACTCCGAATGAGGTATGGTCAGGTGAACCCTCTAACTATTCATACTTGCGAGTATTTGGGTGTCCAGCTTATTATCATGTTAATGAAGGAAAGCTTGAACCAAGGGCTAGAAAGGCCATATTCGTAGGGTATGTGGATGGAGTAAATGGGTACAAACTTTGGTGTTTGTCTTTACTCAAATTTGTAGTTAGTAGAGATGTTACCTTTGATGAATCCTCTATACTTGATCCTCGTAAAGTTTCTGTGGAGTTATTAGGAAACGAGAACAATGAACAGGTGGAGCTTACCAAGGAGAAGGATCAAGAGACTCAAGTTGATGAGTCAAAAGATGTAGATCTTGAAAAACTTGCTGTTAATGAACCATACACAATTGCGAAGGGAAGGGACAAAAGGCAGATACGGAAGCCGAAACGCCTTATAGAGCAAGAAAATCTGATTGTATATGCGTTCGTAGCTGCCGAAGAAGAGATTAAGGATCTTGAGCCCTTCTCGTATATTGAAGCAACTTCTTGCAAGGATGCTGCACAATGGCGGTTAGCCATGATAGAAGAGATGGAATCTCTTTACAAGAATCAGACATGGGTCTTAGTTGAAAGGCCAAAGGGGAAGAGGACAGTGGATGCAAATGTGTCTACAGAAAGAAAGAGGGAATTCCAGAAGTGGAAGATGCTAGGTTCAAGGCGAGATTGGTTGCAAAGGGTTTCAGTCAAAAGGAGGGAATTCATTACAATGAATTCATAGCTCAATTCGCGTGCTACTAGCATTGGTTGCCCAATTTGACTTGGAGCTTCAACAACTTGATGTCAAAACTGCTTTCTTGCATGGTGATCTAGAAGAGACAATCTATATGGATCAGCCTGAAGGTTTTCTAGCTGAGGGAAAAAAAGATCATGTATGCCAACTGAAGAAGTCTTTGTATGGTTTGAAGCAATCCCCTAGACAGTGGTACAAGAGGTTTGACGCATTCATGACTACATATGGATTCTCAAGGAGTGCATTTGATAGCTGTGTGTATCACAAGAAAATGTCTGGTAGCTCTATGATTTATTTACTGTTGTATGTTCATGATATGCTTATTGCTACTAACAACATCACAGAGATAAATACTTTGAAGAAACTGTTGAGCAAGGAATTTGACATGAAGGATTTAGGAGCTGCAAAGAAAATCCTTGGAATGGAGATTTCAAAAGAAGACAGTGTTGTACATCTTTCTCAAAAGAGGTACATCGAAAAGGTTCTTGAGAGATTCAATATGCATATGAGCAAGCCTGTAAGTACACCGTTAGCTCCATATTTTAAACTTTCAGAGTTACAAATACCTCAGTCTAAGGATGAGGTGGAGCATATGTCAAAGCAGTGGCGGAGCTACATATAGCCGAGGGGGTTCATCCGAACCCCCTTCGGCGAAAAATTACATCGTTTATATAAGGTTAAAATTATTTTTATGTATATATAGTAGATGTTGAACCCCCTTTGCTTCTTTGTGTGTTACTTACTCATATTTCGACCCCCTTCAGTGAGAATTCTGGCTCCGCCATTGTGTCAAAGGTTTCTTATGCTAGCGCAGTTGGTAGCATTATGTATGCTATGGTATGCACACGTCCAGATATTGCTCAATCTGTAAGTGTGGTAAGCAGGTACATGGCCAACCCAGGAAAGAGGCATTGGGAAGCTGTCAAGTGGATATTAAGATATCTCAAAGGAGCTTCTAATGTTAGCCTAACCTTTCATAAAGGTGAAGGTATTTCACTTCTCGGTTATCTCGATTCTGACTATGCTGGGGATCTTGATAGAAGGAGGTCCACAACTGGATACATCTTTACTCTAGTTGGCAGTGCCGTTAGTTGGAAATCGACTTTACAGTCGATTGTCGCTCTGTCTACAACAGAGGCAGAATATATGGCAGCAACAGAGGCAGTAAAAGAAGCTATCTGGTTGAAAGGTTTGGTGGCAGAATTAAGTTTGGTTCAGCTGGAAGCAACTCTAAGATGTGATAGTCAAAGTGCTATTCATTTGATTAAAAATCAAAGATTTCATGAGCGCACCAAACACATTGATGTCAGATTCCATTTCATTTGAGATGTCGTTGAAGAGGGAACTATCAAGGTCGTGAAGGTTATCACAGATGATAACGCTGCAGACATGCTAACCAAGATAGTTTCGCTCGCCAAGTTTGCACACTGCAAGGACTTGGCGGGGGTATGCATCAACTGATGCAACTGTGGGAGAACAACTGGTAGGTGGAGCTAGTATGTTCAACAAAGGTTTGATTCTTCTTGTTTCTTATAACGGGGTTGCCCAGTAAGCTTAGAAGTTTTGGCCGAAGTTGTTCATACGCATGCTCGAAACGCAAACCAAGGTGGAGATTGAAAGAGTTGGTTTTGGTTTTTTTGTGGGGTCAAACCCATGTGGAAGAAAATTCCATGTACCAATTTACTTGGCTAGGGAATGAACTTGGAGGCCAAGCAAAATTTGTGGAGGACAATTTTTCTATTTATTTTTCCTTTTCTTATTTTGTACTTGGAGCCCAAGTTTGGCCATCTATAAAACGATGGTCATTCTTCATTGTTGAAACAATCCTAGAATTCATAGCAAAATACATTGTAAAAGTAGAGAGTTGAGAAGCAATTCTCTTAGGTGTATTTGGAATCTCTCCCCTTTCTTTGTTAATATATAAAGGCGGTTGTTCTCTGGTGGACGTAGGATCATTCGGATCCGAACCACGTTAAATCTTGTGTTCTTTCTCTTATTCTTTATTTCACGTTTCTGCTAACACTTGCCAGTCTCGATCTCCCTGAAAATAAATTTACAGGTTCAATTCTTGAATCTCTAGGAAATTTAAGACTACTTGAAGTTCTCAACTTGTACGGTAACTCCTTCGCAAGTGCATTGAGCATTGTTACTTTTTTGGCCAATTGCAAGCACTTGGGAAGATTGATATTGTCTATGAATACGATAAATGCAGTGCTTCCAAAATCCATTGGCAATCTCTCTTCTCTTCAAACGTTTTTTGACAGAAGGCTGTTACCTCAAAGGCAATGTTCCAAGTGAGATCGGAAATTTGAGCTATTTATCTTATTTGTCTCTGGCAGATAATGACTTGACTGGCATTCTCCCAATAACAATAATTTCTTTGAAAAACTTTCAATGGCTTTTCACTTGGTGCTAACAGAATAAGTGGTCCTTTTCCAATTGTCTTATGTGAGCTATCGAACTTGGGCATGCTAAGCCTTTCACAAAATCAAATGTGGGGAAGTGTTCCTAGTTGCTTGGGGGATGTGACTTCTCTTAGGGAGATTTATCTCGATTCCACTAATTTCACTGCTAACACCTAATTTTGATCTCCCGATATCCCTTTTAGGCTGCTATTTTATAAATTATTAATTTTGATATTAATAGTTCTTATTTTGGTATCAAATAAATCTTGACGTCTTTTATTTTTATACTCCCTCTGTCCCAATTTATATGACATACTTTCCTTTTTAGTCAGTCCCAAAAAGAATGACACATTTCTATATTTGGTAACAATTTAACTTTAAAATACCCACTTTATCCTTAATGAAATGATTTACAACCACACAAATATCTATAACTCATTTTAGACCACAAGTTTCAAAAGTCTTTCTTTATTTCTTAAACTCCGTGCCAAATCAAAGTACATCACATAAATTGGGACGGAGGGAGTATAAAATATGTATATATTTTTTAATTTAAATATAATATTTTACATAATTTTTGTTAATATTGATTAACGTATTTCCGTAAATATGCATACTCGTAATTTACAAACACGTGATCTATTACTATTATTATTATTTATTATTATTATTATTGTTATTATTATTATTATTATCATCATTATTATAGTGTTATTATTAAAATTCGTATTCATAATTTATAAGTACATCATTTATTTTAAATAATTATCTATCGTCAATTTTAAATAATATATTACGTGTCATTATTCCTTACTTACGTAATTTATTCATAATGACTTTATGACATTGATTAATTTTGTTAATATTTGTACTATATATCTACTGATATATTTATTAAATAGCAGGCTAATTCAATTCAATCTCCCCAAATTATTTAAATTCTGACCATTTTTTTATACCCAATTGTGTGTCAATCTTAACTCAATTTGGTGTTAATCTGACCCAAATTGAAATCCCCAATTCCAATGACCTAATTTCTGACCCAATTATAACTCATGATCCAACTCATCCTAATTTCAATCACAGTTGTTGATCTCTTGACCCTAATTTTTTTCACTCAACCTATCAGCCGCACCTCACCCCTTCTCTCTTCCTTCTCCAGCCGCCTCCCCTCTCTCTCTACCCAATCTCTCTCCCTCTATCGCTCCACCACCATCGCCGCCTCCCCTCGACGGAAAACCCCTTCACCAGCCGCCACCAACCACCCCGATCTCCCTCATCTCTCTTCTCCCTCTCACCCGATCTCCCTTTGCTCTCTCTCGATCTCTCTCTCACCCTTCTCTCTCCCTCTCCCCGAAACCTCTCAATAGCCACCACACCACCGGCGACCCACGCGGGTGGACTGCCCCACAACAGCCGCACCCTTCTCTTTTCTCTCCCTTCTCCCCGATCTCTCCGCCACCATCGACGCCACTGCTTCGCTAGCAAACCCCTCGGCTCTCACCATCTCCGGTGAGAGCACCACCAGCGAGTCCCTGTTGGTGGACTACGCGACCAACGGCGAACCGAACCTCAACTCAGGCCGCCATGGCCGGTGAACTGCCCCAGCAGCGCTGCCGCCTCCGTTTTCCGGCGAATCACCAGCCGGCAGACCCTATGCTCTCCTCTTTTTCGGTTTGGGGTCACCCATTTCATTTTGGTTTCCATTAAAGCTTAAAAGAATCATCCGTCCCGGGTATGATTTTCTCTGTCTTTTGTGGAATTTGTTGGATTCATGGTGATTCTTACTTGTTTATTCATTTAGACTATCATATGCGAAACCCCTAATTTTTACGAGTTTTGATTAATCCTATTACTCCTATTTTGGTATTGATATATGTGAATTTGTTCAGAGGTTATGAATCTTTTAGCATAATCTATGTTCTTGCGATTATATTCTTTCCGGGATAGATTCAATGTTGTAGCTTTAATTGATTCTTGTTCATTCATACTCCTCTATGCTACGTGAATCATTTTGAACGTTGTTTCAATCTGGCGGTTGAACCTCATGTTCATAGTGTTATTATGTCAAGTCTGTGAGCACTATGAATTTCTCTCTCTCTCAATCTGTCCACATCTTGCTCTCAATTTTTTGCCTCATTCAAATTTTGTTTTAATATAATTGTTTATAAGTTAGTATTTTGATATCTTTGATCGATCTAATCCCTTCTTCCCGTTGAATTTGAATTGTAGCAGCTGCTATTTGTTAAATATGGTAACTTGTGATTTCTTCTTAATAAGCATTAATTCAAAAATTATATGACAGTTCCATCACTCTTATTTATGAAATATTCTTGGTCCATTTACTATCTATTTAAATTTGGACAAACTTTCTTATTTGTCTATTTATGATAAACTTGACAAGATTTTCTCTCTTAATTGATTTGGCTAAACTAATTGCATCTCTTAATTATTTTCTTTCTTTTAATAATCATCCTTTATTTACTATAAAGAGAACACCCTCCCTCATTATTAAGGGAGACTTTTGAACTCCTACAAAAGGATATTTCCCCTCACTCACAGATACTCCTCAAGCCTCGACTCCCTCTCTAAAAAATAAATACTTAAAATCTTTGTCTTGGAAGTGTTGGGTTGTTGGTTCCTGCTTGCTGTTTTTGTTATCAATCACTTTTTTGTCTTCTTAATTTTGCGGTTAACCGGTAAGTCTCTATCGATGCATCTTTCATATTTATGAGGTAGTTTTCTTGTAATCTAGAGAGCATGTCTACATAACTGATATTGAAATAATGTCTTGTTCTCTTCTTGTTTGTCTGCTTCTTCGTGGTGGTTGTACGTTTTGTGCACTTGTATACTTTCGCTATGCTTAACAGGTACTATTAGAGGGTGTTTGATTTGAGAAGACGAAGAGTTGCCAGGTTTTGGGATTTCTGTGTTCCGTTAAAGGATGTCCAGTTCAATAGTTTATATTTTTGATTATCTATTCATTATGGGTCTGTAATAATTTTGTATAAACTCTATGAGTAATGAAAGGCCGGGGACTATTTATGAGGGTGGGGATTATGTGACTTAAATGTGTTAACATAATTATTTTATCACCTAGGCAACATTTTCTAGGTTTATTAATTAATTTTCAGCATGTTAACCGATTGTATTTTTAGAACTATTAACTAACCCCAACGTGTTAGATCAACTTAATTCAAGTATGTTTAATTTCTGGCATGTTAAAATTGATTTCTAGCACGTAATAAGGATTTCCAGCATGTTTATTAAATTTTCAGTGAAAAAAATAAATTATTTTTTTAGCATGTTTAATCAATTTTCCAGCATTCTAAAATTAATTTTTAGTAATATTAAGGGCCAGTTTGGATTGACTTATTTTAGGTGTTTTTAAATTAAAAATAGTTTTTAAGCACTTTTGAAGTGTTTGGGTAAATTTAAAAGTGTTTATAAGCACTTGGTTTTTGATTAAAATACTTAAAATAAATCAAAAGCCATAAGTTAGGATAGGAATTCTGACCTATGATTTTTGGCTTAAAATGCTAAAAAATAAGTTAAAAGCCAAAAATTCATCCAAACGGGCACTAAAACTAATTTCCAGCACCTAGAAAATCATTTTTCAGCATTTGTATTTATTTTCAGACTTTTAAACCTAACTTCCAGCATTTTAAAATTAATTAATTTTAGCATCCATCAGTTAAATTTTCTGTAAATTAGAAAAAGTTTCTGCAAATATCGTTTAAATTAATAAGTTTCTCTCTGCACACTTTAATAATTTTCTGCAAATAAAAAATGAATTTTTGTACACTTATTTAATTTTTTGTAAATTGAAATAATTTCTGCACAATTTTTCATTTAAATTTCTGCATTCCTTATTTTAAATTTTTGTACACTATAATAATTTTCTGCACATTTATTTAATTTTCTGTAAATTAAAATAATTTCTGTACATTTTTAATTCAAATTTTTGCACTTTTCATTTTATTTTTCTACACACTTTGATCATTTTCTGTAAAAAATAAAGTTTAATTCTTTGTAAACTAAAAAAATATAATAATAAATTTTTGCACACTTCTTTTAATTTCCTGCACGTTTAATAATTTCTAGTGCTATTAAATTAAAGTCTTGCATATTTAATAAATTCTCTGCATACTCAAATCCTAGCATATTCTAAAATCATTTTTTTGCATATATAAATAAAGTTACGACATATTTAAATTAATTTCAAGCATATTAGTTTAAATTTTGGGTACGTTAACTAGGACTCTATCGCTTAGAATTCATGCCTATAGATTTTCAATTTCGTAAAATAAATAATTATTATTTTAGCATGTCATTATCTAATTAACCTTAATTAAATAAGAGACATATTTGAAATATTATGTGTTAAGTGTTTAAGCTTTTTCTTTTCTTAACTATTATATTTAGTTTTCTTCCAAACTTATATTGTTATTCACCTTTTCACAACTTTCAATTCTCAAAGTTAAAACCACTATTTGGTTTTTAACTATTTGAATTGGATAGTATTGATTCTCTTAAAATCATTAACTACATAAATGTTATCTCTTAACCCATAGTTAGCGGGAAAGTGAAAGAAATTACGAGGTCTAATTTTGAAATTTTTAAACAAGTCGAAGCATCCTCGAGAGTATCATTTACCAAAGCTTTGCAAAAGAGGATATGTGTGCTTATACGTAAATATGTTACGTGTTTATATTCAAAACTCAAAAAATTTCAATTGTCTTTAAAAATGCTAATATTACTATTTTATAACTTAAGACCGACCTCCAATTAAAAATGTTGCTAAGGTCAAATGAACGCGATTATTAATATCGTGGCATCATTCCTATAAAGCAACAAATATTTTATTTCTTCTAAGAAAATAAAATACTCTTGATTTTATTTAAATTTCGGAAAAGGGCCAAAACTACCCCTGAACTATTCGAAATAGAACAAAAATATCCTCCGTTTGCTTTTTGGCTCAAAAATACCCCTCCGTTTATTTTTGGCTCAAAAATGCCCCTCATTTTAATGGAGTGCCAAAAAGGGCCAAAACTACCCCTGAACTATTCGAAATGGAGCAAAAATATCCTTCCATTTGTTTTTTGGCTCAAAAATACCCCTCACATTAATGGAGTGCCACCAAGCACACCACGTGAAAAAAAATTATCACATGATTAGTCCAATTCAGTGTCCCATTTAATACCTAACCAGCCCACTTAACCATATTCCAACTTAACAGCCATTTAATATCCGTACCCGACCCATCTTAAAAAAAATTCGACCCGTTCTCATAAAGATAGATCCACCCTTCATTTCACTTGAACTCTCCCAAACAAAAAAATCGATGCAAACTAGGGATTCTGAGGGAAAAGAAAGCTCTTAGTACACGGGTTGATTGTTTCCCTAAGGGCTTTCTTTTCTCTCAGAATCCCTAGTCTGCATCGATTTTTTTGTTTAGGAGAGTTCAAGTGAAATGAAGGGTGGATCTATCTTTACCATTTATTTATGAGAACAGGTCGGGTTTTTTTAAAAATGGGTCGGGTACGGATATTAAATGACTGTTAAGTTGGAATATGGCTAAGTGGGCTGGTTGGATATTAAATGGGACACTGACGTGGACTAACCATATGACAATTTTTTTTCATGTAGTGTGCTTGCATATGACAATTTTTTTTCATGTAGTGTGCTTGGTGGCACTCTATTAATGTAAGGGGTATTTTTGAGCCAAAAAACAAATTGAGGGGTATTTTCGCTCCATTTCGGATAGTTCAGGGGTAGTTTTGGCCCTTTTTGGCACTCCGTTAAAATGAGGGGCATTTTTGAGCCAAAAAATAAATGGAGGGGTATTTTTGAGCCAAAAAACAAACGGAGGATATATTTGCTCTATTTCGGATAGTTTAGGGGTAGTTTTGACCCTTTTCTGTTTAAATTTTGAAGAATTTTAAATTAAGTTATTTACTCTGTTATTTTTATTCCTTTACCGGTTTAGGGTAGTTTGGTTTAATTTAAGTTATTAATTAACCGATTTTCCTGCATTTTCATCTCAATCCTCTCTTCCTGCTTATCTAATTTACTTCTTTATTTATCTACATACTTTTGCCTTATCACGTAGTTAATTATTAATTAGATAATAATTAAGTTGCATGTGTGATTTGTTCAATATCTTTTTATCTTTTAAACATTTAGTTATTATTAAGTTAATAAAAATAAATCGACCTTTTTGCTTATCACATAGAAATTTTCACGTAATATATGAATTCGGCTGGAACCCACATTTGTGGACTTCGAAAGGTGCCTAACACCTTCCTTTCGAGGTAACCTGAACCCTTACCCGAATTTTTGGTTGACGTAGACTAATTAATAAGTTCGTAATTAGTTTAGAATGGTGCCCTAACGCATCTTAATCCGTTAGATGGCGACTCTTCACCTCTTTAAATTCCAAAAAAGAGTTTGTCACGTCGAATCCCGCTTTTCGTGAGAAAAGTGGGGTGCGACACCTTCAAGCCTATGGAACCTCAAAGAAATTTTAAAGCTGAATTTGTCTTCTAATTTCTTCAATGGCACACTACCACTAGGAGTTGGAAACCTCAAGGCTGCAATACTCCTGGATCTTTCCAGAAACCATATCTCAGACATCATTCCAAGTACATTGGGAGGTCACAGAAATTGATTCAACTATCTTTGTCTCACAATAGAATTGAAGGATCTATTCCTGAGACATTTGGGGAACTCATAACTTTGGAAGCATTGGATCTTTCATATAATAATATGTCTGGTGTGATTCCAAAGTTACTAGAGCCACTGAAACAACTAGACTCTTTTAATGTCTCATTCAACAGGTTACACGGGGAAATTCTGAGTGGAGGACCTTTTCTTCATCTCCCTTACCAGTCTTTCATGGCGAATGAAGGATTGTGTGGTAATCCTCAAAAGCATGTCCCAGCTTGTCCTTATAATTCTAAGAATCATTCTAAGTCAAAGGGCAGAAGATTGATATGGATTGTAGTTGCCTCTTCAGTTATCTCTGTGATAGGGCTTGCTTCAGCAATAGTTTTCGTGTTGATGAGACATCGGGTAAAACGGTCAATACTGAAGATGAGTGGTTGCCTGCGGTAGCACCACAAAGAATTTCTTACTATGAACTTCAAAGAGCAACTCAGGGATTTGATGAGAACAACTTGCTAGGTAGTGGAAGTTTTGGTTCTATTTACAAAGGGACATTGGCAGATGGGATGATAGTAGCTGTCAAAGTTTTCAATGTGCAGATGGAAGGTACATTTCAAACCTTTGATGGAGAATGTGAAATCTTGAGGAATCTTCGTCACAGAAATCTCACCAAGATCATCAGCAGCTGTTGTAACTTGGATTTTAAAGCATTAATACTTAAGTACATGCCAAATGGAAGCTCAAGACAGATTGCTATATTCTCGAGATTATTGTTTAAACATAATGCAAAGATTGAATATTATGGTCGATGTTGCATCTTCTCTGAAATATCTCCATCATGGTTATTCAGTAACCGTTATCCACTGTGATCTGAAGCCTAGCAACGTATTACTTGACAACGACATGGTGAGACACCTGACTGACTTTGGCATTGCGAAACTTTTAACTAAGGATGAATCTATTGCCCGCACTACAACCTTTGCCACAATTGGTTACATTGCTCCAGGTGAGTCCTTTATTTAATTAACTTGTTACATTGTTATGGATTAATGTGTTATAAGTTTTGTTTTGTTGACATATTCTATTTTTTCCTTTTTACAGTATGGTTTGGAAGGCTTTATTTCCAAGAGGTCTGATGTTTATAGTTTTGGTATCATGCTGCTGGAAACTTTTACAAAGACGAAACCTAATGATGAAATATTCACCGGCGATTTGAATTTGAGAAGTTTTGTGCATGATTCATTTCCTGATGAGTTGGATCAAATTATAGATGCTGATTTACTGACACTGGATGAACAAAACATAAGCCAAAAGCTACAATATGTGTCATCCATCAGGGAGTTAGCCATGAATTGCACAACAAAAATTCCGGCTGAAAGGATGAACATGACTGATGTTGTGGAAGAACTGATAAAGATCAAAAAGATGCTCTCGTCCTGCTATAGAATGACCTAATGAAATGAGGTACTTTTCATATCGATTTTGGGAAAAAAAAAGGTTATAAAGTTCAGTAGCACTCAAACCAATCGTGATTGTTCCTTGAATGTTATTGCAGGATTCTATGGCACTTTTTGAAAGCTTTTTGGGAGAGTCAACACATGAACATAGCATATAATGATCAGCAAGCGGGTTGTAGCACTTGAAAGTTATAGTTCAAGGGGATAATGTAAATAAGGCATAGATTATGAATGAAAGTGAGAAAATCGTGACAATTTAGGGGGGTTCGATCCATTATCTCTTTTTTATTACTGATCTAGCTTAATGATGTCATGGGTTTACCTTGTTATGGCCTTCAAGATGAACAGCATTGTAGGGTGGATAGTGTCTTTGGTAGAACAACATAATCGTAATCTGCCATTGACACCTATATAGTCAAGAAGAAAATATTTTGGGTACAGAATTGCACGATGAGTCATTCACCCATTGCTTTTAGTCTCTTATCTCTCCAGTGAAACATTTTTGTACTTCAGCATTACACCATAGCTATTGATATAAGCTTTTGCAGCAATGAGCCATTAAGGATATACACTGTTCAGGAAATAGTGGTACTTTTCATCTTTTAAAACCTAATAAAAACATAATCTCATATAAAATGTTGAAAAATGGCATCAGAAACACTTTGGATAAGAGTTGAGATCATAATAACCTGTTGTCAATTGTCATTTATCCAGTTTACTATAATATGAGAAATTGATCGATTCAATTGTTTTTCCATGCGAAAGTGCTAACATGTCCGCGATATGTCATCTAACAAGTTATTACTTGGCTTTAAATCACAATTTATTTTGTCGTGAAGTTTTTTTCTTAAAGATAAATTTTGTTAAGTGATTTTGAAATACAAAAACCCTAAGTTGAGTGATTTTATTGATACAAAATAAAGTTTAATGACTTTGTTAGATAAATTCTCATAATTGAGTGACCTTTTGAGGTATTAACTCATATATATATATAACTAGGGAACTTGGCCGCGCTTCGCGCGATGGTTAAAAAATTTATAATTTTTTTTGATTAATTTTATTTTTATTTTACTGTCTAATCGTAATATTATCACGTGTTTTGATTTATTTTGAAGATTATTTTCAAATGATGAAAGAAATTAAAATAAATTTTAACAAACTTAATATATATTAAATAAGGGATATTAAATAAAACTATGTTTTCCTTATTCTAGCTCTTAAAGATGTGGTGCAGTGGATGGAGCTGATTCTCCCTTAATCAGAGGTCTCGGATTCGAGTCCTGGGTATGAAAAAATTCTTGGTAGGGAGCGCTTCCCCCGAATGGGTCCTACCCGACGGGAATTCCGAATTAGTCGGACTTCAATGCGGATACCGAACACCGAATGAGCAACAAAAAAATGAATTGAGAATAGCATTTCCTAGAGTCACAAAAAGGAATATTCTCTAGAGGTTTCCTGTAATTTTCCAAAATTTTATTTGTTGACACTTTAAACTACATCAACCCCGTAGGTGAAATGACTATGTGAGTGGCACTTTGTTATTCACTTAAGAATCTAACATTATATAATTCATACATAAAAATAAAAATTATGGAAAAATACAAAAAAGAAAATGAAATTAAAAAAAAATGTAATTGCTGGTTATAGAGGTTCACATCACCTCTTCTATGCTAGCTTTACTATAAATATAAATTATTTAAATAATTTTTTAAAGTAAGATAAACAAAAAAAGAAAAGAAAAGAAAAAGCCGAATAAACAAAGAAAGCTTAATGAGTATTTAATATTCACAATTTAATGGGCAATATATCCCAAAGAGACCTAAAGACAATGAAGGAAAAATAACCTCAATATTCTGTCTAGCTCTTGCATTTCTTCCTCGGAATAAATCATCTGACCTGCAAAGATGCCAAAGATGCAAATTTTCAGAACATCATAAAAAGTTTAATAAACTCATGCTTTATCGTTATAGAATATGAATAGTTTTAAAGCTGGCAAGTCTTGAAAACTAACATCTTTCTTCTTCCATTTTCTGAGTAATTGTCATTCACCAATTAATTAATTGAGTAATTATTTAGACATTTTAGACTTTTTAAATCAAGATATCTAATAAAGAAGACAACTATAGTGGGAGGTGAAAGTTGATTAATTGAATTAAAGACTTTTTGAGTTATTAAAAATAAATAGATAGATTTAGGGGAAATGATCAATAAAGGATCGAGAAAAAGGATAAATAGCTTTCTAGGCCCTAGAGAGGTGTCTCATCACCTTGTCTATACCTAGCTTTATTATATATATAGATTTACTTCATTCATTTGATGAAAATTTCTAGAGTTAGGAGAGTTGATAGAATTTACCTCACCATGAAAATTAAAAGGGAATTATTTAAGAGAAGAAATGAAGGCAAAGGAAGAGCATATAGAATTTTTCTCTATACAAAAATGATAAATCTATGACAAATACACACACATCAGAGTCTCGGTTTGAAGTAGGACGCAATCACTACTCAAAATACAAATACATATTGAAACCTTAAATCCAAAGTAAAAAATATTTGTGCATTTACATTGAGTAAAAAAAAAGAATAAAAACCAAAGACCTTAGTATAGGTTTTCTTTTCCTGTCCATGACCTTGGACATAAAGATAATTCAAATCATTGTAAGCAGGATAAAGTTAGTCGATCGTTATTCAATTAAATGAACCAAAGAGAAACTAAGAAAAAAAAAAAGCCAAGATAAAGTAGTTGAGAAGTGTTATATTTTTAAAACTCAAAATATTGTTCACAATGTTACATATCTATACTACTAAAACAACCAAGGAAAATTATTACCTTGAAAATACAGCTCCACAATGAAAACGATGATCTAGGGGCACAAATCTTCATGTAGGTTCTTGTCTCTTTGAGTCCTTTTGTAACAAATCACACACTTATTGGTAGCAATAGATTGAGCAGTTACAAATTATCAATGCATTTATTTTTGGGATGGTAAATGCAATTAGACGCGACTTTTCAAGAACCAAAGCATTCTTATTCAGAAATTAAATAATAACTACATTAGAAAATGAGGAGAAAAAAAAAAAAAAAGAGAAAAAAGATAAATAGAAATGGATGCCATAGTGCTTAGGTTAGTTATAAGATATCACAAAGAAACAATATATTCTGAGTTGCCAATTAAAGTTGACTAACCATGCACAAATGTAATTAGAAGTGGTTAAAATAAACATAAAGGAAAGAGTAGTGCTACTCACATTGCCTTGCCAATTGCCATCATGGAACACAAAAGATGGATCATCAATGGAGAAAGGCTGAAAGAAATTGGTGATATATGTAATAAAAATCATGTAATTAGATTACTTTTTATCAATAATAATAAAAATTATACCAGATTGATCAACTCAGTGTTTTTTCCTTATTGATAACCAACTCAGAAAGAAAAGAACACATCTACTAAAAATTCAATTATAACAAAACAGACTAAGCAAGCTATATGAAAAAGATCTACTTCCAATCTATATACATATAGCACAAACATAGAGTATGAAAAGTCACATAATTAATTAAATTATAATTATTCAGAAATTACTACACATTAAAATCCTTTAATTACACATGAAGCAAAAGCCATTATGATTAGCATAATGTGCACTACGTGGGCTGATAAATGGAATGAGGTTGTTTGCTGTTTATTGCTTTTTCTTAAAGATCTTGATTGCATTTAACTGCATTTATTTTGGGAGGCTTTTTTTAAGTAGAAAAATTGAAAAGAATAATGAAAAAAATTCAAAAAAAGGAGAAGCATGCCATAACTCTCCTTTATATATGTATATGATAGCAGTGCAGTGATGTGGCAGGCCTCCTTGATTAGGATGACTATTTATCTGCTTTCTCCTTTTTTGGCATTTTTAATTTTTTTAAAAAGGGGAGAATTTCAAAAATATACACTTAACTAACTTATATTGTAAAAATATAGCCCAAAACACAATCCGGTATACAATAATATACATCTGGTATACAACAATATACAAAACTTTCATATTGTTCTTACAAAAATGTTAAAAACTTGATATAAATAATCAAATATTATACATGCAATATAAAATGTTATGCAAAATTATAAAAGATATTTATACGCCCATATACAATAGTATACAAATCTATATACTACTGTACAAACTAGAATTTTGTCAAACTTCATCGGCTGATTTTTTTGGAACGGCAAGATGGAATCTTCTGAAAATTTATGGAGAGGTAGATCTAGTGATGTCCTATCATCCCCAATAGGTGGGGCATCATGAATAACAACAGAATTTGATGGAGAAATATTTTGAAAATTGTTGGTTTGCACCTGGGTTTTGCTACAGTAATTGCGTCTGTAATTTGCTATTTTCCGGAGTTGTGGATGAAATTTTGAGATGATTCCTGTTGCTTAGTTTGTTCATCAAGATATATCATTTGGCTCTGAGTTTAGGGTTTTTTTGGAGGTCTGGAGGGGGTTATGCCCCATGAGGGCTCTTCAGCTCCTCCCGTGGGCCAATATTGGTGGAAAATATTGGCTAAATTAAAAGATGTATGAATTATTTTTTTTAACAATAAAAAACTTGGAAACCCCTTTCCCATCTCAAAAGTGAGAAGTGATGTTTTCTCAAGTGGTTGACCACTTCTAAAGTTGAAAGTTTGAGTCACGCTAAAAGATAAGTGATAACACGAGTGGGTGGGAAAAAAAAGAAAAAAATATCCCAAAAGTCAATCAACTCCCCGCCTTCTTTCTCCTAAATAATCTGACCTGTATGTTATACTATCACTTCATCATGCCCTTTGTAATCCTCTTTCGGACTGTTTGTATTTTGGGTGCCTGTCCCTTTTCTTGTAAGGTAATTTTCTATTGATTATTCCTGTATAACCTTCTTTCTTTTCTATCTATTTTTGATTCGTTCATTCTTCATTAGTCTCTCTATTGTTTACTTCTTTCCCCACTCTTTTTTTTTTTATTGTTCCTTTTCTATCTTTTAAATTTGATTATTCTCTTGTTTCAAGTTTGTTCGCTATCTTGATTTACTCTGCTAATTATTGAGGTTCTTCCCTCATTGTCATCTTCATTTTCGTGTTACCTTTACTTGGCTTTTGTGTTTCTATTCCAGTGTCTTTGATTTATCCTGTCACTGTTAGCAGTGCATTAATATAGAATTGAATCACAGGTCATAACACGAGTGTGGGTGTGTGTTTTACTGTGGAAGATGGTAAACTTGGGTATCTGTTATCATTCTTTGATTTGTAGAAATTTCATGTGAGGATCAGGCTCCTTTTTAGATGCTCGAGTTAGTTTTAGATCACATTCTATTTTGATTCTTCATAAATCTATATATAGTCAGTCTTTTTAGAAGTGTTGGCCTAATTAAAACTTATCAATACATGACACAATCCCTCTTAATTCCCAATTAGTGTCGCTGGCCCGTTTTTAAATTTGAAGTTTGGCTTTATTCCTGAGTTTCTGAGTAGGAATACATCAGAAAATTAATTAACGTGTTCCTTTAAAGGAAATTGTGGCGATTCTGTATAAACAAGGAGGAGGCAGCAAGATCAAGTCATGAGGAAGAGACGCAGGAGTCCATTGGCAGCAGTCGCAGTCTAACGAACTTGCTTCTCGGTTTGAGCAATAAAATATTCATCATTTCTGTTTAATTTTCAAAAAAAAAAAAAAAAACTTGAAACTTTTCAACATTTTTATCCATATCGTCTCCCTTCTATTCATCCTTTGCCTTTTCTTTTCTTCGAATAAGGCTACTAACTCTCCAACCATTTCATATTATGCATGACAAAATTCTATCAAGAGTTTCAGCCAGATTAATCCAATTGTGACCGTGGATGTCAACCGTCTCACAATGGTCTTTCCTAGAGCAAGTCTGTTTTCTATTTATTCACATGAGTCATAGCCAATAGGTATTGAAACAGAATAGAAGGAATAAAATCGACAAATTTATGAAGTATAGACTCCACATATGTGGTCCAATTGAGGTCTATGTTGTGTTTCTGAATGTGATAGCCAAGTTGATATCATCTTCTTTTTATGGACCGTAATCTATGAGTGAGAGGAGGTTGGAATTGGGAATGTCACACTTCACAATAAGAGTAACTAATATGCTTGTAAGAGAAGGGAGAACCAATTCTATATAAGAGGTGCACAACGGATTGTTACCTTTTTGTCACCGGTGATGGATGGAAGTATAGGTTTGCTCAACTGGTCCTTCCTATAGATGATGGAAACTGTGAGCAGCCAAGTAGAATGTTCAGCTTTGTAAATTCTTCCAAAGGAGGAATAATTTTCATAATGTTGTAAAAACATATCAATTATTTCATTTCTTTGGCATTCTATAATCACACTGACATTGTTGACGTTGCTAACTGTGCAATAGTAGATACTAATTAGATGTATAGGGAACTGAGTTAAAATTTGGTTACTAAATCCTGCAGAAATATCAGGATCAAATGTGGACTTTAAAGAAGTAAGCACCACTTTTGTGACGTAGGATGCCTCGGTTATTGCTTCACGCCTGTGTTTCATATACTATAGTGTTGGATAACTTCTATTTTCTGAAACATTTGATTTTACCAAAATATTGGAATTTGTTGTGTAAAAATTTAATATTGATGCGGATTCTCTCATATAGGCCATGTCTAATCCTTATATACGACAATTGTATGGAAGATGCAAATGCATGTGGCATTTGATGTGTTTCCTTTCTTTAGTAAGGGATGAATTTGTAGTAGTTGTTATACTACTTATTTAACTCTCTCTACATTGTCTCTACATCCTTGCATGTTTTATTCGATGCTGAATATAATATTCGTCGATATTGAATATGGGATTTTTCGCAGCTATTTTCTTACATTTAGTAAAATTACATCTAAAAGAGATTGATATGACAATTGTTACTTCACTTAACAGTTGTGATTAAAATAATTGACTGATGCACCGCGCGAAGTGCAAACGTATTTAGTAGTTGAAGTATAACTGAAGTTCATAAAAAAAAGCAGGAACATGTCGATTGACAAAACAGCTACAATAAGTTATTAGATGAGTATGCTTTTTCATGTGTTAGCATTTATTAGCTTCCAGATCTTGAATAATTTTTTCAACCCCCCCACCCCCCACCCCCCTTCTTTTTTAGTATTCTAGCTCGAAGACTTGCACAATTATTAAAGTCAATAGTTTGTAGTAGCATTTTTAAAATACCAAGTGAGCACTTTAATACATTTGCTAGCATTATGTTTTTTAATTAGTTTCAATAATATAGAGCTACATACTAGCATTATCTTTTCTTTTATAAATCTAACAGTTCCAATAGACTACATTGCTGCAAAAATCCAACCAACAAATGCATCAATGGAGAAAAAATCCTCCTCCTTTCCACTTCTAGCATTTTTATTAACTTCTTTTTACCTTTTAGCTACTTGCAACTTGGCCATGAATATCAGCACTGATCAATCTTCTCTTCTTGCCTTGAAAGCCCACATCACCTCAGACCCTGATCAGATTCTTTCGACGAACTGGTCATCGTCCACCTCAGTTTGTAACTGGATTGGAATCACTTGTGGCTCTCGACACCAAAGAGTGACTGCACTGAATATTTCATACATGGACTTAACTGGTACCATCCCACCACAACTTGGCAACCTCTCTTTTCTTGTTTCTCTTGATCTAAGTGAAAATGATTTCCACGGTGAACTTCCACCAGAATTTTCTCATTTACGAAAACTGAGAGTCATTAATCTTAGTTACAACAACTTCACCGGAGAAATTCCGTTAGGAATAGCCACTCTTCCAAGTTTGAAATGGTTCGTCATGGGATACAATAAATTACTCCATGGCTCTGATGTGCTCTCCAAATTGAACATCTCAACACTTGAAACTTTGGATCTTAGAGAAGCTGGATTAACTGGTGAATTCCCTTCTGATTTATGTCGTCGCCTTCCCAGATTGCAAAAGCTTGGACTTGGCTACAACATGTTAGTCGGAGAGGTACCAAGAAACATATCTGAATGCTACCAGCTTCAAATCCTAATGTTGTTTGAAAACAACTTTGTTGGAACAATTCCAAGAGAACTAGGTAACTTACAGCTGCTGCAAACGTTACATCTTTCACAAAACAACTTAGAAGGTATGTATGTTTAATATTTTTCCAGGGTGTTTATAGCCTGTTTTTTTCTAAGCAAATTCACTCCACTAGACTGCGTATCTAGCGGCCTTTTTATTAATAATAAAAACTAATCCTCAAAAGGGAGAAGTACAAACAAGGGGGTCTAGGCCTTACCTTACCAATCCTAATGAGGTGCCGAACCTCTACCAATTAACAAGTGCGCAAAAAATAAGAGCTAGAGAGAACTAGATACTCTATGATATTACACTCTCTAATGATGTTACAAAGAAGGGGGCTTAAGTATAGGAAAATCTAAAAATTAAGAATGAACTTAAGTTATTAGCCTCAAACTTTCTTTTACAAATGTATGAACTAAAAAGGAACGCTGATCCATCTAAAGGAACTACATATATTTGATCCTTGTCTTCTTCGATTTATTAAATCTTGTTGAAGTTGTTGACATTATCATATGATTTTGCTTTGCCAGATGCATCGATAGGTGCCTTGGTTTAAGCTCCTCAGTCATCTTACAATCCCCGAGAATTTTTCCATGTCACAGCGATACTATTAACATTCTGGATTGGTGCCACACCTTTACTTTTACTCTTGGCAATCATCTTACAATCCCCCTCTCTCTCTGCTACTGGAATTGTCAACCTTGCTGCACCATGTCAAGATTTTGACCATCCATTCCATTGAGAGCAATAACCAATGACACGGCCATATTCAACTCACCTGTAGTAGGGATCAAACCCCTCCTTGCCAACTCCATATTCATATTCTCAGTACCTGTAGGATCTAAAGCATTACCTTCACCTTGTTTACCTTTAGCATTATTATTTTCCTCCATCAAACTCATTGCTGGTTCATCATATATAGGTTTTGGTCTGCCGTCAACCACATTAGCTTCTACACCTGAAGCAACTTCAAGGACATGATTTCTCTGGCGGTCACTCAACTCAACTAAAAAGTTACTATCTCAGAAAGTCACTTCCTTTTGTTGAAGAAAATTGGAATCAAGAAGAAATGTAACTTTCTAAAATAATAATATTAGACGAGTGACCATATGAGAAATCAACCCCAACTATAAGTATAAAATATCATGATTATGTCCAATATCCACAGCTTGATAAACCTTAGCTAGAGTTTCATCACATATTTTTGCTGCTTCAATGATCGCTAAATCATTATTTTTGTGTCTATACTTTGAGTACTATCATCAGCTCCTCGATCTTTATTTTCCAATCCCCTCTTTTTCATTTAAAATTTGTCTCGAATCCCCTTGGAATTTATCTCCAGTAGCCTGCTCCTCACGATCATCCCTGTCTCCATTCTGGCTATTGTTTTGATGCTTTATCAAGATCAAACGAAAATATACACACTTTATAGCTATTTGGCCAGTCTTCTGGAAGCTAAAAGTTTTTATTTTTATTTGTTAGAAAAATGAGTATTTTATAGAGTTGAATCGTTTGACCAATCTTATCTAAAATATGAGTACTTTTGAATAGTAGCAAAAGACATAGTACTAAAAAAGCAATTAAAACTAATCAAACTCTTGTTCTTCCACTTGATTGTAGCTTCAAATCCCCAAAATAGTAAGGTTGGAGCTCCACAGCTGCTTGGATAAGAGAAAGATGCTAAAAATAACCTAAAACTTATTATTACAAAACTAGTATATTTGTCTACACTTCGCGCGGTTGTCCAAAAGCACAAGTAAATTTATAGAATAGATTAGCAAGCTTATAATGAATTTGTATGTCTCTTTTTATGTGAAAAGAAACTTAGGAGTATGAGAATATTCATGAATTTAGAAATAACTTTGTTATATGTATACAAAAAACAATTTTATATATACTGAAATCATTAGAATGTATATTTTTCAAAATATAGAATTAGAACTTTCCAATATTAAATTTTAAAAACTTGTCACAAATGTTATACTCTGTTGTCACTCAAGTTTGACGTAAACAATTGTCTGCTACCTCCAATTTTGAGAAGATCGAAGAGCACTAAAAATTGGTCATTTGACTAACTTTACTCGGTATGCGATAGAGATTTAGTTTTGAGAATAAAATGACTACGTATTTGTTTTCCTCTTTTACTGCTACCCCTCTTAGTATTGTGTTCAACACTAGTCATTTTTCTCATGAGTTAGCGGAAACATGAAATAAAGAACAAGAGAAAGAACACAAGATTTAATGTGGTTCAGATCCGAATGATCCTACGTCCACCAGAGAACAACTGCCTTTATATATTAACAAAGAAAGGGGAGAGATTCCAAATACACCTTAGAGAATTGAGCAATTCTCTACTCTTACAATATATTTTGCTATGAATTTTAGGATGGTTTCAACAATGAAGAATGGCCATCCTTTTATAGATGGCCAAATTTGGACTCCAAGCACAAATAATAAAAGAAAAATAAATAGAAAATTTTTCCTCCACAAATTTTGGTTGCTCTCCAAGTTCATTTCCTAGTCAAGTAAATTGGCACATGAAGTTTTCTTCTACATGGGTTTGACCCCACAAAAACTAAACCAACTCTTTCAATCTCCACCTTGGTTTGTGTTTTGATCATGCGTATGAACAACTTCGACCAAAACTTCTAAGCTTACTGGGCAACCTCGTTGTAAGAAACAAGAAGAATCAAACCTTTGTTGAACATACTAGCTCCACCTAGCAGTTGTTCTCCCACAGTTGCATCAGTTGATGCATACTCCCACCAAGTCCTTGCAGTGTGCAAACTTGGCGAGCGGGACTATCTTAGTCAACATGTCTGCAGCGTTATCATCTGTGATAAACTTTACGACCTTGATAGTTCCCTCTTCAACGACATCTCGAATGAAATGGAATCTGACATCAATGTGTTTGGAGAGCTCATGAACTCTCTGATTATTAATCAAATGAATAGCACTTTGACTATCACATCTTAGAGTTGATTCTAACTGAACCAAACTTAATTCTGCCATCAAATCTTTCAATCAGATAACTTCTTTTACTACCTCCGTTTCTATCATATATTCTGCCTTTGTTGTAGACAAAGCAACAATCGACTGTAAAGATGTATCCAGTTGTGGACCTCCTTCTATCAAGATCCCCTGCATTATCAGAATCCACATAACCGAGAAGTGAAATACCTTTACCTTTATGAAAGGTTAGGCCAACATCAGAAGCTCCTTTGAGATATCTCAATATCCACTTGACAGCTTCCCAATGCCTCTTTCCTGGGTTGGCCATGTACCTGCTTACCACACTTACAGATTGAGCAATATCTGGATGTGTGCATACCATAGCATACATATTGCTACCAACTGCGCTAGCATAAGGAACCTTTGACATATGCTCCACCTCATCCTCAGACTGAGGTATTTGTAACTCTGAAAGTTTAAAATGAGGAGATAACGGTGTACTTACAGGCTTGCTCATATGCATATTGAATCTCTCAAGAATCTTTTCGATGTACCTTTTCTGAGAAAGATGTACAACACTGTCTTCTCTTGAAATCTCCATTCCAAGGATTTTCTTTACAGCTCCCAAATACTTCATGTCAAATTCCTTGCTCAACAGTTTCTTCAAAGCATTTATCTCTGTGATGTTGTTAGCAGCAATAAGCATATCATCAACATACAATAGTATAAAAATCATTGAGTTACCAGACATCTTCTTGTGATACACACAGCTATCAAATGTACTCCTTGAGAATCCATGTGTAGTCATGAATGCATCAAACCTCTTGTACCACTATCTAGGGGATTGCTTCAAACCATACAAAAACTTCTTCAGTTGGCATACATGATCTTCTTTTCCCCCAGCTAGGAAACCTTCAGGCTGATCCATATAGATTCTATCTTCTAGATCACCATGCAAGAAAGCAGTTTTGATATCAAGTTGTTGAAGCTCCAAGTCAAATTGGAAAACCATTGCTAGTAGCATGCAAATTGAGTTATGCTTCACAACCGGAGAGAAAATCTCATTATAGTCAATTCCCTCCTTTTGACTGAAACCCTTTGCAACCAATCTCACCTTAAACGTAGCATCTTCCACTTCTGAAATTCCCTCTTTCTTTCTGTAGACCCATTTGCATCCAATTGTCCTCTACCCCTCTGGCCTTTCAACTAAGACCCATGTCTGATTCTTGTGAAGAGACTCCATCTTTTCTGTCATGGCTAACCGTCATTATGCAGCATCCTTGCAAATAGTTGCTTTAATATACGAAGAGGGCTCAAGATCCTTAATCTCTTCTTCTGCAGCTACGAACGCATATGCAATCATATTTCCTTGCTCTATAAGGCGTTCTAGTTTCCGTAACTACCCTTTGTCCCTTCTCTTCGCAATTGTGTATGGTTCATTGATAACAAGTTCTTTAAGATCTACATCTTTTGACTCATCAACTTGAGTCTCTTGAGCCTTCTCATTGGTAAGCTCCACCGGTAGCTCCACCTGCTCATTGTTCTCGTTTCCTGATAACTCCACAGAAACTTTACGAGGATCAAGTATAGAGGATTCATCAAAGATAACATCTCTACTAACTACAAATTTGAGTAAAGACAAACACCAAAGTTTGTACCCTTTTACTCCATCCACATACCCTACGAATATGGCCTTTCTAGCCCTTGGTTCAAGCTTTCCTTCATTAACATGATAATAAGCTAGACACCCAAATACTCGCAAGTATGAATAATTAGAGGGTTCACCTGACCATACCTCATTCAGAGTCTTAAAGTCAATCGCTGATAGTTAGAGGGTTCACTTTGGATATTTTGGCTTGGAGGAGCATACAACGAGCCTTTTCAAGAAGAGTTCTATACATCCTCTCGGCAAATCCATTCTGCTGTGGGTTGTGCCTGACCATCTTATGTCTTGAGATCCCGTGAACCTTGCAGAAATCATTAAACTTTTCACTGCAAAACTCCAAGCCATTGTCTGTGCAAAGATACTTGATTTTCCACTCCATTTGATTCTCAACCAATATCTTCCACTCTTTAAATGCTTCAAAAGCATCACTTTTTGCCTTCAAGAAACGCACCCAAACCTTTTGTGAAAAATCATCAATAAATGTGAGAAGATACCTCTTTCCACCCTTCAATGGAACTTTAGAGGGACCCTATAAATCTGAATGGATGTAGTCTACCACCCCACCAGTCTTGTGCTTGTTAGTGCTGAAGCTAACCTTCTTCTACTTCCCTAGGACGCAGTGCTCACAAAATTTAAGTGTGCTGATCTTCTCACCATTCAAAAGGTTTTGGTTGCTTAACATCTCCAATCCTCATGCGCTCATATGACCCAGTCTCATGTGCCATAATCTTGCCTTATCATCATTTGATAACTGCACTATAGATCCATTAACAGAGCCAACAATGGTGCTTCCTGTCAGTATATAAAGGCCATCCTCTAGCTTGGCCTTCAGCATGACTAAAGAACCTTTAGTCACCTTCATAGTTCCTCATTCGCTCATGTACTTGTAGCCTTGTTTATCCAGAGTACCCAGGGAGATCTAATTCTTCTACAGATCAGGAACATGACGGACTTCAGTAATAGTCCTTACGATTCCATCATGGCAGCGAACCCGAACTGAGCCAATGACAACTATTTTACAAGTTGCATTATTGCCCATTACTACAGTTCCTCCACTTTTCTCATAGTTGTTGAACCAATCTCTTTGGAATGTCATATGCAGAGTACAACCAGAGTCTAGCACCCATTTATTGCAATAGACTCCACTATTGAATGATGTTGTAAGTACATATTCATTATTAGAATCATGCACCTGTTCAACAATGGATGCACTCGGCTTTTCTTTGGACTTTGACGTTGGGCAATCTCGTTTAAAGTGCCCCTTCTTGTGACAGCCTCAACATTCTGCATTCTTCTTGTTCACACGAGACTTCTATCTGTGCTTTGATTTTCTCCTTCCCTGTTGGCTAGTACGGCCTCTCACAAAGAGCCCACTAGCTTCATCATCTTTGTCTCCTACAAAATGCCTCCGCACATCACAAGAGTTAAGTGCTTGCCGCACTTGCTCAAGAGTGATAGGCTCCTTTCTATACATCATTGAATTCTCAATATCACGATATTTTGAAGTTAATTAAAATAGCAAAGCACATGCTACTGTCTCCTTATTCTTTTTAATTCCGGCAATCTATAAGTCCATGAAAAGTTTATTGAACGCATCTAGATGGTCTTGCAACAAAGTACCTGACTCCATCTTAAATGTGTGAAGACGTCGTTGTAACAACATCCTTGTTGTCACCGATCGGTCCTGGTAAAGACCTTGCAGCTTGTCTCATAACTATTTGGCCATCTTGTCGGTACCTGTACTCATTTCACAAAGCATGTTAGGTGCAAGGGACAGTTGGATGACACTCAATGCATCGCCTTTAATCTTCTCCTAGTCGAAATCCGATGTACCATCGGGGTACTTTTCGTCAATAGCATGGATTGAACCTTCACTCCGCAGTAATACCATCATCTGGATCTTTCAGATATTAAAGTTGTGCCCACTAAATCTATCAATTTCAAATTTCATGGAACTCATCGTTACTTGTTTTTCCTCTTCTACTACAGATAGTATTTGAAAATACAGAGAACCAAAGTAATTCTTTTCTGATGTGGAAGTTCAGACTGTGCTGCAACCACAGAGCATACTCAGACAGAACCTTGGCTCTGATACCAATTGTTAGTGGAAATGTGAAATAAAGAACAAGAGAAAGAACACAAGATTTAACGTGGTTCGGATCCGAATGATCCTACGTCCACCAGAGAACAACTGTCTTTATATATTAACAAAGAAAGGGGAGAGATCCCAAATACACCTAAGAGAATTGTTTCTCAACTCTCTACTCTTACAATGTATTTTGCTATGAATTTTAGGATGGTTTCAACAATGAAGAATGACCATCCTTTTATAGATGACCAAATTTGGGCTCCAAGCACAAAATAAAAAAAGAAAAAATAAATAGAAAATTTGTCCTCTACAAACAAATTTTGCTTGCTCTCCATGTTCATTTCCTAGCCAAGTAAATTGACACATGAAATTTTCTTCCACATGGGTTTGACCCCACAAAAACTAAACCAACTCGTTCATCATGTCTGGCTTAACTTCAATTTTTGTAGTGATTATCAACTTCTATTGAGGTGAACACTTGATAACTGCATTAGAACTGGTCCATTTTCTTCCATGAGTGTCTGTTCCTCGAATGTTATTGCAGGGAACTGTGTGGCTATTGGAAGTTAAAAGGATGGAAGCTCATTTACTTCATACTTCAATAAGTTACTACAATTTTGGAGAACACCGTTATATTAAGCCACGGATAGCTTGTGTACTTTGTTTTTTTGCTTGGTGATTCATATTTGTTTTAAGAATTTAAACTTCATCCTCCAATTATGTGCATAAGCATAGCTAAATTACTTTTCCTTTTCCTCGTTCTTTACCGATTTAATAAGCTACTCCTTGGCATGTTATACTCTGTAACTAGATAAAGTCATGGTTTTACCTTCATATGGCCTTTAAGATGAAGGAGAACTTGAGTTAAAAAAAACATTACCATTAATAGCCGTTGTAGTAAATAAGAGAACAAACAAATATCTTTGCAAAAAAAGAATTTGAGTTTGAAGTTGAGAAACAAACATAGTACTGGCGTGATGAGGTTTCATCTTCGGTATGCTATTGGTGTTTGCTTGGAATAAACTCCTAATTTTCTTGAGTCCAGACACTGATTTTAATATGCATTGACCCTTCATTCAGGATTGAGATGAGCCTACTATACAAAGTATTGACATAAATAGCCACCATAGTGGGTGGCTTTGCTTTTTTGTCCTCCATAACAAAAGTCGTATAAAACTAGTCTTCCTTCTTTTTTATGTATGGAACAAATACATATTTGCCCTCTATATATCAAATATTTTCAAACAACTCTCTATGCTCATTTATCTTTCAACTTCAATTTTTTTTTTCTGTTTTATTTTCCTTTTATTTTACTTTGATTTTTTATTTTTATTTTCTCTTCTTTTTTTTTTTTTTAATTTTTCTCAACCTTTACGTTTTTCATTTTTTCCTTTTCTCCTTTCAACTTCTATTTTTTTTCTCTTTTTAATTTTTCTTTGGTTTTTATTTTTTCTTTTCTTCTTTTTTTCTCATTTTTTTTTCTCAACCTTTATTTTTCTTTTAGTTTTTATTTTGGCTTTTTTTCTTTATATTTTTAATTTTTCTCAACCTTTCTTTTTTTTTTCTTTTTCTTCTCTCAACTTCTATTTTTATTTTCTTTGATTTTTATTTATTTTAACAACCTTGCTCAACAGTTTCTTCAAAGCATTTATCTCTGTGATGTTGTTAGCAACAATAAGCATATCATCAACATACAACAGTACAAAAATCATTGAGTTACCAGACATCTTCTTGTGATACACACAGCTATCAAATGTACTCCTTGAGAATCCATGTGTAGTCATGAATGCATCAAACCTCTTGTACCACTGTCTAGGGGATTGCTTCAAATCATACAAAGACTTCTTCAGTTGGCATACATAGGGAAACCTTCAGGCTGATCCATATAGATTGTATCTTCTAGATCACCATGCAAGAAAACAGTTTTGACATCAAGTTGTTGAAGCTCCAAGTCAAATTGGGAAACCATTGCTAGTAGCATGCAAATTGAGTTATGCTTCACGACCGGATAGAAAATCTCATTGTAGTCAATTCCCTCCTTTTGACTGAAACCCTTTGCAACCAATCTCACCTTGAACGTAGCATCTTCCACTTCTGAAATTCCCTCTTTCTTTCTGTAGATCCATTTGCATCCAACTGTCCTCTACCCCTCTGGCCTTTCAACTAAGACCGATGTCTGATTTTTGTGAAGAAACTCCATCTTTTCTGTCATAGCTAACCGCCATTGTGCAGCATCTTTGCAAAAAGTTTCTTCAATATACGAAGAGGGCTCAAGATCCTTAATCTCTTCTTCTGCAGCTACGAACGCATATGCAATCAGATTTGCTTGCTCTATAAGGCGTTCCAGTTTCCGTAACTGTCTTTTGTCCCTTCTCTTCGCAATTGTGTATGGTTCATTGATAACAAGTTCTTTAAGATCTACATCATTTGACTCATCAACTTGAGTCTCTTGATCCTTCTCATTGGTAAGATCCACCGGTAGCTCCACCGGCTCATTGCTCTCATTTCCTGATAACTCCACAGAAACTTTACGAGGATCAAGTATAGAGGATTCATCAAAGGTAACATCTCTACTAACTACAAATTTGAGTAAAGACAAACACCAAAGTTTGTACCCTTTTACTCCATCCACATACCCTACGAATATGGCCTTTCTAGCCCTTGATTCAAGCTTTCCTTCATTAACATGATAATAAGCTGGACACCCAAATACTCGCAAGTATGAATAGTTAGAGGGTTCACCTGACCATACCTCATTCGGGGTCTTAAAGTTAATCGCTGATAGTTAGAGGGTTCACTTTGGATATTTTGTCTTGTAGGAGCATACAACGAGCCTTTTCAAGTAGAGTTCTATTCATCCTCTCGGCAACTCCATTCTGCTGTGGGGTGTGCCTGACCGTCTTATGTCTTGAGATCCCGTAAACCTTGCAGAAATCATAAAACTCTTCACTTCAAAACTCCAAGCCATTGTCTGTGCGAAGATACTTGATTTTCCACTCCATTTGATTCTCAACCAATATCTTCCACTCCTTAAATGCTTCAAAAGCATCACTTTTTGCCTTCAAGAAATGCACCCAAACCTTTCGTGAAAAATCATCAATAAATGTGAGAAGATACCTCTTTCCACCCTTCGATGGAACTTTAGAGGGACCCTATAAATATGAATGGATGTAGTCTACTACCCCACCCGTCTTGTGCTTGCCAGTACTGAAGCTAACCTTCTTCTACTTCCCTAGGACGCAGTGCTCACAAAATTCAAGTGTGCTGATCTTCTCACCATTCAAAAGGTTTCGGTTGCTCAACATCTCCAATCCTCATGCGCTCATATGACCCAGTCTCATGTGCCATAATCTTGCCTTATCATCATTTGATAACTGCACTGTAGATCCATTAACAGAGCCAATAATGGTGCTTCCTGTCAGTATATAAAGGCCATCCTCTAGCTTGGCCTTCAGCATGACTAAAGAACCTTTAGTCACCTTCATAGTTCCTCCTTCGCTCATGTACTTATAGCTTTGTTTATCCAGAGTACCCAGGGAGATCTAATTCTTCTACAGATCAGGAACATGGTGGACTTCAGTAATAGTCCTTACGATACCATCATGGCAACGAACCCGAACTGAGCCAATGCCAACTATTTTACAAGTTGCATTATTGCCCATTACTACAGTTCCTCCACTTTTCTCATAGTTTTTGAATCAATCTCTTTGGAATGTCATATACAGAGTACAACCAGAGTCTAGCACCCATTTATTGTCATAGACTCCACTATTGAATGATGTTGTAAGTACATATTCATTATTAGAATCATGTACTTGTTCAACAATGGATGCACTCGGCTTTTCTTTGGACTTTGACGTTGGGCAATCTCGTTCAAAGTGCCCCTTCTTGTGACAGCCTCAACATTCTGCATTCTTCTTGTTCACACGAGACTTCTATCTGTGCTTTGATTTTCTCCTTCCCTGTTGGCTAGTACGGCCTCTCACAAAGAGCCCACTAGCTTCATCATCTTTGTCTCCTACAAAATGCCTCCGCACATCACAAGAGTTAAGTGCTTGCCGCACTTGCTCAAGAGTGATAGGCTCCTTGCTATACATCATTGAATTCTCAATATCACGATATTTTGAAGTTAATGAAAATAGCAAAGCACATGCTAGTGTCTCATTATTCTTTTTAATTCCGACAGTCTATAAGTCCATGACAAGTTTATTGAACGCATCTAGATGGTCTTGCAACAAAGTACCTGACTCCATCTTAAATGTGTGAAGACGCCGTTGTAACAACATCCTTGTTGTCACCAATCGGTCCTGGTAAAGACCTTGCAGCTTGTCTCATAACTGTTTGGCCATCTTGTTGGTACCTGTACTTATTTCACAAAGCATGTTAGGTGCAAGGGACAGTTGGATGACACTCAATGCATCGCCTTCAATCTTCTCCTAGTCGAAATCCAATGTACCATCGGGGTACTTTCCGTCAATAGCATGGATTGAACCTTCACTCCGCAGTAACGCCATCATCTGGATCTTTCAGATATTAAAGTTGTTGTGCCCACTAAATCTATCAATTTCAAATTTCATGGAACTCATCGTTACTTGTTCTTCCTCTTCTACTACAGATAGTATGTGAAAATACAGAGAACTAAAGTAATTCTTTTCTGATGTGGAAGTTCAGACTGTGCTGCAACTGTTTTATCCCCTTTTTCTATAGCTCGAAGGGTTGAAAAAACATTGGTTTTGACTTTTCAAACTATTTCAAAACTTTAAAGAAAATTTCAAAATAATTTAAGAAAATATAGAGTCGCCACTTGATTTTTTATAGAAAATATCAAGAAAAACTTAAAGAATTTTAAAGACTCGAAAACAGAAACAAATCCTTAAAATTAGAGAAAATGGGCAAGGATTCTGGTAACGGCTTGAGAAGGTTTTTAAGGCACTCAAGAAGCGTCCGTGAAAGCGGTTGACCAAAAGACAATTTGACTGATTTGTAAAAATGACCAAATTTTGAAAACAATGGCTAACTTTGTAAAATCTTGAATTAATTTGCAAACGTGGCACTTATTCCATTCGCGTGAAAAGTAGTTTATCTAGGTTGAAGAAAAAATTAACATAAATTTGAATTTTTACCGAACTTAAGAAAAATATATTAATTTATGAAAAGTAAATTAGGAAAGAGTCAATTTTTAATCAAAGGAGAAAACAATATTTTGCAAGATAAGACTATTTATGAAAAATGCCAAATCGAGACAAATATCCGATTAATTAAACATTTTGGATTTTTCAAGAGAAATAATATTTGAAGTTGGAAAAGATCACTTTTAACTTGAATAAACCACTTGTAACATGAACAAAAGTAAACGCCATTTTGATTTTTTTAAGGTTTATTTATAAAGGGCTATTCCCAAGACAAGACTATGTGATAAATGACAAAAGAAAAATAATAATAAAGATAAAGCAAAAATGCCAACTCGAAGGGGACTTTATTTCAATTTAACCAAATTTAAGAGTTTAATTACATACAAATAAATCAAACATGAATTACAAATAAATAAATAAATAAAAGAGAGAAGTTAAGAGAAACGGATTTTGAACCCGTTTGGACCTTCCCGGCTTTAATCCTTAATTTTTTATAGGCTTTTTAGCCTATTTCAATTTTTCTCGCCTTCGTCTTCGACCTTGTAAACTAGCTTCCCTTTCTCGTCTTTCGCTGTGTATCAATGGTCTACTACTGTATACTCGAGGTATATTGCTGCAAATCAGTCTTTTTTGGGGACTTAGGCATGAGGTTGGACTCAAGTTTGATATGGGCCCTCTTGGCCCATAAGGATATGCATATGTGGGAGGAGAGAGTCCATTTGGACTCGAGATAGCATCACATGCAGCAAGAAAAAAGGATTAAGAATTAAAATCATATCATTCAGAAATTAATAGGCAAGAAGAAATGAAAGTTAACATTTTTTTTTTTTCCCAACACGAGAATGTTATACTTAGGATAATAGATTCATCAACTGACAGGAAAATTCCCCAAATGAATTATGCAAATTTAAAATGAAATTGAGTAGTGCCATGGGTGTTGCATAAACCATATCATATACAGACAACATGAACATAACCCATTTGTTCAAAATAATAACACATTGATTACTCAAGGGAGCAAGAGGTAAAATAAATCTACTGTCAAAGACTAACGCAGGGAAAAATAAGAAAAAGGTTCATAGGCAATCCACTTTTTTAGGACACACTGTTATCATAGTGTCAGGGTCATACCTATGATTAGAGAAAGGAATGAGGAAGGAACATAAAAAAAAACAAAAACCACAACATGATTCAACTTACAGAACTTCAGAGAAACCACAATATTGATCAAGACAGAGAAATAAGGGAGAACTAAACGCTATTGTATTTCAGTGAAATGAAAAATACGCTTCTTCATTCAAGGGAGAACTATTTAAAGAACATTCTCTGAAATTCAACGTCCAACAAAAATCCCATCTTTAAACCTTTCCTAAGTAAGAAAACAGTGACTTAAGACAAACTATGGCCTAAACCCGTTAAAGCTTCAAGCTACAAATCAATGATAAATAGTACATGACTTATTATATCCTAGCTTCAGATATGGAAGACTGATATTCAAAAATGGCAAACACAAAATCCCTTTGTACACCGCAACACAACGGATTGTATAAACATGGTTAAAGGCGAACATTGTGATGCAATATTCACACCAGATATCGTAAATGAACACGTTTCATCACTTAGCCAAGGATTTAATCAGATGAGACTACTAACAAAATGAACAAGCAGGTCACACAAAGGTTCTTCTATCCGATGTTGTCTACTATTTATGGATAAAAAATCAGATCATAGCCTACACATCATTTAAATAAGAGAAAAAGTGAGGCTAAGAATATTAAATAAGTAACTGGAGTCCTCACAGATTCCTCCCATACCAGATACGCAGTCAAAGATCATGTAACCAGTGCCTTAATTCAAATCTTCTTAAAAAAAACTTTGTTAAAGCCATAGTGTCAAAAAGAAATATAACATTCTTAACCTTTTCCATGGGCATGAAATAATGTTAAACAACTCTACATTCATGAAACATCAATCAAAATAATCCACACAACAACATACTGCTAGAAGCTTGAGTTATTATTTTTTCTAGCAGGACACACGTAACCTTATAAGCTCTCAATTCCAACGGATTCTATCATTACAACATAAACAAGACCAACCTCACGCTTAAGATAAAACACAATCCAGAAGAACAGATTCTAAATTTGCGAACTTTACATAGATTCCATTATCCAAAATAATTTCACAACAACAATGAATATTCCAATCACCGATAGAATCCCATACTACAACATTCGAACACAAAACAAACAGAAAATGCGGAGAGACAAGATATTCACCTGTTTCTAGGCAGCGAACTTGGGACTACGAACTTTTAAGGACAAAACCTCCACTGGAATTCGTATTCTCGAATTTATTTAGCCGGAGTTCAAATGAGTTCGTCGGAATTTTGGTTTTCAATTGTTTTTCTTCCTCTCGGATTTTGGTTACGTGAGGTTAGAAGCGTGAGCCTCCAGAACCCCCAATTTTTCCCCAAAAATCCTCTCTCTTTTTAACCCTCAACCTACACTTTCTATTTATAGGCAAATGGGGGCTGCCAATGGGGGGAAAACAGAGGGGTATTAAGGGAAATTGATTAGGAATTTGGATAAAGTTTTGAAATTCGAATTTTCGGATAAGAAATTGGGTTTTGATGAACTTAGATGAATTTTTGGGGAAGATTCATGGGTGATTTTGGGGGGAAAACGAATTCCTTCTGAGAACCAATTGAAATCGAACAACCATCGTACTATGATAGTATGAATTAGCTGGATTCTCAGGAATCCGAACGTTGGGATGAGGTGAGTTGTCGAGTTTCTAGAACATTCGACGAAAGCACGTTAACGGAATCCAATGGGATTTGACGAAATTGACGGAGGGTTGAATGGATTTGAAGTCGTTTGGTTGATTTGGGTTCGAGAGTTGACGGAGGTTTGGATGGTGTTGCCGTGGTTGACATCGAGTGTTGTTTGGTGAGAGAGGAATCGGGGAAAGAGAAAGAGATATGTGTGTATTGTATGTATAGGTGTGTGTGTGGCTGATTTTGGGTAAAATGGGAGAAGAGTGGGTCGGGTCTTTAGGGAAATTGGGCCTGGGGTGATGAAATAAATGAAGGGAATAAGAAGGGAAGCCCAACTTAACACTTTGGTCAATCTAAATTAATAAAATGAGCCAAATTGAATCAATTGGACAAAATTGAGATGAAATTAATTATTTACCAAGCTTCTCAAATTCAATAATTCCAAAATAAATATTTAATAAAACACAATTATTTTGTTTAAAATTTAAGGAACTAATTATGTCATCAATTCCTTATTTTAAAAATCAATTTTGAGAAAAGTAGAGTATTTGTAATTTTACCCAAACGCTTCACTCAAAATAAATTCCAAAATATTTTCTTTAAATGAAGAATTATATGACTTTGTATAATTAAACACAAAACATATCAATCTCGCCTAAAATTCAAAAGGTAGGCTTGGAAATATTTTCAAAAATAATTTATTTTAATAAAATAATTATTTTAAAATTATTAGGAATCAAGAAGCTCGAAAACTAATACGTAGTGGGGAGGGCAAAAATTAGGTGTCAACAACTGCCCCCTCCCTTTGGGTAGAGTGGATGCAAGTAACCCTGGGTAAAGGGAGTTTGACGTTCCTAATTTTGTCCGACCACAGATTTGTCTCTCAAAAGCAGTTAGGTTTCGCACGAATTTCAGGGAATTATGGTCGGGCCATGGTATTGGATTTCCTACATATCTCAGGTTGTATGAGAATTCAGGCCATTTGTAGTTCATGAAGCTTGATTTTTAAGCACAATTTCCAAAGAATTCACAAACTATCCCGGTTTTAAATTTTGGTGAAGCCGAAAAGCTGGGGAATAGGAGGAGATTGGGGGAGGTTGGAACACAGTCGAGTTTTCAACATAGAGCCCAGCCTACATATCCCTGAGATTCAAGGAATCAGACTGCTTGTAGTTCGACTCAATCGGTAGAAAAGATAGTCTCTTATACTAAAACGACCTTTGGCTCAGATGAGTGACAAGTAAGATGAGGTATGGAAAAGGGTCTTGTAACCTCTTAACCATGAATGTGGATCTCTTCACATCCCTAGGTAAGGATTTACCAGGACATAATTTCCAATTCTCTAGGTGTATTGTCACTCGAATTTGAAGGAAAAGGAAAGTTACTTCCGGTGTAGGTTTAGAAGTACCCCGAAAGTGAAACTGAAACCAAAAGTACCAAATGCCCACATGCCTTCTGATAGGGGTGTGGTTTGATGGTGGTGGAAGTGTCCTTTAGCTCGCGTCCAAAGAGTTTGATATTCCTCTTCGAACTATGTCCCAGTTCGCTGCTAAGAAAAAGTTCCACGTTATGCTGCGTCCTTTTTGGAGTCGTCCGCACCATATTCCTGTGTGAATTATTTCTGATCAGTAGTGCTGTCCTTTCCTGACCCTGCTTTTGGAAGACAATGGTTTCCGCAACAGTATAGGTACAACAACCATCTCGGTTGATATGATGGACTTTTGGAAGTTGACTCTTTGTTCCAAAATGGGGTGGCTCTCTTGGCCACCGACGACATTTTGGGTAGAACGGTTCTTGCACCGTTTGACCTTTTGTTTGATAACCTTCTTGGCTACTGGTATGATATCGTATATGACCTTGGGTAAGTCCTGCGCATCCTTAGTATCGATACGACTTATAGATATCCCTTGAATCGTCAATCTTTGGGTAATCTCGCGCATCATTCGATGTTGGATATGAGGTGACTTATAGATATCCTTTGAGTTGCTAGCTTTTGGGTGATTCTGCACATTATCCTACCTTGGATAAGAGATGGCTTATAGATATCCCTCGAATCACTAGCTTTCGGGAAATCCTGCACATCATCCAACCTTGGATATAATATGACTTATAGATATCTCTCAAATTGTCGATCTTAGGTAATCCTGCGCATAATCGATCTTGGATATGGCACGACTTATAGAGAACCTTCAGACCTAACAATTTGGTAATCCCGCATATTCTTCGGTAAGGATTTAGTTGTGGCTTATGGATAACCTTCAAACTATCGATCTTTTGGGTGATCTTGCATACTATCCAGTTAGGATGTCGTTGCGACTTATGAATGACCCATGGACTATTAATTTTAAGGAAATCTCGCACACTGTCCAGTCTCGAATATTGTGACTTACAGATGACCTTCAGATTGTCAATTCCTGGGAAGTCTAGTTTGTCGTCCGTCTCCGGATAACGACTTAAAGACGTCCTTTTGGATCATGTACTTCTTCAATTTTGATATGTTGATGAATTCAAATATCGGTTAATGAAGTATTGAAATATCCTCGACGCCGGCTATATTGCCTTTTGCATGGTCAACAGAATATAAAATGCTGAGATATCCTCGACGCCAGATTGTGTCATCTTCGCGTGGTCAACGGATATAGGTGCTCCAGAGCATCTTCCAAAATCAGACTCTATTGTCTGGCATGGTGAGCGATTGTGGAGACTTATCTGAATGGCATGATGGCCCTCTCGGCATGGCCCTCTCGGCATGAAATGAAATGGCCCTCTCGGCATGGCCCTCTTGGCATGAAATGAAATGGCCCTCTCGGCATGAAATGAAATGGCCCTCTCGGCATGGCCCTCTTGGCATGGAATAAAATGGCCTTCTCGGCATGAAATAAAATGGCCCTCTCGGCATGGCCCTCTTGGCATGGAATGAAATGGCCCTCTCGGCATGGCCCTCTTGGCATGGAATGAAATGTCCTGCAATGAGCTAAGATGGCATATAATGAAATACGATTAAACGTTATGTGACACAATATGATGGGATGCAACATGATGCAATATGATGCATTGGAATGCAATGCCATATGGTGCAATGGAATGCAATGCAATATGGTGCAATGGAATGCAATGGGATGTAATATGATGCGATATGATGCAATGGGATGTGATGGGATGTAATATGATGCAATATGATGCAATGGGATGTGATGGGATGTAATATGATGCAATATGATGCAATGGAATGCAATGCCTTATGGTGCAATGCAATGCAATGAGACGTAATATGAGGCAATATAATGCAATGGCATGGGATGGGATGTAATATGATGCAGTAAGATAGCCTTTTTGACGATCCCCATCCTCTTCTTTTGGCATTGACAAGCGTCAGACTTTTCAGCTTTGACGTAGTAAGATAGACTTTGGGCTAATCTGTTGATGTGCTGATTCCTTTGAATGTACCTGCGCTTAAGGTAAACAATTAGTAGACACAGTTTCGCTTTTTCTAAAGACTATAGTCAAATTTTGGGAAAGCTTTAAAGAGAGCATTTACAATATAAACGATCTGGTTTGCTAAACAAAAAAAATCATTTTGGAGATAAGTGAATAGTTAAACCCATTTCTGGGGACAACTGTAACTACCACTTTCGAACGTTATAAGTTTGTTTTGACCCATGACGGATTGGAGGAGGATGTCCCTACTCTCCTTGTCAGGTGATCTCTTTGATCGTACCGTTATGCCGACTCTTTCGAGTATACCTGCGCTCAAGAAAACCATTTAGTAGACACAAAGTCGCTTTTACTAGCGACTATTATTAGGAAAAGTCTTGAATAAAATCTTCATAACAAAGATAAGACGCTTTTGTTTGACATCCACATCTTTTGAAGCCGGATAGACAAATCAAGAGGCCCTTGATCCTGAATGAGTTATTCAACCCATCTTTGGAGCTGTCCAAGAATACTGTTCTCGAGCATTATGTGCTTTTGGTGCGATTCTTGATTTGCTCAGGGTATTTGAAAGAGACCCTATTTATGTACGGTGATCCCTGCATCCAGAGAAAAATTATTAGTTTTGGGTGAAACTACTCCGCGTTGACCTCCTTAGATCTCTGGTTCGCTCCTTGCTATCTTTCGGGTGCTCCGTCATGTTTGGACTTCCGCCCTGACTCCCCACTTAAATAGATGTAAGGCAAAACTAGTCAAGAAAATATGTATAGATTTTCAAAAAATAATTAGGGTTTTGAAATCATAGATTTGAAAACTTGTGTGAAAGTTTTTTAGCAAAACTCTGCCAGTCATGTCATGTGCTAGCTCAACGAACGTTTTCCACTTGAGTTCTGTCTATGTGCGACACCCAATGAAGGATCTCTAGAAACTCATTGTTGTTGCTGGGGAAGTTTAATAGCATAATTTGCAGAAGCTTGTCATAGCTGGGGGATTTAGGCTATTTGCACTATATCACAGCTGGCGATTTCTAAGTTTGCCTTTGAATTCTCGGTGCTGGGGAATTTGGAACTCATTCTAAAGTATTAGTGGAAATTTTGAGGATTTACTCAAAATTTCTGCCCCAGTTAGATACTATTTGAGATGATCTCGACTTTTGGGGAATTTTGAGACTTTCTCCCAGAATCTTTGTTGGTCTTCAGTCTCTTTGCCAAAAGATGATCTTCTTCTTTGGAATTTTCGAGATTCCTTCCCGAAAATTCTGCCCCAGTTTCCATTTTCTGGGGTGATATGACCGAGCCGTTGGGGCGCCTACGTATCCCGTTGAAGCAGGAATCAAGTCAAACGTAGTTCAGAACTACACTAGGGGGATATAGAAAAAATCTAAAGGGTTGACCGAAGCCGACATAGGCCGCCTACGTATCTCATTCTTGAGAATTCAGGTCAAACGTAGTTCGTACATAAAAAGGGAAAGTAAGATTTTCCTAAGGAGTTGACCGAAGCCGACATAGGCCGCCTACGTATCTCATTCTTGAGAATTCAGGTCAAACGTAGTTCGTACATAAAAGGGAAAGTAAGATTTTCCTAAGGGGTTGACCGAAGCCGACATAGGCCGCCTACGTATCTCATTCTTGAGAATTCAGGTCAAACGTAGTTCGTACATAAAAGGGAAAGTAAGATTTTCCTAAGGGGTTGACCGAAGCCGACATAGGCCGCCTACGTATCTCATTCTTGAGAATTCAGGTCAAACGTAGTTCGTACATAAAAAGGGGATAGATATTGAAGCTACTACAAAGCATAAAATGATTATACTAAGAAAAGTACGATTACAAGGAAAGGAAACATAGAGAAGAGACTATCTTCAGACGTAGTATCTCTTCACTGCATCGGAGTTGATTGGCTTGGTCCACTCTCGACCATCCATCTCGGACAGGATTAGGGCCCCTCCAGATAGCACTTTACGTACCACATATGGTCCTTGCCAGTTTGGAGCAAACTTGCCTTTGTATTCTTCTTGATGGGGAAATATGCGTTTGAGAACCAATTGTCCTACTTCAAACGTGCGAGTTCTCACTTTCTTGTTGAAGGAACGCATCATCCGTTGTTGGTATAGCTGACCATGGCATACAGCCTCCATTCGCTTTTCATCAATTAGCATGAGTTGTTCACATCTAGCACGAACCCATTCTTCGTTACTCAGTTTAGCCTCTTGAATAATCTTCAAGGAAGGTATCTCCACCTCGGCAGGTATCACGGCTTCAGTTCCATAAACCAATAGATATGGAGTTGCCCCAGTCGAAGTCTTGACTGTCGTACGGTATCCTAACAAAGCATAAGGCAACATCTCGTGCCAAGATCTGTTGTTCTCAATCATTTTTCTCAATATCCTCTTGATGTTTTTATTGGCGGCTTCTACAGCTCCATTCATTTGAGGACGATACGCAGTCGAATTTTGATGAGTGATTTTGAACTTTTCACAAATTTCTTTCATCAAGTGACTATTCAAGTTAGCTCCATTATCTGTAATGATTGATTCTGGTATCCCAAATCGACAAATCAAGTTGTTCCTCACAAAATCTGTAACGACTTTCTTGGTCACAGCTTTGTATGAGATAGCTTCCACCCATTTTGTGAAATAATCAATAGCAACTAAGATGAACCTATGTCCATTCGATGCTGTCGGCTCTATCGAACCAATGACATCCATGCCCCATGCTACGAATGGCCATGGTGAACTCATTGTGTAGAGTTCATGTGGAGGCATCCGAATCAAGTGTCCGTGTATCTGGTACTTTGGGCATTTTTGTACGTACTTGTTGCAGTCATTCTCCATAGTCATCCAAAAATAACCCGTCCTCAAAAATTTTCTAGAGAGAGCGAATCCGTTCATATGAGGTCCGCAAACTCCGGCATGTATTTCTTCCAGTAACTTTGTGGCTTCTGCGACATCAACACATCTTAGAAATCCTAAATTTGGGGTCCTCCTGAATAGGATTTCCCCGCTTGGGAAATAACTCTTTGCCAAACGTCGTATTGTCTTTTTTTGAATGTTACTGGCATCTTCGGGGTATGCCCCAGACTCTAAATACCTCTTGATATCAAAGTACCACGGTTTTCCATCGGCCTCTGCTTCAACATGTGCACAGTGTACTGGTTTCTCCCTCAAACTTATTTCCAGAGGATCAATGTAACTTCTATCTGGGTGTTGAATCATGGAGGATATAGTAGCTAAAGCATCAGCAAACTCGTTTTGTATTCTCGGGATATGTCTGAAGTCAATCTCCTTGAATTTTTTGCATAAATCCTGTACTAGCTCTACGTAAGGGGTGATTTTGGAGTTCTTCACAGCCCAATCTCCTCGCACTTGGTGAATCAATAGATCTGAATCTCCAATGACTAATAACTCTCGAACACCCATGTCAAGTGCTAAATCGAGGCCTAGGATGCAAGCTTCATACTCAGCCATGTTGTTGGTGCAAGGGAAACGTAGCTTGGCAGTTACCGGGTAATGCTGACCTGTTTCTGACACTAAAACCGCTCCAATTCCTGAACCTTTGAAATTGACCGCTCCATCAAAGAACATCCTCCATCTGGGGTATGCTTCAGCTATGTCTTCTCCCACGAACAAAACTTCTTCATCCGGGAAGTAAGTACGGAGTGGCTCATATTCATTGTCAACTGGATTTTCAGCTAGATGATCTGCTAGGGCTTGTCCTTTGATTGCCTTTTGGGTCACATACACGATGTCAAACTCACTTAACAACATCTGCCATTTGGCCAACTTCCCTGTAGGCATGGCTTTCTGAAATATGTATTTCAAAGGGTCCATTCTAGAAATGAGATATGTTGTATACGAAGATAAGTAATGTCTCAGCTTCTGGGCAACCCAAGTCAAAGCACAACACGTCCTCTCAACCAAGGTGTAGCGAGCCTCGTACGGAGTGAACTTCTTACTCAAGTAATAGATCGCCTTCTCTTTCTTGCCGGTTTCATCGTGTTGTCCGAGGACGCATCCAAAAGCATTCTCTGAGACTGACAAATATAACAATAACGGACTTCCTTCTCTTGGTGGAACCAAAACGGGCGGGGCGGATAAATAGTCTTTGATCCTATCAAAAGCCTTTTGGCACTCTTCTGTCCACTCGTTCAATGCATCCTTCTTCAACATCTTAAGGATTGGCTCGCATATGACAGTCGACTGGGCAATGAACCTACTAATGTAATTCAAACGCCCCAAGAAACTCATGACTTCTTTCTTGGTCCTCGGTGGGGGCAACTCCTGAATTGTCTTGATCTTGGAAGGGTCGAGTTCGATGCCCCTCCTACTGACTATAAACCCCAATAATTTTTCGGCTGGCACACCGAAGGCACATTTAGCAGGATTCAGCTTCAAGTTATACTTTCTCAATCGATCAAAGAATTTCCTCAGGTGTGTCAAATGATTCGAACTTTCGCGAGATTTGATGATTATGTCATCCACATATACCTCAATTTCCTTGTGGATCATATCATGAAAGATCGTTGTCATTGCCCTCATGTAGGTTGCACCAGCATTTTTTAGACCGAACGGCATTACCCTGTAGTGATAAACACCCCAGGGAGTGATGAAGGCCGTCTTTTCTGCGTCTTCTTCATCCATTAAGATCTGATGATACCCGGCGAAGCAATCCATGAAAGACTGCATTTCATGTTTCGCGCAGTTGTCGATGAGAATGTGAATGTTGGGTAGAGGAAAATTATCCTTAGGACTTGCCCTGTTCAAGTCTCTATAATCAACGCAAGTCCTAATTTTCCCGTCCTTCTTTGGCACCGGAACAATATTGGCTAGCCAGGTTGGATACTTTGTGACCTCCACAACTTTAGACTGGATTTGCTTTGTCACTTCTTCTTTAATTCTTAAACTTAAATCTGGCTTGAATTTTCGCATTTTTTGCTTTACTGGATCAAACTCTGGATTGATTGGCAACTTATGTGACACGATGTTGGTGCTCAATCCTGGCATGTCATCATAGGACCAAGCAAATACATCGATGTATTCTTTTAACAAGCGTATGAGTTCTCTTTTCTGTGCTTCCGTCAGGTGAACACTGATTCTTGTTTCCTTTACTTCATCATGGCCCCCTAGATTGACCACTTCAGTTTCTTCCAGGTTAGGCTTCTCGCGGTTTTCAAATTCTTTCAAATCCTCTGTTAGCTGTTCCTCATCATAGCTTTCCCATTCATTGTCATTCAGATCACTGTGTTCATTTAGCTCTTGACATGACATGATATTGGCAGGTTTTAAGTTATTATTACGATTTTTAAAACTAGAAATTCGCCCTTTCATCTACCACAGAGGGCGAGGAGTCAGGAGCGGAGTGGATGTCCAATTTTGCAAAGTTTCTCCAGGTGCAGCTTTCCTCACTCCACTAGTCTTTGGGAAATCTTCTATTATAGCATTGCAACCTTCGAACAGAATTCCTATCCCATCCCCCAGACCATCATCCATCGGCATCTCGCGTACAGGAAATGACTGGTACAGCAGTGGCAATGGCTTGGGCAGACCCATTGTTATTCTTTTCTCATTCTCATCTTCCTTTGTTGGCTGGTATCCTAGTCCATATTTGAATGCTTTTTCTGGAATCACGATCGGCTCAATGATACCTTCCAAATTCTTTCCTAGGCCCCGACCAGGCTCGAATCCATTTCTTAGCATCACAGTTGCCATCATCTTATAGATAGAAGGCATGGAAGTCTGGCATGTTAGGTCCTCTTCAGCAGCATTCACGATTTCCACCGTATAAAAATTACTGCCCCTTGGAATATCTTCAATCACAGGTACATAACCATTAGGGTGGCTCAAGTGACTCCCTTCGCCCTGGATGACCACCTCGTGGCCATCCCAGATGAATTTCAATAATTGATGAAGAGGTAATGAAATCGCTTTTGCACCATGGAGCCACGGTCTCCCGAGGAGCAGATTGTAACTAGGATTAATATCCATAACATGAAATTTAGTCTTGAACTCGGCGGGTCCCATTTGGATGTACAAATCAACTTCGCCTATAGTGTCCCTCTGTCCTCCATCGAAAGCTCGCACATTAACATGGCTTTGACGGACCTTTCCCAAATCGTAACCCATTTGAGTCAATGTGGAAAGGGGGCAAATGTTCAGACCAGATCCGTCATCTATCAGAACCCGATTAATCACATGGTCACGACAAATAACAGAGATGTGCAGTGATTTGTTATGCATTATTCCTTCAAAAGGTAACTCTTCTTCACTGAATGATATGCGATGACTTCCCACAACGTTACCTATCATTGCGGCCAGATTTTCAACACTCGTACCAACGGGCACATAGGCTTCATCTAGGACCTTCAACAACGCTTGTCGGTGGTATTGGGAACTCATTAGTAATGCCCACACGGAGATCTGTGCTGGAGTCTTTTCCAAATGCTTAACAATAGAATATTCTTTTGGTTGCATTCGCCTCCAAAACTCTTCGGTTTCTCCCTCAGTAATCGGCCTTTTCTGTGAATCCTTCTTGTAAGAGTCGTTGGCTAAATTCTCAGGAATGTAGCACCTTCCGGACCGAGTCATCCCATGGGCAGCAGCAGTCTCTACAATAAACTCTTTTCTAGGCGGTGTTGGGACATATGCCTGAGTCGGGGCGGTCATTACCACAAATGGGGGCCTTTCATTAACACTTAAGGCAGCCACGACCTTCTCTATCTTCTCTACCCCTTCTGTCCTCTTAGGCTTTTCCGAATCGACCTTAGTGATAGTCTTACTAACTGCCCATTCATCTTCTATTTCAATCATGTTAACCGTAGCCCCTCCATGGTTAGGTAACGGATTACTATTGACATTTGGAGCTGGTGTTTGAAGAGTAATGACTTTATGATCGATCAGGTCCTGGATCTTATGTTTCAAATTAATACAATCTTCGGTACTGTGGCCGACTCCTCCAGAATGATAGGCACAGTTTTGATCAGCATGATAGAATCGGGAATTAGTATTAGTGGGCTTTGGTTGGACAGGCTGGAGATAACCGGCTGCTCTTAATCTTTCAAAAAGCTGAGTGCGACTTTCAGCCAGCGGTGTGAAGTTTCGAAGAGGTTTCCTTTCAAGATTTGGACGAGGAAGGTTGTTTTGAGTAGCGGGAGGTGGTACTTGCTGATAATTTGGAGCTACATGGATGTTAGCTTGGCGATTTGGGGTGGTGGTTTGGACATTAGGCTAATAATTTGGCAATGGAGCTTGGTACTGTGGTAGGACGTTTGGTTGTGGAGCTTGGTACTGAGGTAGGACATTTGGTTGTGGAGCTTGGTATTGCGGTAGGACATTTGGCTGTGGAGCTTGGTATTGAGGTAAGATATTTGGTTGTGGAGCTTGGTATTGGGGTTGAGCGTAGAATACTGATTGAGGACTCGGGGGTGGCGGAGAAGAAAGAGTATTCCTGGGTCTGAATCTCCTTTTCAAATTAGCAATAGAATCAGTGGATACCGCAGTCACGTCTTCTCTTTTCTTCCTAGGGAACCCAGAGGATCCCGCGAATGTTGGAGTCTGGATAATTTTCCCAGTTCGAATCCCTTCTTCGAGTGATTCACCAATCTTTACCAAATCTGCAAAGGTTGCCCGAACCGCAGACACCATTCTAGTATAGAACTCGCCTTCTTGAGCACGGAAAAATACCGCTACCATTTCCTCCTCAGTCATAGGAGGTTGTACCTTAGCGGCTTCCTTTCTCCAGCGATAAGCATAATCTCGAAAGTATTCACCGCTCTTTTGTTTGATTCTATTTAGTGAATGCCGGTCAGGAACTATTTCCACATTATAAGCGAACCTGTCGATAAAGTCTTTGGCCAAAGCCTTCCAGCTAGACCATTTTCTCAGTTCCTGGGACGTGAACCAATCCAGAGCTTCGCCGCTTAAACTTCGGCTAAATAGACGCATTAGCAGCGCCTCGTTCCTCCCAATTCCAACCATTTGATCACAGTATCTCCTCAAGTGAGCCATGGGATTTCCAGTACCACCGAATGTTTCAAATTTGGGGACCTTGTATCCTTCTGGCAGGTCTACACCGGGATGGACACACAAATCATCATAACCAAGGCCATCATTATCCCCCGGTCCATGAGACTCTTTGATCCTCATAATCTCTTCATTCATTACACGCAACTTTTTTTCATGCTCGATCCTTCATTCTTTTTCTTTCTCCTCATAAAAGTCTACCTCAGGATTAGGAAAAGGGTTATGGAGATCGGGAGATGTGACGACATGGAAAGCAGTTGGGGGTATAGGTCGGATGTGAGATGGATTTGGGATAGTGGCGGAAGGGTTTTGGTATGCTGAAGTGTGATTTTGAGGATGAACGGAAGTTGGATTGTAGGCAGGGAGGACATTTTGGGGGTTAAAGGTGTTTTGTGGAGTTTGAGAGTGGTTCTGTGGGATTTGAGGATGGATTTGCGGAGTTAGGGAAGGATTTTGTGGATGGTAAGCATCTGGGTTATTGTCTTGGTTGGTGTTTTGAATGGGTGGAGTATGAGTTTGATGAATTGGTGGATTATTTATGATTGGGTCTGTAGGAAGTTGAGAGGCGGAAGCTAATGAAATGTTATTTGGATGGTTCCCGAGGTCAAACGTGTTGAGAGGAGAGGTTTGGAGTGGAGGACCGTGCCCTCCCAGGACGGGAGCATTAGTAGTGATGGCCAGATTAGCCAAGTCTCTAGTACGATTCACCTCCTCTTGAAGAATTTCTAGCTTTCTTGCGAGTTCAGCAATCATCTCGCTTTGTTCTGCTATAACATTGTCCCTGATGGCCAATGCGCTATCCTCGTCGTTTCTAGTCATATTTGAATGATGGCTAAGGGATGGGATTTTGCGAGTTTTTGATCGGGTGAAGTAATGATGTTCAGCCAGCTTATGACAACACAGAGTAGTTTCTATTATCTGTAAAATAAAACAACTCAAAGGTCGATGCGTTAGATTCTATTAGTAATACATAATGCAAGATAATTAGGCAGGAAGTAAACACATAAAGTTGTTTTCATCGTAAGCAAATTGATCCATGGGATATTGACTCAGAATTTTTAATGAACAGGATTTTGTTTATTGATTTGGGATAAACGAGTTTGCCAGGAAGATTGATCGTGAAACGCCTTCCTCTTCTTCTTCTTCTTCGTCCTTATGCCTCTTTCCAGAAAATCAGGGGAATCAAAATTTTTTGAAGATAAGGACCGAGCCAAAAGGCTGCCTACGTATCCCACGAAGGGGAAATCAGGTCCGACGTAGTTCAAATAGTTGAGGGAAATTTTCATTTCATTACACTCTTGTTGGGAATCATTACATTTAGGAAACATGAAAACATAACAACAGCTAAAGAAAAACCTTAACAACTAGCTTCTAGATAAATACGGGCATTCCCGTTTTATTCTACTTCTTCTACCTATTGATCTTCTAAGAGTGAAATGGTGACAATTCCAACTCGACCCTTCCAGCCTCTACCAGGAGTTCCAATTCCATTTTGAAAGCATGACAAGTCTCTAAGTCATGCCCTCCTCTCCCTCCATGATAGTGACAAACATCCTTGAATTTCTTCCAAGCCTTTGACATCATGTTAGGCTTTCTCTCCACTGGCTCTAAGATTTTGGCATGGATGAGCTTTGAATAAATATCATGATAGGATTCCTCGAACTTTGTGAAGTCATACTTGTAAATCTGCACCTCTTCAGTGATAGGCATGCCTGGGTTGACATGGTCACATGTGAGAATGGTCTGCGATCCCCACAGGCTACTTATCTGACCATTGCGGATCATGCAATAAATTCTGGCTTTCAGAGCGATGCATTCATTGGTGGTGTGGCCAAGTTGTTGTGGATGGTATAAGCATTTCTTGTGGGCATCTCTGGACAGGCAGCCAAACCCTTTTGTTTGGTCAGGTTGGAGAATTTCCATATCTCTTAGAGTCTGATAAACTTCCGAGCATGTCATGACCCTGGGGCTCCTAGAAGATCCTCTAAAGTGAGCTTTGAGGGTGATCTTTTCACTTCCTGGCCTAATCCTAGTTGGCCAAACGGCGTTCCCTTTTAGCTTAGCCCAATAGTCATCTCTCACTTTTGGAAACAGGACTTGCTCCATGCTTTCTTTCTCATGGCTCTTGGTTGAATCTTCAACCTTGTACTTGGCAGACTCTTTTTCTTGCGCGATCAATTGTTTGACCTTAGCAATTTCCCTGTCAGTCTGATTGATCTTCCTAACCACTCTTTTGGTTTCTTCCTTCAGCACCTCTTCCACTAAGGCTAACTCCACTATCTGTTTTTTCAATTGACCGGCTCTTGAATCCATGATCAATCTTCCTGAAAGAGTAGGAACGGATCTTAGAAAGTTAACAAAGAATGGTTGAGGTTTTATCTGGGAAACTTGGAAAACCCAGAGTGTTTGGTCGGACTTTTATTTAGTGGGTGTATATTTCTGCCTAAAAGGGCTCTTATGAAAAAATGGGATTGGATCAATTCGCCTTTGATTCAAACAACGCACATAAACACGTAAGACAGTTATATCACACAAGCATATTATAATAAGCGCGTATCCTACTTGGGTGACCCTTTTGAGCCAAGGGTTGGCCTAGCGAGTTTGAAGGAAGTATATGCCTTTTAAAAACAAATCCATTATCCCCAAAATAACGTTTCCATAAATATTCAAAAAGGCATAAATGTTTACAAAGTAGAAAAATAAGGGATACAATCTTTAGGGAAAGGGAAATAACAGTGCAAGAAAAAACAGTCCCACGCAGGGGAGAACAAATGAAAATACTAGCATCCGGATGATCCCTCATCGGTCTTCGCCTTTTTGGCCTTGTCCACCTCGTGCCATATGCGATATCGGTTGCTGATCAAGTGACTTCCACATAATTGTGCTCTACTCTCATAGGTCATCTCTCCTATGCTAGCAATTTGGGAAATCATGCAATCGTCCAAATCAATCAAACACTGTCTGGCGTCACTCGCCTCTTGTCTGGCTCGCTTTAACTCTTCCTTCAATTGGTTTATGGTCGAAGCATCCTCCCTATGTTGCCGCTGATGATCAATCTCACTTGTCTGGAATCTATCCTGAAGCCTGTGAAGTCGAATCTGATGCTCTGATTCTATATCCACAATCTGTGTGGGCTCATTCGGACCAGGTATCAATGTTCCTGCGAGGTTCTTCTTCAACCATTCTTTGTAAGTATCACTAACCTCAGGCTCAAACCCAATACTAAAAGAGATTTCTCTGGTCTTTCTTTCCTTCCACCCCTGTATAATAAATTCTTTGAGCGGTGTCTCGCCTTCCCCATATTCGGTGATGAATCTAGCCATGGGTTCTGTTTGTGGTGTCTCCTGTTTGATTTCAAACTGTCTGAGAACTCTGGCGGGAATGTAAGTACGAGTCCCTCTAAGGCCAGCGAGTACTATAAAAGGTTGTTTGTTTCCTCGAATTATGTATTTCCCTGGATTGAGGTACTTGATTGACCATTGGACATTGTCGTCTCTCAATTCCCCGAATTGCTTGAACCAAAATTCCGGAGTTTTTTCCCTCTTAAATCTATTTATAGTCAACCACATGCTATGGGATGACAAAAGATCGTACCTTGTCAGATGGTCCGTATTCTCCATTCTAGGATCCTTCAACAAATGTTTCATCATCCACCATTGCAAAATAAGATTGCACCCCTGGAAGAAACGAGCCCCTTTTTGACAATTTCCCAAAGCTCGGTATATTTCTGCGACGATCATAGGAGCTAAAGTGTGGAATACCTTAGAAGTGCCGTATTCCAACCCATAGAAGATGGCATGTGTTACCATAACGACGCTTGGATGAATAGTACCATTCGATCCTTGTGGAAATACCATAGTTCCAAGTAGACTAGCCGCGAAAGCAAATGCCCTTCTATCCTTTCATTCTGACTCAGATGCGAATTCATGCCCGAACTTTTGGAAAGAATTGAATCTTCCGAATCTATAGTACAACTCACGAAAAGGAATATTTGGCCCATCAAGCTTTCCTAGCCAGGTATCATCTTTGATCAAAAAGGCATCCTTGATTTTTTGACGGTTCCACACCTCCGGGACTAAGACATTGTTATCCGGTGTCTTTTTCCTTTTGTTGCACATGTGGATGCTTTCATATCTAACTACCACTTCTTCAATAGTAGGGGCCAATTCAACTTCGCCAAAGCGAAATACCATGTTGTCATCATCCCAGAATTCTGTCAACACGTGAATCATCTCAGGCCAAACATCCATTTCTAGAAGTGAAGGTAAGTGACCGATATGCGCCTTAATAGTCTTCTTATCTTCCGAACTCATGTAGGCCCACCAAACCTTAAGAAAATCATCTGGTTTGGTAACCATTTTGAATCTTTTAACCGGGAGTGGTTGAGCCATTCCTACACAAAAACAAACAAAGTAAGCCTTTCCCCCCACCCCGAATGATAATGGATTAGATTAATTGGCATATACTCCTTCAACACATAAGCATGATTCATCTGTGATTGACTCGTGGTCAATAGACGTAGGGTAGATTTTTCTAATGGGCCCAATACCCCCTCAGGTATTGGGTCGTCCTAGGCTCATGCCTAAAAAGGGTTTTGGTTTCGCTCTATCCTAGGTATCTAGAGTGGGCTTTGACCAGGTTCCCAAGTAGACAACTTGGGTTTGGAAATACAAACAGCCATTGGACGCCTAACGTACCAATAAACTGTTGTATTTCCAACAGTTTCATTTGGAATTGATCAATAGAGGCCGCGCAACCGCGAAACCCCAAACAGTTAAATATCATATGAGGAAGTATGCCATGAATGCAAATGACAGGTATAATCACAAAATATTATCATATTAGCATAATTACTCAAATAAGGCCACATAAATCAGTCAAACAATTCTTAAATTTGGTTAGAATCTTAATAACATCCCCAGCAGAGTCGCCATTTCTGTTTTATCCCCTTTTTCTATAGCTCGAAGGGTTGAAAAAATATTGGTTTTGACTTTTCAAACTATTTCAAAACTTTAAAGAAAATTTCAAAATAATTTAAGAAAATATAGAGTCGCCACTTGATTTTTTATAGAAAATATCAAGAAAAACTTAAAGAATTTTAAAGACTCGAAAACAGAAACAAATCCTTAAAATTAGAGAAAATGGGCAAGGATTCTGATAACGGCTTGAGAAGGTTTTTAAGGCACTCAAGAAGCGTCCGTGAAAGCGGTTGACCAAAAGACAATTTGACTGATTTGTAAAAATGACCAAATTTTGAAAACAATGGCTAACTTTGTAAAATCTTGAATTAATTTGCAAACGTGGCACTTATTCCATTCGCGTGAAAAGTAGTTTATCTAGGTTGAAGAAAAAATTAACATAAATTTGAATTTTTACCGAACTTAAGAAAAATATATTAATTTATGAAAAGTAAATTAGGAAAGAGTCAATTTTTAATCAAAGGAGAAAACAATATTTTGCAAGATAAGACTATTTATGAAAAATGCCAAATCGAGACAAATATCCGATTAATTAAACATTTTGGATTTTTCAAGAGAAATAATATTTGAAGTTGGAAAAGATCACTTTTAACTTGAATAAACCACTTGTAACATGAACAAAAGTAAACGCCATTTTGATTTTTTTAAGGTTTATTTATAAAGGGCTATTCCCAAGACAAGACTATGTGATAAATGACAAAAGAAAAATAATAATAAAGATAAAGCAAAAATGCCAACTCGAAGGGGACTTTATTTCAATTTAACCAAATTTAAGAGTTTAATTACATACAAATAAATCAAACATGAATTACAAATAAATAAATAAATAAAAGAGAGAAGTTAAGAGAAACGGATTTTGAACCCGTTTGGACCTTCCCGGCTTTAATCCTTAATTTTTTATAGGCTTTTTAGCCTATTTCAATTTTTCTCGCCTTCGTCTTCGACCTTGTAAACTAGCTTCCCTTTCTCGTCTTTCGCTGTGTATCAATGGTCTACTACTGTATACTCGAGGTATACTGCTGCAAATCAGTCTTTTTTGGGGACTTAGGCATGAGGTTGGACTCAAGTTTGATATGAGCCCTCTTGGCCCATAAGGATATGCATATGTGGGAGGAGAGAGTCCATTTGGACTCGAGATAGCATCACATGCAGCAAGAAAAAAGGATTAAGAATTAAAATCATATCATTCAGAAATTAATAGGCAAGAAGAAATGAAAGTTAACATTTTTTTTTTTTTTCCAACACGAGAATGTTATACTTAGGATAATAGATTCATCAACTGACAGGAAAATTCCCCAAATGAATTATGCAAATTTAAAATGAAATTGAGTAGTGCCATGGGTGTTGCATAAACCATATCATATACAGACAACATGAACATAACCCATTTGTTCAAAATAATAACACATTGATTACTCAAGGGAGCAAGAGGTAAAATAAATCTACTGTCAAAGACTAACGCAGGGAAAAATAAGAAAAAGGTTCATAGGCAATCCACTTTTTTAGGACACACTGTTATCATAGTGTCAGGGTCATACCTATGATTAGAGAAAGGAATGAGGAAGGAACATAAAAAAAAAAAAAAACCACAACATGATTCAACTTACAGAACTTCAGAGAAACCACAATATTGATCAAGACAGAGAAATAAGGGAGAACTAAACGCTATTGTATTTCAGTGAAATGAAAAATACGCTTCTTCATTCAAGGGAGAACTATTTAAAGAACATTCTCTGAAATTCAACGTCCAACAAAAATCCCATCTTTAAACCTTTCCTAAGTAAGAAAACAGTGACTTAAGACAAACTATGGCCTAAACCCGTTAAAGCTTCAAGCTACAAATCAATGATCAATTGTACATGACTTATTATATCCTAGCTTCAGATATGGAAGACTGATATTCAAAAATGGCAAACACAAAATCCCTTTGTACACCGCAACACAACGGATTGTATAAACATGGTTAAAGGCGAACATTGTGATGCAAATATTCACACCAGATATCGTAAATGAACACGTTTCATCACTTAGCCAAGGATTTAATCAGATGAGACTACTAACAAAATGAACAAGCAGGTCACACAAAGGTTCTTCTATCCGATGTTGTCTACTATTTATGGATAAAAAATCAGATCATAGCCTACACATCATTTAAATAAGAGAAAAAGTGAGGCTAAGAATATTAAATAAGTAACTGGAGTCCTCACAGATTCCTCCCATACCAGATACGCAGTCAAAGATCATGTAACCAGTGCCTTAATTCAAATCTTCTTAAAAAAAACTTTGTTAAAGCCATAGTGTCAAAAAGAAATATAACATTCTTAACCTTTTCCATGGGCATGAAATAATGTTAAACAACTCTACATTCATGAAACATCAATCAAAATAATCCACACAACAACATACTGCTAGAAGCTTGAGTTATTATTTTTTCTAGCAGGACACACGTAACCTTATAAGCTCTCAATTCCAACGGATTCTATCATTACAACATAAACAAGACCAACCTCACGCTTAAGATAAAACACAATCCAGAAGAACAGATTCTAAATTTGCGAACTTTACATAGATTCCATTATCCAAAATAATTTCACAACAACAATGAATATTCCAATCACCGATAGAATCCCATGCTACAACATTCGAACACAAAACAAACAGAAAATGCGGAGAGACAAGATATTCACCTGTTTCTAGGCAGCGAACTTGGGACTACGAACTTTTAAGGACAAAACCTCCACTGGAATTCGTATTCTCGAATTTATTTAGCCGGAGTTCAAATGAGTTCGTCGGAATTTTGGTTTTCAATTGTTTTTCTTCCTCTCGGATTTTGGTTACGTGAGGTTAGAAGCGTGAGCCTCCAGAACCCCCAATTTTTCCCCAAAAATCCTCTCTCTTTTTAACCCTCAACCTACACTTTCTATTTATAGGCAAATGGGGGCTGCCAATGGGGGGAAAACAGAGGGGTATTAAGGGAAATTGATTAGGAATTTGGATAAAGTTTTGAAATTCGAATTTTCGGATAAGAAATTGGGTTTTGATGAACTTAGATGAATTTTTGGGGAAGATTCATGGGTGATTTTGGGGGGAAAACGAATTCCTTCTGAGAACCAATTGAAATCGAACAACCATCGTACTATGATAGTACGAATTAGCTGGATTCTCAGGAATCCGAACGTTGGGATGAGGTGAGTTGTCGAGTTTCTAGAACATTCGACGAAAGCACGTTAACGGAATCCAATGGGATTTGACGAAATTGACGGAGGGTTGAATGGATTTGAAGTCGTTTGGTTGATTTGGGTTCGAGAGTTGACGGAGGTTTGGATGGTGTTGCCGTGGTTGACATCGAGTGTTGTTTGGTGAGAGAGGAATCGGGGAAAGAGAAAGAGATATGTGTGTATTGTATGTATAGGTGTGTGTGTGGCTGATTTTGGGTAAAATGGGAGAAGAGTGGGTCGGGTCTTTAGGGAAATTGGGCCTGGGGTGATGAAATAAATGAAGGGAATAAGAAGGGAAGCCCAACTTAACACTTTGGTCAATCTAAATTAATAAAATGAGCCAAATTGAATCAATTGGACAAAATTGAGATGAAATTAATTATTTACCAAGCTTCTCAAATTCAATAATTCCAAAATAAATATTTAATAAAACACAATTGTTTTGTTTAAAATTTAAGGAACTAATTATGTCATCAATTCCTTATTTTAAAAATCAATTTTGAGAAAAGTAGAGTATTTGTAATTTTACCCAAACGCTTCACTCAAAATAAATTCCAAAATATTTTCTTTAAATGAAGAATTATATGACTTTGTATAATTAAACACAAAACATATCAATCTCGCCTAAAATTCAAAAGGTAGGCTTGGAAATATTTTCAAAAATAATTTATTTTAATAAAATAATTATTTTAAAATTATTAGGAATCAAGAAGCTCGAAAACTAATACGTAGTGGGGAGGGCAAAAATTAGGTGTCAACAGCAACCACAGAGCATACTCAGACAGAACCTTGGCTCTGATACCAATTGTTAGTGGAAATGTGAAATAAAGAACAAGAGAAAGAACACAAGATTTAACGTGGTTCGGATCCGAATGATCCTACGTCCACCAGAGAACAACTGCCTTTATTTATTAACAAAGAAAGGGGAGAGATCCCAAATACACCTAAGAGAATTGTTTCTCAACTCTCTACTCTTACAATGTATTTTGCTATGAATTTTAGGATGGTTTCAACAATGAAGAATGGTCATCCTTTTATAGACGACCAAACTTGGGCTCCAAGCACAAAATAAGAAAAGAAAAAATAATTAGAAAATTTGTCTTCTACAAACAAATTTTGCTTGCTCTCCAAGTTCATTTCCTAGCCAAGTAAATTGACACATGAAATTTTCTTCCACATGGGTTTGACCCCACAAAAACTAAACCAACTCTTTCATCATGTCTGGCTTAACTTCAATTTTTTTAGTGATTATCAACTTCTATTGAGGTGAACACTTGATAACTGCATTAGAACTGGTCCATTTTCTTCCAAAATTCAGCTTTAAACTTTCAACTTGATCTCTTTCATTTTCCCATCAACTCTTGGCACTCTGCTTTGAAATTAAACACTTTCTGTCAGAAAGTCTTTGCAAAAAGTACTTCTCACTTTTAGACTCTAGAATCATAGTTAAAGATAGTGATAAGTTGGTAAAATCCTTTAACAATATTCTTAAAAAATGACTGTATGGTTGGTTTTTTTTTGCTATGAGTATATAAGTTAAACTCTTGTTAAATATATGAATTTTTATGTGATATTTCTATTTAACAATATGACAGGCACAATTCCTGATGAGATCGGTCATCTTTATAACTTGAAGAACTTATTCATGTACAAAAATAAATTAACGGGCTCAATCCCTTCAACCATATCAAACATTTCATCACTTCAAGTTTTAAATATGAATGATAACAAGCTTGAAGGAGCTTTACCAAGACAGGTTGGAAATTTGACTATGCTTGTCTGGTTTGATCTTTCCCATAACTACCTGACAGGTACAGCAATATATCTAATTCACATCATGTTAGAATTTCAGTTTTTTGGATACTTTTACTAATATTAATCTTACTGAATCTTGCAGGTGTAATTCCAGATGAAGTTGGTAACCTTCCACAGTTGGGGGACCTTTCATTGTCTTTCAATAACTTTAATGGGTCAATCCCAAATGGTATCTTCAATAGCTCAACTCTTGTATATATTTCACTCACAGGGAACTACATTTCAGGTAACCTCCCTTCCACTATAGGCCATGGGTTACCTAATGTTCAAGAATTGTTCCTAGGTGTAAACTACCTTACTGGTGTTTTACCTGGTTCCATCTCAAATATGTCTAATATAGGCATTCTCAGTCTCCTTGAAAATGAATTTACTGGTTCGATTCCTGAATCACTAGGAAATTTACGACTGCTTAAAACTCTAAACTTGTACGTGTCACGACCCAAACAAACGGACCGTGCGGGCACCTACGCTATCCTAAGTAGCTAGGAGAACCCTTATTACCCAACCAAAAATATGCGGAAGACTTCTGTTTTTAAGAGAATACTGAATTAAATATAACAAAGTAAATTAAACACCAATAAATAAATTTTTCAAAAAAACTTCTTACAACTGTCCTTCACTACCCCAAGACCTGGTCAGACATGTACAAGAGCTACCTATTACAGAATAGATTGACAATAAAATAAATAACACAAAGACTCTAACATCTGCCAGGAAGGAAGTGCAGAAGTTAGTGCTGAATATCGCCATTGATCTAGTAACTGCAAACTAACCTGCATCCAGTCTACACCCCAATAAGGGATGTAGAAGAGTAGGGTCAGTACAAACACACGTACTGGTAGGCATCATCGGCCGACCAGTGTTAGTCCACATAATCATAAAATAGAATCAAAGAAAAGAAATCATGACATCTTAATAGAGTATAATTCTACTAAGGCTGTAATATCATTATAACACTTTGCCAATATAATTTACAATTTTCCAACTCTATTAATGAGATTATATTCACCACTAGCATAGTCTAGCCTCACTAATTCACACCATCCACCACAATCTAACACTAAACCATCACTATCACCCTTTTATTCACGTTGCCGTTTCCATTATCCACATCTATAGGATCAACCCAATAATCATAGATAACTCACACTAAACTCTCGGGCGACAACCAAACACTCTCTTATAATATTAAAGAATAATAACTAGCCAATCGGATAAGCCAAGATCACACCAAGTATAAATAAAGTAAGTCGACCAACATATAGCAAGTAAGCACAGAGTTCCACTTTTCCAAGTACATGTCACACAATCAATCTCAAGGATACAATCAAACAGGGAATACAAATCAACTCACATCTCAGTAAAACACACAAGAGAACTCAAGGTTCATTAGCAAACCTTATAGATACTCTTGGAGAAAGATTAATTCAATTATTGAAACTTTGGGATTGTTTCTTTGAGATTATTCATTGGATTCATCACTTTAGATCACTTCATTATCAATTCCTTTATTATTAATATTATCATGCCGGCTCGTGGCACCCGATCCAATCACGTCTTATAGCAATACTGAAATTTAACGTCGGCCACATTGCTACTAACAATCTTTCCACTTTTCTGTTCTTAATAAATATTCATCATTCACTTTTCAACCTGTATGAAGGTATATCACAAGCCTTCTTTACTCAAGGCATTCTTTTCAATCACATTATCATTATGAATCAAGATTTTTCATTTATCAACAATAGTCTGTACACACATGCTAAGGGACTTATTTCTGCCCAACTAGTCATGACCTGCAGGGGACAATCTAAGTCCATGTACCGTACCGGCGTGGTACCCGATCCTCCATAAATAAGTAATATCAACATCCATATCCGTACCGGCGTGGTACCCGATCCTCCATAATCATATTATGTATATTTTATCAACTTCATACTATCTCTCAGGATACAACACGACGTACTAAATTTACAAGTACACTCATAATCACAAGACGATTCGATCAAGTTGGATTTTTCATAATTATTCATGCAAGTATCAACAATCCAAATATCATCAATTCAAGTATGTACGAAAACCAATCAACAAGCATCCAATTTAGGAGCATACACACAATTAAATTGAGTCTAAACTCTAATTAAATCATAACCTACTCACATACCACAACTTGGGTTCTAACATCACCACCCATAACTAGCACATTCAACCTTATCATTATTCTTTACCTCTCTCCGCATAATACAATGCACACAATGATTCAAGTCATCTATCCCTTAGGCCTCACCATTATCATGGCACAATATGCAACTTAAACCTTTATAACTCAATTAGGTTCATCACTAGAACAACTAAGAAACATCATGTCCACATACTTCATTCACAACAATCCCCTTTCGGGCACATAACACATAATATCATAAATATCACATAATCAATCAATAACATAGTTTTCGGGATTAAAGTAAAGTTCTTATGTCTTTATTCACCTCAACTCCATGTCTGCAGGCCTAGACATGCTTTCTCCCATCAATTATAAATTATGAAAATATGAAATAACACAGTCTTCTACTCATTAACCTAGCCTACCTGGACGCCAAGCTTTTTGAATCAACAAGTCATGTCAAGGATGCTCATTCCCTTTCTTCATGCTTCGGAATGATCAATCATCTAAATATCAAACAATTATAAGAGTAATCAATCAATTACTCTTTAAATAAATATCTTTGGGAATTCAAAACCCACTAATTCTACCCTAATTCCAGGTCTATATCATTCTCCAAGGTCAATTAACTATTAACTAGTTCTTTCAAACTTAACCCATCTCCATTAATGGAGTTTTTATGCTAAAGGTCTCATCTTTATGGAATTCAAGATTTCCAACTAACAAAATACATAATCTAGTTTATCAAGTTCATGTTAGAAATCATTAATTTATAATCTAGAATTAGTTCTAGATGATATTAAGAACACCCATAAGTTTTTCCCAAAAATCCACCATTAAAGGTTCTAACCCAAAATTTCACCATTGAAGGTCTTTTTAATAATTCTAGGATGTTAAAGGATTAAAAGACGAAGAAGATGATGGAAAAACTTACCTCCACGAAGGACTTTCACCCTAAACCTTGAAAAATCACCTCTCTAGGGTTGGGGAATGAAGTTTTGGAGTTTTGGACCTGAAAATCGGCTAAATATGATTTAAATACCACCAGAATTTTCGCTACAGCGAATTACCGTTTCAGCCCGGACAGTGTTCAGTAAAACGGTCATAACTTTTTATTCTAAACTCGGATTGACGAACAGTTTATTGTGTTGGAAAGAAGACTCAAAGATCTTTGATTTGATGGGTATTGGGACCCCTAACTCATTATATTCTAGGAGATATGATCGTTTGAATTTGGCCCTAATAAAAACTCATATCGAAACTCTATTGGTTAAAAATGTTTTCAACTTAACTTTGTGTTAGGGATATTGTACGACCTTAATTCATATCTAAAGAACTTCCAAATTAAAGGATTGATATTAGGATTCATGAATAATTAAATTCATCAGGCTTGAGTCTATCTAGACACATCGAAAGGCTAAAATCTTTGCCGAAAAGCTTGAGGTGACACAATGAATAAAATGATGACTATTTTGGACTCAAGTTAATATTGAGGAATGGTTTATTTAGTAACGACAAAATGGGTCGTTACAGTACGATAACTCCTTCAGAGGTGATCAAATGAACTTTATTACTCCTTTGGCCAATTGTAAATACTTGAGAAAATTGATGTTGTCTTTCAATCCCCTAAATGCAATGCTTCCCATATCCATTGGCAATCTTTCTTCTCTTCAAATGTTTGAGGCCGCAGGCTGTAACCTCAAGGGCCATCTTCCAAATGAAATGGGAAATTTGAGAAATTTATCGACTTTGACGCTGGAAGATAATAAATTAACTGGAATTCTCCCAACGACAATAAGTTCTTTGAAAAACCTTCAACGACTTTCACTTGGTGCAAACAAACTAAGTGGTCCTTTCCCAATTGTTTTATGTGAGCTCTCCAACTTGGGCATGCTGAACCTTTCACAAAATCAATTGTGGGGAAGTATTCCTAGTTGCTTGGGGGATGTGACTTCTCTAAGGGAGGTTTATCTTGATTCCAATAACTTCACTGCTACCATACCTTCAAGTCTATGGAACCTCAAAGACATTTTAAAGCTGAACTTGTCTTCGAATTTCTTCAATGGCTCTCTACCATTAGAAGTTGACAACCTCAAGGCAGCAATACTTCTGGATCTTTCCTGGAACCAAATGTCAGGAAGCATTCCAAGTACATTGGGAGGACTACAAACATTGATTCATTTATTTTTGGCTCATAACAGAATTGAAGGATCTATCCCTGAGACATTTGGGGAACTCATAAGTTTGGAAGCATTGGATCTTTCGTACAACAATTTGTCTGGTGTTATTCCAAAGTCATTAGAGGAACTTAAGCAACTAGACTGGTTTAATGTCTCATTCAACAGGTTACATGGGGAAATACCGAGTGGAGGACCTTTCCTTCATTTCCCTTACCAGTCTTTTTTGTCGAATGAAGGATTGTGTGGTAAACCTCAAAAGCATGTCCCACCTTGTCGTTTAAATTCAAAGAGTCGTTCTAATTCAAAGAAAAGAAAAGTGATATGGATTGTAGTTGCCTCTTCAGTTATTGCTTTGGTGGCATTTGCTTCAGTGATAGTTTTCGTGTGGATAAGACATTGGGCTAAAACAGTAAATGCAGAAGAAGAGGGGTCGCCTGAGGTAGCACCACAAAGAATTTCTTACTATGAACTTCAAAGAGCAACTCAGGGCTTTGATGAAAATAATTTGTTAGGTAGTGGAAGTTTCGGTTCTGTTTACAAAGGGACATTGGCAGATGGGATGATCGTGGCTCTTAAAGTTTTCAATGTGCAGATGGAAGGTACATTTCAAACCTTTGATAGAGAATGTGAAATCTTGCGGAATCTTCGTCACAGAAATCTCACCAAGATCATTAGCAGCTGTAGTAACTTGGATTTTAAAGCATTGATACTTGAGTACATGCCAAATGGAAGCTTAGACAGATTGCTATATTCTCGAGATTATTGTTTAACTATAATGCAAAGATTGAATATCATGGTCGATGTTGCATCCGCTCTGGAATATCTCCATCATGGTTACTCAGTACCGATTATTCACTGTGATCTGAAGCCTAGCAATGTGTTACTTGACAACGACATGGTGGGACACCTGACTGACTTTGGCATAGCGAAACTTTTGACTAAGGAAGAATCTATTGCTCACACTACAACCTTTGCCACAATTGGTTACATTGCTCCAGGTGAATCCTTTATTTAATTTGTAACAAGATAATGGATAAATAATTCATTATAACTGTTTTTAATGACATAATTTTGTTTGTGTTTTCTGATATATTTTTTTTTTTCTTTTCTAGAGTATGGTTTGGAAGGACTTGTATCCACGAGGTCTGATGCTTATAGTTACGGCATCATGTTGCTGGAAACTTTTACCAAGAAGAAACCTAATGATGAGATGTTCACAGGAGATTTGAATTTGAGAAGCTGGGTGCATAATTTGCTTTGTGCTGAGTTGGATCAAATCATAGATGCTGACTTACTAGTTCTAGATGAACAAAACTTAAGTCAAAAGCTGCAATGTGTGTCATCCATCATGGAGGTAGCCATGAATTGCACAATTAGTATTCCAGTTGAAAGGATGAACATGACTGATGTTGTAACAACATTGAAGAAGATCAAACAGAAACTTTCTTCCTGTTAACAACATGACATCAGGTATTTTTCATTTCCTATCTGAAAAGAATGAGGTTATAAAGTTCAGTTGCATTTAAATATCAGTAAGTGTTCCTCTAATTTTTATTGCAGGAGATTGTGTGGCTATTGGAAGTTCATACTTCAAGAAGTTGCTACAATTTTGGAGACTACTATTATAAAAAGCCGCTGATAGCTTGTGTACTTTTTTCTTTATGATCCATATTTGTTTTAAGATTTTAAATTTTTCCTCCAATTTTGTGCATATATAGCCATAACTTCTTCTTGCGTAAACAACGAGTGCCTTTCCATTACCTAATATTTTTTTTTATCACCCTTCCAATTTGATTATACAAATGAACATCGCATGTAAACCATTTAAACAAACTATGTTGAATCCATTGTATGTATCTCAAGTTCTCCCAAATGTTCAACGAACTTTATTTTTTAAAAAAGAATAAGAGTGGCAAGATGTGCATATTCGTTGATGGCTTTCACTAGTTACTTTTTGTTACTGATCTAACCATATAAAGTTAAGATTTTACCTTGTTATGTCATTGGACATGCATGAAGGAGAACTTTCATATAGCCACGGATAAATGAAGAGTCAACAGGAAAATATCTTAGGCAGAAATGGAGTTGAATTTAAAGAAAACAGAAAATTCGAGATAGTACTGGAGGGATGAGATTTCATCTCTGGTAGCTAATGTTGTATGCTTGGAATACACTCTCAGTTCTCTTAAGTCGAGCGAGTTGTTTTTCTTCCCTGTCGTCAACAAATAGTGCTACTTATCTAGTAAAAGTGATGTATCTTGATCTCATATTTGTTCATCACGACATCTCGTGGTATTAGATTAGCCACAGTCATCCTTTCTGTATAAACTAGATCCGGATTCAACTTCTATTGGTCCTTATCTCATATTTGTTCTTCACTCCGCGCATTACTGACTTGGGATTATCATGCAGCATCATATATAGCTGCTTTATGTTACACCTCCCTGCCCCTTTTTCAAAGTTTTCATGTGAAAGAGAATTTTATTCAAAGTCAGTTCCTTTTTCGCTTCCTATTAATAGTGTTCACAAGAAAAGAGTCTATCTTTTCTAAAGTCCACACAAACAAATGCTTTTAACTCCTATCCTACATCCACCAGATTGATTAGAACCCCATCAAATTGCTACCAGATTCTGGTTGTCGGATTTCTTTTCCAGCCTGAAGAAATCAGTGTTCTCTGTTCTGATATATCACAGAGCAGTACCCAATGCCACCCAACCCACAGTACCCTGCAGTGCATAAAAATTTCACTTGTGGAAAACCACATGTCAGGTAATCTTCCATCCACAATAGTCCAGTGGCCACATCTTCCAACCAAAATGCTGAGAAAAAAATGCAAGTAACTAATTTTAAAATTTTAAGTTTAGGTCAAATTACATATCCTAAATTTATTTATCCCTCATATATTTGATTGTCATTGTCATATGATTGTGTTGATATGCAGTATGAAGATCTCAATTGGACTGTTAAACAGAATTCATACCCAATCTTGAACAAATTCATCTACTTAACAACATTAATGGTGTATTGCCAAGTTCCGTCCCAAATTTGTCGGTGCTTACCATTCTCAAACTCAGCGGAAATGAACTTAAGGGTTCAATTCCTGAATCTCTAGGGAATTTAAGACTTTTTAAAGTTCTAGATTTGTATAGTAACTCCATAAGTGATTTGAGCTTGAGAGAATTGATATTGCCTTTCAATCCCCTAATGTAATGCTTCCGAAATTTATTGTCAATCTTTCTTCTGTTCAAATGTTTTCAGCAGATGGTTGTAACCTCGGGGCCATGTCCCAATTGAATTCAGGAATTTTAGAAATCTATTTTGTTTGTAGCTGGAAGACCAGGACTCGACTGGCATAGAAAGTTCTTTGAAAAATCGTTTTCGCTTGGTGCAAACAGAATAAGTCGTCCTTTCCCAAATGGTTTGTTTGAGCTTTCCAGCTTGGGTTTGGTTAAACCTTTCACAAAATCAGATGTGAGGTTTCTCTTGATTCCAATAACTTCACTGCTAATATACCTACAAGTGGCTCTCTCTAATAGTTTAAACCTTTATATGAGAGTCATACACTTATATGGTATCAAGTCCTCGGTTTGAGTCTCACTATCACCCCGTTATAAAAATCAAACATTCCATGTGTTTCGCCTATGGAAAAAAAAAAAAAAGAACTCTCACATGTGAGGGTCGTGTTGAGACATAATATAAATAAGTAATTAAAAATGTGTGCTCTCTTATAACTTAAGCTTTTAATGAACACACTTCAGCCATATATCTTGAAGACCTACATTCCGAGCTCCATTTCTGTGAACAAATGTTGAAGTGTTTTCGTGACCTTGACACACCTGTCTCCCGACATGCTTTCAATAATGGACTGAACGCAGTCAAGCTCCTTCATTGTGGCGGCTAACGTATGCAGCTTCTTATCCAAGATTCATAGTCAAGGGCGTGTGAACTGGGTGCCAAAGAGGGCCACTAGTGCGTCGAAAAAGGGTTGTAAATATATATATTAGATTGATGCAAAGATTCAACCCGTGAATGTAATACACTTGGGATTTTGATAGAATGAAAAGGAAATTGAACGATTTTATTGATTAACTCCACTATTACAGTCACTAGGAATTCAGAAAGGAAAAGTTTACAATTGAATGAACTCGATCCTAACTAAGCTCCTCGTCCACCATGGAAATCCTGTAACGAGATTGATGAGAAGTATTAGGGTTGAGAGGAAGAAGACGAGTGAACAAGAAGAATAAGGAAATTGAAAGGGAAACTGAAAATACCGATAATTGCTTACCCCAACCAGCTCAGCCCAATTAGTTATATACAGCTGGATATTAGTTGGGCTTGATGATTAAATCTGCACCGTTAGATGTAATAACCTGCTCTTTATTTGATCACAGCCGTCCCCTTTTATTAACTGATGCAGTCGCCACGTGTACGCCTCTATTCCACTTACTTACTATCTGACGTGTACTCCACTTTCTTAATTCAGCTACTCCATTCCCAATTAATCCCCAATTAACAATTCCACTTAGCCCTAATTCATAACAATCCTCACTCCTTCGAAACTGACCTTGTCCCCAAGGTCAAGCTTGAGCCGCAAATTCGGGAAATTGGCTGCGGATAAAGCCCCAGTCTTCCCAGGTAGCTTCCGTTGGGCCAAAGTTAGCCCAATGAACAAGAACCTTCACCTGCACCGCATTATTGACACGTACCATCCTCCGCTGCAAAATGGCTAATGGCTGCACCAACACCCTACCTTCGGTGTCACAAGTGGGTAGTAATTGCTGAGGAACGATTGTTGGGCCTACTTGACGTTTCAGCTGCGAGACATGGAATACCGGGTGGATGTGAGAGCCTGGGGGTAATTCCAGCTGGTAAGAAACCTCTCCCACCTTCCTGATTATCTTGTAGGGTCCATAGTACTTGGCGCATAACTTTAGATTGTTTTGAACTGCTACTGATGACTAACGATAGGGTTGTAATTTTAGATAGACCAAATCTCCCTCGGCTAACACTCTCTCAGAACGAAGTCTGTCTGCAAAGAACTTCATGGGTGCTTGAGCCTAACTAAGGTTGTCTTTGAGATGCCACAGCATGTGCTGCCTCTGCTGTAGACTCAACCCTACTGGTGTGATAGTAGCATAAGGTAAAGAGCCCATAGGAATTTGTGGGGGTGGGTAGCCATATAAGGCTTCAAATGGGGTAGACTTAAGGGCAGTGTGGTAATTAGAATTATACCACCACTCAACCATTGGTAGCCACTTCAACCACTGTTTAGGATTAGAGAAAACCATAGCCCAAAGGTAGCACTCCAAACACCTATTCAACCGTTCAGTTAGACCATTTGACTGAGGATGGTAAGCTGAAGACATGTTAAGCTTGGTTCCCAAGGCCTTGAACATCTGCTGCCAGAACAGGCTAGTAAAAACTGAATCCCTATATGTCACAATTGTTCCTGGTAGACCATGTAGTTTGTAGACTTCCTTCAAAAACAATTCAGCCACATCTTGAGCAGTATAAGGGTGTTTGATGGAAATAAAATGACCATATTTAGTAAGTCTATCCACCACCACCACGATTGCATTCTTGGTGCTGGATGAAGGCAACCCCTCAGTAAAATCCATAGTTATATCCTTCCAGGGAGTGTCAGATATAGGTAAGGGTTGTAGTAACCCTGGATAGTGCACATTTTCAGACTTCACTCTCTGACAAATGTCACAATGTGACACCCACCTGTTAATATCAGCCTTCATGTTAGGCCAGTAGAACACCATACTGTCGCGATTCCTATTTTCATAAGGCGCAACTTCTGGGACTCAAAAATCAATTAATAAATATTTAAAAAGAATTTAGAGTCGCCACCTAATTTTAGGAAAACTAGAAAACCAATTAATTAATTAAAGAAAAATAGTCTGCGAAAACCAATTAGATTCTAGGTAAGGGTTCAGGTTATTCCAAAGGAAAGGTGTTAGGCACACTTCGAAATCCACAAAAGTGGATCCCGACTGAACTCATTTTTTCAAGTAAGGAAGAGATAAAAAATATTGCATGTATAAGAAAAAAAAAATAAAAACATATACAAAATAAGATAAAGAACGAATAATAAAGACGACCTAATATTTGTCTATCGTTAAACAAAATGATAATTACAATAAATAACTTAAAATGATTCTCGAATTTTAAATTCGAGTGTCTTCTTCGAAAAGAAGCTCCATGTACCTGTAAAAACACTTGGTAAAAGTGTTAGTAATAAACAAATATAAATAAAAATAATAAATGAAAAGTAAAACTCATCTTATATAAATGGGAGGCCTTGAAAATCGATGAAAATTTCTTCATCGGCCAAGTATTGAAACTTGAATAAAATAGTTGAACTTAAAATTAAATCCGTCATTTGTAATGAGGAGGCCTCAAAAATCCAATGGATAAATTTTATCATTGGCCAAATATATTAATACTTGACATAAAATGAGTTTAATAACACAATAGAGGAGAAAAGATAATAAAATAACACTGCAAGACTGAATAATAAATAATATTACAGCAAATTGAAAAACTAAGATAAGTACAAATTGGCGAAGAATGAGACAATTGACCAACAATAGAAATATTATCACGTTATTAAAAATGCAAAAATTCTATAATTTTAAAAGAAAGCAACATCATAAAAATAAAAGTAACACTAAAAAATACTTAAAACATTTAATGACCACATGACGCAGTGAGCAAATTCATATAAATCACGGGAGAAAACTTTAAAAGAGATGCACAATTCTTGAAGCAAATCAAGATATGAATAACCTATGTCAAAATGGAGCATCAACATGGAAATAACATAAAACTAACACAGTAATCAATTCAAAATCAAGACAGAAAATAACACAATAATAACGTAAAAATTGAAACAACCCACAACAATTTATGACTAAAAGTAAAATGGGGCAGATTACCGGAGTTTTAACCGGAGATGGCTTCGCCGGCCAGATCTGGACGTGGCGGTGCATGGACTGGTTCATTGTTGCCGGCGTTGCGATGGAGAACAGCGAATCCGATCAGATCTGAGAACTTTTTGGGTTGTCGTCGTCATGGTTTTGTTGTGTTGTTGTTCGATTTAGCCGGAGTTGACTGGTTTGCCATTAATGGGGTCGTTGTTGGTTGCTGGTAGGTTACCGTTCGCCGGCTGGTCAGAGTTTTCATCGGAGAAATGTTGTGGGTCTAGTTTGTGGTGGAATGACCGTGAGCTCGTCATGGTTGAAGGTTGGTGTAGGTGGTGGTTTCACGGTGGGTGGTGGATTGGAGTTCCATTAATGGAGCTCGCCGGAATGGGGCCTGGTTCGCAGATCGTCATTGTGCTCCGGTTCGTGGATGTTTCGGCTGTGTCGGAGTACCGGAGGTGGTAGATCTCGTCGTTAATAGCGTTGTTTTCGGATTCCAATGAAGGGTGGTGGTGCTCACTGGTTGTGAACAGTGGAGGCTTGGAACTTCATCGGAAAAAATAAAAGGGAAAGGGAAAGGGAAGATGGGTGTTTCTAAAAATGGAAAGGGAGAATGAGTTGAGAAAATTAAACAAAAGGAGGCTGTCAAGTCTCCTTTTAAATATTGGTGTCTCTTGACCAAGCTTAAGGGTCAAAGTCAATTAAAAAATTAATTAAGTTAATTGGGAATCAAATTAATATTTTCAGAACTTGTTAATCTTTTTCAAAATACAAATCAGCCCACATTTATTAAATATGTAATAAAAATAAAGATTCTCCAATCATTTTCTCTTCTCTCTTCTCTCTTCCCTCTTCAAACATTTTCTCTCCATTCTCTCTCAAACTCACTCTTCTTCCCAACAGAACTCCAAAACTCTTTCAACAGATCGTCGGCGGCAACATCTCCGGCTACTTTCAATCTCTGGAGACCCCAGATTCAACTTATTCATCCTTTCTTTTTCCCTTGTAGCCATCAATTTCTCTCTCTTCATAGGTAAAGACTTCTCTTGTTTTGGTATTCAAAAAATTAGGGTTTTTTAGTTAATGGAAAAAAAAAAAAAAACTTTAGTTGTATCCTCTTCAAGCATGTGTTAATAATTTTGAGATATAATGCTCAAAAAAGAAAGAAGAATCTGAGAAAACCCCAATTTGTGGTATTTGTTCTCTTAATATGGTGGTTGATGTAAATGTGGTATTTTTTCTAAGTGAAATATAATTTTTTGTTGTTGTTCTTGTTCTTATTCTCGAAAATTATTGTAAAAATAGTAAAACTTGAATTTTGACTTTTTTCGGAGATATCTGTTGTGACAATTTTGTCTTGTTGTTTGTGTTGTTGTATTGAATCACTTCACTTTGGTTTGTTGGTATTTGTTGGTGTTGTTGGTGTTGTTGGTAGTGTTGGTGTTCTTGGTGTTATTTGTTTTGTTGGTGTTGTTTGTGTTCTTGGTGCCCTAGTTTTGTTTTGTTGGTGTTGGTGTTGCTTGTGTTCTTGGTGCCTTATTTTTTTAATTTTTTTTATTGATGTTGGTGTTGTTGGTGTTCTTGGTTTTATTGATTTTCTTAGTTTTGTTGGTGTTGTTGTTGTTGGTGGTGTATTGGTAAAAATATTGGTGTTGTTCAAGAGATGTTATAACTTGTTAGTGTTGTTGTTGTTGGTGTTCTTAGTGTGATATAGCTTGGTGTTGGTGTTGGTGGTGTTTTGAGAAAATTGAACAAAAGGTGGTGGTGTTCTTGTTTATATATGTGCATAGTAAAAATATTGTCCAACAAATGTGTAATATGTTACAACAGAATAAGAATATGATGGAACATATTAAGCATCTGTTGGAAACAACTATATCATCTGTTGGTTTATTGTAAAAACATTTCCAACAGATGACTCATCTGTTGCGACAGATGGGTCATCTGTTGCAACAGATGGGTCATCTGTTGGATGAAATTATAAGAGTTATTCCAACAGATGACTCATCTGTTGCAACAGTGGGTCATCTGTTGCAACAGATAAGTCATCTGTTGGAAGAAACAAAAATATTCTTGCTACTGGTTTGATTTCTTCCAACAGATGACTTATCTGTTGCAACAGATGGGTCATCTGTTGGATGAAATCAAAACAGTATTGAAACTGTTTTTATTTCTTCCAACAGATCACTCATCTGTTGCAACATATGAGTGATCTGTTGCAATAGATCACTCATATGTTGAAACTATTATTTTACTGTGCTGTACTTGTTAAATTCATGGTTACCCTTTTTTTAATGATGCACAAATCAATTATAATCTTTTTTATTTTCCTCTTGTTTGTAGATAAAATGACTCCCAAAAGAAAAGGAAGTGAATCAACTCCAAAGAAAGGAAGAAGTAAAGTAGCTAGGCTACATTCACCACTAGATGAGCTTGTTGTACAAGATGATGAAGTAGAAAAAGATGATAAAAATGAAGAAAGAGAAGAAGAGGAAGGAGAAGATGATGAAAATGAACATGAGAAAGAGGAAAGCTTCACAAGAGATCCTGAACTTAGATCAAAAAGTCAACATGATCTAAATGTTAACATTGATCCTAATAGCCCTTCCACTGAAGAGTTTGTCAAAATCATATGTATTGATAATTTTCTTATGAGAATGCAGTGTGATGGTGCCACAGATTTAACTAGTGATTGTGATTGTGTGGTAAAGTCGGCTATGAAAAATTCTTTGACACCTTTAGAAAAATACTTCGAGAATAAAAATTGGATGTTTATTTTAAGGACAGCTGCTTTGGGCAATATTTTAATGTGCCGGAGGACAATAATGCTCGTTTTCAAATGACCATGTAATTTGTGATGACTTTTATTTCTATGTAATTATTGGTTCTGACAACATAACAATTTTTATATTTTCATGTTTTTGTTTAATTATTTTATGTAATTTGTGATGGCTTGAATTTATTTTTTGTTATGAATTTTATTTTGTTATGAATTAATTTCTTAGATGTACAAATTTACAGCATTATTTCCAACAGTTTTAATGTATCTGCTGCAACAGATGTATATCTGTTGGAAATATTGCAACAGATATAGACATCTGTTGGAACTAATCAAACAGATATCGACATCTGTTGCAACAGATATACACATCTGTTGCAACAGATGAATAATATGTTTGATTAGTTCCAACATTCTACATATGTTGTAATAGTTGATTAATCTGTTGCAACAAATGAATAATCTGTTGCAACAGATGAATAATCTATTAGAACTAATCCAATAAATATAATCATCTGTTGCAACAAATATACATATCTGTTGCAATCAATGAATAATCTGTTGAAACTAATCAAACATATATACACTTCTGTTGCAACAGATGAATGATATGTTTGATTAGTTCCAACATACTCTACATATGTTGCAACAGATGATTAATCTGTTAGAACTAATCAAATAGATATAGTCATCTGTTGCAACAGATGCATTATCTGTTGTAGCAGATGACTCATCTGTTGCAACATATGTCTTATCTGTTGCAGCAGATGACTCATTTGTTGGAAATAATCAAACAGATATACTCATCTGTTGCAACAGATGACTCATATGTTGCAACAGATGACTCATATGTTACAACAGATGACTCATATGTTGCAAATAATCAAACAGATGCACACATCTATCGCAACAAATGACTCTATTAGTCGATTGATCACTCTATTTAGGACGAATACACTTAGTTGAACATGTAATTACGATGTAATTCATTAAGATTGTAATTGAACTTATTAATTGAAGGCTAATTATAGTTAAATAACTTTTTTATTACTAATCATGATTTAATGAAGCAATTCACATCAAATTAATCGATTGGTCGCTCTATTTAGGTCGAATACACTTAGTTGAATATGTAATTACTATGAAATTCATTGAGATTGTAATTGAACTTATTAATTGAAGGTTAAATATAGTTAAATAACTTTTGTTATTTCTAATCATAGTAATTACATGTTCAACTAAGTATATTCGTCCTAAATAAAGAGATCAATAGACTAATTTGATGTGAATTGCTTCATTAAACAATGATTAGTAATAAAAAAAAGTTATTTAACTATAATTAGCCTTCAATTAATAAGTTCAATTACAATCTCAATTAATTTCATAGTAATTACATGTTCAACTAAGTGTATTCGTCCTAAATAGAGAGTTCAATTGGCTAATTTGATATGAATTGCTTCATTAAACCATGATTAGTAATTAAAAAGGTTATTTAACTATAATTAACCTTCAATTAATAAGTTCAATTACAATCTCAATGAATTTCATAGTAATTACATGTTCAACTAAGTGTATTCGTCCTAAATAGAGAGATCAATCGACTAATTTGATGTGAATTGCTTCATTAAACAGTGATTACTAATAAAAAAAGTTATTTAACTATAATTAACCTTCAATTAATAAGTTCAATTACAATCTCAATGAATTTCATAGTAATTACATGTTCAAATAAGTGTATTCGTCCTAAATAGAGCGAACAATCGACTAATTTGATGTGAATTGCTTCATTAAATCATGATTAGTAATAAAAAAGTTATTTAACTATAATTAGCCTTCAATTAATAAGTTCAATTCCAATCTTAATGAATTACATAGTAATTACATGTTCAACTAAGTGTATTTGTCCTAAATAGAGTGATCAATCGACTAATAGAGTCATTTGTTGCAATAGATGTGTGCATCTGTTTGATTATTTGCAACATATGAGTCATCTGTTGCAACAGATGAGTATATCTGTTTGATTATTTCCAACAAATGAGTCATCTGCTGCAACAGATAAGGCATATGTTGCAACAGATGAGTCATCTGCTGCAACAGATAATGCATCTGTTGCAACAGATGACTATATCTATTTGATTAGTTCCAACAGATTAATCATCTGTTGCAACATATGTAGAGTATGTTGGAACTAATCAAACATATCATTCATCTGTTGCAACAGAAGTGTATATCTGTTTGATTAGTTCCAACAGATTATTCATTGATTGCAACAGATGTGTATATTTGTTGCAACAGATGATTATATTTATTGGATTAGTTCTAATAGATTATTCATCTGTTGCAACAGATTATTCATTTGTTGCAACAGATTAATCAACTATTACAACATATGTAGAGTATGTTGGAACTAATCAAACATATTATTCATCTGTTGCAACAGATGTGTATATCTGTTGCAACAGATGTCGATATCTGTTTGATTAGTTCCAACAGATGTCTATATCTGTTGCAATATTTCCAACAGATATACATCTGTTGCAGCAGATACATTAAAACTGTTGGAAATAATGCTGTAAATTTGTACATCTAAGAAATTAATTCATAACAAAATAAAATTCATAACAAAAAATAAATTCAAGCCATCACAAATTACATAAAATAATTAAACAAAAACATGAAAATATAAAAATTGTTATGTTGTCAGAACCAATAATTACATAGAAATAAAAGTCATCACAAATTACAAGGTGTCAAAGAATTTTTCATAGCCGACTTTACCACACAATCACTAGTTAAATCTATGGCACCATCACACTGTATTCTCATAAGAAAATTATCAATACATATGGTTTTGACAAACTCTTCAGTGGAAGGGCTATTAGGATCAATGTTAACATTTAGATCATGTTGACTTTTTGATCTAAGTTCAGGATCTCTTGTGAAGCTTTCCTCTTCCTCGTGTTCATTTTCATCATCTTCTCCTTCTTCTCCTTCCTCTTCTTCTCTTTCTTCATTTTTATCATCTTTTTCTATTTCATCATCTTGTACAACAAGCTCATCTAGTAGTGAATGTAGCCTAGCTACTTTACTTCTTCCTTTCTTTGGAGTTGATTCACTTCCTTTTCTTTTGGAAGTCATTTTATCTACAAACAAGTGGAAAATAAAAAAGATTATAATTGATTTGTGCATCATTAAAAAAAGGGTAACCATGAATTTAACAAGTACAACACAGTAAAATAATAGTTTCAACAGATAAGTCATCTGTTGGAAGAAATCAAACCAGTAGCAAGAATATTTTTGTTTCTTCCAACAGATGACTTATCTGTTGCAACAGATGAGTGATCTGTTGGAAGAAATAAAAATAGTTTCAATACTGTTTTGATTTCATCCAACAGATGACCCATCTGTTGCAACAGATAAGTCATCTGTTGGAAGAAATCAAACCAGTAGCAAGAATATTTTTGTTTCTTCCAACAGATGACTTATCTGTTGCAACAGATGACTCATCTGTTGCAACAGATGAGTGATCTGTTGGAAGAAATAAAAATAGTTTCAATACTGTTTTGATTTCATCCAACAGATGACCCATCTGTTGCAACAGATAAGTCATCTGTTGGAAGAAATCAAACCAGTAGCAAGAATATTTTTGTTTCTTCCAACAGATGACTTATCTGTTGCAACAGATGACCCATCTGTTGGAATAACTTTTATAATTTTATCCAACGGATGACCCATCTGTTGCAACAGATGAGTCATCTATTGGAAATGTTTTTACAATAAACCAACAGATAGGCCATCTGCTGCAACAACTGGGTCATCTGTTGCAACGGATGACTTACCTGTTGGAACTACTTTAACAGTAGTGGAAATAATCCAACAGCTGTTGTAAATGAATACAACAGCTGTTGGATACGCTACAGAAAATTATTGAAAAAATAGCAAATATACCCAGATTAAAAATTAAACTAAAAATCATTAATTTTACTTACCAAAATCACCTATAAGTAATGCCCAGTGATATACGAACAAAATTTGATCCAAAATTTCAAGCAAGAAAAAGAGGTAGTAGCAGCCACAACAACAACAACAACAATGGCGAAGAAGAAGAAGAAGCAGTAGCAACAATAACCACAACAATGGCGAGAAGAAAGAACAACAACAAGAACAAGAAGAAGAAAAGAAGAGTAGTAGAAGAAGAAGAAGCAGCAATAGGCGATGGAGAAAAAAAAATGCGAGGAGAGAGAATAGAGAAGAGGCCAATTATTTTCCCTCCCTTTTTAGTTAATTAGGGTTTTATAAGTTGGGCCAAAGTGTAAAAAAAAAAACTTGAGTGCAACTCCACACATGAGTCAAACTTCCTTAATCCTTAATCTAATATTTGTCACCTATACTCAATAATTAAAACTTGAGTCACCAAAATTTTATTTTGAAACTTTTGTGTCACCCTTAATTTATTGCCCCGAATGAGTTTTTCTATGGTTGCTTCATTTGCAAATTTTCACCACCATCAATTGTGAAAAGAGTGGATTAACTTTATAGAGAAAATAAAATCACTCAAGAACAAAATCATATGTTTAATGTTATGGTTTTAAAAAATTATGGGCTATATTCAAAATCATGAGTCATCCGAAATAATGACTATTTAATTTTATCCAAAACTATAGATATTTAACTTATCTGTATAAAAATATCTTCTCCATCTTTTATGAATAATTGATTGTGATAAAAAATAAATTAACAAATATATTTAATGCAAGATAAGAATATGATTTGAGTTTAAAATGAAATTGATGATTTAATAAAACTCAAACAACATTTATTTATAAAAACGATTGTGTAAAAAATCAGTGATAGTCAATAATTAAAAATTGTAATAAATTGATAAATATTCTAACATTTTCAAGAAAAAGGATAATTACCAATAACTTGTGTTAAATTGAACCAAAATATGTAAAAATTAAATTTTATGTTCTTTAACAAATAAAAAGCACAAAAGTGTTTATTTTAAAAATGTCGATCCAAAATTGGGTGTCAACACATACGAATTCTCTTGTAAGTTCCTTGTTGTCCAGTGTGTCCCCCTAAGGGAGACTGGTGCAAGGCCTCAAAAATCTTGACTCTTAAATCAGCTCCTCTTCCCACAAATAGCTTACTCTCCTGTCTTATAAGGCCCTGGTGTAGAGTATACTTCTCATGTTGAGAGGGATCAGTAATCAACTCAGTGATCAACTGAGAAGCCATAGGGTCATGCTCATAACTGAATAACACCTCTTGCATCCAAGTAGGTTCAGCAGCAGTAATAGCACAAAGAGCAGGTTCATCTTCTTCCCTTCTAGATAGTGCATCAACAACTCTATTATCTGCACCCCTTTTATATTGCACTTCATAGTCCAAGCCAAGTAGCTTGGTGAGGCCCTTTTGTTGTAGTGCAGTATTAATTTTCTGATCCAGTAGGTATTTGAGACTTTGGTGATCTGTTTTTATAATGAAATGTCCCACCTGTAAGTAATGCCTCCACTTATCCACAGCAGAAAGAACAGCCATGTATTCTTTCTCATAGGTGGACAAACCCAAGTGTTTAGGAGCTAGTGCTTTGCTGAAAAATGCAATTGGTCTACCCTCTTGCATGAGCACAGCTCCCATACCCTTTGCACAAGCATCAGCCTACACCACAAAGACCTTAGTGAAGTCAGCAAGGGCTAACACAGGTGCCTTAGACATTGCCTCCTTTAAACATTGAAAAGCTTGGTCCGCCTCGACATTCCACTTGAAAGAGTGCTTTTTCAACAAATTAGTCAAAGGTTTACTGATTTGACCATAAGATCGCACAAACCTCCTGTAGTAACTAGTTAAACCCAAAAAAACCCTCAATGCCTTCAAGGTCTTTGGTGTGGGCCAACTCAACATGGCCTCAACCTTACTTGGGTCTGTAGAACCCCCTTCACCATTAATGAAATGGCCCAGATACTCCACCTTTTTCTGGGCAAAGGCACATTTAGACCTTTTTGCATAAAGATGCTCCTTCCTCAAAATCTGCAGCACCACTTTGAGGTGGTATACATGATCAGCCAGTGTAGCACTATAAACCAAAATGTCATAAAAAAAAACCAAGACAAACCTCCTTATTTGACCCCTGAACACATGATTCATAAGACTTTGGAAGGTTGCAGGTGCATTTGTCAATCCAAATAGCATCACCTTAAATTCATAATGGCCCAAGTGTGTCCTAAAAGCAGTTTTAGAAATGTCTTGCTCATGCATTCTTATTTGATGGTAACCTGCCATTACATATATCTTAGAAAATACATTAGATCCACTCAACTCATCCAACAGATCATCCACTAATGGGATAGGAAATTTGTCTTTAACGGTCATCTTATTCAATTCCCTGTAATCCACACAAAACCTCTAGCTACTGTCCTTCTTCTTTACCAACAATACAGGTGAGGAAAATGGAGAATGACTAGGTTGTATCACCCCACTAGACAGCATGTCGTGTATCTGCTTTTCAATTTCATTTTTTTGGAAGAAATTATACCTGTATGGTCTAATACTTACTGGTATGGAACCAGGTTTGAGAGGAATGAAGTGGTCATGAGCTCTTCTTGGAGGCAAGGTTGTTGACTCAGCAAACACATCCTCATGTTCAACCAAAGTCTTTGCAATAGCCACAGGTATGTTATCCTCTTCTTCCAATTCTGCAGTAATAGTAAATAGATGAGCCCAACTCATTATACCCTTTTTGAATAGCTGTCTAACACTGTTGCCACTCATACTCTTCAGCATGCCTTCATGGTATATCCCTTTTAAATCTACCCTCTTCCCTTTATGAGTCACTTGAGCACTGTAAGCCACAAAATCTAACAACACAGGATTGTGATTCCTCATCCAGTCACCACCAAGGATCATCTCACAAGCACCCAACTTAACCAACCTAACTGGATCATCAAACTCAACACTTTGAATTCTCCAGTTAAACCTAGGACAGGTATGCCTACTCATCAACTTAGTACCATCAGCTACAGTCACACTCATGGGCATGGCTTCCCTAATAGCACAACCCAACTGTTTAGCAGTCTCCATATCCAAGAAACTGTGAGTGCTACCAGAGTCCAACAACATTGTTAAGTGCTTCTTTTTGTACTCACCCCTCAGCCTGATAGTGTTGGGCACTTCAGTGCCAGAAAGAGCATTTAGACTTATTGCTTCCTCCATTACCTCTGTGTCCAACAGTTGCTCTAAAGGCCTTTCCTCAACTGGGAGAGTATCCACTATCTCCTCTTCCTGTTAAACCTCAGCTTCCATAGCATTAAGCTTCTTACTTTTGCACACATGTCCCATAAAGTACTTATCCCCGCACTTAAAACACAACCCTTTGCCCTTCTACTCTCTATCAACTTATTATTGTTAGGTAATGGATTGTAAACTCCAGTATTCCTAGTAGTACTTCCACTGCCTTGACCCCCATGCATGGGTGCTGTGAGCTTCTTCCCCATGGGATTTTACTCCTTTTAGCTAGAGTTTCCACCACCTTTTCCTGATGCCTTTCCTTGTCCACAGCTTGGCTCAAGGTATAAGGATCCATCATTTTAACAGTGTGTCTAATGTCCTCCTTGAGGCCTTCCAAGAAGAATTCCAAGAAAAACTCCTCTGGAATATAAGGGTTTCTCATTAGTACTCATGCCTTTAATTCCTCAAATTTTTTGAGATACTCATTTACTGTGCCTGTTTGCTGTATATTCTTAAATTGGCCTATGAGATTAAATTTGCTATTGACTGCTTCTTCAAATCTTTTGCAGATATCATCGCCAAACTCCTTCCATCCAACATTTCCCTTGCTGAGGTGGTAGGAAAAATACCAAGCTTCAGCCTTTCCGTTTAAGTGTAGCACTGCCAATTCCAGTTTCTGCGCAGGGTCGACAATGTGGTTGTAGTGGAAATATCTTTCGTACTTCCTCAACCACCAGCATGGGTCGCCACCCTGATTCCCATAGAAGTAAGGAAATTCAACCTTCGATCCATAATTGTGATGCGAGGGTCGATCCCCAGCTATGGCAGGACCTAGCTGCTCTCCCCGTTGTCTACCACCCGAGCCTTCCATCATGAATTCACCCCTGGGAGCACTACCCAATATACCAGCTTGGGCAGGAATCATTCTCTCCATCAAAAGATCTAATTTCTTACCCAACTCATCCACTTTAGTAGCTGTATTCTCAAATTTTTTGTGCGAGTCCGCCATGAACCCTTGTAACTGATTTTTCAACTTTTTTATTGCATCTTCTGTCGATTTTGCTCGAGTTTCTGTGATCGTCATGGTTGCCAGGTCGTTGCTTTGATACCAGATGTAATACCCTTGAGATTTTGATAGAATGAAAAGGAAATTGAACGATTTTATTGATTAACTCCACTATTACAGTCACTAGGAATTCAGAAAGGAAAGGTTTACAATTGAATGAACTCGATCCTAACTAAGCTCCTTATCCGCCATGGAAATCCTGTAACGAGATTGATGAGAAGTATTAGGGTTGAGAGGAAGAAGACGAGTGAGGAAGAAGAATAAGGAAATTGAGAGGGATACTGAAAATACCGGTAATTGCTTGCCCCAACCAGCTCAGCCCAATTAGTTATATACAGCTGGATATTCGTTGGGCTTGATGATTAAATCTGCACCGTTAGATGTAATAACCTCCTCTTTATTTGATCACAGCCGTCCCCTTTTATTAATTGCTGCAGTCGCCACGTGTACGCCTCTATTCCAATTACTTACTAGCTGACGTGTACTCCACTTTCTTAATTCAGCTACTCCATTCCCAATTAATCCCCAATTCACAATTCCACTTAGCCCTAATTCATAACAGTGAAAGTGGACGAGCTACTGAGTCAACTCTTATTCCATTCTCCTCTATGTCTATATACTGATAACCAAACGAATTTTGTTTGCTAAAGTCTAGCTAGCTGATTAGCAAAGTTTCCTTTTCTATAAATAGTAGATTAATTTAGTTCAATATACTGCTCAAAGTCAACTTCTTAATATATTACTTAGGCTATAAGCTTTATTTTAATGTGTTAGCATTAATTAGCTTGCTACCAGATCTTGAATCTGTTTTCCAACCATTTTTTTTAAAAAAATTCTAGCATGAAGACTGCACAATTAACGAATATAATAGTTGCTAGTAGCATTTTTTTTTAATACCAACTGCAGGGCCGGCTGGAGGGTAAAGCCTCCCAAGCCTTTGCTTTAGGCCCCCAAATTTTGGGGGCCCCGTTTTCTAATAATAGTATGTGTATATGTTATTTATTTATTTTTTAAAAATAGATAGTATAGAAATTACACAAGATTCACTCCCTCCATTCAAAATAATGGGTACATTTCACTTTTTGAAAGTCAATTTGATTAATTTTTGGAGCTAAATTGGATTAAATTAATTTAATATACTAAAATTAAATGGTAGATATTCATAAACTATACAAAAACACCGTGAATTGTAAATTTCAATGTATATGAACATGACAAGTATTTTTGGTATGAAGCAAGTATAATAAGAAAGAAGACTTTTGAAATTATGATGATAGTACCACTGAATTCTTTTTATTTTTTCTTAGGTAATATGTATAACTCATTAATTTAGATCCTTTCGTTCTTTGAATATAGATCTTTTTGGATCATTTACATTTGACATTTGAAATAGATGAGGCAAGTTAAATTTTCTCGTTTTTCTTTCTTACTAGAAGATTTCACTTTTAGGTTTTTAATTACTTCATCTAAGTAAGCAACAAATCTGCATAATATATATACATAAGGGCGAGGGGAGAGGGGAGAGGGGATAAGTTTTCTTCGTTATTTAGGAAAAGAATAATTAAAGGCCTCACATAAAAGTTTGGCTTTAGGCCACCAAATTTGTTGAGCCGCCCCTGACCAACTGATCAATTTAGTACATTTGCTAGCATTATGTTCTTAATTAGTTTCAATAATATAGAAATACGTAATAGCATTATCTTTTCGATTATAAATTTAATCAGTTCCAATAGATATAGATTATATTGCTGCAAAGATCCAACCAACAAACGCATCAATGGAGAAAACATCCTCCTCCTCCTTTCCGCTTCTAGGAATTTTATTAATATCTCTTCACATTATGACAACATGCTTAGCCATGAATATCAGCACAGATCAATCTTCTCTTTTAGCCTTGAGAAACCGCATCACTTCAGATCCTAATCACATTCTTTTGACAAACTGGTCTTCTTCTAACTCAGTCTGTAACTGGATTGGAATCACTTGTGGCTCTAGTCATCAAAGAGTTATTGAACTGAATATTTCAGGTTTGGAGATTACTGGTACCATCCCACCGCAACTTGGCAACCTTTCTTTTCTTGTTTCACTTGATCTAAGCTACAATTATTTCCACGGTGAACTTCCACCGGAGTTGCTTCATTTGCAAAGGTTGAGAGACATTGATCTTAGTTACAATAACTTCACCGGAGAAATTCCAAAAGGAATCGCCACTCTTCCAAGTTTGAAACGGTTCTTCTTGAGATACAATAAATTACTCAATGGTTCCGATGTGCTCTCCATCTTTAACATCTCAACACTTGAATCTTTGGATCTCAGAAATACTGGTTTAACTGGTGAGTTCCCTTCTGATTTATGTCGCCGCCTTCCCAGATTGAAAAAGTTTGCACTTGGCAACAACATGTTAAGTGGAGAGATACCAAGAAACATATCTGAATGCTCCCGGCTTCAAATCCTAATGTTGTTTAACAATAACTTTGTTGGAGAAATTCCAAGAGAACTAGGTAACTTACAGCTGCTGCAAAAGTTACATCTTTCAAAAAACAACTTAGCAGGTACGTGTTTACCATTTTCCTAGCGAGTTCATAGTTGCTATCTTGATTCCTTCCTTAGACAAAATATACGCTACTGATTTACCTTCCCTGAAGTTGTGTTTAATCGCCGGGCCCCCCAAATTGCTCATCAACGACCTACATTGATATATAATGTTGTTATAAGTATGATAAGTGAGAACCATTTCCTAATAGGAAGACTGTCTCCGCAATGTCTATTTCATTCAATTTGTATGGAAGATTAAATTAACATATAACGTTGCTATAAATATGAGAAGTGGGAATGTGTTTTTATTGTGTAGAAGTTAGACTCTTGTTAAGTATATGAATTTTTATGTGATATTTCTATTTAACAATATGACAGGCACAATTCCTGATGAGATTGGTCATCTTTATAACTTGAAGTTGTTATTCATGAATAATAATAAATTAACAGGCTCAATCCCTTTAACCTTATTCAACATTACATCACTTGGAAGATTTATTTTTGAGTGATAACATGCTTGACGAACATTTACCAAGACAGGTTGAAAATTTGACTATGCTTGTCTGGTTTGATCTTTCCAATAATTACCTGACAGGTACAGCAATATATCTAATTCACGTCATGTTAGAATTTCAGTTTTTTTGGATACTTCTACTTATCATAATCCTACTGAATTATGCAGGTGTAATTCCAGATGAAGTCGGTAACCTTCATGAGTTGTCGTACATTTCATTGTCTTTAAATAACTTTAGTGGGCCGATCCCCATTGGTATTTTCAATATCTCATCTCTTGTAATTATGGACCTCTTAAGAAACCACCTTTCGGGTAGTCTTCCATCCTTTATTGGCAATTGTTTACCTAATGTCGACGGAATTCATCTAGCTGAAAATAACATCAATGGTGTTTTACCTAGTTCGATCTCAAATTTGTCTAAGCTTGAATTTCTCGAACTCGGTGAAAATGAACTTTCGGGTTCAATTCCTGAATCTCTAGGAAATTTAAGACTACTTAAAACCCTCAACTTGTACGGTAACTCCTTCACAAGTGATTTGAGCTTTATTACTCCTTTGGACAATTGTAAAAACTTGAAAAGATTGATATTGTCTTTCAATCCCCTAAATGCAACACTTCCCAAATCCGTCGGCAATCTTTCTTCTCTTACATATTTTTCGGCAATAAGCTGTAACCTCAAGGGCCATCTTCAAAATGAAGTCGGAAATTTGAGAAATTTATCTACTTTGGAGCTGGATGACAATGACCTTACTGGAATTGTCCCAATGGAGATAAGTTCTTTGAAAAACCTTCAACGGCTTTCACTTGGTGCAAACAGAATAAGTGGTCCTTTTCCAATTGTTTTATGTGAGCTACCCAACTTGGGCTTGCTAAACCTTTCACAAAATCAAATGTGGGGAAATATTCCTAGTTGCTTGGGGACTGTGATATCCTTAAGGGAGGTTTATCTTGATTCCAATAACTTCACTGCAACCATACCTTCAAGTCTGTGGAACCTCAAAGACATTTTAAAGCTGAACTTGTCTTCTAATTTCTTCAATGGCTCTCTGCCACTAGAAGTTGGAAAACTCAAGGCTGCAATACTTTTAGATCTTTCCTCAAACCAAATATCAGGCAACATTCCTAGTACATTGGGAGGTTAGCAGAAATTGATTCAACTATCTTTGGCTCATAATAGAATTGAAGGATCTATTCCTGAGACATTTGGAGAACTCATAAACTTGGAAGAATTGGATCTTTCATAATATAATATGTCCGGTGTGATTCCAAAGTCACTAGAGGAACTTAAACAACTAGACTCTTTTAATGTCTCATTCAACAGGTTACATGGGGAAATTCCAAGTGGAGGACCTTTTCTTCATCTCCCTTACCAGTCTTTCATGTCTAATGATGGATTGTGTGGTAACCCTCAAAAGCATGTCCCAGCTTGTCCTTCTAATTCAAAGAATCGTTCTAAGTCAAAGAACAGATTGATATGGATTGTAGCTGCCTCTTCAGGTATCTCTGTAATAGGGCTTGCTTCAGCAATAGTTTCCGTGTTGACGAGACATCGGGGTAAAACAGTCAATGCTGAAGAAGAGCGGATGCCTGACTTAGCACCACAAAGAATTTCTTACTATGAACTTCAAAGAGCAACTCAGGGATTTGATGAAAATAACTTGCTAGGTAGTGGAAGTTTTGGTTCTGTTTACAAAGGGACATTGGCAGATGGGTTGATTGTAGCTGTTAAAGTTTTCAATGTGCAGATGGAAGGTACATTTCAAACCTTTGATAGAGAATGTGAAATCATGCGGAATCTTCGTCACAGAAATCTCACCAAGATCATTAGCAGCTGTTGTAACTTGGATTTTAAAGCATTGATACTTGAGTACATGCCAAATGGAAGCTTAGACAGATTGCTATATTCTCGAGATTATTGTTTAAATATAATGCAAAGATTGAATATCATGCTCGATGTTGCATCTGCTCTGAAATATCTCCATCATGGTTATTCAGTACCAGTTATCCACTGTGATTTGAAGCCTAGCAACGTTTTACTTGACAACGACATGGTGGGACACCTGACTGACTTTGGCATTGCGAAACTTTTAACTAAGGAAGAGTCTATTACTGTCACTACAACCTTTGCCACAATTGGTTACATTGCTCCAGGTGAATTGTTTACTTAACTTGTACAATGTTATGGATTACGCGTTATAAGTTTATTTGCTGACATATTTTAAGTTTTCTTTTTTAGAGTATGGTTTGGAAGGCCTTATATCCAAGAGGTCTGACATTTATAGTTTTGGTATCATGCTGCTGGAAACTTTTACCAAGAAGAAACCAAGAGATGAAATGTTTGCGGGAGATTTGACTTTGAGAAGGTGGGTGCATAATTCGCTTCCTGATGATTTGGATCAAATCTTGGATGCTGACTTACTAACACTAGATGAACAAAACTCAAGTCAAAAGTTGCAATGTTTGTCATCCATCATGGAGTCAGCCATGAATTGCACAGCTAACATTCCAGTTGAAAGGATGAACATGACTGATGTTGTAGCATCATTAGAAAAGATCAAACAGAAGCTTTCTTCCTGTTACTGAATGGCCTAATGACATGACATCAGGTACTTTCCATATCCCTTTTGGGAAAAAAGGTTATAAAGTTCAGTAGCATTTAACCATGAGTGACTGTTCCTCGAATGTTATTGCAGGGAATTGTGTGGCTATTGGAAGTTAAAAGGATGGAAGCTCATTTGCTTCATACTTCAATAAGTTACTACAATTTTGGAGAACACTGTTATATTAAGCCACGGATAGTTTGTGTACTTTGTTCTTTTGCTTGATTATGCATATTCGTTTTAAGAATTTAAACTTCATCCTCCAATTATGTGCATAAGCATAGCTAAATTACTTTTCCTTTTCCTCGTTCTTTACCGATTTAATATGCTACTCCTTGGCATGTTATACTCTGTAACTAGATAAAGTCGTGGTTTTACCTTCATATGGCCTTTAAGATGAAGGAGAACTTGAGTTAAAAAAACATTACCATTAATAGCCACTGTAGTAAATAAGTGTCAACAAAAAATTATCTTTGCAAAAAAAGGACTTTGAGTTTGAAGAAACCAGAGAAACAAAAATAGTACTGGAGTGATAAGGTTTCATCTTCGGTATGCTATTGGTGTTTGCTTGGAATAAAATCCTAATTTTCTTGAGTCCAGACACTGATTTTAATATGCATTGACCCCTTCATTCAGGATTGAGATGAGTCTACTATACAAAGTATTGCTACTTCTTTTAAGCAAATTGTTCCTTAGCTGGCATAAGTAATTAATTGAGATAATGTTCAACTCTACACCTGAACTATCATTTTTTTTTGTGAATTTTACATTTCAACTATCATATGTTCTTTTTTTCCTATGTGAACTATTATCTATGTAATAAATTACACCTAGTTGAGTAGCTTATGGTGTGTCGTGTGTACACTTTCTAGTTTTGTTTAAAAAGAGTGTCAAGTGGCACTCCACGTGGATAAATATTTACACCTATGCAGAACTAAAATAATTATAGGGTAAAACCTAGGGGTGTGTGTGTTATAAATTAGGTAATTTGTAAAACACCGAGGGTGTCTGTCAACTTTGGCCCTCGGTTTTCAACCTCAAATTAAGCTCCCACGCACCTGTTGGCGATTGTTTTCAAGCATTTGTCGTATTCAGCTTCAATGTGTGTTTTAATGCATATATGACGATAATTTAGGTAGGAAAAGGAATAGTTGATAGTTGGGGTGTGAAATTCACGAAAAAAAAAGATAGTTAAAGTGTGTTTTTGACCATTATCTCTAAATAATTTGTTGAATTGCATAATGAGTCGTTTACCCATTGCTTTAGATTTGTCTCCCCAGTAAATATTTTTATTTCAAAATATGCATGATACTGTAGCTGTAGATGTCGGATTCGGCAGAAATGAATTCCTCTGTAGTATACTCTGCTGGAAATAGATGTGCTAATCATCTTTAAAGCCAATACTATAAACATACATTTTTAAAAATGTTAAAACAAGGCTTAGATTGTTATTTACTAGGAAAGTTGTATTCCTATACAATGAAAAGATGAGTTGTAGTTCAAGCTAACGAAGTTACCAATGTTTTATCAATAAGTTCTTTAAGTTATGACAAATAAAACTAAAGTAGGACATAGTTATCTCAGCTGAAAAAACCAATATAAAACAAAGTTCTTCAGAAGAGTTTTGACTCCATTCCAAACACATGGCCTTGATGGTTTTCCTAATTACGTTCTTGTTCATTGTAAGTTCTCATTTATCTATCATATTAGCCAGTGATCATCTTTCTCAGCAAAGTAATTCAGAAATCTATATTGTTCACGTTGAGTCACCTGAAAATTTACATGCCTGGCACCAGTATTCTTTGTTGTCTGATGTGTCCTCGCGCATAATATATTCCTATCGAAATGTCTTCAATGGTTTTGCGGCTAGATTATCACCAGATGAAGTGAAGGCATTGGAAACGAAAGATGGCTTTATTTCCATAAGACCTCAAAGGGTATTGCGAGTACAAACAACTCACAGTCCAAGCTTCTTAGGATTGCACCAAAACTTAGGCTTCTGGAATACGTCTAACTATGGTGAAGGTGTTATTATTGGTCTGTTGGACACTGGAATTTATCCGGAACATCCTTCATTTGATGATGAAGGAATGCCTCCTCCTCCTGCTAAGTGGAAGGGGAAGTGCGAGTTTAACTTCACAGCATGTAACAACAAGATCATTGGAGCAAGAGACTTTTTGGCGCTTGAAGGTGGATCGCCATTAGATGAAAATGGGCATGGTACACATACTTCAAGCACAGCTGCTGGAAATTTTGTTGATGGCGCGAATGTGTTTGGCAGTGCTAACGGGACAGCGGCTGGCATTGCACCCCGTGCTCACTTGGCTATGTACAAAGTTTGCGATCCAAATGGCCAGTGTTCTGAAAGTGACATGTTGGCCGCAATGGATGCTGCAATTGAAGATGGTGTTGATGTCATATCCATTTCCATTGGTGGAATTTCTGGCCCGTTTTGGGATGACAATGTTGCACTTGGTGCATTTAGTTCTATGGCAAAGGGAATTTTCGTAAGTTGCTCAGCTGGAAATGATGGTCCATATAACGCTACCTTATCTAATGAAGCCCCTTGGATTCTCACTGTCGGTGCTAGCACGATTGACAGACAAATGAAGGCAACCGTGGCACTTGGAAACGGCGTAGAATATGATGGTGAATCAACTTCTCAACCAAATGATTTCCCTTCAACATTACTACCAATCGTCTATCCAGCGTTGAACAGCAGTTTTTTTGGTGCTTTTGCTTGTAGCCCAGAATCACTTGCAAATGTTAAAGGAAAATTAGTGTTGTGTGGAACGGGTGGCGCGACAGCAATTGCAAAAGGACAGCCTGTGAAAGATGCTGGTGCTGCTGGCATGATTCTAATGAATGAAGAAATTGAAGGTTACAGTATACCTGCACATGATTATGTTCTTCCAGCAACACGCATCAGCTATGCAGATGCACAAGATCTCATAGCCTATATAAACTCGACGTCAACCCCTATGGCCAGTATTTTATTTAAGGGCACTGTAATTGGAAATAAACATGCTCCTTCAGTCGCTTTCTTTTCGTCAAGAGGCCCAAGCAGACCAAGTCCGGGAATATTAAAACCAGATATTATTGGCCCTGGATTCAATATCCTTGCAGCTTGGCCAACCTCCATAGAAAACAATACTCATACAAACTTGACATTTAACATGATTTCTGGCACATCCATGGCTTGTCCTCACCTTGCTGCAGTTGCAGCTTTGCTTAAAAGTGCTCATCCAGACTGGTCCCCTGCTGCTATTAAGTCCGCAATTATGACCACTGCTGATCTGGTTAATCTTGGCAACAATCCGATCGAGGATGAAAGGCACATTCCAGCTAACATCTTTGCAATTGGAGCAGGACATGTGAATCCGTCGAGAGCAAATGATCCTGGTCTAATCTATGACATCCAGCCTCAGGATTACGTGCCTTATTTGTGCGGTTTAAACTACACAGCTCAACAAGTTAGCGCGATCTTGCATAAGAAGGTGAATTGCACAACTAGTATACCTGAGGCAGAGCTAAACTATCCTTCATTTTCTCTCACACTTGGATCAGATACTCAGGAATATACAAGGGCTGTGACTAATGTTGGTGAGGCTAATTCGACTTACACTCTGGAGATTTCACCACCTGAAGGTGTTGAGATAACTGTGAGTCCTAGCAGTTTGCACTTTTCTGAAGTAAAGGAGAAGATGACCTATCAAGTGACGTTTAAACGTTCAGCGTCTGGCACTGTCAGCAACACAAACTTTGTGCAAGGATATTTGAAATGGTCATCAGATAATCACTCTGTTCGAAGTCCCATTGCAGTTATTTTGGAGCAGTGAAAGCGCCATCAGGCGTCTTCGATATTGATCAATAAATTCTAGGGATAATTATGTATTAATATCATCTCCCTTGAGATTTGAACTTGAATTGTAACACATTTGCTTTTTCTTGAAGTAGATTGGAGTATCCATTAAATAAAGGTTGTACCTGAAGACAAATCCAATTTACTGCATAATATAATCTGAAATTTTTTTAACAGCAAGCAGAAATAAATTTGTGAAGTTTGATACTTTGACTTTGTAACTATACTGCAAATTGAGTGACTTTTGGTATGTTTTAACTCTCAACAGTTATCACTAGTCAAAATTAAGTTTCTTTCGTTGAATTGTAAGTTACAACTCAAACGGTATAAATCTGACACAGAACAAGGTTTGGTGGGTGGGGGACAGGAAGTATACCCTTTTGAGTTGTCCATTCGACTTACCAAATTTTACTGACACAAGTAAAAACAGAGAATAAAATTTGAAAAGAGAAAAAATATAAAAACAAAGAGAGAGCATGAAAAGATGGACGAAGGGACCCATATAGATTTGAGTTATGGTTGTTAGTTTATAATTTAAATCATAAAACTGATTGTATTTGTATTTTATATTTAATTTATACAATTAAATTTTGTTCTACAAAATACAACAGATTCATGATAATTATGTATTTGTATTTGTATTTTTGATCTAATTCATGATATATTTGTATGTGTATTTTGTTCTATAAAATACAAATTGTATCTACATTGCATCAAACAATATATTTGTATTTGTTTATGATAGACTCAAGCAAATACAAATGATGCATATACTTGTTAATATACAAATACAAATGATAAGTTTAATACGTTTGAGAAAGAGAGAGAAAGAGAGGTGAAAATACAAAATACAAAGAAGGAGAAAACAAGGAATGGAAAAATAAAATACAAAAAATGAGAAAGAGAGGTATGTATTTGTTGATACACATATATTCGTTGATACAAATACAGTGATACAACGGCTGTCCAGCTAATGATACAAAAAATATATTTTTGGTGCATGCAATTAGTCACTATATTTATATTTTATATAAATACAGTCGGTTGAATACAGTTGATACCACGGCTATGGATTGTAATTTGGTAAAATGTGGCTACTGTTGCCTATTTTATGCTTTAATTAGGCTATTTCTGAAAGTCTCCCCTAAATATGATGCAATTGGAAGAAAAGATGATAGGCCATATGGGAAAAATATGCATTTGTGGGTAGGGATGGCAAAATTAGCCTATGAAAATATAAGGGAAAATTGTACAAAATGTCAGCCCACTACAATTATTTACAAGTAAATGGTCTAACTTTGCAAAAATTGTCCGAAATAGCCCATGTTGTACATTTTCGGCAATAACACACATTTATTACCCATTCTCTTTTACACTGTACTTCATCTCTCTGTAAGCGTTTTCCTCTTTCAATTTGTGCCGACTCTTTTTGTTCAAATTCCATATAAATTCTCCATCTCTCTAGGTGTTTTCTATTCAATTTTATAAACTTAATTTTGTGTTTATGAAGTGCGATTTTTAGAGCTCTTTGATTTCATATAATAGTATATGATAATTGTTGATTTCTTTATCGTCTTGATCAGTTTTCAAGCTATTTGGATTTAAATTTGAGATTATCTCAATTACTTTGATGAAACAAGTGAGATTTTCTAATTGCAAATTACTCTTGGTGAAGGTTCTGAAGGTGAAGGGTATTGAAGATTTTCTAATTACTGAATTCTTCGTCGTTATCTTCGAAAAAATCTTCTTTTTCTTCCCTGTTGCTTTCTTGCTTCTCCGTCGCCGAAGAATGATATGTCGGTGAAGATACCAACGATGAGTTAGTGGGTTTGTTAGAGTCATTTGCAGTGGTTCTGGCTTCAAAATTCGCCGATTTCTTGCGGATACTTCCGGTGACGAAATTTCGATGAGTAGGCATAAGATGGTTGTGCTCTGTTGTGTAGGTGACAATGAACATATTCGGGTCGGTTCTATTCATTCCACTTATATATTTCAGGTAATAACACACTTTAGTTTTTCCAAATCCCTTTTAAATGGTGTATAAATGGTGTTTGGATGGTGGTTGCTTGTTCGTTGACGGAAACAATGGTGGTTGGGTTGATGGAAGATAGAAGAGAAAAGGGATGTCAATGTGGTGTATGTGGTTTGCTCTAGTTCATCGGAGCTAGAGCAACGACGGAGACGAAGAGGCGAGGTTGTTTGGTTGTTTGGTCAGAGAAGCTAGTTGTGGGTGTTTGTGTGGTGGTTGCTGATTTTGAGTGGTTGGCCGGAGGTTGGCCAGAATTTTCTCCCTAAGTTTGTTTCATTCAATTTCTTGCCTTAATCTTCGTCTCTTTTTCTCCCTGATTCTGTAAATTTCTTAGGTATGGATGTGAAGAAGTTGTTTGATGAAATGCCTCAAAGAGATATGATTCTTTGGAATTTGAGTTTAAGGGTTATGCTCAAAGTGGCAATATGGATATGGGACTTGGACTGTTTAGGCAAATGGATGAGAGGACTGTTGTTTTCTTGAAATTTGATGATTTTCTTGTTAGCACAAAATGAGAGGGAGAAGGAGGCTCTGGCACTTTTCCATGGGATGAGGAATATTGAATTTGATCTTGATGAAGCTATTATTGTTACTGTGTTACCTGATGAGGATATAAAATTCGATACATCATAGAACTATTTATACAATATCGATACATGTTTATACACATTTATACAGTATCGATATAAGTATATATTATTTATACAACGGAAAAGGGCCTAAAATGCCCTTCACCTATTGGAAATGGTGCAAAAATGCCCTCCATCCACCTTTAGGCTCTATAATGTCCTTTACATCCACCTTTGGGCTCAAAAATACCCTTCATATCCACCTTTGGACTCCAAAATGCCCTTTATTTAATATTTCCAATATTAAATTTAAAAAAAAATTTCATTAATGACGTGTCAACTTCCCATTTAATTAATTAAAAAAATTAAAAAACCCCACCCAAAAACTAATAGACCCAATCCACATTGTTACCCACCCCGCCCCATGCTTTTACCTATTATCCGACCCCTTCATCCACTTCAGTTTCGGCATTCCACTCGAAAAATGAGAAAATTTCATCCATGGTCACTTAACTTTCTATTTATTACACAAAAGTCATTTTTCTTTCTTTCATTACACAAAAGTCATTTTATTTTGCTCAAGTCATCACAAAAGTCACTTTATCCAAATTTTATAATAATCTCACCTAGAAAATGATGTGACAGCCTTAATTAATGCATTTGCTTGATTAAATAAGGTTAATATACTAAACTAATATTATATACATAATCTAAATAACTATTTAATTTTGTACAATACATTAATTTTTATAAATATCACAAAATATTTGTATAATTTTTCATGAAAATTTTAATTATATTTAATAGGCTAATTAACTTTACACCTTAAGCTCATTTTTTAAAAGAAAGTCATGAATCCAAACTTATTATTCAAAAAAAAAAAAAAACGTGAGATTTACCTATATATTTATTTTATTTTTTTATTAACTTTATTCACTTGATTAAATTAAGCTTATAATTTTTTTTAAGACATTTACTTCACAATTCAAAAAAATTATAGCCACCATAGTAATAGGTTAATAACATATTATAAGTTGAAAAATGATGAAAAACTTTTTTTCTACTTGTAGGAAAAAAATAAGAGAGGAAAATACTATTATTTTCTTAAAAATAAAAAATTTCGAACCAAACCGATAATAGCCAAATTGATGGATATGAATTATATTTGATTTTAATAATTAAAAAATTAACTAAATTGATTTGATTTTAGTTTTAACCAAGAACGGACCTAAACCAAACTATGAACACCCCTACTAAAAAATATTGCATGTGAGTTTTAATAGTGATTAATTTAAATAATTATATATTATAGTGCATTGCTAAATTAGCAAATTTAATCATTGTTGCTAAATATTTTACTTATTTTTTATAATTTCTTTTCATATATTGAATTATGTAATACATGAAAATTATCTTTTAGAACATTATTTTTTCTTGAAAAAAATTACTTTGTTCTATTCTGTTAAATATAATACGTATATTTTTATAATTGAACAATGAAAAGTTGACATGTCATTAATGAAACTTTTTTTTAAAATTTAATATTGGGGATGTTAAATAAAGGGCATTTTTGAGCCCAAAGGTGGATGTGGAGGGCATTTTGGAGCCCAAAGGTGGATGTGAAGGGCATTATAGAGCCTAAAGGTGGATGAAGGACATTTTTGCACCATTTTCAATTGGTGAATGGCATTATAGGCCCTTTTCCGTTTATACAATATCGCTATACGTCTATATACTATTTATACAATATCAGTACACGTTTATTCACATTTATACAATGTCGATACATTACATAGCTTTTATACAATATCGATACACATTTATACAATACTGATAAATATTTATACACTATTTATACAATATCGATACATTACATATACACTACATAACTATTTGTACATCATATATACATGTCTATACACCATTTATACATGTTTATACACTATTTATACAATATCGATACATTACATATACACTACATAACTATTTATACAATATGGATATATTATATAACTATTTATACATCATATATACATGTTTATACACCATTTATGCAATATTTGATACATGAATAAAAGTTGTACGATTTTTTTTTTTAAAAAAAAGTTTATTTTAATTAAAAAAATGCAAGCAAAAAAAAAAATTCTCTTTTAAAAATTACTGCTGAAAAAAAAAAGGCCTAATGGCTATTTTTGTTGTAAACTATTTACTTTTTTGTATATAAATGAAATTTTGGCAAAACTTCACATATAGACAACTTAGACCCCTTCTAACTAACTTTATGGTTTAAGATTTACTAATTACAAATTATAGTCAGTCGTTAGTTAAAAAAATGTATAAAGGCCTATTTATACAAAATCTATCTAATCCTTTTTTTCCTCAAAAATCAGTTACAAAAAACAGAATGTAGAAATTTATAAGGTAAGAGGGAGTAATGAACGCCCTTAATTATCTCCATCTTCCCACAAAATTCTCCTTCCATAAATCTTGGTTTAAGGTCACATTCAACAGAGGACGGTGAAAAGCTTAAGAAAAAGGTAGAAAGCAAATCAACAATTCATAACAGCATGTAATTCAATGATCTTGTTTTTAATCTCAGCTTCATCCATATATTCTGAAAAAATAATTATATAAATTGACATGCATTGTATAAACTGACTTGTAAATGATTTTCGTATTTGGGTTATCCGATGCTATTTCGGGGATTCAATTCGATCAATTGATTTGATATTTGGATTAGTATTTGATAATTGATTGTATGACGATTTTTGTTATTAATTGTATATTATATTTGAACTCGTATTTGGTAATTGTATATATACAGATTAAATTACGTATTCGAACGAAATTTGAGAATTTCTCTACAAATTCAAAATTGTATATGGTATTTGAATTCGTAATTGTGAATTGTGTATACACAAATTAAAAGATTTTTTATACACAAATTAAAAGATTTTTTCAAATAAATTTTGAGAAATTTGTACTATTTGAGAATTGTATATGGTATTTGTTTAGAATTTGAGGATTTTATATATACAAATTGAATTATGTATAAAACGCAGGTGTGGTTCGAAATTTCTTGTAATCGAATTGCTATTTTTTGCTTGTTTTTTAACAGGATATGGCTCAATTACCAATTGTTTTGAAGCATTGGGGTGTGTGGACGGTTGAAAATGAATATGAACCAATTAAGAACCGTGTAGTTATATCAGCCGCTAAATTAGCCAATTAGAGGAGAGAGAGTATATGAAAAAATTTGTAACCATGAGAGAGAGTTGTATTGGCTATATACATTGAGTATAACATTTGTATATGAGGGCCCACATAAAAAGCAGTTATAAAACTAACAAATAACCATGTTAGGTAATTTTTTTAAACTGTAACCATACAAGGTAATTAAGGACTTATTTTATCTATGGTGTGTAATTTTTCCACGAAGGCAGGTTTTCCCAAAATATAACCCGCCTATTTCACACCTTTATTAGTTCAGTCCGCTTTAGCCCCACCTATTAAAAATTGGACATATATGTAGTCCAAATTGATTCACGAGAAATCTTGTCACAATAATTTGTAAAAGGTTAACTTTTTTATTTGATATGTTATATATAGCCGTAATAAAGAAAAGGTAGTTTTATTAGGTTATAGTTTTATTAGGTACTAAAAATATATTTAAAAAATAAAGCAATTAAAACTTAGCAAGAATTGGACGAGTTTGGTTGTGACCCGCATTTTAGTCCATTTTAGTCTAACGCATAGAGTTGGGCAAAGAGTCGAGTCAGCTCAGAGCTCGACTCAGCTCGCATGTATTTAGCTCAGCTCAACTCGACTCGACTCGATTTCTATTTAATTTTAGCTCGACTCGGCTTGGTTCGATCGAAGCTTGATCAAGCTCAGCTCGGTCAAAGATCGGCTCGATTGAGCTAGCTCGGCTAGGCTCGATCGGCTCGATTGAGCTAGCTCGGCTAGGCTCGATTGGCTCGATTTATGAAATAATATCCATTAAATATGCTCAATTAGTAAGTACATCATAAAATTAACTTTAAATACTATGCTAAATTAACAAAATTAAGTTTTATGTTAAGTTTTCATTTGTATTTTAATGTAATCCTACAAATATCATGTGTGATTTACAAAAATTAATATCATACTATCTTATTCAAATAATTCTATTTTATCATTTATTTACTTTCTTTAACTTTTAAATTATATTAAACGTGACATCATTCAACCTTAATTTCTAAATTAAAATTGAAATTTTTTTATTTGATAGAAAAGGGCCGGCTCGGTTTAGCTCGGGCTCAACTCAAGCTTGGTCAAAATGTAGAAAAGCTCGTTGAGCTTGACTCGGGCTCAGCTCAGCTCAGTACTATCTAAAGCTCAGTTAGACTCGGCTCGATATATCCTCGGCTCGGGCTCGGCTCGATGCCTAGACATACTAACGCGGGTCAATAACCCATCCATTTATTAACTCAAAGCATTTCGACCTATCTAAATTCTGTTCAATCCACCCATTTGATATCTTTATTTATGTGACAAAAGTCTTCAGCCTGCAAATGATTGGTTTTTACAAAATAAAAATAAATAGGAGTAGTTTGTATTCGGCTGGCAACCAAAAAGCTCCAAATGCCTACTCTTGTATGTGGCGTTTATTTCATAGTCCCCAAAAAAAGGATTTTCAAATCAATCAAATTGGAACATACATAAAAAATATCAACAGTCCCTTTCTCAAATCTCCACTGAATTCATCTTTCGATAACTTCAAAATAGAAGTAACTGTTACACGAAGTGTATAATAATTAAATAGAACACCAGAACAACGTCCACTTATTGATGAACAATTCAAAGTAGTAGGAAATCAAAATTGTTTAGAATTTAATTAATAGGATTTGTATGTAGTCGCATTCATATAAACTCTCTAGTTTCGAGTTAAAATAAGTTTTGCACTTTTATAAATAGGGTGCGTTTACTTATTCTCTTGCAAGGAAAATTAGTGAGTTCATTAGCATACTTAGAAGAGCATGACTCCAGCATTAGTTTATCTAAGTGTTTTTTCCATATTTTTTCTTCAATCCATAGTCATAATTGCAAGTCATGAAAACAACCAAGAGATTTACATTGTACATATGACAAGTACAATCAAAATTCACTGTCTTGTTCTCCATTGCTTTAGACTTGTCTCCACAAGTGGCATTGTTGAATTGCAAAATTAGTTATTACCCACTAGTATACTATGTTATACGATATAGTGGTACTTATCTATTAAAGGTGATGCATAGATCTCATATTTGTTCATCACTGATGCGACTGGTGCGGAAATATATATACCTAAATACAAGTGCAGGAATTCTTTATCATCAATTAAATTTACTATGAGATAAGTTGTCTTGTGATTAACGCATATAGACTGCATTATTCTTCATGTTGAAGGAAAGACACTGAAAAGTAAACTTAGTGAATGACCCTCCGCTGTGGATTTCCCTTTGCAACTTACTGAAATATTAAAAAAAAAAAATTATAAAGGTGCTATAAGTGAGTGGCAGATCCAGGATTTTCAAAAAATACAAAATACAATGTTTGGGATTTGAACTTGGAACCTCAAGGTGAATTTTGAACCCCCTCAACCACTAAGCCAACCTCAACTCTTATGTTCAAGAGGTTCACAATCTATAAATATACATTAAAAAAAAATAAAAGGTACCTTATATATACGTTGTAATTTTTTTGCCGAACCCCCTCGATACCCTCTAGATCCGGCCGCCTGAACTTAGCCTTTCTAGTCCTTTTGGAATTTCATCTCGGGATTGGACCTTTTGGTCTCTGTTATGGAGCTAACTGAAACGTAACGAAAGCTGGTTTAGTTGTGAATGGGGCAGATCAAATCTTGAGTAATAAAAGAAGATTTTCAGAAGGAATGACAAAAATATTGCACATTTGCACTCGGAAGAAGTGAAAGGACACAATCTGTTTCTTTAATTTTCTTATGAGAAGCCTGCATAGCAACATGATATAGCTCCATTTGTTCACTTCAAGATCATTAGTGTATAGAAACGGCAACGTCACTCAATCTCTAATATTCCTTATTAAATCCTTGCATATCTCCATAGCTTTTTCACATTATCATGAAAACCAAACACAAGATTTGAAATAAAATTTCATTGAGTGCATCTATTTGAGAAATTGGAAAATTAGTGAATGCAAATACGAAGTATTTCAATGAATTTAAGAAATGAATAGGCATGGGGAATGGAACATGAACTCATCTTAGAAATGAAGAGTCATGGTGTTTCATATTTCTTTCTTTAATGTTTCCTCATTTAGTTGATTGCCAAGTAAATCCGAAAGGAGGGAGTTAAAAAAAAAACTACTTGAATACTTTTAAAAGTGCCTTAATTGTTGAACATTTTCTTTTTTCTAATTTTTTGTAAGGAATAAACAAAAAGTTTTATTTTAATGAAGTGGGGGACATTTTTGAGTCAAAAACGTAACATAGGGTAACTTTACCTATTTTAAATAGTTCAGGGGTATTTTTGCAAAGATGCGACCCGTGAGAGTGGACGACCTAGATGACAGTCAACTCTTATTCCATTCTTCTGTCTATATACTCATAACCACAAACACATTTTATTTGCAAAAGTCTAGCTACCTGAATTTAACAACACACGATTAGCAAAGTTTCCTTCTCCGTAAGTAGCAGATCAAATTTAATTCAGTATATGGTTCAAAGTCAGTTTGTGGTAAAGTTGCTGCCATGTAACCTCCAGATCACAGGCACGAACTATGGAAACAACCTCTTGCAGAAATGCAGGGTAAAACTGTGTATTGTAGATCCTTGTAGTCCGACCCTTCCTTGGATTGCGTGCGTAGCGGGAGCTTAGTGCACCTGGCTTCCCTTTTATATGGTTCAAAGTCAACTTCTTAATTACTTAAGCTATCAACTTATTACTGTATTTTAATGTGTTGCTTTTTCATGTGTTAGCATTTACTCCCTCCGTTCACTTTTACTTGTCACTATTTCACTTATCGAGGTCAACTTGCATGAACTTTAACTAACATTTTAAGATGTATAATTTAATATTTAAAATTTAAAATTAGATGGTCGAAAATTATACGAAAAATGATATAAGTTGCAATCCTTCATATATTAATATGATGAAAAAATACATCTTAAAGTGTTGGTCAAAGTTTATGCAAGTTTGTTTTGCGAATTTTTTTCGAATTCAAACAATTAGAAAAGTTTTTCAAATTCGATTTTTTGAGAGTCGCCACTTAATTAATTTAGGAAAATTAAGAAAAACCTTCAAAAAATACTTAAAGATCTAAAACAGAAAATATCTTTCAAGTTTGAGAAATTCTAGGTAAGTGGTTCCTATTAATACCTTAGGAAGGATTTTAAAGCACCTAAGGTATCCGCTAACTTGCGGTTGTCCGAACTTTTTGAAAACCAACTTAAAGACTAACTTTGAAACAAAAGGACTTTTGTTAAAAAAAATTTTGTGTTTAATAAGTCAAAGGAAATGATTTGATTAGTTGATTAATCGAAAATTAGTCGAGAAAACAGATTTTGGTACTTAGCCGGAAAGTTTAACTAAGTTAGAAGAAATTCTAAGTTAGTAGCACATAAACATAAATATCTAGAAAGAAAAGAAAGTAGAAAGATCTTAGGCTTTTGCCCAAAATCGAGAGAGAATTGAAATTATAGGCCCATTTCCAGTTTCTGTTCGCCTGGACTGGATTGGGGCCCATTTTTCTTTTCTTCCACCCGTCCTAAACTATCGATTGGGTTTTGGGGCCCATTGTACCTGTATTAATACAAATTTGGGCTTCAAGGCCCATAAAATATATAAAAATTTTAAGACTTTGAAAGTCTCAAAATATCTTTGAATTATAGACTTCGGCCCATTTTTTCCTTATCTTCAACCTGTACACCATGGGGTAGTCCATCTAGACTTGAATTTGAGGTTGACTCGGTGAAATGGGCCTCATTGGCCCATTAACAAATGCAAAGGAAGGGAGAGTCCATTTTGGACTCCGGACAGATTTCACATGCAAAAGAAAGAAGAGAATGAGGAACTGGTGAACGCCACTACGCATAATACTAAGAAACATACACTTAGACAAAAGGGAAAGGAAATAATCAAAGTGTAATCATCATATTTATCATTTTAATGAAAACTAAAAATGAAGTCACATTCCCAGAAAGTAGAACTGATAATTTAAGAGGAACAAATAAAAGAAGGATGACAGGAAAACACTCTACTGATTCTGCTTGACTATCAGATTTCAATTCTGATACAAAAACCTGGCAAACTTAAAGTCGGCTTATTTGAATCAACCCAACAAAACATTTCATGTGCATGTTGATTCGTTGATTGAGAAGAACCCAAAAGGACCTTGCGACTAGCATTTAATAGGGTTACTATATGCAACATTCATGCCAACAGGTAGATGCAAGGAGAAGATCAACACCAATGGAGCAAAAAAATTCTAAACAGGTCCAAGCAGCGATACAAACGAGCATCATTCGATAGATCCCCTTTTATATTATTGAAAACAAACATTTCTCTGGAAATAGCCTTACAAAACTATAGGAGTTTTAGGCATCATGAGCAAAAATCAGACCACGAAAAAAGGACAGATGTTTAGCAAACAATCATACTAATCGATGTGGACAGGTGAACTAGAAATTTTTATTTAAGTAAAACTGAAATGGGCAGAGACAAAGCCAAATTTCAGATTCAGACAACACCTGAATACGAGTCCAGCATATTACTAACACGAGGAAATCTAACCAGTGATAACTCTAAAATAGACAGGATAAAAAAAAAAATTATGCCTGAAAGGGAGGACCTGACTTGTCTAATAGCATCATACGCGAACAGAAGGGATTCGAGGTCTTGGGATTTTCATAATAACTCCATAGACTAGACATCAAACAAGAGGAAAACGAAGAGATTTTTTTTTTTTTCAAATAGAACAAGATAAAGCAAACCCGATTTGATTTTTTTATGCTAACAATGAGATTTACCCACAAGATAACAACACAAGAAGAAACCATGAAGGAAAACTGTCGTGTTAATCATCGCAAGAATTTGCAAAATAAAATAAAAGGATAAGCCTAAAGAACTAAAACCAAAATGCCAAAATCAAACATAACGAGAAATATCACATAAAAAATAAGAAACCTATGGCTTTCAAAAAGCCTTCTACAGCAAGCAATCCCACCGTACAGCAAGAAAAATACTACTATCATTACTATACCAAAACAGAAAAAAGATATTATAAAAGAGAAAAGAGACGAGGAGTTTACCTCTTTCGGAGCAGCAAAACTGGACTCGAACTTTGTCGGAATGTCTCTACCACCACCGGAATACCCACGTGTTATCGGAATTCTAAGCTCAAAGGAGTCTTACAAGAATTCCGATCGGGATTTAACCAAAGACCCTTTTTCGAAAACAACTTTTTCACTCGAGAGCTTTTTCAACCCCTTTTTTTTGTGTGTGTGATATCAAAACTCTTTTTTCTCAAAAGTTTTTCCAACTCCTTTTTTTTGTGTGTGTGATATCAAAACTCTTTTTTCTCAAAAGTTTTTCCAACTCCCGAGACTTCTCAACAGTGAGAATATATATAGACGAAGGTTAGGGATCGATTTTTGAAGAAGGGGCGATGTGGGATTTTTGGGCAAAACCCAAATCCCACGGCTGTGGATTAATCAAAACAAATGAACGATGATTAGAGTATTCTGTCCTTGGTCGTATGTCGACGAATGGGAGTGCGTCAGGTGTCTAATTCTAGAACAATCTGCGCACTTGGGGGGAAATTTTGAGGGGGAAAAAGAATTTGAGGTAAGGATAAGACTATAGTGAGCTGTAATCATACTATTCTAGTACGAATTTGAATTTCGAATTCTTGGGCATTTTCCGATTTTTGGATTTCTGAGAAAATTCAACATTCTATAGAAGATTATTCACGTGCCTTGTGATAAGCACGCATCCATGGTACGAACTTGAGGAAAGAAGAGGGAAAGGGGCCGAGAATTTTGTTGTTTGTAGGCGGGTTGCCGTTGCTCTTGATGATGAAGTGTTGTCGATGTTTTTGGTGTTATCTGATGTTGTTCTTTGGGGTTAATGGGTTGAAGGAGGGGTTATAAGGTTGGGCCGGGTTGGAGGATTTGGGCCTGGGGCGGTAGTTTAGGTTGGGCTGAAAAATGGATAGAATTGATTTAGGAAGTGGATTAGGCCATTTACTAAATAGCCGGTTGACTAGAATTTTAGTCAATTCCCTTTAAATTTTAACCAAATTGAAAGTCAATTGGCCGGCCAATTACATTGCACCTTTGGCTAAGTTGATTTCAATTATGGCCAAATTTAACAAATTGACTAAATTGAATTAAAGTTTGAAACAAATTAACAACCAATCTAATCCCGATTCTCTTAGTTTAATAAAATGAAACAAATATTTTCCAAATAAATTATTTTAAGAACAAGTTATATTGAAATCAAATTTTATCCTATTTGAACCGACTTTCAAGATAGTTTGATAAAAATTGATTTTTGATAAAATAATCATTTAAGTAACGAAAATTATACGATCTCGTTTACATGGGTAACAGAGTGTATAATTCATCACTCAACTGACAAATTTAACTTAAATAAATATTTTAGAAAGTATTTATCCGGATAAACAAATATCTCAATTTTATTTAAAACCGAAGAAACTCAGGATTAATTTTAGTCGGAGAGGGCAAAAATTAGGTGTCAACAAAGTTGACCACGAGAAGCGAAACAGTGACAAGTAAAAGTGAATGGAGGGAGTATTAGCTACCAGATCTTGAATCATTTTTTTAACCCTTTTCTTTTTTTAATACCAACTGGGCAGTTTAATAGAATTACTAGCGTTACATCTTCTCATTTATAAATCTAATAATCAGTTCCAACTAACAAGCGCATCTCCTTTCACATTCTCTAAATAATGGAGAAATCCTGGTCTTTTCAGTTTCTAGCATTTTTATTGACATATATTCATCTTTTAGAAACTTCCATTTTGGTCATGAATATCAGCACTGATCAATCTTCTCTTCTTGCCTTGATGGCTCCAATGTGCTCTCCAAATTCAACATCTCAACACTGGAACTTTAGGATCTCAGAAATGCTGGTTTAACTGGTGATTTCCCTTCTTATTTATGTCGTCGCCTGCCTAAATTGCAAAAGATTGCACTTGGTAACAATATGTTAAGCGGAGAGTTACCAAGAAAAATATCTGAATGCTCGGAACGTCAGCTCCTAAGTTGTTTCAAAATAACTTTGTTGGAACAATTCCAAGAGAGCTAGGTAACTTACAGCCGCTGCAACATTTAGATCTTGGAGATAACATGCTAAAAGTTATGATTTACCATTTTTCTCTGGAATTTAATGTTACTTGTAGTATTATGGATTAGTTTAACTTATATTCACCAGAAATGCAACATATTAATATAGCCTATTTGGCCAAGCTTCTTGGAGATATACATTCTTCCCTACTTAGGATTCGAATGACCGCGGGTTGTAGTCGTTCTTAGGAGTTTGGGAAGGACTTTTGTCATTATATATGATTGGTTTGATTTTCTATGAGTATTATCGTATATAAGTTAAAATCTTGTTAAATATATGAATTTTTATGTGACATTTCTGTTAAACAATATGACAGGCACAATTCCCAATGAGATTGGTCATCTATATAACTTGAAGAAGTTATTATTGTTAAAGAATGGGTTAAAAGGCTCAATCCCATTAACCTTATTCAACATTTCATCACTTGAAATGTTATATATGTTTGATAACATGCTTGAAGGACCTTTACCAAGAGAGGTTGTAAATTTGACTGTGCTTAACGTACTTCATCTCTCAACAAATAAGCTGACAGGTTCGGAAAAATATCTGATTCACATCATGTTAGAATTTCAGTTTTTGGATACTTCTACTTATCCTAATCTTCTGAATTTTGCAGGTGTAATCGGTAACCTTAGACAGTTGGTGGACCTTTTATTGTATTCGAATAACTTTAATGGATAGATCCCTATTAGTGTCTTCAATTTCTCAACTCTTAGAACTATTTCACTCATAGATAACCACATCACAGGGAATCTTCCTTCCACTTTAGGCCATTGATTACCTAATCTTGAAAGAATATTTCTAGATGGCAACTACATTAATGGCGTCTTACCTGCTTCCATCTCAAATTTGTGTAATCTTGCCAGTTTCCATCTCCCTGAAAATAAATTTACAGGTTCAATTCCTGAATCTCTAGGAAATTTAAGACTACTTGAAGTTCTCAATTTGTACGGTAACTCCTTCACAAGTGCATTGAGCATTGTTACTCCTTTGGCCAATTGTAAACACTTGGGAAGATTGATATTGTCTATGAATATGATAAATGCAGTGCTTCCAAAATCCATTGGCAATCTCTCTTCTCTTCAAACGTTTTTGGCAGAAGGCTGTTACCTCAAAGGCAATGTTCCAAGTGAGATCGGAAATTTGAGCTATTTATCTTATTTGTCTCTGGCAGATAATGACTTGACTGGCATTCTCCCAATAACAATAAGTTCTTTGAAAAACCTTCAACGGCTTTCACTTGGTGCAAACAGAATAAGTGGTCCTTTTCCAATTGTCTTATGTGAGCTACCGAACTTGGGCATGCTAAGCCTTTCACAAAATCAAATGTGGGGAAGTGTTCCTAGTTGCTTGGGGGATGTGACTTCTCTGAGGGAGATTTATCTCGATTCCACGAACTTCACTGCTACCATACCTTCAAGCCTATGGAACCTCAAAGACATTTTAAAACTGAATTTTTCTAATTTCTTCAATGGCACACTACCACTAGAAGTTGGAAACCTCAAGGCTGCAATACTCCTGGATCTTTCCAGAAACCATATCTCAGACATCATTCCAAGTATATTGGGAGGTCTACAGAAATTGATTCAACTATCTTTGTCTCGCAATAGAATTGAAGGATCTATTCCTCAGACATTTGGGGAACTCATAAATTTGGAAGCATTGGATCTTTCATATAATAATATGTCTGGTGTGATTCCAAAGTCACTAGAGGCACTTAAACAACTCGACTCTTTTAATGTCTCATTCAACAGGTTACACGGGGAAATTCCGAGTGGAGGACCTTTTCTTCATCTCCCTTACCAGTCTTTCATGGCGAATGAAGGATTGTGTGGTAATCTTCAAAAGCATGATCCAGCTTGTCCTTATAATTCTAAGAATCATTCTAAGTCAAAGGGCAGAAGATTGATATGGATTGTAGTTGCCTCTTCAGTTATCTCTGTGATAGGGCTTGCTTCAGCAATAGTTTTCGTGTTGATGAGACATCGGGGTAAAACAGTCAATGCTGAAGATGAGTGGTTGCCTGCGGTAGCACCACAAAGAATTTCTTACTATCAACTTCAAAGAGCAACTCAGGGATTTGATGAGAACAACTTGCTAGGTAGTGGAAGTTTTGGTTCTGTTTACAAAGGGACATTGGCAGATGGGATGATAGTAGCTGTCAAAGTTTTCAATGTGCAGATGGAAGGTACATTTCAAACCTTTGATAGAGAATGTGAAATCTTGAGGAATCTTCGTCACATAAATCTCACCAAGATCATCAGCAGCTGTTGTAACTTGGATTTTAAAGCATTAATACTTAAGTACATGCCAAATGGAAGCTTAGACAGATTGCTATATTCTCGAGATTATTGTTTAAACATAATGCAAAGATTGAATATTATGGTCGATGTTGCATCTGCTCTGAAATATCTCCATCATGGTTATTCAGTAACCATTATCCACTGTGATCTGAAGCCTAGCAATGTGTTACTTGACAACGACATGGTGGGACACCTGACTGACTTTGGCATTGCGAAACTTTTAACCAAGGATGAATCTATTGCCCGCACTACAACCTTTGCCACAATTGGTTACATTGCTTCAGGTGAGTCCTTTATTTAATTAACTTGTTACAATGTTATGGATTAATGTGTTATAAGTTTTGTTTTGCTGACATATTCTATTTTTTCCTTTTTAGAGTATGGTTTGGAAGGCTTTATTTCGAAGAGGTCTGATGTTTATAGTTTTGGTATCATGCTGCTGGAAATTTTTACAAAGAAGAAACCTAATGATGAAATATTCACCGGTGATTTGAATTTGAGAAGTTTTGTGCATGATTCATTTCCTGATGAGCTGGATCAAATTATAGATGCTGATTTACTGTCACTGGATGAACAAAACACAAGACAAAAGCTACAATATGTGTCATCCATCATGGAGTTGGCCATGAATTGCACAACAAAAATTCCGGCTGAAAGGATGAACATGACTGATGTTGTGGAAGAACTGATAAAGACCAAAAAGATGCTCTCGTCCTGCTATTGAATGACCTAATGACATGAGGTACTTTTCACATCGCTTTTGGGGAAAAAAAAAGGTTTTAAAGTTCAGTAGCACTCAAACCATCAGTGATTGTTCCTTGAATGTTATTGCAGGATTCTATGGCACTTTTTGAAAGCTTTTTGGGAGAGTCAACACATGAACATAGCATATAATGATCAGCAAGCGGGTTGTAGCACTTGAAAGTTATAGTTCAAGGTGATAATGTAAATACCTTGATAATGTAAATAAGGCACAGATTATGTATGAAAGTGAGAAAATCATGACAATTTAGGGGGGTTTCATCCATTGTCTCTTTTTTATTACTGATCTAACTTAATGATGTCATGGGTTTACCTTGTTATGGCCTTCAAGATGAACAGCATTGTAGGGTGGATAGTATCTTTGGTAGAACAACATAATTGTAAGCTGCCATTGACACCTATATAGTCAAGAAGAAAATATTTTGGGTACAGAATTGCATGATGAGTCATTCACCCATTGCTTTTAGTCTCTTATCTCTCCAATGAAATATTTTTTTACTTCAGCATGACACCATAGCTATTGATTTAAGCTTTTGCAGCAATGAGCCATTAGGGATATACTCTGTTCAGGAAATAGTGGTACTTTTCTTCTTTTAAAACCTAATAAAAACATAATCTCATATAAAAATGTTGAAAAATGGCATCAGAAACACTTTGGATAAGAGTTGAGATCATAATAACCTGTTGTCAATTGTCATTTATCCAGTTTACTATAATATGAGAAATTGATCGATTCAATAGTTTTTCCATGTGAAAGTGCTAACATGTCCGCGATATGTCATCTAACAAGTTATTACTTGGCTTTAAATCACAATTTATTTTGTCGTGAAGTTTTTTTCTTAAAGATAAATTTTGTTAAGTGATTTTGAAATACAAAAACCCTAAGTTGAGTGATTTTATTTATACAAAACAAAGTTTAAAGACTTTGTTAGATAAATTCTCATAAGTGAGTGACCTTTTGAGGCATTAACTCATATATATAATAGCAGTGCAGTGATGTGGCAGGCCTCCTTGATTAGGATGACTATTTATCTGCTTTCTCCTTTTTTGGCATTTTTAATTTTTTTAAAAAGGGGAGAATTTCAAAAATATACACTTAACTAACTTACATTGTAAAAATATAGCCCAAAACACAATCCGGTATACAATAATATACATCTGGTATACAAAACTTTCATTTTTTTCTTACAAAAATGTTAAAAACTTGATATAAATAATCAAATATTATACATGCAATATACAATGTTATGCAAAGTTATAAAAGATATTTATACGCCCATATACGATAGTATACAAATCTATATACTACTCTACAAACTGGGCTTTTGTCAAACTTCATCGGCTGATTTCTTTGGAACGGCAAGATGGAATCTTCTGAAAATTTATGGAGAGGTAGATCTAGTGATGTCCTATCATCCCCAATAGGCGGGACATCATGAATAACAACAGAATTTGAAGGAGAAATATTTTGAAAATTGTTGGTTTGCACCTGGGTTTTGCTACAGTAATTGTGTCTGTAATTTGCTATTTTCCGGAGTTGTGGATGAAATTTTGAGATGATTCCTGTTGCTTAGTTTGCTCATCAAGATATATCATTTGGCTCTGAGTTTAGGTGTTTTTTGGAGGTCTGGAGGGGGTTATGCCCCATGACAACCTTCTAGGGCTCTTAAGCTCCTCCCGTGGGCCAATTTTGGTGGAAAATATTGGCTAAATTAAAGATGTATGAATTTTTTTTTTAACAATAAGAAACTTGGAAACCCCTTTCCCATCTCAAAAGTGAGAAGTGATGTTTTCTCAAGAGGTTGACCACCTCTAAAGTTGAAAGTTTGAGTCACGCTAGAGGATAAGTGATAACACGAGTGGGGTGGGAAAAAAAAGAAAAAAAAAATCCCAAAAGTCAATTAACTCCCCGCCTTCTTTCTCCTAAATAATCTGACCTGTATGTTATACTATCACTTCATCATGCCCTTTGTAATCCTCTTTCGGACTGTTGGTATTTTGGGTGCCTGTCCCTTTTCTTCTAAGGTAATTTTCTATTGATTATTCCTGTATAACCTTCTTTCTTTTCTATCTATTTTTGATTCGTTCATTCTTCATTAGTCTCTCTATTGTTTACTTCTTTCCCCACTCTTTTTTTTTTTTTTTTTGGTATTGTTCCTTTTCTATCTTTTAAATTTGATTATTCTCTTGTTTCAAGTTTGTTCGCTATCTTGTTTTACTCTGCTAATTATTGAGGTTCTTCTCTCATTGTCATCTTCATTTTTCGTGTTACCTTTACTTGGCTTTTGTGTTTCTATTCCAGTGTCTTTGATTTACCCTGTCACTGTTAGCAGTGCATTAATATAGAATTGAATCACAGGTCATAACACGAGTGTGGGGGTGTGTTTACTGTGGAAGATGGTAAACTTGGGTATCTGTTATCATTCTTTGATTTTGCAGAAATTTCATGTGAGGATCAGGCTCCTTTTTAGATGCTCGAGTTAGTTTTAGATCACATTCTATTTTGATTCTTCATAAATCTATATATAGTCAGTCTTTTTAGAAGTGTTGGCCTAATTATAACTTATCAATACATGACACAATCCCTCTTAATTCCCAATTAGTGTCGCTGGCCTGTTTTTAAATTTGAAGTTTGGCTTTATTCCTGTGTTTCTGAGTAGGAATACATCAGAAAATTAATTAACGTGTTCCTTTAAAGAAAATTGTGGCGATTCTGTATAAACAAGGAGGAGGCAGCAAGATCAAGTCATGAGGAAGAGACGCAGGAGTCCATTGGCAGCAGTCGCAGTCTAACGAACTTGCTTCTCGGTTTGAGCAATAAAATATTCATCATTTCTGTTTAAATTTAAAAAAAAAAAAAAAAATAAAAAAAAAAATTGAAACTTTTCAACATTTTTATCCATAGCGTCTCCCTTCTATTCATCCTTTGCCTTTTCTTTTCTTCGAATAAGGCTACTAACTCTACAACCATTTCATATTATGCATGACAAAATTCTATCAAGAGTTTCAGCCAGATTAATCCAACTGTGATCGTGGATGTCAACCGTCTCACAATGGTCTTTCCTAGAGCAAGTCTGTTTTCTATTTATTCACATGACTCATAGCCAATAGGTATTGAAACAGAATAGAAGGAATAAAATCGACAAATTTATGAAGTATAGACTCCACATATGTGGTCCAATTGAGGTCTATGTTGTGTTTCTGAATGTGATAGCCAAGTTGATATCATCTTCTTTTTATGGACCGTAATCTATGAGTGAGAGGAGGTTGGAATTGGGAATGTCACACTTCACAATAAGAGTAACTAATATTCTTGTAAGAGAAGGGAGAACCAATTCCATATAAGAGGTGCACAACGGATTGTTACCTTTTTGTCACCGGTGATGGATGGAAGTATAGGTTTGTTCAACTGGTCCTTCCTATAGATAATGGAAACTGTGAGCAGCCAAGTAGAATGTTCAGCTTTATAAATTCTTTCAAAGGAGGAATAACATAATGTTGTAAAACATATCAATTATTTCATTTCTTTGGCATTCTATAATCACACTGACATTGTTGACGTTGCTAACTGTGCAATAGTAGATACTAATTAGATGTAGAGGAACTGGGTTAAAATTTGGTTACTAAATCCTGCAGAAATATCAGGATCAAATGTGGACTTTAAAGAAGTAAGCACCACTTTTGTGACGTAATTGTTGGAATTTTTGTTTAAATTAAATTACTAAATGTATTTTATGAAGAGGTGTCTTTTGGAGAAAAGATGTCTTTTTAATAAGATGTGTCTTTTAGATGAAGAGGTGCCTCTTAGATGAAAGGTTGTGTCCTTTCATTATTTGGATTCCACCTATTCTATTTAAATCCTACTTCCTCCTACTTCTAACATATCTTTTACAGAATATTTTTACAGTCTTTTCTCCATAAAAAGATCAAGTTGTTATTTCTTGCTTTCCAGAAGAATCTCTTCACTATTTGCTTAGTGCAGAATTCAATAGGCTTGTCATATCCACTAAAACTATTTGCGTATAATCCCATAGCAATCTCACAGAGGAGAGGGAGCAAATATCGTTTTTAGGAAAGCATTTCGCGCGTGTTTCATGCCTCAAATCCTCTTTTGGGTGTTCATATTATTAACCCTTCATCTTTTATTCTTCTTCGTATATTTTTGTATGTGTTCATGGAACATATTTTCCAACAGTAATTGCTTCACGCCTGTGTTTCATATACTATAGTGTTGGATAACTTCTATTTTCTGAAACATTTGATTTTACCAAAATATTGGAATTTGTTGTGTAAAAATTTAATATTGATTCGGATTCTCTCATATAGGCCATGTCTAATCCTTATATACGACAATTGTATGGAAGATGCAAATGCATGTGCCATTTGATGTGTTTCCTTTCTTTAGTAAGGGATGAATTTGTAGTAGTTGTTATACTACTTATTTAACTCTCTCTACATTGTCTCTACATCCTTGCATGTTTTATTCGATGCTGAATATAATATTCGTCGATATTGAATATGGGATTTTTCGCAGCTATTTTCTTACATTTAGTAAAATTACATCTAAAAGAGATTGATATGATAATTGTTACTTCACTTAACAGTTGTGATTAAAATAATTGACTGATGCACCGCGCGAAGTGCAAACGTATTTAGTAGTTGAAGTATAAATGAAGTTCATAAACAAAAGCAGGAACATGTCGATTGACAAAACAGCTACAATAAGTTATTAGATGAGTATACTTTTTCATGTGTTAGCATTTATTAGCTTCCAGATCTTGAATAATTTTTTCAACCCCCACCCATCACCCCCCTTCTTTTTTAGTATTCTAGCTCGAAGACTTGCACAATTATTAAAGTCAATAGTTTGTAGTAGCATTTTTAAAATACCAAGTGAGCACTTTAATACATTTGCTAGCATTATGTTTTTTAATTAGTTTCAATAATATAGAACTACATACTAGCATTATCTTTTCTTTTATAAATCTAACAGTTCCAATAGACTACATTGCTGCAAAAATCCAACCAACAAATGCATCAATGGAGAAAAAATCCTCCTCCTTTCCACTTCTAGCATTTTTATTAACTTCTTTTTACCTTCTAGCTACTTGCAACTTGGCCATGAATATCAGCACTGATCAATCTTCTCTTCTTGCCTTGAAAGCCCACATCACCTCAGACCCTGATCAGATTCTTTCGACGAACTGGTCATCGTCCACCTCAGTTTGTAACTGGATTGGAATCACTTGTGGCTCTCGACACCAAAGAGTGACTGCACTGAATATTTCATACATGAACTTAACAGGTACCATCCCACCACAACTTGGCAACCTCTCTTTTCTTGTTTCTCTTGATCTACGTGAAAATGATTTCCACGGTGAACTTCCACCAGAATTTTCTCATTTACAAAACTGAGAGTCATTAATCTTAGTTACAACAACTTCACCGGAGAAATTCCGTTAGGAATAGCCACTCTTCCAAGTTTGAAATGGTTCATCATGGGATACAATAAATTACTCCATGGCTCTGATGTGCTCTCCAAATTCAACATCTCAACGCTTGAAACTTTGGATCTTAGAGAAGCTGGATTAACTGGTGAATTCCCTTCTGATTTATGTCGTCGCCTTCCCAGATTGCAAAAGCTTGGACTTGGCTACAACATGTTAGTCGGAGAGGTACCAAGAAACATATCTGAATGCTCCCAGCTTCAAATCCTAATGTTGTTTGAAAACAACTTTGTTGGAACAATTCCAAGAGAACTAGGTAACTTACAGCTGCTGCAAAAGTTACATCTTTCACGAAACAACTTAGAAGGTATGTATGTTTAATATTTTTCCAGGGTGTTTATAGCCTGTTTTTTTCTAAGCAAACTCACTCCACTAGACTGCGTATCTAGCGGCCTTTTTATTAATAATAAAAACTAATCCTCAAAAGGGAGAAGTACAAACAAGGGGGTCTAGGCCTTACCTTACCAATCCTAATGAGGTGCCGAACCTCTACTAATTAACAAGTGCGCAAGAAATAAGAGCTAGAGAGAACTAGATACTCTATGATATTACACTCTCTAATGATGTTACAAAGAAGGGCTTAAGTATAGGAAAATCGAAAAATTAAGAATGAACTTGAGTTATTAGCCTCAAACTTTCTTTTACAAATGTATGAACTAAAAAGGAACGCTGATCCATCTAAAGGAACTACATATATTTGATCCTTGTCTTCTTCTTGGATTTATTAAATCTTGTTGAAGTTGTTGACATTATCATATGATTTTGCTTTGCCAGATGCATCGATAGGTGCCTTGGTTCAAGGTCCTCAGTCATCTTACAATCCCCGAGAATTTTTCCATGTCACAGCGATACTATTAACATTCTGGATTGGTGCCACACCTTTACTTTTACTCTTGGCAATCATCTTACAATCCCCCTCTCTCTCTGCTACTGGAATTGTCAACCTTGCTGCACCATGTCAAGATTTTGACCATCCATTCCATTGAGAGCAATAACCAATGACACGGCCATATTCAACTCACCTGTAGTAGGGATCAAACCCCTCCTTGCCAACTCCATATTCATATTCTCAGTACCTGTAGGATCTAAAGCATTACCTTCACCTTGTTTACCTTTAGCATTATTATTTTCCTCCATCAAACTCATTGCTGGTTCATCATATATAGGTTTTGGTCTGCCGTCAACCACATTAGCTTCTACACCTGAAGCAACTTCAAGGACATGATTTCTCTGGCGGTCACTCAACTCAACTAAAAAGTTACTAACTCAGAAAGTCACTTCCTTTTGTTGAAGAAAATTGGAATCAAGAAGAAATGTAACTTTCTAAAATAATAATATTAGATGAGTGACCATATGAGAAATCAACTCCAACTATAAGTATAAAATATCATGATTATGTCCAATATCCACAGCTTGATAAACCTTAGCTAGAGTTTCATCACATATTTTTGCTGCTTCATTGATCGCTAAATCATTATTTTTGTGTCTATACTTTGAGTACTATCATCAGCTCCTCGATCTTTATTTTCCAATCCCCTCTTTTTCATTTAAAATTTGTCTCGAATCCCCTTGGAATTTATCTCCAGTAGCCTGCTCCTCACGATCATCCCTGTCTTCATTCTGACTATTATTTTGATGCTTTATCAAGATCAAACGAAAATATACACACTTTATAGCTATTTGTCCAGTCTTCTGGAAGCTAAAAGTTTTTATTTTTATTTGTTAGAAAAATGAGTATTTTATAGAGTTGAATCGTTTGACCAATCTTATCTAAAATATGAGTACTTTTGAATAGTAGCAAAAGACATAGTACTAAAAAAGCAATTAAAACTAATCAAACTCTTGTTCTTCCACTTGATTGTAGCTTGAAATCCCCAAAATAGTAAGGTTGGAGCTCCACAGCTGCTTGGATAAGAGAAAGATGCTAAAAATAACCTAAAACTTATTATTACAAAACTAGTATATTTGTCTACACTTCGCGCGGTTGTCCAAAAGCACAAGTAAATTTATAGAATAGATTAGCAAGCTTATAATGAATTTGTATGTCTCTTTTTATGTGAAGAAAAACTTAGGAGTATGAGAATATTCATGAATTTAGAAATAACTTTGTTATATGTATACAAAAACCAATTTTATATATACTGAAATCATTAGAATGTATATTTTTCGAAATATAGAACTAGAACTTTCCAATATTAAATTTTAAAAACTTGTCACAAATGTTATACTCTGTTGTCACTCAAGTTTGACGTAAACAATTGTCTGCTACCTCCAATTTTGAGAAGATCGAAGAGCACTAAAAATTGGTCATTTGACTAACTTTACTCGGTATGCGATAGAGATTTAGTTTTGAGAATAAAATGACTACGTATTTGTTTTCCTCTTTTACTGCTACCCCTCTTAGTATTGTGTTCAACACTAGTCATTTTTCTCATGAGTTAGCGGAAACATGAAATAAAGAACAAGAGAAAGAACACAAGATATAATGTGGTTCAGATCCGAATGATCCGACGTCCACCAGAGAACAACTGCCTTTATATATTAACAAAGAAAGGGGAGAGATTCCAAATATACCTTAGAGAATTGAGCAATTCTCTACTCTTACAATATATTTTGCTATGAATTTTAGGATGGTTTCAACAATGAAGAATGACCATCCTACAAACTTGGGCTCCAAGCACAAATAATAAGAAAAATAAATAGAAAATTTTTCCTCCACAAATTTTGCTTACTCTCCAAGTTCATTTCCTAGTCAAGTAAATTGGCACATGAAATTTTCTTCTACATGGGTTTGACCCCACAAAAACTAAACCAACTCTTTCAATCTCCACCTTGGTTTGCGTTTTGAGCATGCGTATGAACAACTTCGACCAAAACTTCTAAGCTTACTGGGCAACCTCGTTGTAAGAAACAAGAAGAATCAAACCTTTGTTGAACATACTAGCTCCACCTAGCAGTTGTTCTCCCACAGTTGCATCAGTTGATGCATACTCCTACCAAGTCCTTGCAGTGTGCAAACTTGGCGAGCGGGACTATCTTAGTCAACATGTCTGCAGCGTTATCATCTGTGATAAACTTTACGACCTTGATAGTTCCCTCTTCAACGACATCTCGAATGAAATGGAATCTGACATCAATGTGTTTGGAGCGCTCATGAACTCTCTGATTATTAATCAAATGAATAGCACTTTGACTATCACATCTTAGAGTTGATTCTAGCTGAACCAAACTTAATTCTGCCATCAAATCTTTCAATCAGATAACTTCTTTTACTACCTCCGTTTCTGTCATATATTCTGCCTCTGTTGTAGACAAAGCAACAATCAACTGTAAAGATGTATCTAGTTGTGGACCTCCTTCTATCAAGATCCCCTGCATTATCAGAATCCACACAACCGAGAAGTGAAATACCTTTACCTTTATGAAAGGTTAGGCCAACATCAGAAGCTCCTTTGAGATATCTCAATATCCACTTGACAGCTTCCTAATGCCTATTTCCTGGGTTGGCCATGTACCTGCTTACCACACTTACAAATTGAGCAATATCTGGACGTGTGCATACGATAGCATACATATTGCTACCAACTGCCCTAGTATAAGGAACCTTTGACATATGCTCCACCTCATCCTCAGACTGAGGTATTTGTAACTCTGAAAGTTTAAAATGAGGAGATAACGGTGTACTTACAGGCTTGCTCATATGCATATTGAATCTCTCAAGAATCTTTTCGATGTACCTTTTCTGAGAAAGATGTACAACACTGTCTTCTCTTGAAATCTCCATTCCAAGGATTTTCTTTACAGCTCCCAAATACTTCATGTCAAATTCCTTGCTCAACAGTTTCTTCAAAGCATTTATATCTGTGATGTTGTTAGCAGCAATAAGCATATCATCAACATACAATAGTATAAAAATCATTGAGTTACCAGACATCTTTTTGTGATACACATAGCTATCAAATGTACTCCTTGAGAATCCATGTGTAGTCATGAATGCATCAAACCTCTTGTACCACTGTCTAGGGGATTGCTTCAAACCATACAAAAACTTCTTCAGTTGGCATACATGATCTTCTTTTCCCTCAGCTAGGAAACCTTTAGGCTGATCCATATAGATTCTATCTTCTAGATCACCATGCAAGAAAGCAGTTTTGACATCAAGTTGTTGAAGCTCCAAGTCAAATTGGGAAACCATTGCTAGTAGCATGCAAATTGAGTTATGCTTCACAACCGGAGAGAAAATCTCATTGTAGTCAATTCCCTCCTTTTGACTGAAACCCTTTGCAACCAATCTCACCTTAAATGTAGCATCTTCCACTTCTGAAATTCCCTCTTTCTTTCTATAGACCCATTTTCATCCAATTGTCCTCTACCCCTCTGGCCTTTCAACTAAGACCCATGTCTGATTCTTGTGAAGAGACTCCATCTTTTCTGTCATGGCTAACCGTCATTGTGCAGCATCCTTGCAAAAATTTGCTTTAATATACGAAGAGGGCTCAAGATCCTTAATCTCTTTTTCTGCAGCTACGAACGCATATGCAATCAGATTTGCTTGCTCTATAAGGCATTCTAGTTTCCGTAACTACCTTTTTGTCCCTTCTCTTCGCAATTGTGTATGGTTCATTGATAACAAGTTCTTTAAGATCTACATCTTTTGACTCATCAACTTGTCTCTTGAGCCTTCTCATTGGTAAGCTCCACCGGCTCATTGTTCTCGTTTCCTGATAACTCCACAGAAACTTTACGAGGATCAAGTATAGAGGATTCATCAAAGGTAACATCTCTACTAACTACAAATTTGAGTAAATACAAACACCAAAGTTTGTACCCTTTTACTCCATCCATATACCCTACGAATATGGCCTTTCTAGCCCTTGGTTCAAGCTTTTATTCATTAATATGATAATAAGCTAGATACCCAAATACTCGCAAGTATGAATAGCTAGAGGGTTCACCTGAACATACCTCATTCGGAGTCTTAAAGTCAATCGCTGATAGTTAGAGGGTTCACTTTGGACATTTTGGCTTGGAGGAGCATACAACGAGCCTTTTCAAGAAGATTTCTATTCATCCTCTCGGCAACTCCATTCTACTGTGGGGTGTGCTTGACCGTCTTATGTCTTGAGATCCCGTGAACCTTGCAGAAATCATTAAACTTTTCACTGCAAAACTCCAAGCCATTGTCTGTGCAAAGATACTTGATTTTCCACTCCATTTGATTCTCAACCAATATCTTCCACTGTTTAAATGCTTCAAAAGAATCACTTTTTGCCTTCAAGAACCGCACCCAAACCTTTTGTGAAAAATCATCAATAAATGTGAGAAGATACCTCTTTCCACCCTTCAATGGAACTTTAGAGGGACCCTATAAATCTGAATGGATGTAGTCTACCACCCCACCAGTCTTGTGCTTGTCAGTGCTGAAGCTAACCTTCTTCTACTTCCCTAGGACGCAGTGCTCACAAAATTCAAGTGTGCTGATCTTCTCACCATTCAAAAGGTTTCGGTTGCTTAACATCTCCAATCCTCATGCGCTCATATGACCCAGTCTCATGTGCCATAATCTTGCCTTATCATCATTTGATAACTGCACTATAGATGCATTAACAGAGCCAACAATGGTGCTTCCTGTCAGTATATAAAGGCCATCCTCTAGCTTGGCCTTCAGCATGACTAAAGAACCTTTAGTCACCTTCATAGTTCCTTATTCGCTCATGTACTTGTAGCCTTGTTTATCCAGAGTATCCAGGGAGATCTAATTCTTCTACAGATCAGGAACATGACGGACTTCAGTAATAGTCCTTACGATTCCATCATGGCAGCGAACCTGAACTGAGCCAATGACAACTATTTTACAAGTTGCATTATTGCCCATTACTACAGTTCCTCCACTTTTCTCATAGTTGTTGAACCAATCTCTTTGGAATGTCATATACAGAGTACAACCAGAGTCTAGCACCCATTTATTGCCATAGACTCCACTATTGAATGATGTTGTAAGTACATATTCATTATTAGAATCATGCACCTGTTCAACAATGGATGCGCTTGGCTTTTCTTTGGACTTTAACGTTGGGCAATCTCGTTCAAAGTGCCCTTTCTTGTGACAGCCTCAACATTCTGCATTCTTCTTGTTCGTATGAGACTTCTATCTGTGCTTTGATTTTCTACTTCCTTGTTGGCTAGCACGGCCTCTTACAAAGAGCCCACTAGCTTTATCATCTTTGTCTCCTACAAAATGCCTCCGCACATCACAAGAGTTAAGTTTTTGCCGCACTTGCTCAAGAATGATAGGCTCCTTGCTATACATCATTGAATTCTCAATATCACGATATTTTGAAATTAATGAAAATAGCAAAGCACATGCTAGTGTCTCATTATTCTTTTTAATTCCGACAGTCTATAAGTCCATGACAAGTTTATTGAACACATCTAGATGGTCTTGCAACAAAGTACCTGAATCCATCTTAAATGTGTGAAGACGCCGTTGTAACAACATCCTTGTTGTCACCGATCGGTCCTGGTAAAGACCTTGCAGCTTGTCTCATAACTGTTTGGCCATCTTGTCGGTACCTGTACTCATTTCACAAAGCATGTTAGGTGCAAGGGACAGTTGGATGACACTCAATGCATCGCCTTCAATCTTCTCCTAGTCGAAATCTGATGTACCATCGGGGTACTTTCCGTCAATAGCATGGATTGAACCTTCACTCCGCAGTAACGCCATCATCTGGATATTTCAGATATTAAAGTTGTTGTGCCCACTAAATCTATCAATTTCAAATTTCATGGAACTCATCGTTACTTGTTCTTCCTCTTCTACTATAGATAGTATTTGAAAATACAGAGAACCAAAGTAATTCTTTTCTGATGTGGAAGTTCAGACTGTGCTGCAACCACAGAGCATACTCAGACAGAACCTTGGCTCTGATACCAATTGTTAGTGGAAATGTGAAATAAAGAACAAGAGAAAGAACACAAGATTTAACGTGGTTCGGATCCGAATGATCCTACGTCCACCAGAGAACAACTGCCTTTATATATTAACAAAGAAAGGGGAGAGATCCCAAATACACCTAAGAGAATTGTTTCTCAACTCTCTAATCTTACAATGTATTTTGCTATGAATTTTAGGATGGTTTCAACAATGAAGAATGGCCATCCTTTTATAGATGACCAAACTTGGGCTCCAAGCACAAAATAAGAAAAGAAAAAATAAATAGAAAATTTGTCCTCTACAAACAAATTTTGCTTGCTCTCCATGTTCATTTCCTAGCCAAATAAATTGAAACATGAGATTTTCTTCCACATGGGTTTGACCCCACAAAAACTAAACCAACTCTTTCATCATGTCTGGCTTAACTTCAATTTTTGTAGTGATTATCAACTTCTATTGAGGTGAACACTTCATAACTGCATTAGAACTGGTCCATTTTCTTCCAAAATTCAGCTTTAAACTTTCAACTTGATCTCTTTCATTTTCCCATCAACTCTTGGCACTCTGCTTTGAAATTAAACACTTTCTGTCAGAACGTCTTTGCAAAAAGTACTTCTCACTTTTAGACTCTAGAATCATAGTTAAAGATAGTGATAAGTTGGTAAAATCCTTTAACAATATTCTTAAAAAATGACTGTATGGTTGGTTTTTTTTGCTATGAGTATATAAGTTAAACTCTTGTTAAATATATGAATTTTTATGTGATATTTCTATTTAACAATATGACAGGCACAATTCCTGATGAGATCGGTCATCTTTATAACTTGGAGAACTTATTCATGTACAAAAATAAATTAACGGGCTCAATCCCTTCAACCATATCAAACATTTCATCACTTCAAGTTTTAATTATGAATGATAACAAGCTTGAAGGAGCTTTACCAAGACAGGTTGGAAATTTGACTATGCTTGACTGGCTTGATCTTTCCTATAATTACCTGACAGGTACAGCAATATATCTAATTCACATCATGTTAGAATTTCAGTTTTTTGGATACTTTTACTAATATTAATCTTACTGAATCTTGCAGGTGTAATTCCAGATGAAGTTGGTAACCTTCCACAGTTGGGGGACCTTTCATTGTCTTTCAATAACTTTAATGGGTCAATCCCAAATGGTATCTTCAATATCTCAACTCTTGTATATATTTCACTCGCAGGGAACTACATTTCAGGTAACCTCCCTTCCACTATAGGCCATGGGTTACCTAATGTTCAAGGATTGTACCTAGGTGTAAACTACATTACTGGTGTTTTACCTAGTTCCATCTCAAATATGTCTAATATAGGCATTCTCGGTCTCCTTGAAAATGAATTTACTGGTTCGATTCCTGAATCACTAGGAAATTTACGACTGCTTAAAATTCTAGACTTGTACGATAACTCCTTCAGAGGTGATCAAATGAGCTTTATTACTCCTTTGGCTAATTGTAAATACTTGAGAAAATTGATGTTGTCTTTCAATCCCCTAAATGCAATGCTTCCCATATCCATCGGCAATCTTTCTTCTCTTCAAATGTTTGAGGCAGCAGGCTGTAACCTCAAGGGCCATCTTCCAAATGAAATGGGAAATTTGAGAAATTTATCTACTTTGAGGCTGGAAGATAATAACTTAACTGGAATTCTCCCGACGACAATAAGTTCTTTGAAAAACCTTCAACGACTTTCACTTGGTGCAAACAAAATAAGTGGTCCTTTCCCAATTGTTTTATGTGAGCTCTCCAACTTGGGCATGCTGAACCTTTCACAAAATCAATTGTGGGGAAGTATTCCTAGTTGCTTGGGGAATGTGACTTCTCTAAGGGAGGTTTATCTTGATTCCAATAACTTCACTGCTACCATACCTTCAAGTCTATGGAACCTCAAAGACATTTTAAAGCTGAACTTGTCTTCGAATTTCTTCAATGGCTCTCTACCATTAGAAGTTGGCAACCTCAAGGCAGCAATACTTCTGGACCTTTCCTGGAACCAAATGTCAGGAAGCATTCCAAGTACATTGGGAGGACTACAAAAGTTGATTCATTTATTTTTGGCTCATAACAGAATTGAAGGATCTATCCCTGAGACATTTGGGGAACTCATAAATTTGGAAGCATTGGATCTTTCGTACAACAATTTGTCTGGTGTTATTCCAAAGTCATTAGAGGAACTTAAGCAACTAGACTGGTTTAATGTCTCATTCAACAGGTTACATGGGGAAATACCGAGTGGAGGACCTTTCCTTCATTTCCCTTACCAGTCTTTTTTGTCGAATGAAGGATTGTGTGGTAAACCTCAAAAGCATGTCCCACCTTGTCGTTCAAATTCAAAGAATCGTTCTAATTCAAAGAAAAGAAGAGTGATATGGATTGTAGTTGCCTCTTCAGTTATTGCTTTGGTGGCATTTGCTTCAGTGATAGTTTTCGTGTGGATGAGACATTGGGCTAAAACAGTAAATTCAGAAGAAGAGGGGTCGCCTGAGGTAGCACCACAAAGAATTTCTTACTATGAACTTCAAAGAGCAACTCAGGGCTTTGATGAAAATAATTTGTTAGGTAGTGGAAGTTTCGGTTCTGTTTACAAAGGGACATTGGCAGATGGGATGATCGTGGCTCTTAAAGTTTTCAATGTGCAGATGGAAGGTACATTTCAAACCTTTGATAGAGAATGTGAAATCTTGCGGAATCTTCGTCACAGAAATCTCACCAAGATCATTAGCAGCTGTAGTAACTTGGATTTTAAAGCATTGATACTTGAGTACATGCCAAATGGAAGCTTAGACAGATTGCTATATTCTCGAGATTATTGTTTAACTATAATGCAAAGATTGAATATCATGGTCGATGTTGCATCCGCTCTGGAATATCTCCATCATGGTTACTCAGTACCGATTATTCACTGTGATCTGAAGCCTAGCAATGTGTTACTTGACAACGACATGGTGGGACACCTGACTGACTTTGGCATAGCGAAACTTTTGACTAAGGAAGAATCTATTGCTCACACTACAACCTTTGCCACAATTGGTTACATTGCTCCAGGTGAATCCTTTATTTAATTTGTAACAAGATAATGGATAAATAATTCATTATAACTGTTTTTAATGACATAATTTTGTTTGTGTTTTCTGATATATTTTTTTTTCTTTTCTAGAGTATGGTTTGGAAGGACTTGTATCCACGAGGTCTGATGCTTATAGTTACGGCATCATGTTGCTGGAAACTTTTACCAAGAAGAAACCTAATGATGAGATGTTCACAGGAGATTTGAATTTGAGAAGCTGGGTGCATAATTTGCTTTGTGCTGAGTTGGATCAAATCATAGATGCTGACTTACTAGTTCTAGATGAACAAAACTTAAGTCAAAAGCTGCAATGTGTGTCATCCATCATGGAGGTAGCCATGAATTGCACAATTAGTATTCCAGTTGAAAGGATGAACATGACTGATGTTGTAACAACATTGAAGAAGATCAAACAGAAACTTTCTTCCTGTTAACAACATGACATCAGGTATTTTTCATTTCCTATCTGAAAAGAATGAGGTTATAAAGTTCAGTTGCATTTAAATATCAGTAAGTGTTCCTCTAATTTTTATTGCAGGAGATTGTGTGGCTATTGGAAGTTCATACTTCAAGAAGTTGCAACAATTTTGGAGACTACTATTATAAAAAGCCGCTGATAGCTTGTGTACTTTTTTCTTTATGATCCATATTTGTTTTAAGATTTTAAATTTTTCCTCCAATTTTGTGCATATATAGCCATAACTTTTTCTTGCGTAAACAACGAGTGCCTTTCCATTACCTAATATTCTTTTTAATCACCCTTCCAATTTGATTATACAAATGAACATCGCATGTAAACCATTTAAACAAACTATGTTGAATCCATTGTATGTATCTCAAGTTCTCCCAGTTGTTCAACGAACTTTATTTTTTTAAAAAGAATAAGAGTGGCAAGATATGCATATTCGTTGATGGCTTTCACTAGTTACTTTTTGTTACTGATCTAACCATATAAAGTTAAGATTTTACCTTGTTATGTCATTGGACATGCATGAAGGAGAACTTTCATATAGCCACGGATTAATGAAGAGTCAACAGGAAAATATCTTAGGCAGAAATGGAGTTGAATTTAAAGAAACAGAAAATTCGAGATAGTACTGGAGGGATGAGATTTCATCTCTGGTAGCTAATGTTGCATGCTTGGAATACACTCTCAGTTCTCTTAAGTCGAGCGAGTTGTTTTTCTTCCCTGTCGTCAACAAATAGTGCTACTTATCTAGTAAAAGAGATGTATTGGTCTCATATTTGTTCATCACGACATCTCGTGGTATTAGATTAGCCACAGTCATCCTTTCTATATAAACTCGATCCAGATTCAACTTCTATTGGTCCTTATCTCATATTTGTTCTTCACTCCGCGTATTACTGACTTGGGGTTATCATGAAGCATCATATATAGCTGCTTTATGTTACACCTCCCTGCCCCTTTTTCAAAGTTTTCATGTGAAAGAGAATTTTATTCAAAGTCAGTTCCTTTTTCGCTTCCTATTAATAGCGTGCACAAGAAAAGAGTCTATCTTTGCTAAAGTCCATACAAACAAATGCTTTAACTCCTATCCTACATCCACCAGATTGATTAGAACCCCATCAAATTGCTACCAGATTCTGGTTGTCGGATTTCTTTTCCAGCCTGAAGAAATCAGTGTTCTCTGTTCTGATATATCACAGAGCAGTACCCAATGCCACCCAACCCACAGTACCCTGCAGTGCATAAAAATTTCACTTGTGGAAAACCACATGTCAGGTAATCTTCCATCCACAATAGTCCAGTGGCCACATCTTCCAACCAAAATGCTGAGAAAAAAATGCAAGTAACTAATTTTAAAATTTTAAGTTTAGCTCAAATTACATATCCTAAATTTATTTATCCCTCATATATTTGATTGTCCTTGTCATATGATTGTGTTGATATGCAGTATGAAGATCTCAATTGGACTGTTAAACAGAATTCATACCCAATCTTGAACAAATTCATCTACTTAACAACATTAATGGTGTATTGCCAAGTTCCGTCCCAAATTTGTCGGTGCTTACCATTCTCAAACTCAGCGGAAATGAACTTAAGGCTTCAATTCCTGAATCTCTAGGGAATTTAAGACTTTGTGAAGTTCTAGATTTGTATAGTAACTCCATAAGTGATTTGGGCTTGAGAGAATTGATATTGCCTTTCAATCCCCTAATGTAATGCTTCCGAAATTTATTGTCAATCTTTCTTCTGTTCAAATGTTTTCAGCAGATGGTTGTAACCTCGGGGCCATGTCCCAATTGAATTCAGGAATTTTAGAAATCTATTTTGTTTGTAGCTGGAAGACCAGGACTCGACTGGCATAGAAAGTTCTTTGAAAAATCGTTTTCGCTTGGTGCAAACAGAATAAGTCGTCCTTTCCCAAATGGTTTGTTTGAGCTTTCCAGCTTGGGTTTGGTTAAACCTTTCACAAAATCAGATGTGAGGTTTCTCTTGATTCCAATAACTTCACTGCTAATATACCTACAAGTGGCTCTCTCTAATAGTTTAAACCTTTATATGAGAGTCATACACTTATATGGTATCAAGTCCTCGGTTTGAGTCTCACTATCACCCCGTTATAAAAATCAAACATTCCATGTGTTTCGCCTATGGAAAAAAAAAAAAAAAGAACTCTCACACGTGAGGGTCGTGTTGAGACATAATATAAATAAGTAATTAAAAATGTGTGATCTCTTATAACTTAAGCTTTTAATGAACACACTTCAGCCATATATCTTGAAGACCTACATTCCGAGCTCCTTTTCTGTGAACAACTGTTGAACTGTTTTCGTGACCTTGACACACCTGTCTCCCGACATGCTTTCAGTAATGGACTGTACGCAGTCAAGCTCCTTCATTGTGGCGGATAATGTATGCAGCTTCTTATCCAAGATTCATAGTCAAGGGCGTGTGAACTGGGTGCCAAAGAGGGCTACTAGTGCGTCGAAAAAGGGTTGTAAATATATATATTAGATTGATGCAAAGAACCAACCCGTGAAAGTGGACGAGCTAGAGAGTCAACTCTTATTCCATTCTTCTGTATGTCTATATACTGATAACCAAACGAATTTTCTTTGCTAAAGTCTAGCTAGCTGATTAGCAAAGTTTCCTTCTCTATAAGTAGCAGATTAATTTAGTTCAATATACGGCTCAAAGTCAACTTCTTAATATATTACTTAGACTATAAACTTTATTTTAATGTGTAAGCATTAATTAGCTGGCTACCAGATCTTGAATCATTTTTCCAACCTTTTTTTTTAAAAAAAAAAATTCTAGCATGAAGACCTGCACAATTAACGAATACAATATAGTTGCTAGTAGCATTTTTTTTTAATACCAAGTGAGCAATTTAATACATCAGTATGTTCTTAATTAGTTTCAATAATATAGAAATTCGTACTAGCATTATCTTTTCGATTATAAATCTAATCAGTTCTAATAGATATAGATTATATTGCTGCAAAGATCCAACCAACAAACGCATCAATGGATAAAACATCCTCCTCCTCCTTTCCTCTTCAAGGAATTTTATTAATAGCTCTTCACGTTATAACATGCTTAGCCACGAATATCAGCACAGATCAATCTTCTCTTCTAGCCTTGAGAAACCACATCACTTCAGATCCTAATCACATTCTTTTGACAAACTGGTCTTCTTCTAACTCAGTTTGTAACTGGATTGGAATCACTTGTGGCTCTCGTCATCAAAGAGTTATTGAACTGAATATTTCAGGTATGGAGATTACTGGTACCATCCCACCGCAACTTGGCAACCTTTCTTTTCTTGTTTCACTTGATCTAAGCTACAATTATTTCCACGGTGAACTTTCGCCGGAGTTGCTTCATTTGCAAAGGTTGAGAGACATTGATCTTAGTTACAATAACTTCACCGGAGAAATTCCAAAAGGAATCGCCACTCTTCCAAGTTTGAAACGGTTCTTCTTGAGATACAATAAATTACTCAATGGTTCCGATGTGCTCTCCATCTTTAACATCTCAACACTTGAAACTTTGGATCTCAGAAATACTGGTTTAACTGGTGAGTTCCCTTCTGATTTATGTCGCCGCCTTCCCAGATTGAAAAAGTTTGCACTTGGCAACAACATGTTAAGTGGAGAGATACCAAGAAATATATCTGAATGCTCCCAGCTTCAAATCCTAATGTTGTTTAACAATAACTTTGTTGGAGAAATTCCAAGAGAACTAGGTAACTTACAGCTGCTGCAAAAGTTACATCTTTCACAAAACAACTTAGCAGGTACGTGTTTACCATTTTCCTAGAGAGTTCATAGTTGCTATCTTGATTCCTTCCTTAGACAAAATATACGCTACTGATTTACCTTCCCTGAAGTTGTGTTTAATCGCCGGTTCCCCCAAATTGCTCATCAACGACTTGCATTGATATATAATGTTGTTATAAGTATGATAAGTGAGAACCATTTCCTAATAGGAAGACTGTCTCCACAATGTCTTTTTCATTCAATTTGTATGGAAGATTAAATTAACATATAACGTTGCTATAAATATGAGAAGTGGGAATGTGTTTTTATTGTGCAGAAGCTAGACTCTTGTTAAGTATATGAATTTTTATGTGATATTTCTATTTAACAATATGACAGGCACAATTCCTGATGAGATTGGTCATCTTTATAACTTGAAGTTGTTATTCATGAATAATAATAAATTAACAGGCTCAATCCCTGTAACCTTATTCAACATTACATCACTTGAAGATTTATTTTTGAGTGATAACATGCTTGACGGACATTTACCAAGACAGTTTGAAAATTTGACTATGCTTGTCTGGTTTGATCTTTCCAATAATTACCTGACAGGTACAGCAATATATCTAATTCACGTCATGTTAGAATTTCAGTTTTTTTGGATACTTCTACTTATCATAATCCTACTGAATTATGCAGGTGTAATTCCAGATGAAGTCGGTAACCTTCATGAGTTGTCGTACATTTCATTGTCTTTCAATAACTTTAGTGGGTCGATCCCCATTGGTATTTTCAATATCTCATCTCTTGTAATTATGGACCTCTTAAGTAACCACCTTTCGGGTAGTCTTCCATCCTTTATTGGCAATTGTTTACCTAACGTCGACGGAATTCATCTAGCTGAAAATAACATCAATGGTGTTTTACCTAGGTCCATCTCAAATTTGTCTAAGCTTGAATTTCTTGAACTCGGTGGAAATGAACTTTCGGGTTCAATTCCTGAATCTCTAGGAAATTTAAGACTAATTAAAACCCTCAACTTGTACGGTAACTCCTTCACAAGTGATTTGAGCTTTATTACTCCTTTGGCCAATTGTAAAAACTTGAAAAGATTGATATTGTCTTTCAATCCCCTAAATGCAACACTTCCCAAATCCGTCGGCAATCTTTCTTCTCTTACATATTTTTCGGCAATAAGCTGTAACCTCAAGGGCCATCTTCAAAATGAAGTCGGAAATTTGAGAAATTTATCTACTTTGGAGCTGGATGACAATGACCTTACTGGAATTGTCCCAATGGAGATAAGTTCTTTGAAAAACCTTCAACGGCTTTCACTTGGTGCAAACAGAATAAGTGGTCCTTTTCCAATTGTTTTATGTGAGCTACCCAAGTTGGGCTTGCTAAACCTTTCACAAAATCAAATGTGGGGAAATATTCCTAGTTGCTTGGGGACTGTGACATCCCTAAGGGAGGTTTATCTTGATTCCAATAACTTCACTGCTACCATACCTTCAAGTCTGTGGAACCTCAAAGACATTTTAAAGCTGAACTTGTCTTCTAATTTCTTCAATGGCTCTCTGCCACTAGAAGTTGGAAACCTCAAGGCTGCAATACTTTTGGATCTTTCCTCAAACCAAATATCAGGCAACATTCCAAGTACATTGGGAGGTCTACAGAAATTGACTCAACTATCTTTGGCTCATAACAGAATTGAAGGATCTATTCCTGAGACATTTGGGGAACTCTTAAATTTGGAAGCGTTGGATCTTTCATATAATAATATGTCCGGTGTGATTCCAAAGTCACTAGAGGCACTTAAACAACTAAACTCTTTTAATGTCTCATTCAACAGGTTACATGGGGAAATTCCAAGTGGAGGACCTTTTCTTCATCTCCCTTACCAGTCTTTCATGTCTAATGAAGGATTGTGTGGTAATCATCAAAAGCATGTCCCAGCTTGTCCTTCTAATTCAAAGAATCGTTCTAAGTCAAAGAACAGAAGATTGATATGGATTGTAGCTGCCTCTTCAGTTATCTCTGTAATAGGGCTTGCTTCAGCAATAGTTTTCGTGTTGATGAGACATAGGGGTAAAACAGTCAATGCTGAAGAAGTGCAGATGCCTGACTTAGCACCACAAAGAATTTCTTACTATGAACTTCAAAGAGCAACTCAGGGATTTGATGAAAATAACTTGCTAGGTAGTGGAAGTTTTGGTTCTGTTTACAAAGGGACATTGGCAGATGGGATGATTGTAGCTGTTAAAGTTTTCAATGTGCAGATGGAAGGTACATTTCAAACCTTTGATAGAGAATGTGAAATCATGCGGAATCTTCGTCACAGAAATCTCACCAAGATCATTAGCAGCTGTTGTAACTTGGATTTTAAAGCATTGATACTTGAGTACATGCCAAATGAAAGCTTAGACAGATTGCTATATTCTCGAGATTATTGTTTAAATATAATGCAAAGATTGAATATCATGGTCGATGTTGCATCTGCTCTGAAATATCTCCATCATGGTTATTCAGTACCAGTTATCCACTGTGATTTGAAGCCTAGCAACGTTTTACTTGACAACGACATGGTGGGACACCTGACTGACTTTGGCATAGCAAAACTTTTAACTAAGGAAGAATCTATTACTCTCACTACAACCTTTGCCACAATTGGTTACATTGCTCCAGGTGAATTGTTTACTTAACTTGTACAATGTTATGGATATGCGTTATAAGTTTATTTGCTGACATATTTTAAGTTTTCTTTTTTAGAGTATGGTTTGGAAGGCCTTATTTCCAAGAGGTCTGACGTTTATAGTTTTGGTATCATGCTGGTGGAAACTTTTACCAAGAAGAAACCAAGTGATGAAATGTTTGCGGGAGATTTGACTTTGAGAAGCTGGGTGCATAATTCGCTTCCTGATGATTTGGATCAAATCTTGGATGCTGACTTACTAACACTAGATGAACAAAACTTAAGTCAAAAGTTGCAATGTGTGTCATCCATCATGGAGTTAGCCATGAATTGCACAGCTAACATTCCAGTTGAAAGGATGAACATGACTGATGTTGTAGCATCATTAGAAAAGATCAAACAGAAGCTTTCTTCCTGTTACTGAATGGCCTAATGACATAACATCAGGTACTTTCCATATCCCTTTTGGGAAAAAAGGTTATAAAGTTCAGTAGCATTTAACCATGAGTGGCTGTTCCTTGAATGTTATTGCAGGGAATTGTGTAGTTATTGGAAGTTACAAGGATGGAAGCTCATTTGCTTCATACTTCAATAAGCTACTACAATTTTGGAGAACACTGTTATATTAAGCGACGGATAGCTTGTGTACTTTGTTCTTTTGCTTGATGATTCATATTGGTTTTAAGAATTTAAACTTCATCCTCCAATTATGTGCATAAGCAAAATAACTTTTCCTTTTCCTCGTTCTTTATCGATTCTAATGCTACTCCTTGGCATGTTGTACTCTGTAACTAGATAAAGTCATGGTTTTGCCTTCATATGGCCTTTAAGATGAAGGAGAACTTGAGTTAAAAAACATTACCATTAATAGCCACTGTAGTAAATAAGTGTCAACAAAAAAATATCTTTGCAAAAAATAGTACTGGAGTGATAAGGTTTCATCTTCGGTATGCTATTGGTGTTTGTTTGGAATAAACTCCTAATTTTCTCGAGTCCAGACACTGGTTTTAATATGCATTGACCCCTTCATTCAGGATTGAGATGAGTCTACTATACAAAGTATTGCTACTTCTTTTAAGCAAATTGTTCCTTAGCTGGCATAAGTAATTAATTGAGATAATGTTCAACTATACACCTGAACTATCATTTTTTTTGTGAATTTTATATTTCAACTATCATATGTTCTTTTTTTCCTATGTGAACTATTATCTATGTACAGTAATAAATTACACCTAGTTGAGTAGCTTATGGTGTGTACACTTTCTAGTTTTGTTTAAAAAGAGTGTCAAGTGGCACTCCACGTGGATAAATATTTACACCTATGCAGAACTAAAATAATTATAGGGTAAAACCTAGTGGTTTTTTTTTTTTTTTTTTTTTTTTTGGGGGGAGGGGGGGGAGAGAGTGTTATAAATTAGGTAATTTGTAAAACACCGAGGGTGTCTATCAACTTTGGCCCTCGGTTTTCAACCTCAAATTAAGCTCCCACACGCCTGTTGGCGATTGTTTTCAAGCATTTGTCGTATTCAGCTTCAATGTGTGTTTTAATGCATAGATGACGATAATTTAGGTAGGAAAAAGGAATAGTTGATAGTTAGGGTGTGAAATTCACGAAAAAAGAGATAGTTAAGGTGTGTTTTTGACCATTATCTCTAAATAATTTGTTGAATTGCATAATGAGTCGTTTACCCATTGCTTTAGATTTGTCTCCCCAGTAAATATTTTTATTTCAAAATATGCATGATACTGTAGATGTAGATGTCGGATTCGGCAGAAATGAATTCCTCTGTAGTATACTCTGCTGGAAATAGATGTACTAATCATATTTAAAGCCAATACTATAAACATACATTTTTAAAAATGTTAAAACAAGGCTTAGATTGTTATTTACTAGGAAAGTTGTATCCCTATACAATGAAAAGATGAGTTGCAGTTCAAGCTAACGAAGTTACCAATGTTTTATCAATAAGTTCTTTAAGTTATGACAAATAAAACTAAAGTAGGACATAGTTATCTCGGCTGGAAAAACCAATATAAAACAAAGTTCTTCAGAAGAGTTTTGACTCCATTCCAAACACATGGCCTTGATGGTTTTCCTAATTACGTTCTTGTTCATTGTAAATTCTCATTTATCGATCATATTAGCCAGTGATCATCTTTCTCAGCAAAGTAATTCAGAAATCTATATTGTTCGCGTTGGGTCACCTGAAAATTTACATGCCTGGCACCAGTATTCTTTGTTGTCTGATGTGTCCTCGCGCGTAATATATTCCTATCGAAATGTCTTCAATGGTTTTGCGGCTGGATTATCACCAGATGAAGTGAAGGCATTGGAAACGAAAGATGGCTTTATTTCCATAAGACCTCAAAGGGTATTGCGAGTACAAACAACTCACAGTCCAAGCTTCTTAGGATTGCACCAAAACTTAGGCTTCTGGAATACGTCTAACTATGGTGAAGGTGTTATTATTGGTCTATTGGACACTGGAATTTATACGGAACATCCTTCGTTTGATGATGAAGGAATGCCTCCTCCTCCTGCTAAGTGGAAGGGGAAGTGAGAGTTTAACTTCACAGCATGTAACAACAAGATCATTGGAGCAAGAGACTTTTTGGCGCTTGAAGGTGGATCGCCATTAGATGAAAATGGGCATGGTACACATACTTCAAGCACAGCTGCTTGAAATTTCGTTGATGGCGCAAATGTGTTTGGCAGTGCTAACGGCACAGCGGCTGGCATTGCACCCCGTGCTCACTTGGCTATGTACAAAGTTTGCGATCCAAATGGCCTGTGTTCTGAAAGTGACATGTTGGCCGCAATGGATGCTGCAATTGAAGATGGTGTTGATGTCATATCCATTTCCATTGGTGGAATTTCTGGCCCTTTTTGGGATGACAATGTTGCACTTGGTGCATTTAGTTCTATGGCAAAGGGAATTTTCGTAAGTAGCTCAGCTGGAAATGATGGTTCATATAATGCTACCTTATCTAATGAAGCCCCTTGGATTCTCACTGTCGGTGCTAGCACGATTGACCGACAAATGAAGGCAACCGTGGCACTTGGAAACGGCTTAGAATATGATGGTGAATCAACTTCTCAGCCAAATGATTTCCCTCCAACATTACTACCAATCATCTATCCAGCGTTGAACAGCAGTTTTTTTGGTGCTTTTGCTTGTAGCCCAGAATCACTTACAAATGTTAAAGGAAAATTAGTGTTGTGTGGAACGGGTGGCGCGACAGCAATTGCAAAAGGACAGCCCGTGAAAGAGGCTGGTGCTGCTGGCATGATTCTAATGAATGAAGAAATTGAAGGTTACAGTATACCTGCACATGATTACGTTCTTCCAGAAACACGCATCAGCTATGCAGATGCACAAGATCTCATAGCCTATATAAATTCGACGTCAACCCCTATGGCCAGTATTTTTTTTAAGGGCACTGTAATTGGAAATAAACATGCTCCTTCAGTTGCTTTCTTTTCGTCCAGAGGCCCAAGCAGACCAAGTCCGGGCATATTAAAACCAGATAGCATTGGCCCCGGATTCAATATCCTTGCAGCTGGGCCGACCTCCATAGAAAACAATACTCATACAAACTTAACATTTAACATGATTTCTGGCACATCCATGGCTTGTCCTCACCTTGCTGGAGTTGCAGCTTTGCTTAAAAGTGCTCATCCAGATTGGTCCCCTGCTGCTATTAAGTCAGCGATTATGACCACTGCTGATCTGGTTAATCTTGGCAGCAATCCAATCGAGGATGAAAGACATTTACCAGCTAACATCTTTGCAATTGGAGCAGGACATGTGAATCCGTCCAGAGCAAATGATCCTGGTCTAATCTATGACATCCAGCCTCAGGATTACGTGTCTTATTTGTGCGGCTTAAACTACACAGCTCAACAAGTTAGCGCGATCTTACAAAAGAAGGTGAATTGCACAATTAGTATACCTGAGGCAGAGTTAAACTATCCTTCATTTTCTATCACACTTGGATCGGAGACTCAGGAATATACAAGGGCTGTGACTAATGTCGGTGAGGCTAATTCGACTTACACTGTGGAAATATCACCACCTGAAGGTGTTGAGATAACTGCGAGTCCTAGCAGTTTGCACTTTTCCGAAGTAAAGGAGAGGATAACTGTCACGCCCCGAGCCTACACCCTGGACGTAACCGGCACCCGAACCACAAATGGCCCGAGAGAACCACTTAGCTTGGCATACAACTAATAAAGCTGAACTTTTTATAAAATGCGGAAGCTGGAAACATGAGCTAACTTTTGTCAACAAAATGAAATAAATAACTTAAACTTTCATTAACTGAAACATTAAGAGGGTTTACAAACTGATACGATTTTCTTGACTTGACTATATCTATGAAGCCTCTACTACATCATGAGTACAACAAAACCTTATGTAACAAAAGAAACTAGCGACTGAGACACTGTTAAGTCCTCGGAAGAATGAGAACTCCCTCAAGCTGACATCATAACTTACTGAAGAGTCTGTACACGAACCTGCATATCTGAAAGTTGGGCACTACATCATCCAATGATGCAGTGCAAAAAGAGCGTCAATACTTTGAATGTATTGGTACATAATAGCGGAATGAAAACTGAACTGAATAAACTTGTGAATTGAATCATAACATATGACATGAGTAAGGAGATATAGGACCAAAGACTTACTGACGTTTTCTTGTAAATCTGTCGGGACTAAAGTAGTACAATTGAATAAGTTATTTAAAAACATTAAAAGCATGTAAAAACTTAAATAGTAAACTTTGTGAAATATAAACCCGACAACAATAATTACAATATTGTAATAAAACAACTTTAATAAAATTCATTCAACTAAAACTGAGACTAGAAAATAAATGACTGAAGTATGGACAAAACTTGAAAACAATACTTCATAAAACTTTCTTTAACCTAGTGGCCTCGGCCAATCATATATTCTCACAAAATAAGTTAGTTTTCTTTTGGAGAGTTTCTCTTAACCGACATAAACCATGTGAGCAACATGGAGTCCAATGTCTTGCCCACATTGAGAAGAGTCGTCTTCTACCTTGCCAGGGTATAGACGAAATCATAACTTATGGATCCAAAACTTAGCCCGAAGGCCCACGGTGGCAACGTGGTTCTGGGGCATATGACCTCGGACTCATACCCAACTCGGTGCTAAATAATCCTCCCAAAACATACTAGCTGCTCATATTATAGTCTTAAAAACATTCTTGAAACCATATTAGTATCTAAAATATCGTATCAAGAAACATATCTTTCTCTGCGAACCTTGGCTCTAAATCGTTATAACTTACTCTTCTTTTCAAGATACGATAACATCTTTTCACCTTTCAAATCATAGTACAATGCATAAGGGTTTTTCATAAACTTTTCATAAATTAACTACTTTGGAACATACTTTATAATAAAACTATAAACTAATCTATTAAAGCATGAAATACACTTTCAATACAAAATTCCCAAGTCATAAGCTTTATGTGAAAACTAAATCTTGGATATAGAAGTAAAAATTAAATTCAAGAACGACCTTAACTTGGAAAATAATTCACAATACTTAAAGCATATAGAAGGAAATTATAACAAGACTCATGAACAACACTCAGGAGATCTAAATCTTAAAACCCTAACTTCAAATCATGACTTATCATGGAATTATGACTCACTTATGGGGATGAACAGGGTTCCCCACGAAAGGTATTGCTCTTACGTACCTCGAAGATTAACGATGGGGAAAAATCCTTATGATTTGGAGCCCTAGCTTGATTTTCCTTGCAACTTGAAGGTTGAAAGTTTGAGAGAATAAGAGAGGAGAAGAGTTTATCGTGACTTATGAAATCTGATTGAATTTGGCCTTTTAGGGGAAGGTAATAGGCTTGATTAGGGTTATGGGATGTGGAAAGGACAAAAACTACCTTTTTTAATAAATTTCCGTCGGCCAAAACGCGGCCCAGTTCACTGCACTGCATCATGTTAGTAAAATGATCATAACTTTTTACTCGGGACTCAGATGGATGAACGATTGGTGGCGTTGGAAAGAAGACTCGAAGATATTTCATTTGTTAGGTCTGAGGTCATAAAATTCTGCATATTTCAAGAGTTATGATCGTTTGAAGTTGACCCAAGTAAAATCACATACTAAAACTCGATTGATCAAAATACTCTCAACTCAATTTTGCGCTTAATGTTTCTTATGACCATAATTTACATCAAAAGAACTCATTACACTAGGGAATTGATCCTAACACTTATATTTAATTGGAAATATTGGGTTTAGGGCCTTTACTCGTACAAAGAATAATTCAAATCCTAGTCGAAATTTTCGAGGTGTTACAATAACTTATCAAGTAACGTTTAAACGTTCAGCGTCTGGCACTAGCAGCAACGCGAACTTTGTGCAAGGATATTTGAAATGGTCATCAGATACACACTCTGTTCGAAGTCCGATTGCAGTTATTTTAGAGCAGTGAAAGCACCATCAGGGTTTCTCAATAAATTCTAGAAGATAATTTGTATAACTCGCTTGAGATTTGAACTTGACTTTGTAACACATTTTCCTTTTCTACCATTGGAGTATGCAAATAATGATTGTACTTGAAGACTGCATAACATAATCTGATTTTTTTTTTGGAAAAATTAAGTGCAAGCAGAAATAGATTTGTAAAGTTGGATATTTGACTCTGCAAGTATACTGCAAATTGAGTGACCTAAGGTATAATTAACCTTTTATCATCTTTGATTCAAATATAATTGTGACCTAATCGATTTTATATCGAAATTTCAAAACGGATTTTTGGACCTAAAACAACAAAAAATCTGGAGGTTTGGCCCCTAATTACAAGGGACCACCTAAGTTTCAATAATTACAAGATATGTCGAAGGAATTGCTCTGGGTCACGTGTATCTTAGATACACAGGCCAAGTCGCATGTATCTTTACCTAAGATACACACATAGCCCAGGTCACGTGTATCTTTACCTAAGATACACGCGTGTCTGAGTCGCGTGTTTTCCCAAGGTTGTGGTGTTCTGTAATTAATATAAAGTTATGTGGGCTTCTGTAAATAGTCCCGTACATAATATACCTTCTAAGTTCTAACCAGTGTTTTAGAAGGCGGGGGCGGGGGGCGAGGTGTTTTACATAGCATGGGGCGAAGCGTAAGCCTCGAAACACGGGGCGTAAGTCCCATGAATCTATGGGGCGTATCTTATATATCTTCAATTTTATAATTTTATTACCAAGAAAATAAGCAAAAGTAAGATTTTCAATAATTTCTAAATAAATTTAAATAAATCATCAATAACATAGGAAAAAATATGATAATTATTTTATAAGAAAATTGCTTTAATTTCTTTATTTATATTTAGAATTAGAAAAAATCACTAAAATATGAAAAAATGCTAGCATAAAGTATAAATATCATTACACCAATAATTAAAAAAATATGATTTATAGCAAAAATATTTTTAAAATTAAAAAAAAAATCAAAATTAACGCCCGGACATACACTTTTACTTCCAGGACTTACACCCCAAATTCTAGGACTTATGTCCTACGGATCTGCGTCTTTCATTTGCACCCTAGAGCGTTTTTGGTACGCCCCGCCCCAAAACTCGCCCCGAAAACATTTTTGAAAACAGTGGTTCTAACTAATCATCAAACTATTCAAATTTTGAAACTATGTCTAAAAGCAGAAGACCCCACTGATTTTCACAAAAGAAGAATTGATTCATGAAATCTCATTTTCTTCTTTTTATGTTAAATCAACAAAGAGTAGTCAGCATTCCACTAATTGATTTTCACAAAAGAAGAACAGATTCATGAAATCTCTTCTTCTTTTTTTTTTTTTTTTTTTTGGTGATGTTAAATCAACAAAGGAGTCAGCATTCCACTGATTGATCTATGTGGGCATTCCTGAATATTTTAGTCAAAATCTGATCATCCATTAGTGCTAAAGGGAAGACTCAGGATGCATGTTAGTTCATGCGACAAAAAAACTAAAGCCTTATAGTTCAAGTAGTGCTGCACTATAGTACTTATAAAATGGTAAAATTTGGATGATTATTTTTGAAAGTTGTGTATTGAATGATATGGTTACTCACGTAATAGTTTGTTCATTTTATATACATTTTTTTCATTAATTGACACAGTACATACGTGCAAAACACATACACTGAACTAGTTACATGAAGACTTGGTACCTTTATAGAGAAAAGCAGCACCAAAAATGAGATAATTCCCACTTATCTTGAAGTTGGAACTGTAGGACACAAAAAGGTGGAGAGAAAGAAGATGCTATGATTACTGATCAAATAAAGTTCCATCTCTTTTTATAAAGATGATCAAGTAAAGTCATTACAGCACATTACATCAATCTATCCCCTAGAAGCACATAGTACATAAGACAAAAATTCAGAAAACTAAGGAGATAAGCAACAAGAAATAAGAAAGAGAGAGAGAGAGAGACATGGCAGAAGCAGCAGTTTCCTATGTTGCAGAACGTCTTATTGATCTTTTCCAGAGAAAATTTGTTTTCCTGAAAAACGTCCAACAAGGAGTTGAAGGAGTGCGACACGAGCTCATCCGTATGAAGTGCTTCCTGAAAGATGCAGATATGAAGCAAGAGGAAGATGAGGCCGCAACAATCCGCAATTGGGTATCTGAAATCAGAGCAGTTGCCTACCATACTGAGGATGTCATTGAAATATTCATCCACCAAGTTGAGTCCCAACAACGACAGAGTTTCTTCATCAAATGTGCCTTCTATCCTAAGAAACTATACTGTCTTTACAAAGTAGGGAAAAAAATTGAATCAATTCAGGCCAGAATTCTTGAAATATCGAACAGTCGTGAAAGATATGGCATCGGGTATATTCAAGGGCTCGGAGATGGTGAAGGTTCAAGCACAACACGTGAGAAGATGCGTGAACTCCGACGCTCCTCACCCTTGGTTGCAAATAAGGATGCTGTTGGTCTAGAGAAGCATGTGAATTCTGTAGGGTCAGTTCTTCTTAAGGAGGACAAACGGCTTCGTGTTGCTTCAATTGTTGGTATGGGGGGCGTTGGTAAGACGACTCTTGCCAAAGAAGTTTATAACCAAACTCAAATCAGAAACAAGTTTGACGCTCGGGCATGGATTTATGTATCCCAAGAATATAAACCCATGAAGATCATCAAGGAACTCATTTTACAACTGGCAAATCCAGAAGAAGATAAGTGAAGATAGTGGATACGATGGACAAATTGTCAGATGCTGGTTTGGAGGAAATGCTCCATAGGCGTTTGGAAGATACATGCTATCTCATTGTTCTTGATGACATCTGGACCACAGAAGCCTGGGATCTCATTGTCAGGTCATTTCCTGACAACGGTAAGTCAAGTAGATTGCTACTTACCAGCCGCAGAGAGGAGGTTGCTTTGCATGCAGATGCCCATATTACACCCTACAAACTTAAAGAATTGAGTGAAGGGGAGAGTTGGGAACTCTTTCTCAAGAAAGCATTTGCCGAGGGTACAGAATGTCCAAAGGACTTGGTGGACGTGGGGAAAGCGATTCTGGAAAACTGTGACGGCTTGCCACTGGCAATCAATGTCATAGGAGGCCTCTTGGCTGGGAAGAAGAAGCAAAAAAGTGAGTGGCAGAGAGTACAGCGAAACCTCAGTTCATACCTTGTCCAAAATCAAACTTATGGCATATCAACAGTATTGGCATTGAGTTATCAGGACTTACCTCCCCATTTAAAAACTTGCTTTCTCTACTTAGGCCTTCATCAAAAAGGCAAAGACATCCCTGTGAAGCAACTCATGCACATATGGATTGCCCATGGTCTTATTCATCAAAAGGAAGAACAAAAATTAGAGGACATTGTGGAGGATTATCTTGATGAGCTCATTGGCAGAAATATGCTTCAAGTAATCCTAGTTAAAGCAGATGACAGAGTTAAAAGTTGCCGGCTCCATGATCTCCTACGAGACTTTTGTATTATGAAGGCCAAGGAAGAAATATTCCTCAAAGTAGATAATCCATCTATATCCCTCTCTGAATCTCGGCACCATGTCCTTTACTCTCCACTAGAGAGGTACGAATATTTGGGAAATTCAAAATCGTATATAAGATCCCTTCTATCATTTGATTCATCTGCTAAACTGGTTAAACTTGATTGTATTTGTACAAGTAGTTTCAAACTTCTCAAAGTGCTGTACATAGACTCTCCTGGTTTAAAGGTGATCTCAGATAGTATTGGGAAACTATGTTCCTTGAAGTACTTAGGCATAGGAAGGAAGACACTCATAAAGAAGCTTCCCCGTTCGATAAGTTATTTGCAAAACTTGGAAACAATAGATATGCCTATGTCTAGGTATTATTCTGTGCTAGTCCCTAATGTCTTATGGAAGTTAGTGAATCTGCGGCATCTGTTTGGTTACATAAATTCCCCTAGCCTATTGAAGATTGACCTACTTAACAGTCTCCAAACTCTAGGTAGCATACCTGTTCATCACTGGATCCACAATGAAAACCTGACAAGAATGACTAATCTCCAAAAAGTTGGTTTACTCATTGAAAGTGGTAATAACCTAGACATGGATCGATTATGTGATTCACTTGCAGAGCTTGAGAGCCTTCAATCCTTGTGCTTCGAAGTAGATGATGGCTTGCATCTATCTTTGATTGCTGGTTTATCTAAGTTGAGTCATGTCGTCAAGTTTAAGTTGAAGGGAGACTTAGCACCAATTCCAGCTCATCCTTGTGTATTTTGTTAGAATTTGAAACTAAGGAGAGGAAAAAGATAAGGTTCAGCAGATGGTTCTTTCATTCATTTCCACATATTACAAAAGACATACACACATATAGCTACATAAGCTTTCAAAAGTCAATAGAGGGCCATACCTATCCAACCACTCTTACAAGACACATTCCACAAAATAAGGTCTACCACTCCTTTAAAACTAAACATAATATTTTAAAGAAACTAATAAACAAAAGACTATCTAGAAAAATCTCATATTCTAACACTCCTCCTTGAGATTTTTCTTGGATACTCCCAGCTTAGCCCTTAGAACTTCAAATCTCCCCTTAGGAAGAGCCTTGGTCAAAATGTCTGCAATCTGCTGATCTGAGCTGCAATGAACAAGTGTAACCTCGCCATCCTTCTCTGCTTGCCTGATAGCGTGAAACTTCACATTTATATGCTTGCTACGACCATGTTGCACTGGATTTTTGGCCATAGAAATTGCTGACTTGTTGTCAACCTTAATGACAGTAGCTTCAATGTCATTTTGCTCCAGATCACGAAGAATTTTTCTTAACCATAGAGCCTGATTAGTTGCACCAGCAGCAGCTATGTATTCTGCTTCTGCAGAAGATTGAGCTACCACCTCTTGCTTCTTTGAATTCCATGAGAACATGCCTGAACCAAGTGTAAAAGCATATCCAGAAGTGCTTTTCATATCATCAACGCTTCCTGCCCAATCACTATCTGAATAACCCATCAATTGCCCCTGCTCTTCCCTTTTAAACCAAATACCATAATCAGAAGTTCCCTTGATATACCTCAACATTCGTTTAGCGATACCAAGATGAACTTGACTTGGAGAATGCATAAACCTCGACAAAAGACTTGCCGCGAACATGAGATCAGGTCTTGTTGCTGTCAAATACAGCAAACTACCAATTAGACTTCTATAAACAGTTGGATCAGCCCTATCACCTCCTTCAAACTTCGAGATCTTTTCATTGTGAACCAGTGGGGTCGATACAGGCTTGCACCTCTCCATCTTGAACCTTTTAAGAATATCCAATGCATATTTTCTCTGAGAAATGAAGATTCCATCAGTAGCTTGATGAATCTCCATTCCCAGAAAATAATTCATTTCACCCAAATCTGACATCTCAAACTTGGTCTCCATTTCTTGCTTGAATTGATTCACCATAGCTTCATTGCTTCCGGTTACCAGAAGATCATCAACATAGAGTGACACCACAAGCACATCTCCACCTTTAGCCTTCTTCACATATAAAGTGGCTTCATTTTCACTTCTCTTGAAGCCACAATGAATGAGATGATCATCAATCTTACTGTACCAGGCTCGAGGAGCCTGTTTTAACCCATACAATGCCTTATGTAATTTGTAAACTTTATCCTCCATTCCTGTAACTTGAAAGCCTTCCGGTTGGTCGACATAAATCTCCTCCTGCAGCAGTCCATTTAAGAATGCCGACTTCACATCTAGATGATACAACTTCCAATTTGATTGAGCTGCCAAAGCAAATAGAAGTCGTATCGTATCATGTCTTGCAACAGGTGCAAATGTGTCTCCATAATCCAGACCTGCAACTTGTGCATAACCTTTCACAACAAGCCTTGCTTTATATTTATAAACTGAACCATCTGGATTAAGTTTGGTTCTATAAACCCATTTCACACCTATTACATTTCTATCTTTGGGTTTATCAACCAACTTCCAAGTGTCATTCTTCTCAATCATACCAATCTCCTCCTTCATGGCTTCAATCCAAACTTCATGTCTTGATGCCTCTTGATAGGTATTGGGTTCCGAGATTGCAACATTGCATCTTTCATATATCTCGGAAAGGGACCTTGTCTTCAAAATTGGCGAATCAAGTGAGGATTCACCGTCTGATTCTTCAACTTCTTCCAGATTTTCAGAGCCAAATAACTGTGTTTCAGGCAGCGGATGCAAGTTCTGAAAACCTGTATTTTCTTTTTCAACTTGCTCCTTATCCCAATTCCAATAAGCGTGCTCATCAACTACTACATCTCTTCTGATGGAAATATTTTTTGCTTGCAAGTTGAAGACTCTATAACCCTTGGCTTGCGATGAATAACCAATAAAGATCCCCAATTCACCTTTCGGTTCGAGTTTGCTTCTTTTGATTGAAGGAACATGAGAATAGCATATCGAACCAAATATTTTTAAGTGCTTGGCAGATGGTGTTGTTCCACTCCATGCCTCAATAGGAGTTTTACCATCCACAGCTTTAGTTGGCAGCCTATTTAACAAATAAACTGAAGTAGAAACAGCTTCTGCCCAAAAACTTTGCGGTAGTTTCTTTTCAAGCAACAAACATCTAGCCATTTCAACTACAGTCCTGTTCTTCCTCTCCGAGACTCCATTTTGTTCGGGTGAATAACTTACTGTCAGCTTGTGGTCAATCCCCACATCTTCACAATACTTAGCGAACTCATTTGAAGTGTATTCACCACCATTGTCCGACCTCAAAGCCTTTAGCTTACAACCACTTTGTCTTTCAGCAAAAGCTCTAAATTTCTTGAAAACTGAAAATACTTGAGACTTGTTACTCAAAAAATACACCCAAGTCATCCTTGTCAAGTCATCAATAAAGAGCACAAAATATTTATTTTGGCCCAAGGATGATGTCTTCATAGGTCCACATACATCAGTGTGAACAAGTTCAAGTTTTTCAGTTGCCCTCCAGGTAGCACTTTTAGGAAATGCTTTCCTATGAACCTTACCCATCTGACATGAACCACAAACTTCTTTAGACAATGAAATCTCAGGTAAATCCTTAGTCAAGCCCTTTTCATACATAGACTTTAAAGTAGCATAGTTAAAATGCCCATATCTTTTGTGCCATAACCATGAATCGTCCATACTTGCAAAATTGGCACTATCAAACTTTCCGTCTACTGGAAAGATCCTATCCACCATTTCTACTTTATCAATCAAAGTATCATCAGAATCAAAAACCAAACAATGTTTTCCCTTAAAAAATAAGGAATAACCTTTAGACATCATTTGCCCAACACTCAACAGGTTACATGCTAAAGAAGGAACATACAACACATCATGTATAAACTTTGTACCTTGTTTAGTTTGAAAGGCAACTGAACCCTTTCCATGTGCTTCTACTGTTGCACCATTTCCCATCCTAACTTTAGCTCTAAGTGACTTGTCAAGTGAATGAAACATGAGCTCATTATAAGACATATGACTCGTACACCCACTGTCTAGGAACCATTTGGATTGGTTGGTTGTGTTTTCTTCATGAGTAGCCATAAACAAGCTTTCTTCCTTTTCTGACTCTTCAGTAAAATTTGCCTGTTGAACATGGTGTTGTTGTTGATTCTGCTTGGCCCTGCAATTCTTCTCAATATGACCCATTTTTCTACAAAATCTACATTGAATCGATGGCTTTCCTTTGAACCAACAGTCCGTTTCTTGATGATTGGTTCTTTTACAGTGGCTGCAAGGTGGAAACTTTCCTTTCTTTGGAAACTCCTTCCATGGCTTTCCCTTTGCTACTTTATCTCCCTCCATCTTTCGATTGTCCTTCACAGGCTGCTTGCCTTTATGCTTTGCTTGAAATGCCATTTCTGCTACTTCTTCATCTCTTATACTTGATCTTTGTTCTTGGGCTTGCAACTTGCTGATCAGTTCTGCTACTGATAAAGTCTTCAGATCACAAGATTCCTCTATTGCTGAAATCTTGGACTCGAACCTTGCCGGTAAGCTTATCATCATCTTCTCCACCACCTTTGAATCTGGAAAAGTTTCACCAAATAATCCTATCTTGTTTACTATTTCCAGAAGTTTGGCAGAGTACTCTTTCACAGTATCTCCTTCTTTCATCCTTAACATCTCAAATTCTCTTTTGAGAGTTAAGAGTTTGACGGTCTTCACTCGGTCACTTCCATCGAACTCCTCTTTTAGCTTCTCCCATGCTTCTTTAGGTGTTTCACAAGCCATTATTCTTGTGAAAATCACATCTGAAAGTGCTGAATGAAGACATGTGAGAGCCTTTGGTTTCTTGGACTTTGCATCTTCATAATTCTTCATTTGTGTAACAGTTGGGTTTGGTCCAAGTGGAGGGGGGTCATTTTCACTTTCAATTGTTTCCCATAGACTAAGAGCTTTGAGATAAGCCTTCATCTTTATCACCCATATGTGATAATTTTCTCCAGTAAACATAGGAGGGCCTGCACCCAAGAAGCTGTTGGATGCCATGTTACTGCTGCTTATCTTTAGCCTTCACAGATCCCTCAAGAAGAAGAGCTCTTGATACCACTGTTAGAATTTGAAACTAAGGAGAGGAAAAAGATAAGGTTCAGCAGATGGTTCTTTCATTCATTTCCACATATTACAAAAGACATACACACATATAGCTACATAAGCTTTCAAAAGTCAATAGAGGGCCATACCTATCCAACCACTCTTACAAGACACATTCCACAAAATAAGGTCTACCACTCCTTTAAAACTAAACATAATATTTTAAAGAAACTAATAAACAAAAGACTATCTAGAAAAATCTCATATTCTAACATATTTCCACCTAACCTTTGTCAGCTGACTTTGGTGAACTCTAACCTCCATCCACATTCAATCCAAGTGTTGGAGAAGTTAACCAACTTGTCAGTTCTAAAATTAGTTAATGCTTTTCCTCGATATCACAAGCAAGCTGACAGTATAACAATATCGGAGAATGGGTTTCCTGGACTGAAGTTTCTCAGGGTGGATCAACTAATGTGTATGAAAGAGATGAAGCTAGGGAAAGGTGCAATGGCAGGACTCAAATGCTTGCAAATCTTCAAATGCTACTCATTGAAGAGGCTCCCAGAAGAGTTGATATCATTGACTAACCTGGAGAAGCTGGAGATACGAGAAATGCCTGAAGCATTTATTGATAAGCTTCAAGTTTCATATTTGCACACACTCCAACATATTCCCAACATTGTGATTGGGCATCCCAGTACAGATTATGAAGATCCAGAAGAACTGGAGCGTCGATATAAATTGGGAAGTCTCAAGGCAAAGGCAATAAGAGCATCAACTTTGCTCCGCCGGGAACTTAGAGCAAGGAGAGCAAATGTCATTAGAGCAAGGAGAGCAAATGTCAATACTGATTGATTTGCTTATTTTATTTTAAACTTTTCTGTTACGTGTTTTCTACTAAGCAAGAGGAAAATGTGACCATTATCAGTTCAGGAACATGCATTTGAAAGTAGCATTTTAAGTTATGTGGGTGTATTGGGTCGGGTAGTGGTTTTGAGTTAATTATTTGGGATAAAAAAATGAAAACGAAAAAGGGACAAATATATCCCTGAACTCTGATAAATGGTATGTATATACCCTCCGTTATACTTTGAGTACACATGCCCCTACCATTAGTGTGAGGGGCATATACGTATCATTTCATTAACGGTAAGGACATATGTGTACCCAAAGTATGACGGAGGATATATACGTACCATTTATCATAATTCGGGAGTATATTTATCCCTTTTCTGTATGTTATTTAATATCATTTTCTCCATGTAAGATGATTGAATTTAGTATAGCCCAAATGTCATTTGTGTTGTTCCTTAGAATTACACGTGTTTGGTATGATGAGGGTCATTATCTGGAATATGTTATCTAGAAATAAGTTATTTTTTGAAAAATATTTTTTTTAAAAATATCATCGGGTGGTTGATTAGTGAGTTGAAAAAAAATTCTCATAGTAAAATTATTAAATATTGATAATATCTTAGAAAATTGAATAGTGTTATGACAATTTTTTTTTTTTTGATATTAATGTTTGAGAGAATGCCCAATCGTCGTTGGAGTAGTGATGTAAAGTTGACAAAAAAAATAAAATTGTGATGGTATATAATAGAATTTCAATTTAAAAATTGGATTAAAATCTTTATATGGTCACAGATGGAATTTAAATATAACCACACTCTCATATTATGTTAAATTAAATGGCTTTCCGGTAGACGATATGTATACTAAGTATATCATTGAGTTCCCCGGAAAGAAAAAACTTGATAATTGAGTTCTACAACAAGCTTTGTCAATGTTAGCAAACAAGTGGTTGGTTTTCTTTCCATTAAAAATACAGACGTTTAGTGTATAATTAGAGAGAGCATCGAGATGATTGGCCATATGGGAATATATGCAGTTGTGTGACAAAAATCTTCAGCCTGCAAATGATTGGTTTTTACAAAAATAAATAGGAGTAATTTGTATTCGGCCAACAACCCAAAAAGCTCCAAATGCATATGCCTGAATGTGGCGTTTATCTCATAGTCCAAAAAGGGATTTTCAAATCACTCCAATTGGAACATACATTAAAAAAATCACAGTTCCTTTCTCAAATTTCACTGAACTCTTTATTTTTCCCTGTAACTTTTAAATAGAAATAACTGTCAACGAAGTGTATAATAGTATATTCTTTTCTTCTTCTTTTTTAAAACCAACGCCCCATTAAGTCTATAATAATTTAATAGAACACCAGAACAACGTCTACTTATTGATGAACAATTCAATGTCATAGGAAATCAAAATTGTTTAGAATTTGATATTTGCTAACTTATTTAATTCATAAGATTTGTATGTAGTCGTGTTCACAAAGACTCTAGTTTTGAGTTAAAATAATTTTTGCACTATTATAAATAGACATGCTTTTACTTAATTCTCTTGCAGAGGAAAATTATTGAGGTCATTGGCATACGTACAAGAGCATGACTCCAGCACTAGTTTATCTAAGTCTCATTTCCATACTTTTTCTTCAATCCTTAGTCATATTTGCAAGTCATAAAAACAACAAAGAGATTTACATTGTTCATCTAGAGTCACCTGATGAAGGTCAATTTTTCTCAAATTTTGAAGACTTGCATAATTGGCACCATTCATTTTTGCCCTCAAACACTGGCATTTCTTCCTCTTCACGTATGGTTTACTCTTACCGCAACGTCCTAAATGGCTTTGCCGCTAGGCTAACACCAGAAGAAGTAACCTCACTTCAAGACAAGGAAGGGATCATATCAATCCGGCCACGACAATTACTGCATGCACAAACCACTCATAGTACAAATTTCTTGGGGCAACACCAGAACTTAGGCTTCTGGGAAAAATCAAATTATGGGAAAGGTATGATAATTGGAGTTTTAGACAGTGGAATAACGCCCGACCATCCAGCCTTCCACGATGAAGGGGTGCCCCCTCCACCCTCTAGGTGGAAAGGCAAGTGTGAATTCAACTTTTCTGCATGTAACAACAAACTCATTGGAGCAAGATATTTCCATGAATTTGGTAATGGAACGCCACAAGATGAAAATGGTCACGGTACACATACTTCAAGCACTGCTGCTGGAAATTTCGTGAATGGGGCCAATTTTTTAGGCCTGGCTAATGGCACAGCATCTGGTATGGCACCGCTTGCACACGTTGCCATGTATAAAGTCTGCAATGCTACTCTTTTCTGTTCTGAGAGCGACATTTTGGCTGCGCTGGATGCAGCAATTGAAGATGGAGTCGATGTAATATCATTTTCCATTGGCAAAAATTCTACCAATTTTTGGTCAGAGGCTGTTGCACTAGGTGGATTTACCGCTATGCAAAAGGGGATTCTTATCAGCTGCTCAGCTAGCAATGCAGGTCCACTACCAGGTTCTGTGTTTAATGGAGCTCCATGGCTTCTCACTGTTGGTGCAAGCACCACTGATAGAAAACTAAGAGCGACAATACATCTTGGAGATGGCAAAGAAATTGATGGGGAGTCAGCTTTCCAGCCCACAGACTTCTCCGAGACCCCAATAGCACTCATTTTTCCTGGAACAAATGCCAGTGATCCCACTGCTGCATTTTGCAGCGCGGAGTCACTGAGGAATATTGATGTCAAAGGAAAAATTGTGCTGTGTATATCTGGTGGTAAGATTACTAGAATTGATAAGGGACATTTTGTGAAGGATGCTGGTGGTGCTGGAATGATACTCATGAATGGTGAATCACAAGGGTTCACTATCTTAGCCGATCCACATGTTCTTCCGGCAGCACATGTCAGCTATGCAGATGGACTAAAGATCAAATCCTATATGAATTCAACAGCAAACCCTCTAGCCACATTTTTATTCAGGGGAACCATATTTGGAGATGATCATGCTCCAGCAGTTGCTGACTTTTCAGGCAGAGGCCCAAACTTGGCAAGTCCTGGCATCTTGAAACCCGATATTATTGGTCCTGGTGTTAACATTCTTGCTGCATGGACAGAATCCATTGAGAACAATACGGACACGAAATCTATTTTTAACATTGTATCTGGCACCTCAATGTCTTGTCCTCACGTATCTGGAATTGCAACATTAGTAAAGAGTGCACACCCTGACTGGTCTCCAGCTGCTATCAAATCAGCAATCATGACGACTACTGATCTTGTGAACCTCGGTGACAAACCAATTGAGGATGAAAGGGGTGTTCCTGCTGACTTCTTTGCCATTGGTGCAGGACATGTTAATCCGTTAAGAGCAAGTGAACCAGGCTTAATCTATGACATTCAACCCGAGGATTATGTTCCTTATTTATGTGGTTTAAACTACTCAAACAGAGTAGTTAGTATGTTTGTATTGAGAAAAGTGAACTGCTCATCAACCATACCTGAAGCAGAACTAAATTATCCTTCTTTTTCAATTGGACTTGGATTAGAAGCTCAAACATATATGAGGACTGTGACTAATGTTGGTGAAGCTATCTCGTCCTATGTTGTGGATATTGTCCCACCCCAAGGAGTTGATGTGAGAGTTGACCCTCCTCTCCTGAATTTCTCCGAGTTGAACCAGAAGAAAACATATCAAGTAACATTTAGCCGAACAAGTACTTCAACCATCAATGTCACTTTTGTTCAAGGATGCTTGAGATGGACTTCATCCAAGCACTTCGTTAGGAGCCCAATCATAGTTACCTTAGAGTAGTGAGGAGGACTAATTTTCATGCATCAATCAATATGCATTTTTCATAACGACTTTCCATGCAACATTAGGGGTATCTTAATTTTGAGCCCTAGAGCAATCTTTCTTAATTAGCACTTAGTAGATCAGATTTACCTTAATGTAATTTAAGAAGCTACCCAATTTGGTTTCACGTTTTACTTGTCCATCTATTGTAGGTTCCTTCAAATGCATATTGAAATGAGTATCTTTTCGTTAAACTTTACTAAAATGTTGTAAAAAGCTAAAAATATATACATTATCAATACACTAAAAGGATAACTACATTTAAACTCTGTCAATGGGTAACCTTAAAATAAAGGCATAATACATAAACAGGACCTTTAACTTGGCGTCAAATTATAACTATGACCTGTAACTTTGCCAGTGCACAAATAGGTCCTTTAACTATACAAAAACTGAACAAAAAAACACTCCAATCCTACCTGGCAAAATGCGTGAATACACTCAAAATAATGCGCGTCAAAGCTAACATTTGAGCCCCCAACAGTAAAAAAAATGCGTAATTGGAGTATTTTTTTGTTCAGCTTTTGTATAGTTAAAGGGCCTATTTGTGCACGGGCAAAGTTAAAGGTCATAGTTATTATTTGACGCCAATGAGTGGATCTGAGTTTTAATTAGGTGGCAGCATCTGAGTGGATTCCTAATCCACGTAGGAGCGATTGAGTTTCACGCATATGAGTTGGAGGATTGAAGTGTTTTTTTGTTCAGCTTTTGTGTAGTTAAAGGGTCTACTTGTGCACTGCTAAAGTTAAAGGTCATAGTTATAATTTGATGCCAAGTTAAAGGTCCTATTTATGTATTATGCCTAAATGGCAAGTAACATGGTTTAACTAGCCAAACTACACCAATAGTGTAGTTTAAAGCCATTTTAAAGCCATTCAGGGGCGGATGCAGCTTTAAGTTATCGGGTCCATCTGAACCCAATACTCCCAATACGGAGCATAAATTTATGTGTATCCACTAAAATTGCAACAAATTGTAGATACGAACGTATAACTTTAATATAATGAGATCAATGTTAAGAAAGGCTGAACCTGTAGAACTTAAATCCTGAATCCGCATCTGAAGCTAATACATAGTTATTCCCAATTCATAGGTATGTCATACACGTTTTCTTGTATATGATGATAAGAACATTTATAATTCAGAAACTAGCTGTCAGTTAACACTGCAACAGATCTTTTTCTAAATATTTTCCAGCCCAGGTAATTAGTTGACAATGAGTTTGTCAACGTTTCCAAACGGTGTCCATAAGAATATGCTAATTTTAATAGCACAAATTTCTCAGGAGCATGTAGAAAAATATGGAATCATTCAAGTTTTAACAAATGTTACTTTTTTAATGTTTTAGGAGTTTTATTACCTCTAATCACTGTGCATTCACCTAGCAACATATGAACTTTATCATTCCTAACAGAAAGCAAATCACAAAAAACTGCTAAGGCCAGCAAACAAGTACAAATCTATTAGATTTTTACTTCTGATGGTGTGTTTTTATACGCATATCAGCTAGAAAAGCAAATATCCTTGAGGATAATTGATCAAGAGTGCAAGTGTGCAACAACATTAAAAGTACAATTTGTTTATCATAATGTAGTAAATCCCTCTAGTGCTTCTTAATTATGCTCAAAATTCCAAATCCTTTGTTGAAACTGAGCAAACCCCACAAATATATTACCTTAACCATGTAGCTGAAAAGTGATTCCTGAATTTATTTACAATGTTTGTAAGCAAGTCCTTGGATTTATTTCCATCAGAATAGATCCCTCCTGCAATAAAGAAACAGTCTTCAGCCTGCAAATCATTGGTTAATTCCCAAGTTAAACATGTTAGATAATCAAAATTAGTTTGCAGCCGCCTAGTCGAAAAGATTTTTTTATTGCAATAACAACCAAAGCAAGTTCCAAATGGCTGTCTTAGGCTTTCATTTTTTAGCTCAAACAGAGATTGCATTTCAAGCCAATTGAAGAATAGAGAACTAATCACTTCTTATCAAAACTTCAGCTTCACTAAAATTCTTTCGATTACTTCTATACTGAAGATACTGTTAAAGAAATGATAACAAAAGCAACCAGAAGAAATTAACACTATATATATCAGCCTTACAAGAAATATGGCTCATTAATTTGCAGTGATAAACATGGATTTGAAACTTTTTTTAAGTGCCATCTTTACTCTCAGTCTTTATTCTTCAGTCATACATGCAAGTAATACCAATCAGCAGAACAACTCTGATATTTACATAGTCCATCTCGAATCTTTTCATGGCCAACTTTTCTCTGACTTGGATAATTTACAAACGTGGCACCATTCTTTTCTTCCCCCAAAGAAAACGAATCCAAGTGATTCCTCGTCCTCGCGCATAGTTTACTCTTATCGCAATGTGCTTAATGGTTTTGCCGCTAGACTAACACCAGAAGAAGCAGAGCTACTGCAGGAAACGGAAGGGATCATATCAGTACGGCCACAAAGACTGTTGCATGCACGAACCACCCATAGTACTCATTTTATGGGTCTGCACCAGAACTTAGGCTTCTGGAAAAGTATAAACTATGGTAAAGGTATGATTATTGGATTTTTGGACACTGGGATAACACCTGATCATCCATCATTCCATGACGAAGGAGTGCCTCCTCCACCGGCAAAGTGGAAGGGCAAGTGTGAATTCAACTTCACTACAGCCTGCAACAACAAGCTCATTGGCGCGACATATTTCCAGGAGTTTGGAAATGGGACACCTTTGGATGAGAACGGGCATGGTACACATGTTTCAAGCACGGCTGCTGGAAACTTTGTCAATGGTGCCAATGTTTTTGGACTTTCTAATGGAACGGCTTCTGGCGTGGCTCCCCTTGCTCATGTTGCCATGTATAAAGTCTGTGATGCTAGCGCTGCTTGTTCTGAGAGTGACACATTTGCTGCTATGGATGCATCAATCGAAGATGGTGTTGACGTAATTTCTATTTCCATTGACGATATTTCTAGACCTTTCTGGGAGGACTCTATTGCACTCTGTTCATTTACTGCAATTCAAAATGGCATTCTTGTGAGCACTACAGCTGGTAATACAGGTCCAGAACATGGCACAGTAGCAAATGGAGCTCCATGGCTTCTCACTGTTGGTGCTAGCACCACCGATAGAAAACTAAGGGCAACAGTACTACTCGGAAATGGTGAAGAAATTGATGGTGAATCAGCTTTCCAACCTGAAGACTTCTCCCAAACTCTGCTTCCAGTAGTTTACCCTGGAGCAGATACTAGTGACTTGAAGGCCCCATTTTGCAGCGCCGAGTCTTTGAAAAATATTGATGTGAAGGGGAAGATTGTCTTTTGCGAAGCTGGTGGTAAGATAAAAAGACTTGATAAAGGACATGTTGTGAAGGATGCTGGGGGTGCTGGAATGATACTCATGAATGAGGAGCCACAAGGCTTCACTGTACAAGCTGAACCTCATGTTCTTCCAGCAGCACATATCAGTTTTCTTGATGGCCTGAAGATCAAAGCCTACATAAATTCAACATCGACCCCTGTGGCTTCATTTTTGTTTAAAGGAACTATATTTGGAGATGATCATGCTCCAGCAGTTGCAGCCTTTTCATCTAGAGGCCCTTTTCCAGAAAGCCCTGGCATATTGAAACCTGATATTATTGGTCCTGGTATTAGCATCCTTGCAGCATGGCCAACATCTGTGGAGAACAATACCAACACAAAGTCTACCTTTGACACACTGTCTGGCACATCAATGTCCTGTCCGCACCTCTCGGGAGTTGTAATGTTAATCAAGAGTGCACATCCAGAATGGTCTCCATCTGCTATCAAGTCTGCAATCATGACAACTGCTGATCTGGTAAACCTTGGGAACAATCCTATTGAGGACGAAAGGGGACTCCGTGCGGACTTCTTTGCTACTGGTGCAGGCCATGTTAACCCATTAAGAGCAAATGATCCGGGGCTGATTTATGACATCCAACCAAATGATTATATACCTTATTTATGTGGGTTGTACCCAAATAGAGCTGTTAGTTTGATTGTTTTGCAAGAAGTGAACTGCTCATCAACCATTCCTGAAGCAGAACTAAACTATCCATCCTTTTCAATTAGACTTGGATCTGATTTACAAGCATTCACAAGGACTGTGACCAATGTTGGCGAGCCCATCTCATCTTATACTCTGGAGATTGTGCCACCCCAAGGAGTTGATGTGAAAGTTGAGCCTTCCACCTTGCACTTCTCTGAGATGTACCAGAAGATAATGTATCAAGTAACCTTTAACCGATCAATTTCAAGCACTAACGCCACATTCGTTCAAGGATTTCTGAAATGGACCTCATCCAAGCACTTTGTTAGGAGTCCAATAGTAGTTACCTTGATACTATGAGGAAGCTCAACAAGCCACTCCACACTATTCGATAACATCAACTGTAATTTCTTGATTTCAAGAACTTCGGATAAATTATAATTGTGTATTCCTCTCATCGGTATTTCCTAGCAGCTTCTCAGTTGGATTACTTCAGCTATTGGTGTAAATGCAAGTCAATAGTTCCAGAGGTTTGTTTTAAGTTTCTTTAAAAGTTCAAATGGAAATAAGTTGCATTGACTCGACTCCATAGATACCTCAATAATAAACATTCCAACAACAGCCGCTCAAAACACGAGGAGCATATCTTTCACCTACATTCTTGTTTGTCATTACTGAATATTAGTAAAAATCAAACTTCTGAAACGCAGACCTGTTGTCATCACACACGTTCAACGAACAAAGCAGAACTAGTATGGCAGTTAGTCATTTCCAAAGAATGAAGTTCCAAAGTGAGGTTAGTCTAGCTAGTTCTAACACAGGTTGTGAACTACCAAGAACTAGTATAATGAATGTTTTGTAACAAAATTTACAAGTTACAGTAACTTACAGAGTGCTAGGACAGACTTAAAGCAACAATTTACGCACATGTATAGCTGAACTAGATATATCAAGATTGCACGCTTATTAGGACGAGGCTAGTGCAGGCTACTTTTGTCATCTAGGTCCTGAAAGCTCAATTGGTTCAAAGGTAAATGAGGATTCTTCATGAATATCGCTAAAATTCCTAGAGAAGCTGAAAGCCCTTGCTTCACATATGTTGCTTCCACCTTGTGATTCTTCCACATGCCCCATTTGTTCCGTAACACCTTCAAGGATTCTCAAAACTTCCGACATCTTAGGCCGATTATTGGGGTTAGATTGAGTACATTGTAGAGCCACTTCAACTGTTTTCTCTAGCTCCTCTGCATTAAAACATCCTCTTAGATCCCTATCCGCAAGCATTTCCACTTTCTTTTCCTCGAATAAATTCCGGACCTGTAAATTGGACAGGTTGTCAGAATGAATAGGGGACCAAATAATAGACATAACAAAGTCTGAGCTCTATCATGTTCTGAAAATCTTGACATAACAAAGTCTGAGCTCTATCATGTTCTAAAAATCTTTACTCCACATAAAACAGCCTGAAAGGAAAGAAAACGAATCATAACTAAAGAAGCATAGAACTGGTAGCATTTTTCACACAACTATTCTAGCATAATACATGGTTGTTCAGACTTACATGAAAACGTGATAAATATCAACCAGATAAGTTATTCAAGGGCTTAAAGTATGCCAAGTGTAACACTATTACGTGACATATATCAACCAAATAATTTATTTAAGGGCTTATGGTATGCAAGAGTAAGGTAATACACAGCAATAATTATGTTCATTGAAGATAGATTGATCAGTAAGCGATATTCAAAACCCTTGAATAAGTTGTAGATAAACCCCACAGATCATGAACCAGATTATGCAGTCAGAAGAAAGAACCAAGTCTTCGAGCAATGTTTCAGAATTTTGGAACTGTACTTCTCTCATAAAATATGGAGAAACCTCTGCGTTTGACACTAGTTATTGCATCAATTTTAGTGAAAATTTCAAGTCAAATAGTGGTTTTGATTTTGCCTCAAACAAAATCCTGCATGAAGACTAGCTATTAACTGGTTAATCAAATAAAGTTTGAAACTATATAGACAACTATATAAAGCTTCAACAGTAGGAGGGTTAGAAGCTACACACCCGGTCAAGAATAGTTCCTTTCTGACCCTGACCAATTCCTGCATCTAATGCCTTGTGTCCTGTAATGAGTTCCAACAGCAGTATTCCGTATCCAAAGACATCTGTCTTCTCAGATGATTGGCCAGTTGATAGATACTCGGGGGCTATATGACCTATAGTACCACGAACTGCAGTTGTAACATGCGAATCTCTACAGTCTAAAAGCTTAGCAAGACCAAAATCACCAACAACAGCTTCAAAACTTTCATCAAGCAGAATATTAGCCGCCTTAACATCTCTGTGAATTATTTTAGGATTACACTGTTCATGCAAATACAGAAGACCTCTGGCAGCTCCAAGAGCTATATGCATGCGCTTACTCCAATCCAAAAAGGGTTTATCTCGACCATTGTCTGGTAGATAACCAAAGATTATGTGAGAATGGAGCAAAACATGACACTGTCACAACATCAAGCTAATCCATTTACATCCCAATATAACTTCCAACTTGATTTTGTATTCCTATATCTAAAAATTGACTGTGAATTGATCATGTCAAAAATTAATAACAACTCGACTGTTACCTTACTGCCAAATAACAAATTTATTTCATTCGTGGATGATGTAAGTCGATGCCATAAATGACATGTAGAGTTTGAGAAGATGGATAGAAACTTAATCACATAAAATGTTAAGCTTAACACGTAAGTTTAGGGGAACTTTCAGCAAAATGTGAAAAAATAATGATAAGACAGTAGCATAGCACATAGACATAAAGGGATTAATGTAGAAATTATTAGCATTTAGTTGGGTTTGAAGCATAGTTGATTGATATGTTGATATAAAGATTTCATTCCACTTGCACAAGAAACATTGGCAATGTAAGTATAATTTAAACTAATCAATCAGAAGTAATTTTCATCACAGGTCCCTGAATTTTCAGACGTGGAACAGTAAAAATATTGCACAAAGTCCACAATTTGCATAAATTATGACCTTTCAAGAATTATTGCCAGATTAACATTGAGAGCACTAGGAATAATAAATCAATTGTGACAAGAAAAAAGAACTGGTTCAGCAAAAGGTCCAAGCAAATATACTTCAAAGCAAACCTCTCAAGCAATCGGCAACACTCCCATTTGGCATATAAGGGTAAATAAGTAATCTTTCCTCGGGAGTCATACAGAATCCATACAGACGTAGAAGGTTCCGATGCACAGCCAAGCCTATCATCTCAACTTCTGTTTGGAACTGCACTTCTCCAGTGAAACTTGGATCTCTCAATCTTTTGACAGCCACTATTGTCCTATTTGGAAGGCATCCCCTGTAGACTACTCCAAATCCACCTTGTCCTAGCATGTTTTTAGAGCTGAAATTTCCAGTGGCAATTTGCAGTTCACGGAATGAAAACCTCTTCAGGTGGCCAGTGGCGAACTCGCAATCTTGTTGCACTGCAGATCAAAAGATCAGAAACTCATAATGTATCTAGGCTAAATGTGCGAGAGACCAGAGATGTGTTTCTAATCTTGTAGTTACCATATCCTGTGAGGACACGAGATCTGTACCAATTCACCCAACAAACAAGAAGCATGACTGTAACTATGAATGTGCAACTGACCCCAATGATAACAGAAACAACCCATCTATGATGATTGCTAATCTTCCTGCCTGAATTTGTTTCTGCATGGTAAAAAATAGAACGTGATCAAAAAGAATCAGCCTCTATAATGACAAGTTCTGGTAAAATTTCAACAATACCATTTGCTTGTTTTGGCACACCCCCACAAATTTGTGTGGTCAATGCTGAGCAAAGAAAGGTGTTTCCTGCAATACTAAGACAACAACCAAAAATATAAGCTGAAAATAGAATACAAAAAGAACATGTAAGGCTGCAAGAATGATGCCAAGGGGGAGATATACAATAAGCATTGCAAGTAGGATTGCAAACTTCTATAACACCAAATATTATCTCAAGGCAAATATCCGGCTTGACATAAGCAGATTAGCAATATAGGAAGTATACGCAAACATAAAAGTAACATCGTGGAGGTTCTTATTAGACCATGTAAGAAGATAATACTTCAAATGATAAGATTGGAGATATTACTTTTTTTCGTTTTTTTTTTTATAATGAGATTTGAGATACTACTACTTTTTTTTCTTTGATAATGAGATTTGAGATACTACTTTCAGGTCTGTAAGAAGTGACTGCTGGTTGCCAGCGAAGGAACATACCGCAACAACAGTAATGCAAGATGACAGTTAGTAAAAATATAGAAAACATAACTTTATTATGAGAGAAACATTATCTATGGCACTGCATCAAATGGCATGTCGCAGATGCAACATTGTATCAAGCTTCTATTTCGCAGTTGAATTTAAGATCAAGGTGTCTATCTTAAACTCCTAATGAATCAGATTCTGGCACTGTAGTGTGGCATATATCATCATCCTCAAAGTATAAGTGTAAACCCTGAAATCCTTAATCCATCAAACTAGAGACTCAGAAGGATTCTCAGTCCACCGATAAAACTGATGACGCTGAGGACCAAACATTGAGGCAGAATAATTTTGCCCTGAATCTTACCTGTAGTCTTTGGCCAAAAATTTTGGAGTTGGACCACTAAGGTTATTGAATGATAAGTCCCTACACAACACCATCCACAGTTTATTTAAATCTTGTCTAGCCCTTGTATTAGACATATAAATGTCATGGTTGGAATACATACAAGAATGAAAGACCTGAAAGGTATGCCACAGGTTTAGGAATTTGTCCAGACAATCTGTTCCTGCTAAGCCTCCTGAGAATTCGACACACCAAAGAATTACATACAAAGCCAACAAGGGAACTGTAACATATGAGTAATAAAGATAGAACAAAATCAAGAGTTTAGCCTACACTCACAAGTAACTTAAACGAGTCAGGCGGCCCAACGCCCTAGGAATTTCTCCATCAAACTGATTACCAGACAAATCAAGGGTCAGCAGTTCAGAGAGCTGTCCAATCTCAGCAGGTATTGGACCAGATAACTTATTATTCTGCAACAACCTACAACAGAAACCATTAAAAAATGACTTTCAACAAATCATATTAAAGGATATTTTTCAACATATGCACATCATGTCACTCTTAATAGTATTGGTAATTATTAAACCAAGTACTATGTAATTTTAACTTAAGCACCATATTTATTAGCATATCTCCAAGAAATATTTGATCAGCATCACATCAAAATAAGGATAACGTAGGAAATTCATGTCAGATTTATCTTACTCACATCGTCCGAAGATGAGTTAAATTCCCAATACTAGGAGAAAGTGTGCCAGATAACCCCATACTCGCCATTTCACTGCCAAGTATTACATAATAACCAAAGAATTAAAATAATTTCTTCACAGAAAGGAAAACAAAAGAAAAAAGAAATGGACAAAACGTAACAGAAGGGGGAAAACTCACAGAGAAATAACAAAGCTTTCTGAAGAACAACCAACCATATACCAAGTACAAGGATCAACAGAATTTATATCCCATCCATCTAACACATGGTATTCATCTCTCATTTTATTCTTCATAGACATCAATGCTGCCACTGCTTACCCCACAATAAATTCAATAAATCTGTTAAGTAAAGTTTTAATCTTTACCACACTAAACTTATGAAAACAAAAATAAACAAATGCTTTATAAGTAAATCAAATTTTATTTTTAAACAAAAGCTAGCTCACGAGGAAAGCATTGCTTAAGTCCATACAAGTAAATCACTGGTCCATGAGGAGAGCATTGCCTCTCAACCCCAAAAGCTAGCTCATGAGGAGAGCATTGCCTAAGTCCATATAAGCAAATCACTGGATCCATTCCCCAACCAATGTGGGACTGTAACCCATTCTAACACCCCCTTCACACCCAAGCCCCAACTGGAGCGTGGACCGAGGGCTCAAACGAGAATGGACCTGGTTTTGATACCATGAAAAGATATGACACTTGGACCTAACTCGACCCCAAAAGCTAGCTCATGAGGAGAGGATTGCTTAAGTCCATATTCAAATCACTAGTTCATTCCCAACTAATTTGGGACTCTAACCCACTCTAATAGTAGTCAACAAAGTTTGGAACTTTTTATTTTTTTTTGATAACCATGGTGTCCGGGCCAGCTTTCACGCACCTCGACTAAATCTACGGGATACCTGCCATCTCCCAACAACAACAGATATACCAACAACAACTATCAGGTAACTTTGTCCACCAAGGCTAGGACAGATGGGAAGAATCACCTAGTGTTTTTTTGTCTCTGCTGAGATTTGAACGTGAGACCTCAGGTTCTCAACCCACTTCATTGACCTAGTTTGGATTTTTCATTGGGGGTATAGTAAAGTTTTAATCTTTACCACTCTAAACTATGAAAACAAAAATAAACAAATAGTGGTAAGCAACAAAGTTAGGATTTTTCATGGGGTTATAGTACTAAAGTTGTAATCTTTACCTCTCTAAACTATGAAAACAAAAATAAACAAATAGTGGTAAGCAACAAAGTTAGGATTTTTCATGCAAAAAACAAGAAATGCATGTTAAGGGTATAGTGAAGTTTTAATCATTACCTTCATAGTTGACACCTTTAGGTGAAAGAAGGCTCATGGAAGCTGGAGTAATGGCCACCCAAAGAAAAAAAATTGAGAAAATGAGTACTAAATTTACCATTTGGATCTCAAAAGTTTACCCAAAAGAAAGATTTTGGTGCAGAGCTTTCAGAAAAAGGTCCTTTTTAGTATTCATCATTGTGCCAGCAGTAGATCAGCACTAAAAAAATATATCCCTCGAGCTTATAAATGGTTGATTAAAGTCTTGTTTGGTTTATAATTTTTTAATTAAGAAAAGGGAATCCAAAGTACTAGTACTACATAGTGAGCTTTTAATTATAAAAATTTACACCCTAAAATTTCTAACTGGTAAAACTATTTAGATTCATCCTACAAAGATATTGTAATTCTGTACTCTTTTTTCTCATACAGTCATTAATGGTTCACTAAATAAATAATCACTCCACAACAACAACAACGTTATCCTATGTAGTCCTATAAAGTGGAACCTAGGAGGGTAAAATGCATGTATCCGTACCTATAAATATGAGTTAAAGAGGCTGTTTTTGATAGGCCTCGAATTCAAGACAAAAATAGTATAAAAAAGATATAATAGAAGTATAAAAAATAATAGATAGTATCAAATATAACAAATAATAAAATAACAGAACTATAATAAAATAATACTTCACTCAAACTACACGAAAACAATAGATAGTACTAATAAAACCTGAAAAACAAAAAACTACTTCTTTCTTTTAAAAAAGAATAACCTACTTTTCTTTTTAGTTTGTTTCAAAAAAAAAAATGACCCTTTTCTTTTTTGATAATATTTTAATTTCAACTTTTCACACATATTTAAGATCACAAATTTAAAGAACATTTTGGTACATTTAACAAAACTTTAATTTATGACTAAAAAATTTAAACTCTATGTCAAATTAAAATATATTATTCTTTTTTAAACAGAGAAAGTACAAAAATAATTGTAGACAAATACTAAAAAAAACAATAAGATAATACACTACTACCACTAGAGTGTGGGGGGGTTAAATTTGAATTATGTAAAAAAAAGTGTTGAGATTTGGGGAGTGTCCCCTTGTCTTCGGTAATAGGACAACAATAGTACATTTCCTATTAGATTCCAGTGTGATAAGCAACACAGTAAGGATGGTTTTCATTGGTTACACTATATTTTATCCAATTAAAATATAATGTATTGTGGGGAAAGTACAAGTGAAGAAGCAGTGAATCATTTCATAAAAGCTTTGAAAGGCGAAGTGCTCGCTATTGGCGGTTGCTGTGTGAGTAGTTTGACTCTTACGAAATTGACAAATTACTACACAATCCCATAAGCACCCAAAAACTAATCAATTACTTATACTCTATTCGTCTCAAAATAATTTGACATAATAAATTTTACACGCCTCTTAAAAAAAAATTAATTAAAATTATAATTTAACTAATATATCATTTATTAATTTTTTAATGTTCAGCTAAATGCTAGAATAATATTACTAAGGATAAAGTTGGAAAGAAGTGATTAACTATCTCTTCATCTTTTAAATATGTCAATCATCTATTTATGTGTCTCTTAATGCTAGAATAATATTACTAAGGATAAAGTTGGAAAGAAGTGTTTAATTATCTCTTGATCTTTTAAACATGCCAACTATTTTAAGACGAAAAGAATAATATTTTTTTTCATCCATTTTAACTGTGTTTTAACTTTAAAAAATTATCTCAAATCAATACTAAAATTATTCTATCAATAAATTGAATGTAAGAAACGTTTTTTTTTTTTCCACAGTATAATTTTCTTGGAAAAATAAAGCTCAGGGGTGTCCTTTCTTTGACTAGAGAAGAAGGCATTCTTTCGAAAAGTAGGTTCACTTGAATTTTGAACCTGGAATTTTTTATACGGAACTTAAATATATAGAAAATGTATTTAACAAATATTATATATAAATTCATAATTTTAATAATATAACAAATTCAATTGCAAAGTTAAATTTAAATTCTGAATTCATTTTTGGTTAAACTGGAATCGTACAATGAAGAAATTTAAAGAAGAGCAAATCGTAAAAGGACGTGGTCAGCTAGGTTAGCTTAACTGCAAATTTCAACTACTTGTAGATCATCATCGAATCAATCAACAATGATCTAATTATCTTCATTTTAATTCAATTCTTTGAAAGCATTCCTAAGTGCTTTCATTTAGAAACTAATAGAGCAGTATGAAGCAAACTTCTTTTATTAATGCTCTTTCTTTAACCAAGCAAATCATCCAGGAAAAGCAAAGAAATTTGAGAAATATGAACTTTAGAAGAGGCTGGTTATATTTTTACACCAACTCTAGTATTTTTAACAGAATAGACGTCTATAATTTTACCATATCACAATTCACAATGATGGCAATGTAATTATCAACCTGCATAATGCAAGAACAGGACCAAACACCAAAAAGGCGTCAGCCACACGCAAGATGAATTGAAAAGCAGGAAGCAGCAAAAACGAACAAAAAAGCAAATCAAGAAAAGCAATACAATAGATATGTTTGATTAATCATGATCACATAGAGCAACTGTAAACACAATTTGCTTGCAACTCTTTTCAAAGTAGAAGACTGCTAAATACAAACTGAAGTGATCAACTTAACAAGAAAAACACAGGCCCTTTCAAGTCCTGGCAATCCTTTAGGAGCCGCAACTTGTCCATACATGTCATTCAATCATGTCCCTGGAAGCTTTCTGGTCAATTTACTACTAACAAACATTTACAAAAACATATTTCCTTTTCACTAGTTGGCTGCTAAGATAGGAAGACTTTGAAGAGTGGAACAAAAAAGATGATACCAAGTACAGAGAACTAAAAAGCACTGCAGCCCATTACATTGTCCTTAGCGACCAGGAGATGGCGTCTCTTGTCATGCTGGACTCCTCTGAAAGGATGTAACTTGGATCCCTTCATATATAGATCATCAACTAGTATACTTTCTAAGCATATAAATTACGTCATGTCACCATGCGATGCAAAAAGATTCAGGCCCATCTGTCTTTTTATATGGTCTGGTATCAACCTGTTTACGAGGTCCGGAGAGGCACCAGACAACTGAAACCAGGGAAATATAGTTGGATAAGCAATGGAGTTAACTTAAAATAGGCAAGTATAGAAAGCGTAACGGCAAAAGTAATATAGTTTTTAAAATATTAATGGCCTAGACATGCTTCTAAAATTCTACGGGACAATTGAAGATGGCAATTCCAGCTAAAGATATGTACAGTTAATTTATGCTTTTCATAGAAATACATGCTTTAACAATTTGCCGCATCCTTATAACTGAAATGCTGTTGTGACTAACATCACCTTAGTAACAAAGTAGAAAGGAGATCACCGAAGAATGAGGTTTTTTCCTTTACTGATACCTATTTTCACGTCTTTCTCCCAGAAAGTTACAAGATGCTATTTTCGAGGCAGTCTGACTCTTCAGGTTTTTACCCGGCCCTCTTTTCAGTAGCTATGGGATTAGGATGAAAGGGCTTTCTTTCATTAAGATTCAGTGACAGTGCATATGCTGATCCAATATACCTCACTTCGAACCTGTTATTTGACATCATGATACGGGACAAAAGGGCAAGGGTGTTCCCGTTATTCAAGGTGTAATCTCAAACACCTCATGGTCACTCCACCACAATAAATACTGAGACTCTCCACCAGAGATGTTTCTCACCACTAGACTTCTCTACTTGTTTCCGTTATCGACACTAATTTGATCATCGGAACTTCTTAGCGAATGATTTTCACCCAGCCTCTAACATAACTTTCTTACACAGTCATAAGAACCTCAAAGGCTTGTCTCAAAGAACAATATGAAGGACCACCATTAGGCCATTTAATCCAGTGGTATTGTATAAACCTTAATGTTATATAGTTATTTCAAGTAGCCCAACTTATTCTAGGCCAAATCAGTATAGGTTCAGTCTATTTCTTAGATGCCTACTCTACCCCAGATACTAACAAAAACAAGAAACAAAAAACTCTAGTTACCAATGGACCTCCTCTCCTTTTTGAGTTCGACGATGGCTAGGGATCCTCTTGTCAATCTTCAGACAAAGGATGCCTGTGAGTTTCGGCCTTCTTGTTTCTTCTCCATTTTCTCCTGTTTTTCTGTCTCAATCTCCATCTTCTTCGTCCTCTCAATTATGCCTTTCCTTGATCAGGGAACCCTCATTTTTGCCAAATCCAGAATGAGTCCCATGTCCTCATGTTGTTTCAACACCAGTTGCCTGCAGTACCTCCAAGTAGCATACCTTATTACATCCAAAATTGCATTACCCTCTTCAAGCTTGCCATTCCAAAACATCACTTTAAACAAGAGGTCTGTTTAATAGGTGAGTCATTGCATAACACATCCATGCTCCGGAATAACAATGTGATCGCATTCATTCTCCAGTGCATACAATGACTTGGATCAATGATCAACTATTACCACCAGCCACCGGGTATCAGAAAAATGTATCTTCCTTCCAGTGGATTCATGGAATCAATCGTTCTAAATCTTCGCTAATTACCAAACTTACTTCTATAGTGTGGCCTTTGGGTAATCTGAAGAATTTAATCACATTGAATGCCTACTGTGACTTCTCTGGAGTGCCCTTCAGCTGAGATCAGGAAGAATGGAGCACGGACGGTGTAACCTTTAATTTAAGAATAAACATGTGAAAGCCATACCTCCTGCTTAAAATTGAAGAGAGGCGGCAATGGGCGACCATTGGGAAGGCGTGCATTTGGTTCACGAAGTTCATCAAAGAAAGGATGAGCACATGCTTCAAGCTACAAAATGAGAAGCGTAGATTCAGGAACCCATTGTTCAACAAACAAAAAAAAACAAATATGTGAGTTGAGCACTGGTAAAGTAAGCAAAAACAGCACAAGAAGATGTGAAACATAAAAATGACCACAGAAATGGCCACTACCAAATGGAGACATGCCAATCGTGCTATAGAAACTGTTGTTTAAATGAATGACAATCCCACTAGCGAAAAATAAAAAACTAAATTGAACTTACTGCATTGCAACGTAGACTTGGTGAGTACTGCAGTAGCCGAGAAGCAAGGTCAATTGCTTCAGGAGGCATCCGTTTGTGGAAAACCTGAGACCAGACATAATAAGTAAGTTGGCAGCAGATCATGATATACACGAGCTCGGAAACAACAAAAGAATTAATTTGCACTTCGTCATTAACGTTGTTTTGTAAGAATAAAATACAGTCATCAGGATGCAGAGTTCAAATCCACTGAAAACCCATATTCAATTGGTATTGGTTTTCAGTAACTATGTCTAAGATTTACTTGTGGTTTCTAGATATTGTTTCTTTGGTATTCAATGGATATGCTGCTCGGCAGAATGAGTACTCTTCAGGGAAGCGAATTGATGTTATAGCAGATTCTTCAAAGAATTAAAGGCTTGAGATTCTTAGCTTTTGAATCCAAAATGTTTAGGGAATATCGAAAAATGAAAAAACAAGAAATCCATGCTTAATAACGCGATGCAGATTCATCAATAGGATAACGGATTCAATTAATAGAAACTGAGATCTAACCTCGAGAGATCTCTTCTTTTTAGAAGGAAAAAGGAACCTTGAAGGATCTCTAAATAATTACATTTTTCACAAATTTCATCAACAAGACAGCACATATGTTCTTTAGGAGAAAGCTTAAACAAACTCGTTACATCAGAGATGCTCACTCCTTTTTCTTTCTTCTTTTTCACTCTTATCAACTAAAAAAGACCTTTTAACAAAAAGGACTCCCTTGACAACTCAGCACAATTTCTGTACAAAATTCAACAGGAATGATCTACACAGCAAGCAGCAAAATAACAAATTGTTGCTCCACTAGGTACGACTAAAATCAAGTGAAAGCATACCTTATGCCAAGGGTGTGCTTTAATTTGTGGAAACCTAAAATCAGTATAGTTTGGATTCATACAGCGAATTTCCTCCCTTGTCGGTGTTCCAAGTACCTATAAGATGAAGCAAATGAAACCACATTCAGTTATAACATTTTGCATCAGTTTGTAAGAATTAATCACACACCTTGATTATCTCAACGAGCTGGTCCACAGCATTTTCTCCAGGGAACAATGGCTGCAAGAATATGATTGCGAAAATTGGTTAGAAATTGGAATAGTGGACCAGCAGAGACTGCAGAGATTGCTCGGACAATATGTAAGCTATAGAAGTCTAAATCACTACAAACCTGGCCCAGAAGAAGCTCAGCAAGGACACAGCCAGCTGACCAGATATCAATTGAAGTAGTATACTCCGTTGCACCAAATATGAGTTCAGGAGCCCGATAGAACCGCGAGCAGATGTATGAGATGTTTGCTTCTCCTTTAACCTGAAAAAATATGGCACTTCCATAAAAACAAGAACAAACCACAACCTCAATCAAGTAATTCTAACACAAAAGGAGCTTTCCGAAATGACGTGGTCTATGCCATGAGCTTGCAAAAGTTACTTTAAGCTAATGAATTCACACAGTCGTCGGATCCTATGTTGTTTTTATTTAAAGCCACTGAAAAAGTGGAAACCCCATCAAAGGTATTTCACGGCAGGAGTACAAATCTCCTCATCTTATTATAGCCCCCATTCTGCCCCTCCCAAGAAAAGAAAAAAAGCGTAACATTATGAAATTGTCAGTTCATGGGAGATGCTAAGGGAGGTAACTTAGAATCATAGCACCGCACCATCGTTAAATAGCAAACGTCAAATAACTCCAACATGGTCAGACTCAACTTATAATAAAACACAACACCCGAAAGCGGCAACAAGATCAACCAACAGGTGACTCTACAGAATCTGACCAATCACAAAATCATCGTTAACGGGATCTTCTCCCAAAAGAATTAGCATGTCTCAGAAATATTTCAACAAGTATTTTACTACATGTGTTATCAGGTATTCAATGACAAATATACGAAGGGTCAATATATCCTGGACATCTAGAAAGGATCAATTTAAAGTTAGACACTAACACTAATGATGTCACCAAATTTGAATTAACAACAGGGTACTCTTCTCACGAAAACAAGGATCAATCCATATTTCTTTAGTACGAAAATGAGAATAGTTACAGAAATAAACTCCTATTATTTACACTTACCAGCACTTTTGCACTTCCAAAATCACAAATCTTTACTTGGTGAGTAAGAGGGTCTACCTGTGAAAGCAAACAATGAAATAAGGAAAAAGGACATAATTTGCTATACAAATTTAGCAGCTTGAAAGATGCATTACCAAAACATTCTGAGGCTTCAAGTCCCTGTGGCATACTCCAGCAACAGTGTGCATGTAAGCCAGCCCTCTAAATACCTGAACATGTCTAAATCTTAGTATGGCTCAAAGCTTAGGAAACAATAATACCACTTCGTACTGCTCAAACTTAGGAAACAAAAGCACCACTCAGGAAAGCACTTCACTCACTTGATATGTGTAAAGCTTAACATAGATGAGTGGCATTCTCTGGTTCATATTGCTATAATGCTTTAGCACTCTATACATAGTTTCCGGAACATATTCCATGACTAAATTGAGAAAAAGCTCATTTGTACTCGTAGTTGAATAGAAGCAGTGCTTCAAGCAAACGACATTTGTGTGATCCATAGTGCGCATTAGTTGCAGCTCACGATTTTTGTATCGACGGTCTTGCAGAACCTTCTTTATTGCCACAGTCTCCCCGTTTTCCAGGCATTTTGCCTTCATAAGAGAAGCATAACGTCAAATAAAAAAAATTTTAAAAAAAAAAAAAAAGAAGAAGAAGAAGAAGGATTAGCAAAACAAAAGATACATGTTCATATACCTGAAAGACAATTCCAAAAGATCCAGTCCCCACAACACGTTCAGCCATGTAACTGACTGTCTGCACAAATTATATTGAAGGACAAACAGATTATCAATTTCATGTAATAAAACAGGTTATACATGCTCATGATTCAATACGAGATGCACTAAATTATTTGTCTCAACTTATAAAGTGTATGATATTACCAATTATTTGATCATTCTTCCAGTCTTATGAAGAAGCAACACATATCAAAAAAGACAAAAACTACGTCTAACTAATAAACTTGTGATTCAGATAAAGACATCACGACTACCTGCTTTGGCTCGCCATTCTTGCCCCCAATGGTTGTGGAAATTATATGACCTGTTACTGTATCATTCCCATCCATAACAGGAGCTGACATCTCCTACAGTCCACATCAAACATAGATCTCATACCAGTATTTTCAACAACTAAAACACAGCATATTAAACAATAAGAAGGACGACTACAACCCCCCCCCGCAAAACTCTATCCTGGGGCAAAACATACAAACAAACTTAGCACTATCATTCAGAAGCACAATTAAAAAAAAAAAAAAAAAAAGGAGATTCATCTGACTACATTTATTTTGTAAAATCAAACTCAAGTATCTGACTAAGGAAACTGGAAAGCTAGATCAAGTACTTAATAGTAACAGATCATAGACAGCTAAGATCAGATCTATAACTACACATCCAAGTAGATTAAACACATTTCTATACACAAAAAGTTCTCCAAACCTAAACCCCCTCAAGTAAATAACCAAAACAGACCAGATCCTAAACAAAAAAAGCATCATAAAGATTAAACACCCACTATTTGAAACTAAAACTAATTTCAGAGTCCAAATTATTAATTTTAGGCCCCAGAAAAACTAAACAAAGATGAGCAGGAGCATGCAACAAAGAACCATCAACTTTTCTCAACTAGTAACCAAAGCTAAACCCAGATTTGTACTCAAAAATCAAAAAAAAAAAAAAAAAGTTACCAGACATGCACAAAGCTACTAGCTGAGCTCAGATTGGCCGAAAAGAAATGATCTTTACACACAATAACCACTGATTCCAAAAAAATCAAGACACCCCATATAAACTTCGAAAATAAAAACAGGTTTAACAAGTAAAGAAATGAACTTTTTGTGTAACCAAGAAAAACCCACAATGCAAATCCATACCTTATCATCAGCCATAACTTATCCAGCTCAAATATCAAAGAAAAATTGAAGGAGGAACAAGAATTCTTTTTTGATGAGTTATTTCTCCTTCTGTTTAAGGTTCAAAGATCATAATTGTCGGTTAGGTGAAGAAAGAGAGAGAGAGAAAGAGAAGGAGGATCCATAAGTAAAACAGCCATGTGAATCCAGCTATACCCTCTTTTGGTTTTCTCTCTCTCTCTCTCTCTTCCTGTCTCTCTCCTCTTTCCAATCTTTGACAATTTTGGTATAGCCCCCTACATTTCTTGTTAATTGCTAATTTTTCCCAATTAATTTGTCAAATTTGGGGGATAAAAAGCTGAGCAGGTGACCGATAAAATTTGAAGGACGTCTCGAATTAATTGATAAAATTATTTTCATGTGATTAATAGCCCATTTGGCCAAGTTTATTTTTTTCCAAAGTATTTATTTTTTTTCAAAAATGCTTATTTTAAAAAATTAAGGTGTTTGATCAAGCTTATGGAAGAAAATAAATGCTTCTGGGAGTAAAAAAAATAGTTTTTCATAAGTTAAAAAAAGTATTTTCTCTCCAAAAGCACTTTTGAAAAATACACTTAAAAGCATTTTTAAAAGCTTGACCAAACATTTATTGTTGCTCAAAAGTGATTTTTTAATTTTATTGGCCAAACACAAACTGCTTCTCACCAAAAGTATTTTTTTGAAAAGCACTTTTTAAAAAAACACTTTTAAAAATAAATTATTTTTAAAAGTTTGGCAAAACAGGCTATAAGTGATCATGAATTTAACTAATAAAAATAGTTTTTTTTTTTGTAAAAACACAATACTCCTTCTAGTTTCTGAGCCGGGAGTTTATCGAAAATAATTTCTCTACTTCATTTGAGGTAGTGGTATGGACTGCATAGACTTTACCCTTCCCAGACCCCACCTGATGGGAATACACTGGGTATGATGTTGTTGACAATACTCCTTCTAGTCTATAAATTTAATTTGTTAGAAATATACACTACTTAAGAAAAAATTATTAGAACATAAATTGGACATTACTTTTTATTTTTGCTTTTTTAAAATCAAATTAAAATCATAAATATGAACAATTTAGCATTTTAAACTCATCAACTAAAAACTGTAAATGAAGGACAAAAATGAAAAAAAATTCAATAACTCTTTTAAAGATTAAATAATTAAATTATTATGAATATTAAAAAATGGCTCACAAATTAAGATGATATGGAGTAAAGGAAGTATAAGACTGGATGGAATAGATTCTTATAATTCTGAGTCTTCAAACTCCACACATTGTGAAGTTTTAGTACACCGAACTACTTCCTTCATTTCAAAAAGAAGGACTTACTTTTCGTTTTAATCTGTTTCAAAAAGAATGAACCTTTCCTTTTTAGTAATACTTTAATTTCAACTTTTCACATGGCATATTTAAGACTACAAGATTAAAAAATATTTTGATATATTTGACACAATTTTAATTTATGACTATATGATTCAAATTTTTATTTTTAAAATTTTTTTTTATATAAATCAAATTAAATTAATTTTTTTTAAACGGAGGAAGTATCTTTTTAAAAAGATGAGGAGGTGGGGTCATTGGAGGTGGACTGGAAAGCCGAATTTGACTGGCAGAACCAAACCCGACAATCTAATGTTCAGCCTAAGACCTACTCCCCCAAAGACTTTTTCACTTTTTTTATTCCCCTCTTTCTCTTTCTTATTTTTTGGTTTTATTTATTGGAGTATTGCAACATTGCATTTAAAAAAAAATTTTCTTAATAGATTTGATTCATTTAAACCTTGCACAAAATTTAAAACTTATAAGATGCAATTTGCCTAAGGTTTCCTGTGAATATGTCATTTTCACACTATTCTATTCATTAGTATCGTATAATTAATAGGCGTTTGGCCATGAAAAAAAAAATTAAGTTGGAGTTGGACTTATGTTTGATCATGAAAATAAATTAAAGTTGTTTTTGAATTTTTGTAAGAGAAGTGGTAATAGAAAAGGTGAAAACAAGTTTTCACTTTTTCAAATACAACTCTAAGTTGTATTTGAAATTCTCATAATCAAACACCAACTTGAAGTTGTATTTAAAATAAAGTGAAAAAAAATTCCAAAAAAAGGAAAAATTATCATGGCAAAATGGGCACTTAAAATTATCAATCTCAATCACGTACATAATTTTCACTGCCAATCACCATGGTAGATAACTTCTATCACTAGTTATCATTGTGACACTATCATAGGTGATCACTTTCATTATCAGACACCTCTATAATCAATCAAAATTAAAAATGCTATATTTATTTTTTAATAAATATACCATAGGATATGATTAAAATGTTGCTATCTTATTATAAGTGTAGATAATGTTAACATTCATCGAGTTAGTGAACCCACACCACTACTTAATGTTTTCAGATACAGGATTAGATACAAGACCCGTTTGGAAAAAAAAATACTTTTTTTCAAAAATTTATTTCACTTTAGTGAAAAAAGTGAATTTTTGTGGTGTTTTTTTGATCATAAAATTTATTTCACTAAAGTGAAATTTTTTTCCGGAACTCCTACTTCTCTCACAAAAAATCAAAAAGAACTCTAATTTTTTTCATGGCCAAATATAACTTCCACTCCAACTTAACTCCAACTCCAAAAAATTTAATTTTCATGGCCAAACGCCTACTAAGTGCCAATTGAACAGGATTATTAGTGTTACAAATGAATCTAGAATTTCTAGAATATGCATGCACATATAAAAAAAAACAAGGAGAAAAAAAATATAAAGTTAAATTTGAACCATATTCCTTTGGATAATAACTCAGCATTTACTCTAGTGTACCATTCAATTTCTTTTTAGCATGATATCAAGTGTCAACAAATGATATTAGATCAATTCTATGAAATATGTACACATAAAATGCCTAGTATGATGAAACGATCATGAATTCATACGCACCATAATTTGGGCACTAATCGGCCCGTAATTAGACATTTTTCAATCTTTTATCCAACTTAGTTGCCAGCTTCGATTTATTTTGTTGAATGAAAATATCTATCAGATTGAATACACTAGCTTTTTCTAGATCAATTCCAGATAATAGAGAAAGTTAGTCGTCAAAAACAAGTTGCAAGAAAATCTTTATCACTTTGACAATGAGATGTTTAGCAGACCAATATTTTTACACGTCTATTCTTATTATGGTAAGGAGCACAAATATGGGTCCAAAATACTAATGGTTAAATGGTACATAGTGAAATATACATCTTTTTTTCTGTTCTTGCAAAATGGATGTAGAAAGTACTGGATGTAATGTCGTTAGGTTGCTAGATAACTGGAAGAAAGCTCCTGTTTGATCTTTTTCAGTGCTGCTACAACATCAGTCATATTCATCCTTTCTACTGGATTATTAGATGTGCACTTCATGGCTAACTCCATAATAGATGACACACATTGCAGCTCCTGACTTAAGTTCTCTTCGTCTAGTGTAAGTAAGTCGGCATCAATGATTTGGTCTAGCTCACGATGAAGCGAATTATGCACATAGTTTCTCAAATTCAAATCTCCCACGAACATTTCATCACTAGGTTTCTTCTTGGTAAAAGTTTCCAGCAGCATGATACCATAACTATAAACATCAGACCTCTTGGATATAAGGCCTTCCAGACCATACTCTAAAAAGGAAAGATTAAAATGTGTCAGCAAAAAAACTTGGCGCACATTGATCCATAACATTGTTACAAGTTAAACAAGAGATTCACCTGGAGCAATGTATCCAATGGTGGCAAAGGTTGCAGTGTGAGCAATAGATTCTTCCTTAGTTAAAAGTTTTGCAATGCCAAAGTCAGTCAGATGTCCCATCATGTCTTTGTCAAGTAACACATTGCTAGGCTTCAGATCACAGTGAACAACCGGTACTGAGTAACCATGATGGAGATACTCCAAAGCAGATGCAACATCGACCATGATATTCAATCTTTGCTTTATAGTCAAACAATAATCTCGAGAATATAGCAACTTGTCTAAGCTCTCATTTGGCATGTACTCAAGTATCAATGCTTTAAAATCCAAGTTACAACAACTGCTAATGATCTTGGTGAGATTTCTGTGACGAAGATTCCTCAAAATTTCACATTCTCTATCGAAGGTTTGAAATGTACCTTCCATCTGCACATTGAAAACTTTAACAGCTACTATCATCCCATCTGCCAATGTCCCTTTGTAAACAGAACCAAAACTTCCACTACCTAGCAAGTTATTTGCATCAAAGCCCTGAGTTGCTCTTTGAAGTTCGTAGTAAGAAATCCTTTGTGGTGCTACCTCAGGCGACCGCTCATCTTCAGCATTGACTGTTTTACCCCGATGTCTCATCAACACGAAAACTATTGCTGAAGCAAGCCATATTACAGAGATAACTGAAGAGGCAACTATAATGCATATAAGTCTTCTTTTCTTCGACTTAGAATGATTCTTTGAATTAGAAGGACAAACTGGGACATGCATTTGGGGGTTACCACACAATCTTTCATTCGACATGAAAGATTGGTAAGAGAGATTAACAAAAGGTCCTCCACTCGGAATTTCCCCGTGTAACCTGTTGAATGAGACATTAAAGGAGTGTAGCTGCTTAAGTGCCTCTAGTGATTTTGGAATTACACCAGACATATTGTTATACGAAAGATCCAATGCTTCTAAATCTATGAGTTTCCCAAATGTCTCAGGAATAGAACCTTCAATTCTGTTATGAGCCAAAATAGTTGAATCAGTTTTTGTAGGCCTCCCAATGTACTTGGAATGTTGCCTGAGATCTGGTTCCAGGAAAGATCTAGAAGTATTGCAGCTTTGAGGTTTCCAATTTCTAATGGTAGAGAGCCATTAAAGAAATTAGAAGACAAGTTCAACTTCAAAATGTCTTTGAGGTTCCATAGACTTGACGGTATGCTAGCAGTGAAGTTATTGGAATCAAGATAAATCTCCCTTAGGGAAGTCACATCCCCCAAGCACTTGGGGATACTTCCCCACAATCGATTTTCTGAAAGGCTTAACGAAGTCAAGTTGGGCAGCTCACATAAAACAATAGGGAAAGGACTTCTTATTCTGTTTGCACCAAGTGAAAGCTGTTGAAGGTTTTTCAAAGAACTTATCGTTGTTGGGACAATTCCAATAAAGTTATTACCTTCCAGCCTCAAAGTAAATAAATTTCTCAAATTTCCAATTTCATTTGGAAGGTAGCCCTTGAGGTTACAATTATTTGCATAGAATGTTTGAAGAGAAGACAGATTGCCAATTGATTTCGGAAGCATAGCATTTAGGGAATTGAAAGACAATATCAAATCTCTTAAGCGTTCAGAATTGGACAAAGGAGTAAAAAAGGTTAATTCACTTGTGAAGGAGTTAGTGTCCAATTGGAGTAATTCAAGAAATCTTAGTTTTCCTATAGATTCAGGAATCGGACCTGTTAGTTCATTTGCACCGAGATCTAGATGGGTAAGTTTAGACAAATTTGAGATGGAATCAGGTAAGACACCATTAAGATTGTTTCCACCTAGAAGTAATCCTTCAATATTAGGTAACCCATGGCCTATAGTGGAAGGAATATTACCTGAAATGTGGTTCTCTGTGAGTGAAATAAATTCAAGTGTTGAGATATTGAAGATACCAATAGGGATCAACCCATTAAAGTTATTCAAATACAACGAAAGATTCAGCAACTCTTGAAGGTCACCAACTTCATCTGGAATTACACCTACAAAACTCAGTAAGATTAGGATCAGCAGCAGTACCCAAAAACCTGGAACTCTAAAATGACAGCCGATTAGTTATTTTTCCATACCTTCCAGGCTATTCATTCCAAGACCAAGTATGTTAAGCATAGTCAAATTTCCAACCTCTCTTGGTAGAGGTCCTACAAACTTGTTATCCCACATTAATAAAACATGAAGTGATGAAATGTTGAATATGGTTAAAGGGATTGAGCCTGTTAATTTATTTCTTGCCATGTTCAAATACTCCAAATTATAAAGATGACCAATCTCGTCAGGAATTGTGCCTGTCAGGTTGTAAATCAAGAGTATAAAATAATCCGAAGGAACTGCTCTGATGAGGGTAATCCATGAACTTTACTGTGAGCATAAACTAAATATATACTGAGAAATTAAGCTGTAAAAATATCCTTAAATAAGTCATCAGATAGTTTGAACAACCGTGGAAATTGCAATTCTTGTTCAATGAAGTAGTATCAACTCAATTTGAGTTTCAGCTCCAACTAAAGAACGATAAAAATAACATAAAAACAGCCAAAGAAGAGTTATAACCAATTAACTTGAATTAACAAATACAAAAATTAAATCATGTTTTTCCTGGAGTTCAGACTGAAAACTTGGTCTCCTTCTTTTTTTTTTTTTTTTTTTTTTAATAATCACACAAGGTAGAACCATAATTCTTTTTGAATAATGATGACGGTGTCCACGTACTATTAACCCACTAAGTACTTGTTACCTCCCACCAACACAGATATGCCGCAATTTTGTTCATCAAGACTTAAACAAATAAAAAGAAATAACATAGTTTTTTTTTTTTTTTTTGTTTCTGTCTATATAAGGAATTTGAAACTCTAGTCTCTCACAGTTCATTCGTGCTTTTTTGACAGCTTGGTCAATCTCCTAGATGCACGGTAGAACCATATTACCATCAACAACTCAAACGGCAGTTATTTTTGAGATAAAGAAAAAGGTCCATTCATCTTACAAGTTACAATCATATTGCATGAGTTTGAATTGAGATCATTAGATATATCAAAAGAATTAATTGAGTTTACATACCTGTCAGGCGATTAAATGAAAGGTCAAGCACGCCAATCACAGTCAACTTTCCAACCTCTCTTTGTAAAGGTCCTTCAAGCATGTTAGTTTTAAGTGATAAAATTTCAAGTGATGAAATGTTGAATAAGGTTAAAGGGATTGAGCCTGTTAATTTGTTATTATCCATGAATAACATCTTCAAGTTATAAAGATGTCCAATCTCATCGGGGATGGTGCCTGTCAAATTGACAAACGAAGATATCACATAAATTGATATGTTTAGCAAGAGTTCAATTTCTACTCTATAATACTTATAGAAAATCAAACCAACCATAGATATTATATTAGCAATTGGGATTAGCTAGCGAAGCGACATAAGTAATATCATTTTGCACCTGAAGTTTCTTTCAAATATCAAATCCTTCAACATACCAATACTTAGTAAATTTGGCTTCTCTGACCAATGGATCTACTTAATCTAGAACCTTGGTTAGTCGTTTGTGATTTTTGATGAGTTGGCTCAACAGTTGTGATTCATTTGAATAATTACCCTTTCATCTAGTTTGTCATCATTTATCGCTAAAGAACAGGCTTTTCCACCTCATGTCAGGGCCTAAAACATGAAAACCCTTTATCCTCCTCTGTTTATTCTAGTAGCTTAAGTATTAAGTAGATCACTAAATAATATGTTTACTAATGAGAAATTCACCCCCTTTTCCATGAGTGAAGGAGGGTCACCGATAAATCATTTGGCTTATGCAGATGGCATAGTTATCTTTAGTAGTAGAAGAGCAAGTTCAATCAAGCTTATGATGAGACAGATAACAAAGTACGAACAAAGTTCAGGGCAAAAGGTCAAGAGGGAGAGAAGTTTCTTCCTAACAGCTCCTAAAACTGTAGCCACCTCAATCAATAGGATGAGAACCAACACAGGTTTCATAGATAAGGAATTTCCTTTTACCTATGTAGGATGCCCTGTATATGTTGGTATAAGTTTTTTTTTTTTTTTTTTTGGAGTATTTTAACACTATGGTAAGTAAGGTTATCAACAGACTGGATGGCTGGCAAGGAAAACTACTCGAAAGTTCTTATCAAACATATTCTTCAAGCACTTTTTATACTCTCACTGCTCTTACCCCTGCTAAATCTATTTTCAAATTACTCGAAAAACATTTTGCAAATTTCTTTTGGGGCTCTGAGCAAGGGAAAAAAAGAAATACCACTGGAGCTCTTGGAGAAACTTATGTTATCCAGAGGCAAAGGTGGAATAGGCGTAAGGAGTATGGAGGAGCAGATTGTGGTGTTAGCTACTAAAAGGTGGTGGAGATTCAGGTCAATTCCTTCTCTTAGGGCTACTTTCTAAAACATAAGTACTGTATAAAGGCTCATTGCACCACCAAAAAATGGGCATCTACTAACTTTCATTTATGGAAGATGATGGCTCAAGTAAGAGGCAGGGCAGAAGACCATATGGTTTGGCAAATCAATTCCAGTACATGCAGTTTTTGGTGGGATAATTGGAGTGGAAAGGGAACTCGACCTCTTGCTAGTTTTTATTTGAATACCAGGAAGAGAGTTGGTACTTTGGTAAAACATTTCATCACAAATGGTGCCCGGAATATACACAAGTTGGGAAATGTTTCAGTCCATTGCCATACGCAAACAAAACAAGCAGGATCAGGTCTTCTGGGTCCTCACTATTGATGGAAAATACACCAACAAGTCAGATTGGCAGCTGATCAGAAACAAGAAACCTCAGAATAATTTTTTGGATAATGTTTGGAGTTCTAATACCCCATCTAAAATTTCATTTTTAACATGGAGATTATGGCAGGGTAAACTACATTTTGTTGGTACATTCTACATATCTCTAGTTTAAGACCACAAGATTCAAAAGATTTGTTTACTTTCAAGCTGGGAAGGCGACGACATAAATCAGAAGGGAAATCACCTGTTAAACCAGCTTCTGCGAGATCCAAAACTTCAAGCGTTGAGATGTTGAATAGGGAGAACACATTGGAACCATTGAGTAATTTATTGTATCCCATGCCAAACTGTTTCAAACGCGGAATTGTAGCTATTCCTATTGGAATTTCTCCAATGAAGTTGTTGTAGTTAAGATTAACGACTCTCAATCTCCGTAAATGTGAAAATTCAGGTGGAAGTTCACCGTGGAAATCGTTGTAGCTTAGATCAAGTGAAACAAGAAAAGAGAGGTTGCCAAGTTGTGGCGGGATGGTACCCGAAAAGCTCATGTTTGAAATATTCAGTACAATCACTCGCTGATGACGAGAGCCACAAGTAATTCCAATCCAGTTACAAACAGAGGTCGACGAAGACCAGTTTGTCGAAAGAATGTGGTAAGGGTCTAAAGTGACGTGAGATTTCAAGGCAAGAAGAGAAGTTTGATCAGTGCTGATATTCATGGCTAAGCAAGTTTTAAGAAGGTAAACAGAAGATAACAAAAATGCTAGAAGCCGAAAAGGTGAGGCAGCTTTCTCCATTATTATTGAGAGAAAGTGAAAGGACATGCCTTTGTTGGTTGAATCTTTGCAGCAATATAATCAGTATTACATTTATAATCGATTGCTACTAGTTCTATATTTTATTACTGATTAGAAACATAATGCTAGCAATTGTATTAAGCTGCTCATTTGGCATTAAAAAAATGCTACTACTATTAACTTGGTTAATTGTGCAAGTCTTCATGCTAGAGTTTTTTTAAAAGGTTGAAAAATGATTCAAGATCTGGTAGCTGATAAATGCTAACACATGAAAAAGCAACATTACCTCCGCAACTAGCGATCTTACATCCAATAATTATATATGTTTTGCCAGTTGATATACATGTGAGTGCACTTGATTAGCTAAGTAATTCAAAAGTTGACTTTGAGCCACATTGAACTAAACTAATCTGCTACTAGTACTAATGATTATAGAGAAGGAAACTTTGCTAATCATGAGATGTTGTTGAAGTCGCGTCAGTTAGACTTAAACATATTGATGCATGCATCGCGATGTAATATTGCAATCAGGTTTATGAGATTCATTTCCTTCGTATTTATACATGTCTTCAAGTGCTCCTGCAGCTGGTACATTAGAGTTGGGAAATCAATTAGATGGTGATCGAATATTGATTACCAAATCTTTCAAGAAACAAGCTTTCATTATGTTTTGGTTAGCTGATAACAGAGTAAAAGGTCCAATCCCGAGACCATTTGAAGCTTGATCGATAAGTTTGGAGGGCGTTAGCTTGATTTAGAAGCAAGCGAAGAGAAATGAGGCCAGGCTACAAGTCTTGAATTAAAAAAAAAAAGTTACATGTACATGATATGACCAAGTCAACTAAAATTAAATGAAAAATGAGTATGATTAGTAGTAAAATATATGAACATTGAAATGAAGGGAACACCAAATATTAGTTGTTGGATAAAAGATACAAGTCCTTCATTCATCAGATAATCTATTAGACAATTTATATAGAAGAGATTTTTCTAAGCCCTCATGACTCCTAATATCTATAATCCTCCATCAGAAAATCTCAGATGGTGGATCTTCAAAAGATTGGTCTCTCTCAAAGCTAGTAGCTAGCTAGTTGTACATGGAATGAAATACAAACAATTGACAACTTGTCCATTGCTCTTCTTTCAAATTGGGGGTATCAAATGTTATACTGTAAAATTTCTCTTGGAATTTACAAGTTCAATTGCATGTCATGAAATTTCGAGAGAACTTAGTATGGTTCATGCATCTATAGTTTTACCCTCGGTCCTTTTGAGTTTTGAAGTTTTCTTTCTAGTTTCTAGCTAACCATTTAAAATACTCCAAAATGTGTCATTTTCAAAAATCAAGAGAATATTTTTTAAAATACTCCCTCCGTTCGCTTTTACATGTCACTTTTTGACATGACACACCCATTAAGAAAATAATTATTGATATGACTATTTTACCATACTACCCCTATTAATTGATGTTTAGAGTATTATGTCTTGAAAATGATTTGGAGAATAAGTAATTAATGTTAAGGGTAAAATAAGAATTTTTGTTTTGTTTTTTCATGATATGTCAAGAGTGATAAGTAAAAATGAAAATTCAATTAGAAAAATAGTGACAAGTAAAAGCGAGGAGGGAGTAATTTTTATTTTTATCCTCTTTTATCCGCTTGACATGAAAGAGGACCAATATTTATATGGTGGGTGGCTTCACAAATTAATCAGCAGTCACTTTAATTTTTCTATCAAATAATTGAGGGTTGAAATTAGTACCTAAGAAATGAGAAAGAGACAAAGTAAAGCTGCCCATGGGATTTCAATGGGACATGAGCAAAACATGATTAATTAGAGTAAACATCTCAAAACATCATTCAAGTATGTGAAATTATTTTAGTAAAATCATTTAATTTAATTTTGTATCAATAAATTGACTTAACTTATGATTTTTCTCTTTACATGATTTGTTATAAAAAATCTAACTTGAGCCCTCTATCGGAAACAACCTCTCTACCTCACCTCTGAGGTAGTGGTACAGACTGTGTATACTTACCCTCCCCAAATCAGAGACGGATATAGGATTTAAAGTTTGTGGGTTCCGTGAGCAAAATAAAAATCCAATATAGTATTGGAAACAACCTCTCTACCTCACCTCTGAGGTAGTGGTGCGGACTGCGTACACTTACCCTCCCCAAACCAGAGACAGGTCTGGGATTTAAAATTTGTGGGTTCCTTGAGCAAAATAAAAATCCAATATAGTGACTAAGGGGGTTTGAACCCACAATCAAGAGGCCAAGAAAACCTTTGGTAAGCTACTTCTTTGCCACTAGATCAATAACACACGTCATTTATGGGTTTTCAACTTATTATATTTATATATTACTAGATTTCTTAATATAAATACAAGATCCGCACGAAAGATACTGGGTTCCCCAGAACCCCCACCTACCCCACTAAATCCGCCCCAACCCCAAACCTCACTTTGTAGGAATATACTAAGATACTGGATTCCCGAGAACCCCACCTACCCCACTAAATCCGCCCCAGCCCCAAACCTCACTTTGTAGGAATATACTGGATATGTTGTTATTGTGATTTCGTATGCCATACATACATGAGCCCCACAAATAATAAAATATTAAAAAGAGCAACCTCCTAATTACATGACTATGGTAACTAATTACAACCCATATCAAGAGTCCATAAAATTATAAAATCCGACAGATTTTCCTTCCAGATACTCACACTAGAAACATGTATCTTAGTTATGTAACTTGATTATTTCATTTTATTACTCTTGAAAATAATAAATTCACACATATCTTAGTTATGTAACTTAATTAATTTTTTTTATTACTCTTTAAAATAATAAATTCAAAATTTATTTTTTATTAAAAATTTTATCTAGTGTATCCACGTGCACATGAGTTTCTTGAAATTTTAATTTGTAATCCTTCCCTTTCAATTTGTTTGTTTGATTTTGATTTGACACGGAATTCAAGAAAATAAGATTTTAAATCTCATACTTCCTCCATCTCCAAATAGTTGTCAGGTTTAGGTTTTGCACAACGCTTAATAAAAAAATTAATTAGGAATGTGATTTGACTAATATATCCCTTATTAATTCTTTAATCTTTATCTATTTACGTGTCTCTTAATTTTAGAATAATTAATGTTAAGGGTAAAGTTGGAAAAGAATAATAAATGCTCTCTTGATTTTTTAAAAGGGTAAAAATCATTTTTACCCTCCAACTTTGCTTTAAAAATCAAACTCTCCCCTCAACTTTGAATAATAATTAAACTCTCCCCTTTATCCTACTTAAATCTTTAAAACGCCTATCCCTTTCATTATCAAATCTTTTTTTTTTTTACTTCTTTAAAAATCATGATATTTTCATTTTTTTTTTAAATTCATGTAACAAATTTTTCATTAAAACAATTTAAAAAATATTATCTTTTGAGCGAAAAAAGTGAGAAATAATAATTAAGTATATAAGCTAATGATGTTATATAATGAAGTAAATTAGCATAATGAGAAAATTAATTTTATTAATAATAATTAAAACTCTAATATTTATTTATACCAGTGAAAATAGCAGGTAATAATAACTATACGAGTATATTTCGATTAAAATTTTCGAATAAGATACACCTCTAATTAAAAATTTCTTAAGGAGTGTGTCATATCAAGAAGGGTCAATTAATATAAGGGAGTGGGAAAGATAAAAATATATGCACATGCATGTACATACATATACACACGCTTGATGTATATAATATTGAAATAACGGTCATAAAAATTAACATTAAAGTTTGTGAAAAATTCATAAAAGTATTATTTTACTTATAATGTTTATGAACTTAAAGAAAAAGTTATAAATACCTAAATTAAGAAAATAAATTATATATGATATAAAGAGATATTACATAAATATATTTGATATAACAAGGGTAAAATGGACATTGCATAGGATAAAGAGGGGAGTTTGATTATTATTCAAAATTGAGGGGGGGGGGGGGTTGATTTTTAAAGCAAAGTTGGGGGGTGACAGTGATTTTCACCCTTTTTAAACTGATAACTATTTTGAGACAAATATTTTTAGTAACCATGTCAACTATTTTGAGACGAATGACGTAATATTAAATTAAAAATTTATAAAATATATCAAAATGTCCTTTAATTATGCGGACTCAAACATGCTATGAAAAGTTAAGACTAAAGAGTTTCCAAAAAAATGAAGGAGAGGCTAAAAAATAAAATAAGCAAATTGAAATGAAGGGAGCAGTAATGTGCTCAAATACCCAAGTAGTATAAAATTGTCTTCATTTCCTTGTTTAGCATCCATCTATTTGATTTTTTTCCATCCATCTGTCTGTTTCATGTGCATTGGAGATATTATCAGTATTTAATAGATTTTTTTAAAAAAAAATAATTTGGGGGTTTTTAATGTGGAAAATCGAACCCTCGCCAACAAAGTAGGAATTCAGGTAGCCAACTAGCTGAACTACTAAAATTTTCGTTCAGTATTTAATAGATAAAAAATGAATGCCATTTTTTTTCAAATGAAATTGAATAGTGATTATTGTCAAAAAAGAGACTTCTCATGCAAACGAACTTGACTTATTTTGATAAAAAGAAAATTACCACATTAACTTAAAGCAATTTTCCTTAAAATGTAATGGAAGGAATATTTGTATTTGACTTCTAACAGAGTACCTATCAGAAGACCATGTTATGTATCCATGGGAATGTCCTGTTAGAGCTGAAGCTTTAACAGTTACATTATATGACGCCTTCTGATTCAACGCTGAAAACTTCAAGGTGGTCGGATTAACTGTCAGCTCAACACCGTCGAGGCCAAACACTTTAACTGTATATGTTGAATTAGCTTCACCGACATTAGTCACAGTTCTAGTAAAAGTTTGAGCAGCTGATTCAACAGGAACGGAAAATGAAGGATAGTTCAACTCTGATTCAGATGTGCTCGACGTACAACGTACCTTCCTTTTCACAATGTTACTAACTTGTTGATCCGTGTATTTCAAGCCACATAAGTAGGATACATAATCTTCAGGCTGAATGTCATTAATGAGTCCAGGATCATTCGCTCTTGATGGATTCACGAGCCCTGATCCCATTGAAAATGGAGCAGCAGGATTAAGTGTTTCATCCTGAATCGGATTGTTCACAAGGTTGACCAAGTCAGCAGTGGTAATGATAGAAGACTTGATTGCGGCTGGAGACCAATCGGGATGTGCAGTCTTTAACAAGGCTGCAACTCCTGCAAGGTGAGGGCAAGCCATCGATGTGCCAGAAAGGAATTTGAATGTCGATGTAGCAGCTGTAGTCTCACCTGCAGAGGTTGGTTTCCACGCTGCAAGGATATTCACTCCAGGGCCACTAATGTCAGGCTTTAGTATGCCTTGACTTATCCTAAATGGTCCCCTAGAAGAGAAATAAGCAATTGTTGGCGCGTGCTTGTCTCCAATTCTCGTTCCCTTGAATGATATTGTTGCAACGGGGGCTGAAGTTGAGTTTGTATATTTTAAAATCTTTTGCCCATCACCATAAGTAACATGTGTTGCAGGGAGGACATGAACATCTGCAAATGTTGTATAGCCACGAAATTTTTCATTCATGAGAATCATGGCAGCCCCACCGGCATCTTTCACTCGTTGTCCTAGTTCAACTGTAGAGGAAACGAGATGTCTGGTATCGCACAACACTATTTTACCCTTTACATCGACATCCATTGTAGACAGAGATGTACAATCACCACCATTTACGAGTGGCAGTAAATTTTGTGAAAAGTTTGTTGGTTGAAAGGGTGATTCGCCCTCATATTCTGCTCCGTTACCCAAAACGGCTACTGCACTTATCTTTCTATCTGTTGTGCTAGCAGCAACAGTGAGAATCCACGGGCCTCCATTCGTTACAGTACAATTATTTGGTCCAAGATTTCCTGCTGAGGAACTTACAAATATCCCCTTAGCAATCGCACTGTAAGAGCCAATTGCTATAACATCACTATATAAAGGTCCAGCGAATAGTGCTCCAAGGGAAATCGAGATCACATCCACACCATCTTCAATGGCAGCATCAAAACCGCTAAGATATCAGAATCTTTACAACCGGAAGCACAAACTCTGTACATGGCCACATGAGCACGGGGTGCAATGCCAACAGCAGTGCCGTTAGCATTACCAAGAAAATTGGCACCTTCCACAAAATTTCCAGCAGCTGTGCTTGAGGTATGTGTCCCGTGTCCATATCCGTCCAAAGGTGAAGTAGCCGATTGGGCAAAATTTCTTGCGCCAATAAGCTTGTTATTACAAGCTGTGAAATTGAACTGACATTTGCCTTTCCATTTGGCAGGCGGAGGAGGCATGCCCTTATCATTGAATGAAGGATGTTGTGGAGTTATTCCAGTGTCTAATAAACCAATAATAACACCTTCACCAGAATTTGAAGCATTCCACAAGCCAACATTCTGGTGCAACCCAAGGAAACTTGGAGTGTGTGGGGTATGCAACTCCAGTTCCATTTGGGGACGCGCAGATACAAAACCTGGTTTCTTTTCCATTTCTTTCACTTCATCTGATGACAACATGGCGGCAAATCCATTAAGCACATGACGATAAGAATGTATAATGCGTGTCGAGTGATCAGAACTTGCTGATGTTGTAGGCAAAAATGATTGATGCCAGAGGTATAAATCATTTGAATCAGAGAAAAATACATGATCAGGAAACTCAAGTTGTACTATGTAAGTATCTAGGTCGCTTCGATTAGTAAGATGGTCACCAAATGTTTTTGATGAATGAAACAGGACAAGGACAATGCAAAAAAAGATTGAAATGAATTTCAGATCCATGTTTTTTAGGTGACTATCACAGTTAGCAAGATGTGCATATATATAGTATTAAAACTCTAAATTTTCTTCCTTATTTGTAATGGGATTGGATCTTATTTTCTTATGGTCAGTAATTTAATTTCTGCCAAATATCCCTATCAGCCTCTTAATGGATGTAAATTTGGATCAATATTTAATTACATGACCTTATAACTTACTATAGTATTAAGGAAACACTAACTTTTCTTCCTTATTTGTAATGGGATTGGATCATTTGCTTATTGTCAGTAGTTTAATTTTCTGCCAAATATCCCTATCGGCCTTTTAATGGATGCAAATTTGATCAATATTTAATTACATGACCTTATTACTTACTATAACACTCTGAATTTTCTTCCTTATATTTGATGTGTAATCGGATTGGACCATAATGATAAACAATTCAAATAGAACTTTGATTTTGAAAGGAATTACTTTAATCGTAATCCATAATTAATAAGTTGACTGAACAGACATATGAAAAAAATAGTACTCCCTCTGTCCCAATTTATAAAACACACTTTTCTTTTTAGTCAGTCCCAAAAAAAATGACACATTTCTATATTTAGTAACAATTTAACTTTAAAATACCCACTTTACCCTTAATGAAATGATTTACAACCACACAAATATCTATGACACATTTTAGACCACAAGTTTCAAAAGTCTTCCTTTCTTTCTTAAACTCCGTTCCAAGTCAAACTAAAAAAAAAAAAGAGCAGCCCGGTGCACTAAAGCTACCGCTATATGCGGTTTTCGGGGAAGGGCCCCACCACAAGGGTGTATAGAAATTATTACAAAGAAAGGAAATCTATGGTTATGAAAACTAATTGCTCATTGTTAGCTTTTGTTTCTTCACTTCAAAATTACTTATTACAAAGAGAGTTGAAGCTTTTTCTTTTACTAATATTATTTCAAAAACTTTTATCAGGGAGTATTTTAATTGATTTTAGTGTTATAGTAAAATTATGTTGTGAATTTTAATTCAATTTTTTTTTAAAAAAAAATTATTTTAATGTTATGAGTTTCAACTTGTTTACTGTTACTAACAAAAGATGTAGAGATTTGTAAAATGTAAATTGCCATTTTTTGCCTATTTCCTAGCTTTCATATACTACTCTCCGTATCTTTTGGAAATCTTAGATAGAAATTGTTATAGTTCAGGGGAAGCAACAACACCAAGTAGTTAATTTATCGCATGAATTCATTGAGTAACTTTTTGAGATAATTACTCTTAGTTGAGTGTCCATTTATATCACAAAACAAAGTTGAATGACTTTCTGAAAGGATAGTTGTTCCCTCTTGAGGTCACAGTAAATTTGGCTTTTCAGTTACCCTTCTTCAAGGACCTTTCTAAATTCTAATATACACAAAGTAAATAGTGCAGAAGAAATAATACAAAAGATCCTCAATTACCGTCGTTATATATCCCAAATGTTTTCGTAAACCTACTGTGTCAATGGGCACCAAAATTGACAAAATAAAACAGGATTCGGAATCTCAGTCGTGCCATCGCGCACGGATCACGCGAACTTAGCACGGCTCTTACACTACGTGTGTTATCGTGCAAGCTTAGCGGGGCATTCAGATGTACTGGTTGTACTATCCTTGTGCTATCAAGCCAACTTAGCGAAAGCCTCTGAAATCCATGCACCATTGCGCAAACTTAGCACAAACTAAAATGCAACACAAACTTCCACTAGTTCTCCAATTTTGGATTGGGTTGCAATTCGAGTCCACTAGAATTCAAGACTATCAACACGTTTGTTCTAAATTATCATCCAATAGTAATTTTTTTTTAGATGAATGCTAATTAACAAGTTGCTAAAGTGAGGAATGGAGCTGATAGCAAATAAGAAGAATGATTCTTTAATAACTGATTACATTTCCAGGGAATATTAATTTTCCTGTTTTCAGGATGACATTCTTTTTCTATAACAAACCCCCCTCTTTCCAAAAGATTTACATGAGAACATATAGGTTTGTCTATTAAATGATGGAGAAGTCATCTCTTATAAGTTACACAAATCCACTTCCATCTTTAAATGTTATGGAAGGAATACCTGTATTGGACTTCTAACGGAGTACCTATCAGAAGACCATGTTATGTATCCTTGGAAATGTGATGTAAGCTTTGAAGACTTAACAGTTACATTATATGATGCCTTCTGATTCAGCGCTGAAAACTTCAAGGTAGTTGGAGTAATGGTTACCTCAACACCGTTGTCCAAACACTTAAAACTGTGTAAGTTGAATTAGCTTCTCCAACATTAGTCACAGTCAGTGGCGGAGCCACCTTGTATCCAGGGGGTTCACCCCCTTCGGCAAAAAATTATACTCCCTCCGTCCCAATTTATGTGATGTACTTTGACTTGGCACGGAGTTTAAGAAAGAAAGGAAAACTTTTGAAACTTGTGGTCTAAAATGAGTCATAAATATTTGTGTGGTTGTAAATCATTTCATTAAAGGTAAAGTGGGTATTTTAAAGTTAAATTGTTACCAAATATAGAAATATGTCATTCTTTTTGGGACTGACTAAAAAGGAAAGTGTCTCATATAAATTGGGACAGAGGGAGTATTAATTATACATGGTTAAAATTATTTTTTATGCATATATAGTAGACGTTGAACCCCCTTCGATTAGTTCGTGTGTTTACTTTTTTCAATCTTGAGCCCCCTACGTGAAATTTCTGGCTCTGCCACTGGTCACAGTCCTTGTATATGTTTTAGCCCCTGATTCCGTAGGAATAGAAAATGAAGGGTAGTTCAACTCTGTCTCAGCTATTCTTGAAGTACAATGTATCTTCCTTCTCACAATGGATCTAACTTGCTGATCTGTGTAATTCAAGCCACATAAGTATGGGACATATTCTTCGGGCTGAATGTCATAAATGAGTCCTGGATCACTTGCTCTTGATGGGTTCACATTCCCTGATCCGATTGTAAGTAAATTAGCAGGTTTAAGTCTTTCGTCCTCAATTGGGTCCTTTGCAAGGTTGACGATATCAGCAGTGGTCATGATTGCTGATTTAGTTGCTGCTGGAGACCAATCTGGATGTGCGCTCTTTAACAGTGCTGCTACTCCCGCAAGGTGAGGGCAAGACATCGACGAGCCAGAAATGATGTTAAATGTCGATATAGCAGATGTTATCATCTTCCTTACAGAGGTTGTCCACACCGCAAGGATATTGACTCCGGGTCCACTAATGTCGGGCTTCTTCATCCAAAGGTGAAGACGGCCGTATAACCAACTTCACAAAGTTTCGTGCTCCAATAAGCTTCTTGTTACAAGCTGTGAAATTGAACTCACATTTTCCTTTCCATTTAGCAGGCGGAGGAGGCATTCCATTGTCACTGAATGAAGTATGTTTTGGAGTTATTCCAGAATCTAGCAAACCAATTATCACACTTTTACCGGAATTTGAAGCATTCCACAAGCCAACATTCTGGTGCAACCCAAGGAAACTTGGAGTGCGTGTGGTATCCAACTCCAGTACTCTTTGGGGACGTGCAGACACAAATCCTGGTTTCATTTCCATTTCTTTCACTTCATCTGATGACAACATAGCAGAAAATCCGTGAAATGCATGACGATAAGAATAAATAATGCGTGATGAAAGATCAGAATTTGCTGAAGTTGTAGGCAAAAATGATTGATGCCAGAGATATAAATCGTTTGAATCAGAGAAAAATACATCATCAGGAAACTCAAGTTGTACTATATAAGTATCTAGATCGCTTCGATTAGTAAAATGGTCACCAAATGTTTTTGATGAATGAAACAGAACAATGCAAAAAAAGATTGAAATGAATTTCAGTTCCATTTTTTTTAAAAGTGATTATCACCGTTAGCAAGATGTGCATATATATTGTGTTTTTCTGATGAAGCTCAGTTCAATATGTGATGTGTACTAGGAAGTTCCAAATTTGAAACAAATTACATTAACAGCTTACCAACTTATTATTATAGTATATTTCTCAATTACTTACCTTATAAACTGTTGGTTTTTTAAAAAAGATGGGGCAGCAAAAAAGGGTTAAAATGACTCTTTTTGGATTGAAATGGCTTTCAAGCTTTCAATAATTTTTACTAAGCATTGGGGGCTTTAAATAGCCACCTTACAATAGAAAAATCAGCAATATTTAAAATTCAAACTACCTAAAATGTCTCAACAAAACAAACAACCTAACTTAAATTCAAAATTCAAATTCATCCTAAATTAAATAACTTATTTTGCTAAAAACTACTGCAGTAACTAAAAGCAATTTTCAACACTCCTCCTTTGCTTTAGTTACTGCAATTTTAAAAAGTTGCTCCTCCTCGATTTCTGCTTCCGCCGCTTGTGCTTGAGGATTGTTTTTAAGCTTGCACACTTTTTGTTTATTGATCTTTCTCTTCTTCTTTCTTTTTCTTCTTTTGATTTTGTGCTTAAAAAACACCATCAACGATCTTGTCTTATTTGAAAGCTCTTTTGAAAGTGCTTTCATGTGGACAATTATAGGATTTGCAAAATATTGTTGTAAGGATTTTTCTTCCTTCACAACGTCACATAAAGCATAGGTTTCAAAATATGATTTCTTCACAGACCAAATTTGACAGCTTTTGTCGGTGAAAATTTTTGGGGCATTCAAAGAGAGACTGCTGCTTGACATCTTTTTGGTTGAAAATAGCCTGTGCGTTGATAATAAACACAGGTTGAAAATAGCCCTGACGGGTTAAAAAATGGGTAGCCCTGACGGGTTAAAATGGTAGCCCTTATGGGTTAAAATGGGTGGTAGTTCTTTGAAAGAAATCACGGATCCCGTAAGATCAATGAAGCTCTTGATACCACTGTTGGTTTTTATAAAAAAGATGGGGCAGCAAAAAAGGGTTAAAATGACTCTCTTTGGATTGAAATGGCTTTCAAGCTTTCAATAATTTTTACTAAGCATTGGGGGCTTTAAATAGCCACCTTACAATAGAAAAATCAGCAATATTTAAAATTCAAACTACCTAAAATGTCTCAACAAAACAAACAACCTAACTTAAATTCAAAATTCAAATTCATCCTAAATTAAATAACTTATTTTGCTAAAAACTACTGCAGTAACTAAAAACAATTTTCAACATAAACTTACTATAGTATAACACTATGAATTTGCTTCCTTATATGTGATGTCTAATTGGATTGGACCATATTTCTTATGGTAAGCAATTTAATTTTCTGTCAAATATATCTATAGTTAGCCTATTCAATTTTCATTTATTTATTTACTATTTACTTATGGTAAGCGTCATCATCTTAAAATCTTGCTTTAGAAGTTGGACATTACATTGTCAGCTCTTTCCATAGTTTTAAATTGTTCAAACATTAATTTAGAATTAGAATAAATGCTATTCTCACTTTTTTTTTTTGGTCCATCTATTTACACATTCTGCAAGAGGTGTTTTTTCATCATTACGGGGGTTCTATTACCTCCCTAAACTCACTTTTTCTGTATTTTTGTGCTCCTTTTCGCTGACATGGCAGCCACAACAGCACAAAAGGAGCAACAAAATATAGAAAAAATGAGTTTAGGAGGTAATAGGAATCCTCTAAAGTTTAGATGTGTTACTGAAATTTCGGGTATAGTTGGGAGGGGGGAGGGGGGGAGTCCTTGTGCCTTATCAGACATTTGCAAAAAGAAGTTTGCAAATGTATTCATCATAGTTAATATATATTTTGAATAGATTAGTTTGATGTAGTTTATAATTAGGATGTAGAATCCTAGTTCTACATTACAATAGATAGTTGTAGGTCCATATAAGAATCACTCTGTGCATGACTTAGTAGTGAAGCGAAACATAAAGAGTTGTAGTTTTACACTCAATATTGTTCTAATAAACTTTTCAATCTCTACATGCCTATACCAAAGCATTGCATAATAGAGTTGCACATGGCAACTAAATCGGGGTTTGAGAAAGGGTCGAACCACAATAAATAGCATGACACAATCTCTGATAAATAGAACGTATAACATAGCCGAATTAGCTTATGATATAGAATTAGTTTAGGATTAAGATATAGAATCCTAACGTTAATATATTTGCAATAGATTAGTTTATATAGTTTATAATTAGGATGTAGAATCCTAGCTCTATATTACAATAGATAGTTGTAGGTCTATATAAGAATCACCTATATGCATGAATTAGTTGAGAAGATAAACATAAAGAGTTGCATTTTTACACTCAATATTACTCTGTAAACTTCTTCAATCCTTGCATGCCTATACCAAAGCATTGCATAATAGAGTTGCACATGGCTAATAAATCGTGGTACTTGACGATTGTAAGTTCCTAAAGTGACGCCTAATAGAAAGATAATCAACGATGACAAGAGGGGTTGCTCGAATTATAAGCACCCTCCATCTCTAACTCTGATATTATGGATTGAGTCACCGAGAGGCCAAAAAAAGGTGGGAGCTCCGATCCTATGGAGGGGTTCAAAAAAAAGATAATCAGCTATTATTACCTTGCCTAATCTACTATAGCTAGTTCATACGAGTTAGAAGTTGGGAGATGGTCACTCTTTGTTTAGTTGGTCATCATAGTCACTCAACTTTGTTTTGTTTTTTAGCAGTCACTAAACCTTGGGTAATTAGTCACCATGGTCATTCAACTTTATTTTGTTCCATAATCATTTAAGGGGTAGATATAATTTTTGCTACCTATTTAATGGTGTTGCATCTGTAATCTTTTTCAAAATATTAAAATCAATGTTAGAATTTATTAGTTCCAAATACCAATTATTGACCCGACGGCTTTGTGTTTTTTTTTTACCCGACCGCTTATTCAGTTTCTAAACAAAATATTTAGTTAATTAATCATTATTCGAGCGATGATTATTTGTCATTTTCAAAGTATTAAGCTATTACGGGTGGGAAATATGAAAATATGTCGTTCAATGGTAGCGATTTTTTCTCATAAAAAGTGTTTTATAACCATACCCCAAAATCCAAATATTCAACTTTAGTTCAATGTAGGTATGGTTATACAACATCTTTTATAACTTTGGGGTAGTTGTATTTGATTAAAATAATCGACTTTCCCATACCTTCTCTTATTAAATTTACTAGTTTTGCGGCACGTGCGTTGCACGTGTGTGTCAAATCGGATGGTATACCATGGTGTAAAATTAAATTACCATTACTAAAATAAAGCTTTTACGTAAATAATTATAGTTTAAAAATAAATTTTAAGTAATTATAAATGGTCAATAAAGATTATCATAAGGTGATTTATTTTCGAGAAAAATGACCGGATGTTATTGGAACCTTTGAAAATGAACATTGAAAGTTTAACATGTAAAAGTGATATTTATTTAGTTTTTTTACTTGAGATACGATACAAGTACCCCCAAATTATACCCAAAATCTCAGTGACACACTAAATTTTATGGAGGTCCAATTACCCCCTAAATTCATTATTTCTGTATTTTGATGTTCCTTTTGTCAGGTCTAATTTGAGGAATACTTGTGCTTTATCCCTTTTTACTTTGGTCATATTATAGTTTATCGTTGTAGATAATCTGCTAAGTTGGTTTAACCTTTTTCATTTAGTTAAAATTCATCTTTTTAATTTACCGTCAGAAGAAATATTATCAAAGCAGACATCAGATACAAAAGAATAGCAATATACTCTCCTACTCCAAGAAAAATTGATAGAATAATTAAAGGAGAATGATATTAAAATAATTTTTCATATTATCAATGTGTGTATATATTGAATTCTTAAGTTCTTAGATATAATTGTGCGATTTTATCCCATGACAATGTATTTTAATGGAATACAGTTTTGCATGAAAGAAGGCATGTGAAGCAATTCAACCTACATATTATTCTAAGGTATAATAGGGTTTACTAATACCTAAAATACATTCTTCAATAAACAAGGGCATAATGCAGTCACAACTCACAAGGGCATAATGCAGTCACAAGATCACTTATGAGTTAAATTTGTCCACATATCCGAATTTACATTCAGATTGTCAATTAGTAAATAACACTCTTTAATTTAATCTTTTAGGTTTACTTATTTCTGTAAATATTTCTAGAAATACGATATAATAAGATGGCAAGATGGATGACAAAGGGTCTTTTTGTATCCTATGTTCAAAACAGTAAATCAGAAAATCAAAATAAATAGAAAATAAAAAAGCAAAAGCTTAAATTAAAATATCTGAGTCCACAGAATTCATTGTGGGTCTTTAAGGATTTTAATTCCTTCACTATACCTGAGGTTTAGAATTACTTCCTCCAACGCTAAAATGAATATACCTATCACTGGAGTAGCAGATATCAAACACCAAGGACTTCGTCCAACGTACAAACAGTAATAAATCAAACAAACACTATATTTTTGTTTGTAAGAAAATACAAGAAGTTCAGAAAAATTGATGTAGAAAAATGAGGCTATTACTCTAAATTTATAGTCAACAAAGGGTTGTACGAACATGTGTTATTGTGCCTTTTCAAAAAAGTCACAATCCATCGAAAAAGTTACAACTCATCGGAGAAGTCGCAACCATCGAAAAGGTCACAACCCTTTCATTGTGAAAAGATTTATTAAAGTTGCATCCGTTCTCTTGGTGTCTTTTTGAAATAACACTTCATTTTCCATTCATACATTTTAAAATCCAACAACATCAAAACATAACTTGAAGTTACAAGACTCAATTTATTTCACCTAAAATATATAAAATGTAATCAAGTTTCAAATAAAATTGTTGCCACAATGAACTTGGATGAATCGTGATATAACACATTAAACTATTTCGACACGAACTTATTCACTTATTATTTTCATATAACAAAACTATAGATGTATAAAATTGAAAGTACTTAGAGAATCTTTAAATTGATTTAAGATCAATTTATGACTCTAATCAATTTAGTTCATATGGTGGGTATCTTATGACACTAACCTTTTCTCAAGTTAGAACGTACAAAATAAATAGGACATTCAAACTTAAAAAATTTCATGCTCAAAATAAATATAAAAAGGAAAAACATATGAAACAATTCATAGTCTATGAAGAAGGAAGAAGAAGAAAGATGCTCATGCTAATTTCCCTATAGTGCTCTGGATGATCTGGAAAACGGAAAACATATGAATGAAAACGAATCAAACTATAAGTAATAAAGAATCACTTTGTGAATCAACTATAGGCAATATTTTTTTATATATTAATACTTTGTACTCAAGATAATGACATGAATTTTTTAGCTAGACAAAAGGAATTATTAAAGGATGAAGTATATATAGTGGGTGTCTAACCATATTCAGTACACATTACAAACACATGTACATTCACCAAAGAGAATAGGACTTAAGTAACCAAATGTTCTATATGTGCAACTGCCACTTAGATGGGTATTGAATTTTGCATTGGTTAACATTATTTTCAACAGTACGCTTTTTTACTCACTTCAAATAATATTGTCTTTCCTTATCCTTTTCTCTTGTATATTTAATCTTATTTTAGGGATAGTATACAACAGTGTTTCACTAATCAATGTGGGTACTGAATTTTGCATTGGTCAGTTAAGGAGAGTATCAATCAGAATCTTGATCGAACACACATTATATAATATGTATATTATGGTGTATTTATGCTCACAACAACAACAACAACAATATCCACTATATTCTCACAAAGTGGGGTCTGGAAAGGTAAGTGTACGCAGTCTGTACCACTACCTCAGAGGTGAGGTAGAGAGACTGTTTCCGATAAACCCCCGGCTCAAGATAAAAACAATCTATAAAAGGACATAGAGTATGTTCACAATACAATAAAACTATTTAAAGTTTAAACTATGTAAGAATTAAATCGATAAGAGGTCTTAATGTTTACTGTCTCTAATTGCAGTTAGTATATCCTTTTTAAGCAAATTTTTCTTCATTGTTTTTATAAGTTTTAAAACAGGTTATTGCTCCCTTCCAATTCATTAATGTATCAAGTTAACATAACCTTTAAAATATATAAAGATAAGTTGGGACCTCAGCTTCTCATCTCACGTAATTGTTGTCATTCTTGTGTGCTTTTCTATATAAAGATCTTACTTTCTGTTTTTCTTCTTAATAATTTTTTTTCATTAATTTGTGGATTTTTGTCTTGAACTATCAATTAGCACAATGAAGGAAGTGAAAAACATTATTCCTCTACGGATGAATGGTTTCTATAGATATAAACATGAGTGAACTTACAAACAATTCTGCCCGAAAGTAGATATCGCTAGAGATTTAGCCGAAGATGGATGAGATACATGAAATAGTAGCAACGTCGAAACTGTGACAATGAAGTACAAAAGAGAAATAATGTTAAAAAAATTGCCGAAGAAAGAAAAGACAGTTTAAATATAAAAGAACATTAATGAAGAGAAGAGATGATTAAAGAACACTAAGACACGGAACTATGAATAACAAAGACGATGGAAGATTAAGGAGAAAAGATCATGGGGTATTTGCTGTTAAGAGACAATGAAAATAAACTATGATAATTTCTGGATGGAGCAACTTTCTCTTTGTTTGGGTAACGGTAGAAACAAGTTTATTTAGAACAATCTGAAACGTTTGCATCCCTTTGAAAGGTTTTTATTAACTAATTAGTTAATTAATTTATTTATCTATTAAACTAAAAATTAGTAGTAAGGATAATTTAGTAATTTCACTTTTAAGTTTTTTGAGTTGGTGCTTTTAAGGTAGTATAGATATAGATATAGATTAAAATGTGCTATTTTTTGTCCTAAATAATTTTTCAAAATATATTATATATGTAATTATAATATAATAATTTGGCCTACATATATATACGGCTCAAAATGATGAAATAAAACTAATTAAAATAGAGATAATATAATAAGATCTCATGTACGCATTGAGATTGCCTCCGATGAGATCACTTGTGCCAAGTATGCGACTGCAGATTAAAAGAGGAAAAGAAACTACTAACTAATTTAGTTAATAATTTCAAATGTCAATGTAATTAAATTTTAATTGCTGGATTGGAAGTGAATTTTGGGAACAAATTTAATTTTAGTTCAATGTTAGTTATGGTTATAAAATATGTATTTTTTTTAAAAAAAGAAATCTCTATAACATTGAACTGCATATTTTCGTATTTGTCACCTCTGATAGCTTAAGTACATAGAAAATACCAAATATCATTGCTCGGGTAATGACTAGTTAACTAAATGTTTTGCTAAAATATTGAATAAGCGGAAATTGAATTATGGATTTTAATTTTTTTTTACAGATTTCATATAATTAAATAGGTAGTGGAAATTATATTTACCCCTTAAATGACTGTGGAAACTAATTAGGCAAAATTGAGTGCCTTTTGAAAGACAAAATAAAGTTGAATGACTATGATGATCAATTAATCAAAATTGAGTGATCATTCAAGCTTTTAACTCTACTTCATAAGGTAATGGAATTGTCTAATTGATCCATATCCATTAAAATATTGTTCTTATCTCTATGTATGTGTAGAAATTCAAGAGACAGTGTTTGGAAATTTTCTTATGTGTCTCATACCTTCCTCAAAATATTTATTTATACAAGCTAACGAAAAATAGCTGAATCTTTTACGCTCTGTCACTAGACAGCTGGCCTATTTACAAGGATAGAATAGACAAATCATATACTAGGTACTCTAGATATTTTATTTTCCAGAATATTCAGCTATGTTTGGGCCATCCTCTTATTTCCTGATTTGTCATTTGGGTCATCTGTATTTTTCTTATCTATCTTGCCCAAACCTCCAACTCTTTCTTCAATTCTAACACCCCCCCTCAAGTTGGAGGGGAGTGAAGTGATATCCAGCTTGCACAGATTTCGATGGTGAGGAGGACCAGCAAAAGATTTTGTGAAGATGTCGGCGATTTGATTCTTGGAAGAAACGAAGGAAAGAGAAATTAAGCCGGAGAGATATTATTGACGAACAAAATGACAGTCGAGCTCTACGTGTTTCATTCGTTCATGGAGCACCGGGTTCCGAGCGATATGAAGGGCGGCTTAACTATCTGAATGGATTGAAACAGGAAGATGTGGAGGTACTGATAAATTAGTGAGTAATCTTGTCAGTCATATGTCAATTCAGCAACCAACCTTCTCATTGACCGGTATTCTACCTCTGCAGATGAAAGGGAAATTGAAGATTGCTTCTTGGATTTCCAAGAAACTAGTGAACCCCCCAAGCTGATAAAGAAACCACTTACTGACCGGCGTGTATCACGACAAGAAGCCCAATCAGCATCACAATAAGCATTGAGAGAGAAAGAAGGTGGTGCAGTGAAAAAGAGCCCTTGATTCGAATAAGATCTCAGGTAACTTATAACTCTCAAACCTGCCTTGAAATGATCTACACTAGGTCTTTGCATATACTGACTAAGTGTCAAAACAACAAAACACAGATCTAGTCTAGTATGAGTCAAATAGTTAATCTTTCTAATGAGATGTCTGTAAAGAGTAGGATCTGATATGAGATCGCCTGAAAGCAGAGAACTTGACTGAAGGCTCCATTGGAGAGGAAACCGGAGGAAGATATGAAACATCAAACTCATTAATCAAATCCGAAGTATACTTTCGTTAACTCATGATGATGCCCTGTTCCTCCCTTAGAATTTGTTGGGTTTTGGTGAAAGATGAATGGAAAATGGTGGAACAAAATGGGAACAAAGGGAGGTGAATAGTCACTTTATAGAAGGAAAAATAGTTTCTCCCTCATTGGTGGGAGAAAGAAATCATTTGTCCTTTATATTAAGAAGTACTCCTTTGAAGGGATAGTGAGCCAAGAAGAAACCAAGCCTCGCGCCGTCGTCGTCGTCGCTCGCTCGGCTTCGGCTTCGGCTTCGGCTTCGGCTTTGGAAAATGATCGAGAGAGAGACTATCTTTTTGGACAAATTTTTTTTTTTTTCAGAAAAAATGCAATGTTCCAACGAAATGTTTTGCAACGTTTGTGACTGTTCAAGAAACAGTGCATCGTTCCAGAACAATGCAACCATTCCAGAAACATGCAACGTTCCAGAAATGATGCATCAGTTCCAGAACCAATGCAATGTTTCAGAAACAGTGCTTCGAAACAGTGCAATTTTTCGAAGCAGTGCATCCTTTCGAAACAGTGCATAGTTGGCTATAAATACCTGTGTTTTCCTTCATCAGGTATTAAGAAAAAATTTTTTAAAGCAAAACGAAATTCTGTAAACTCTCTTCTTCTAAAACAGTCAGTCAGTGTGTGTGAATACTCCGTTCTTGAGTTCAACGAAGTTCTACAATTTTCATTGCCGATATTGTAGAATAGTGTTCTATTTTATCCTGGGAAGAATTAATCCATACCTCGGGCAATAGTGAGGGGATTAGATTCTTTAAGGAGACACAGTATAACTGTGGACTTAGAACAAACAAAACTGTGTGCGTAGTGTATCAAAGTTCTGCTCAAAATCCAGAAAACAACAAGCTTAAAGAATCTAACCGAAATGGCAGAACCTGTTGATGCTGTAATGACTTCTGCTTCTGTGCAAACAAATACAGTTTCTTCAAACCGTGTTGTTCCTGCACTGACAGCAACTGAAAAATCCGGAAAGTTTTCCGGTACTGACTTTAAGAGGTGGCAACAGAAGATGTTGTTCTATCTAACCACTCTCAGCTTGCAGAAATTTATTTCTGACAAAGTTCCAACCTTCCCGGATGACACTCCGGAAAAAGACCGTTTCATAGTAATGGAGGCATGGAATCATTCTGATTTTTTGTGCAAAAATTACATTCTGAATAGGTTGGAAGACAGCTTGTATAATGTCTATAGCGTATGCAAAACATCTAAAGAATTATGGGACGCATTAGACAAGAAATACAAGACTGAAGATGCTGGACTAAAGAAATTTGTGGTGGCCAAATTTCTGGACTATAAAATGGTTGACAGTAAAACTGTCATGTCTCAAGTCCAAGAATTGCAAGTAATAATCCATGATTTACTTGCTGAAGGAATGGATGTAAATGAAGCATTTCAAGTGGCAGCCTTTATCGAAAAATTGCCTCCTTTGTGGAAGGATTTTAAGAACTACTTGAAACATAAACGAAAGGAAATGAAGTTGGAGGACTTGATTGTTCGTTTGCGGATTGAAGAAGACAACAAAGCTGCTGAAAAGAAAGCCACTTCAAAGTCTTCAATTCCGGGAGCAAATCATGTTGAAACTCCTCCAAAGAACAAGAAGAGGAAAAAGTCCAATGAAGACAAGAATGAACCAAACAAGAAGAGGTTCAAAGGAAATTGCTACAATTGTGGCAAGTATGGTCATATGGCTTCGGAGTGTCGTGCTCCTAAGAAGGACAAGAAAAAGAAAGACCAAGCGAACTTGAATGAGGACATGGACTTTTTGTGCGCAATGCTGTCCGAGTGCAACTTGGTTGGAAATCCAAAAGAATGGTGGATGGATTCGGGTGCTACCCGACATGTTTGTTCAAATAGGGAGTTGTTCTCTTCCTATACTGTGTCTGAAAAAGATGAGACCATTTATATGGCAAATTCTGCAACCGCAAAGATAGAAGGAACAGGAAAGGTTGGCTTGAAAATGACTTCGGGCAAGATAGTGACGCTTAACAACGTTCTTCATGTTCCCGAAATGCGCAAGAATTTGGTCTCGACGTCACTTCTGGTCAAGAATGGTTTTAAATGTGTATTTGTGTCTGATAAGATTGTACTTAGTAAAAGTGATATGTTTGTAGGAAAGGGTTACCTCACTGAGGGCCTTTTCAAGCTAAGTGTAATGGCTGTTGATATCAATAAAAGTACTTCTTCTTCTTACTTGCTTGAGTCCAATAATTTGTGGCATGCGCGTTTAGGACATGTTAATTATAAAACATTGCGAAAAATGATTAACTTGGAAATATTGCCTAAGTTTGAAAGTAATAATATGAAGTGTCAAGTATGTGTGGAATCGAAGTATGTTAAGCATCCGTATAAGTCAATTGAAAGGAATTCAAATCCCTTAGACTTAATCCACACAGATATTTGTGACATGAAGTCAACACCATCACGTGGTGGTAAAAGATACTTTATAACTTTCATAGATGATAGCACTCGATATTGCTATGTTTATCTGCTTAACAGCAAAGACGAGGCAATTAATGCATTCAAGCAATACAAGAATGAAGTTGAGACACAACTTGATAAGAAAATCAAAATGATCAGAAGTGATAGGGGCGGCGAATATGAATCTCCTTTTGAAGAAATATGTTTGGAATATGGAATTATTCATCAAACAACTGCCCCATACACTCCACAATCCAATGGAATTGCGGAAAGAAAGAATAGAACATTAAAGGAGATGATGAATGCCTTGTTGATAAGTTCTGGTTTACCACAGAACTTGTGGGGGGAAGCTATTTTAACGGCTAATCGAATACTCAATCGAGTACCCCATAGCAAAACAAAGGCAATTCCATATGAGAAATGGAAAGAGAGGAAACCCACCTTGAAATACTTCAAAGTGTGGGGGTGTTTGGCAAAAGTCCAAGTTCCTAAACCCAAGAGGGTTAAAATAGGACCGAAAACAATTGACTGTGTATTCATTGGATATGCAACCAATAGCAAGGCGTATCGATTTCTGGTTCACAAATCAGATAATCCTGACATTCATGTAAATACGGTAATCGAATCAGACAATGCTGAATTTTTTGAAAAAGTTTACCCGTATAAGAATGAATGTGAGTCGTCTAGTGAAAAATCTAAACGACCTCGGGAAGAAGAAAAGGAAAGTATGCCTAATGAAGAAAGTGTAAGGCGCAGCAAACGTCAAAAGACATCAACTTCCTTTGGTCCCGATTTCTTGACATTCTTAGTAGAGAATGAGCCTCAAACGTTTAAGGAAGCTATGTCTTCTTCGGAAGCACAATATTGGAAAGAGGCAATCAATAGTGAAATAGAATCCATATTGAATAATCATACGTGGGAATTAGTTGATCTTCCTCCAGGAAACAAACCATTGGGTTCTAAATGGATCTTCAAAAGAAAAATGAAAGATGATGGAACTATTGATAAATATAAGGCAAGACTAGTTGTCAAAGGGTTCAGACAACGAGAAGGTCTTGATTATTTCGACACATACTCGCCGGTAACAAGAATTACGTCAATTCGAGTATTGATAGCGTTAGCCGCCGTATATGGTCTTCAAATTCATCAAATGGATGTGAAGACAGCCTTCTTAAATGGAGAATTAGAGGAAGAGATCTACATGGATCAACCCGAAGGGTTTGTAGTTCCAGGAAAAGAAAAGAAGGTATGTCGACTTGTTAAGTCACTTTATGGACTAAAACAAGCGCCCAAACAATGGCATGCGAAATTTGACCAAACAATGTTGGCAAATGGATTTAAGATCAATGAGTGTGATAAATGTGTTTACATTAAGAACACTCCAAATCATGTTGTCATTGTTTGCTTGTATGTTGATGATATGTTGATAATGAGTAAGGACATTTCCGACATAAATGCTACTAAGCGTATGCTTGATAGCAAATTTGATATGAAAGACTTAGGAGTTGCAGATCTGATTTTAGGAATTAAAATTCACAGAACTCCTCAAGGTTTAGCTTTGTCTCAGACTCACTACATCAACATGGTATTGGAGAAATTCAAGTATCTGGACTTCAAAGTCGCAAAGACTCCAATTGATGTAAATCTTGCTCTTACAAAGAACAAAGGTCAAAGCAAGTCCCAAGTGGACTATGCTCGAGTGTTAGGAAGTTTGATGTACATAACGAATTGTACCAGACCTGATATAGCTTGCGCCATAAGTAAACTGAGTCGATTCACGAGTAATCCCGATCAAACTCATTGGATGGCGATGAAGCGAGTGTTGGGTTATTTAAAATACACTCAAGAATATGCATTGCACTACAATAAATATCCTGCGGTGGTAGAAGGATATAGTGATGCAAATTGGATCACCGGATCATCTGAAATAAAATCCACAAGTGGATATGTGTTCACCATTGGTGGAGGAGCAGTGTCTTGGAAATCTTCCAAACAGACGTGTATAGCTCGTTCTACAATGGAATCTGAGTTTATAGCTCTGGACAAGGCCGGTGAAGAATCAGAATGGCTAAGGAATTTTCTAGAAGATATTCCTTTATGGCCAAATCCAGTTGCTCCTATATGTATACATTGTGACAGTCAATCGGCAATAGGACGAGCTGGAAATGTTATGTATAATGGAAAGTCTCGTCACATGCGACGAAGACACAACACCGTTAGACAATTACTCTCTAGTGGAATTATCACAATTGACTATGTTAAGTCAAAAGATAATGTGTCGGATCCGCTAACAAAAGGCCTAACTAGAGAGGCGGTTGACAAATCATCAAAGGGAATGGGTTTAAGGCCAAGGACAAGTCATCACGGCAGTAACTCTACCTAGCAGACTGGAGATCCCAAGAGCTAGGTTCAAAGAGATCAAACAAAGTCGTGACTGACGGTTCAACATTGTCAACTAAACTCAACCCATTCTCATGATGCAGACAATGTTCAGAGAACAAGGATAGAGCTTAAGATGTGAAGCCTTTAATGATTACCTAAGTTTGGCTGGTATGACCAAATAGTTTTGTCTATTGGACTTAACGTTTAGGAATCACCTATGTGAGTGTGAAGTGTAAGCCGCTTCAAGAAGAATATAACGAAAGGCCAATTCTCTACGCACTCATGAAACCAGGACGTGTTCATGGCTGAAACGAACAAAACAATGAGAACCAAGAACGGTTAAGGGTTAGTTGTGTGACATACATTGTCTAGGTATACATAAAAGCTCGACGGTTCAAAGATATCAAATCTACCGATTGACCGAGGATACCCGATGTATGTTCACTATGGAAAGTTCAAAGGGAAACCTACTTATCCAGATGCAACTGATTCTTATTTGTAGATCACACACGTTTTTCTAAAATGAAATAGCCATTCCCCATTCATGTGGGGGATTGTTGGGTTTTGGTGAAAGATGAATGGAAAATGGTGGAACAAAATGGGAACAAAGGGAGGTGAATAGTCACTTTATAGAAGGAAAAATAGTTTCTCCCTCATTGGTGGGAGAAAGAAATCATTTGTCCTTTATATTAAGAAGTACTCCTTTGAAGGGATAGTGAGCCAAGAAGAAACCAAGCCTCGCGCCGTCGTCGTCGTCGCTCGCTCGGCTTCGGCTTCGGCTTCGGCTTCGGCTTCGGCTTTGGAAAATGATCGATCGAGAGACTATCTTTTTGGACAATTTTTTTTTTTTTTCAGAAAAAATTTCGTCTGAAATTTTCCTCCAGATGCAATGTTCCAACGAAATGTTTTGCAACGTTTGTGACTGTTCAAGAAACAGTGCATCGTTCCAGAACAATGCAACCATTCCAGAAACATGCAACGTTCCAGAAACGATGCATCAGTTCCAGAACCAATGCAATGTTTCAGAAACAGTGCTTCGAAACAGTGCAATTTTTCGAAGCAGTGCATCCTTTCGAAACAGTGCATAGTTGGCTATAAATACCTGTGTTTTCCTTCATCAGGTATTAAGAAAAAAATTTTTAAAGCAAAACGAAATTCTGTAAACTCTCTTCTTCTAAAATAGTCAGTCAGTGTGTGTGAATACTCCGTTCTTGAGTTCAACGAAGTTCTACAATTTTCATTGCCGATATTGTAGAATAGTGTTCTATTTTATCCTGGGAAGAATTAATTCATACCTCGGGCAATAGTGAGGGGATTAGATTCTTTAAGGAGACACAGTATAACTGTGGACTTAGAACAAACAAAACTGTGTGCGTAGTGTATCAAAGTTCTGCTCAAAATCCAGAAAACAACAGAATTTCCATCCCAAAAAATAATGGAGGGGGCCAAGATCTTTAATCTTAAACTTTGTATGAAGAAAACCTTTGAGAGCATGTATTTTCTCAATAGCATCCCCTGTGATTAGAATATCATCAACATAGACAACAACTATAGAAATACAATTGGCTGATTATTTAAAAAATAATGAGTAGTCATTCAGTGAGGCTGTATATCCTTTGAAATCCAGTGCTCCTGCAAGCCTAGCATACCACTGCCTGGAGGCTTGCTTTAAGACATAGAGAGAATTCTTGAGACAACAAACCATGTTAGGTTGAGGAGGATCTAAATCAGCAGAGAATTTCATGTAGACTTCTTGCAAATTTCCTCACAAGAAGGCATTATTCACATCAAATTGTGAAATATCCCACTTTTTTTGGCTGCAATAGCCAACAAACACTTGACGGTGGTCATTTTGACCATTGGGGAGAAAGTTTCATTGAAATAAACTCCTTCCTTTTGAATATCCCCTCTAATCACAAGTCTGGCTTTCAGTCTTTCAACTGTACATCTGCATGTTGTTTTACTTTATATATCCATTTACAAGGTAGTGTTTTTTCGATCTTGGTTTGATTTAGTAGCAAAGCATCAATTTCATCTTTCATTGCTTTCTGCCAACCTAGATGAGTACAAGCTTGAGAATAATTGGTAGGTTCAATGATGGAGGGAATGGAATTAAGGACAACCTAATTGGGATTAGAAAGAGTAGAAATTGATAGACAAGTAGGACTAGTAGGAACTGCAAAACATGATTATGTTACATTGCTGAGATAGATGGTATTGCAAATGTAATCCTTTAAATGAGAAGGTAGATTACCAATATTGGTTCAATGAGACCTCCTAAGATTAGTTATAGACTAAGTTTCATTTAGTTCAGAAGGAACTGATGGTGGAGAGTTAGATGAAATGTTGAGTGAAGAGGGGGGGGGGGGGTAACTCTGAATCTGGCTCAACATTAGGAGATGTATATGGAATTGGAGGTGAAGGAGAAGAAGAAAAAAAGAAGAATGGAAAGAATCATCTTCCCTAGTAGAAATGGGAAAGATAGGGGAAGAGGTATCACTATGATTAGAAGCAAAAGGAAAAACTTCTTCAACAAAATGAACATCCCTTGACACAAAAAAAATTTTAGAGGCTAAGTCTAGGAGCTTATATCCTTTTTGATCACTTGGATATCCTAAGAACATACATCTTTTGGCTCTAGGATCAAACTTTCCCTTCCATGGGCCAAGGTATTTGCAAAACATAGACATCCAAAGCACTTTAGGAATTGATAACAGGGTGCCTTGCCAAATAAAATTTCATAAGGTGTTTTACCTTGAAGAACTCTGGAAGGTAATCTATTTATCAAAAATGTAGCAGTAAGTATGCATTCACCCCAATAAACCATAGGATCTTTGAATTGAAACATCAGTGCTCTTGCAAATTCAGTCAAATGCCTATGTTTCCTTTCAGCTACCCCATTTTGTTGTAGGGTAGCAACACATGAAGTTTGATGCATGATCCCTTGAGATCTCAAAAAAATGGAAACTATTTCCCTTTTCCCCAACTCCATAGCATTAGCAGATCTAATAATCTTCACCTTTTCACCAAATTATCTCTCAACCATTTGTAAGAAACATTGAATAACACTGAAAGCATTACTCTTAGTAGTCAGCAAGTATGTCCAAGTCCCCCTACTATAGTCATCTACTATAGTCAGAAAATACCTACAATTATCATGAGTAGGTGATTTGTAAGGTCCCCGTGTATCAATGTGAATTAAATCAAAGATTGAGTTAGAAATGATGTGACTAATAGGAAAAGGCAGCCTAGCTTGTCTAGCTAAAGGTCAAATTTCACAATGAGCATGACAATCAGAAGGAATTGAAAGGAAACTGACATTTTTCACTGATGAATAAGGCATTGCCCAAGTTTTACATGCCATAACCTTACATCAGAATTAACATTGGAACAAATTGGAAAAGAAACTGAAACAGAAGCAGGATTACAAACAGAATTACTGAAACTGGAAAATGTCTGATATTTTTTGTGACCATCCTTGTCACGAGCCGAGACTATCCCCTAGTCGTAACATGGTGCTTAGAGTCACAAGTGACCCCAACCTAACTCATGGCCTGGCATGACATTAAGAATACTGAAATAACTGATATAATACTTTGCGGAAACTAAACTGAAATAACACAATCATAATAAAAGCGGAATCCATACTGAATATCAAAACTAAGACTGTCTGACATAAATAACATGCTGAAAATCTAACTGTCTGTTTGAAAACCTATACATCATAAGAGTTGTTGGGACAAGCCTCCAACTAATTCCAACTGTCTGAAACTAAATAGTACTGAGAAAAAAGACTGATGATTGGCCCTCGAATGATGAGGACTCACCAACGTTGTTGCTGATATGGTATGGAATAGTACTATACGTGGTTCAGATGCTGAACATCTTCACCTATATTATAAGACAATATAGCGCAAAAGAAGGTGTGTGATTAATACTTTGAATGTACTGAGTATATGGGATAGGAAATAACTGAAGTAGACTGAACATAATGTATGTGACGTGAGAAAATGATGCGAGACCAAGTAATAAACATGTACGGTATGATAAGCTGAATAACTGAATACAAGGTCATGCAAGTATTTGCTTCTGAACTATGAACTTTGGACTGTAAGAGCTACCGTTAACCGACATACCCCAATATGAGCTAACCAGGATCCAATCTGTAACCCCAGCTGAAAGGATGTCCAGTACCTTGCCAAGGGTACGAACACTGACTGACGTGGATCCACTAACTGATGTCCAAAAGGACTAAGGTGTCAAGCCTGGTCTGACGGGTGATCCTTTAGAATCTACGGTGGCGCCGTAGTTTTGGGACTTAGGAACTTCTACTAAAGGTCTCATCCTAACTGACGGGTGAGCCTTCATCCCTGCGTCCGCTAGGTGCTAAGTACTACTCTCAACTGAATGACACTGATAACTGAAATGCTCAATAATAGTAATATTCTGAAAACTGAAAATAAATGCCTTATCTGAGAGCATTCAAACATGTAATCTGGAGAATATAATACTCATAAATATATGCATGAAATCCTAGGTCATCGGGTGTTCATAACCCACCATCTCTGAAGAATGCAACTATCATGACGATTTCTATAAACTGAATAAAGTAAGGAATTTCATGGCTCAAGTTCAAAATTCATGAATTTAACAATATAATTAAGGTTTATAATTTGGGACATGTAATAGTACTGAAATTCATGGAAAAACATTGATTACAACTCATTAATACTAAGGGAATGAGATATCAATGAATTTACAACCTTCATGAACCCTAAGCTCTGAAGAAGGAATTAAACTTGAGAAATTGAGTTAACTTTGGGACTCAATGGGTGAAAGGAACCCCATTGATGAAATCCCACATACGTGGAGATGAAAACCTTGGAGAAATATTTGGAATTTGAAGCTTGAAGAAGATGAACCCTTGTTGCCTGTAGAGGAGAGAAATCGCTTGTTTCTCTTGTCTTTGCTAAGTGTCGATTGTTTTTCTGAGTAATGAGGGCTTAGGGTAATATTAACCTTAGTAATCAGCTTTGGGAAGGCTTAAACGACGCAGTTTCGATGTTAAAAGAGTGGGAAAAGACTGAGGTGCCCTTATAAAAATGTACTGGAAAAACTGTTGGGAGGAACCCACGAGACCTTCCCACGATCGTGGGTACTACCTACGATCGTGGGTTGTGATCGTGGTATGGGCTGAACTTTTGGGTTCTCTGAACATGATCAGACGGGCCATGGTACGATCATGGGACCTACTCACGATCGTGCCTTGGTCTGTAGGTTGTAGGTCTCAATCGGATCAACTTTAGAAGTCAAGATCGTACCTAAGATCGTGGTTTCTAACCATGGTTGTGGTACTCTTTCGTGGTTGGAAGGTATAAAAGTCAATTTACGAGTTTTTGGGGCTGTTTCGATCAGACGGGAGCATGGTACGATCGTACATTGTAACCACGATCGTACCTTCGCTCGTAGGTTCTCACTGATGTACAGTGCTTCATGAATACAATGGTTATAACTCTTAGCTCCGACATCGGATTAAAGTGAATCTGGATGTGTTGGAAAGATAATTTAAATATCTATTATTTGATGGGTTTTGACCTCAAAAATACCCCAAAACCTAGGAGTTATACTCGTTTGAAGTTGACTATAACAAGATTCTTCATATGGAAACCACAGGTAAGGAAGGTTTCAACTTGGCTATGAGCTAGGAGTTACTTGTGGCCCAAATACATGTATAAATCACTTCTAATACCACCAAAATATGTTGTTTAATTTTCCATGTACTTGAAGCATGGTTCTAATCTTAGCTTTTAATTTTCGGGGTATTACAATCTTGGATAGTACTAGACTCCTTAGGAATGAATTGAAGCAAATAGAGACCTTTTACTTGACCAAAAATCGTGGCCTCTTCATTAAAGGGCCCTGCAACATGCAATTATCAGTATTGAAAGATAATGTATAATTGAACTAAGCACTGAACTTATGAACTGAAAGAAGGTAATATTTGAAACTAGGAACATACAGAACATTGTGTAGTGTTAAATCATAAGGAATTTGAACACTACCTATGTGTGTGACAAGTATAGATTGAGAATTAGGCAGATTGATATTAGCAGGAACCTTAAGAACCTTCATAGAAACAAACGAATTGGAATTGAAACACATATGTTCAGAAGTACCTGAATTTATTATCCAAGGGCTAAAATTAAAAATTGAAAGACAAGTTCCAAAGTATTTGAGAATAGTATCAGCTACTGCATTAGCATTAATCTCAGAAACTTTATTCATAGTTGATCCATCTGTTGACTTCTGCCTTGCTATCTGGATGAAATGCTTGAATTGATCCTTGGTTATGTGTTGATTGATCAAATCCGTATCAATGATATTCTCATTGTCACAATCTTCGATAGTCGTGGCACCATTTCCTCTGATTTGAGTCTGATATCCTTTATTGTTTATGAAATGAAAATCTTCAGGAAAACCATGCAACCTGAAACAGTCCTCCTCAACATGACTTGTTTTTTCACAGTAGGTGCATGACACATTGGGATTAAATTTCTTCTTGGCTTTAAATTTCTGGTTCTGTTTTGTGAATTTAGCTGATTGTTGATAATTGTTCATCCTTGGGTAAGAATTAATAGGTCTAAATCCAAGATTTGTCACAAAACCTGGGAATTTCTGAAACTGCTTACCATGTTTATATTGGTTCATGTTACTTACCATAAAAGAGGAAGAATCGGTTAGAATCAAGGGACTCATGTAGATTTCTCTTTGATTTTCATCCTGTAAAATCAGAGAGTAAGCAACATTTATATTGGGCAGGGGACTCATCATCAAAATGTTTTCCCTTGCCTGAGCATAGACATCATTTAGTCCCATCAAAAACTGCATAAGTTTCTCATCTTCCAGAGATTTCTCTAGCTTCAACTTTCCTTCACAAGTATAAACACAATTGCACTTCACATTAGAATTGAGGGATTCTAGTTCATCCCATAGTCTTTTAAGCTTGGTAAAATAGCCTGCAATGTTGTTCCCTGAACTAACCTATTGAGTTCCTTTTGCAGGTGAAACAACTGAGCACCATTAGATTGTCCAAATTGATGCTCTCAACTGACCCAGAGTTCCTTAGCAGTTCTAGAGTATATCACACTATATGCAATATCTTTTGAAAGAGAATTAAGGAGCCAAGATGTTATCATATCATTGCATCTGCTCAAAGGTTGCAGATCTGATGATTTTGAGTCTGGTGGAAGATTGGCACCAGTGATAAACCCCAGCTTGTTCTTTTCTGAAAGTTTTATAAGTATCGATCTCTTCCATCCTTGATAGTCCCTTCCATCAAATGGATTGTTCACCAAACACATCCCAGGAGAATCAGAAGAATGGAGGTAGTATGCATGATTCACATCCAAGGCTGATGCAACCTGATCTGATAATTCAGAAGTGACTCCATCAACCATTGTAGATCTAGGTTTAAATGAAGAAACGATTAGTGAATGAAAAGATTACTGAATATTTTGATCACCGCTCTGATACCATGTAGAAATTCAAGAGACAGTGTTTGGAAATTTTCTTGTTTGTCTCATTCCTTCCTCAAAACATTTATTTATACAAGCTAATAGAAAATAGCTGAATCTTCTCCTCTAAGTCACTAGTCAGCTAGCCTACTTACATGGATAGAATAGACAAATCATATACTAGGTATGCTAGATATTTTATTTCCCAGAATATTCAGTTGTGTTTGGGCCATCCTCTTATTTCCTGATTTGTCATTTGGGTCGTCTGTATGTTTCTTGTCTATCTGGCCCAAACCTCCAACTCTTTCTTCAATTCTAACTGTATGTTCAACCAATGATTCTTTTTCCAAATCAACTTCTACTTGAATAGGCTAATATGCATATTTGGCCAAAAAATGAATTACTGACCATAAGAAATAGATTAATAGAGACTATTTGAGGAAGAAATTTAGGATGTTTACACAATAATAATAAAAAGTTAAAAAGGTAATGTAATTGATCCAAATTTGGAAAATCCATAAAATATTGAATTGATCTTCATCAAAAAGCACTATATAATGCACATCTTGCTCAATGTGATAGTCACCAAAAAACAAAACATGGATCTCAAATTCATTTCAACCTTTTCATTTTCATATTGCTTCATCCATCAAAAACTACTTTTGCTGATCATTTTACTAATCAAAATGATTTAGAAACTTACATTGTGCAGCTTGAGTTGCCTGATGATTTTGTTTTCTCTGATTCAAGAGATTTATACCTCTGACATCAGTCATTTTTGCCCAGAAATATTTCTGATCATTCATCGCGCATTATTTATTCCTACCGTCATGTGTTTAACGGACTTAATGCAATGTTGTCACCAGATGAAGTGAAGGTGATGGAAACAAAACCAGGATTTGTATCTGCGCGTCCTCAAAGGGTGCAGCAGCTGCAAACCACACACAGTCCAAGTTTCCTTGGCCTGCACCAGAATGTTGGCTTGTGGAATGCCTCAAATTCTGGTAAAGGTGTGATTATTGGTTTGCTAGATTCTGGAATAACTCCAAAACATCCTTCATTCAGTGACAATGGAATGCCTCCTCCCCCTGCCAAATGGAAAGGTAAATGTGAGTTCAATTTCACAGCTTGTAACAAGAAGCTTATTGGTGCACGAAACTTTGTGATGGACGAGTATCAAACTAATTCGCCTTTGGATCGAGAAGGACACGGGACACATACTTCAAGCACAGCCGCTGGTAACTTTGTGGATGGTGTCAAATTGGTTGCTAGGCACTGATGTTGGCATTGCACCCCGTGCTCATTTGGCCATGTACAGAGTCTGTGCTTATTAACTGTTGTCAGGAAAATGAAATCTTAGCCGGTTATGAAGCTGCCATTGAAGATGGGGTGGATGTGATTTCTATTTCCATTGGAGAAGGTGCTAGACCTCCCTATGAAGATATCATAGCAATTGGCTCATATAGCGCGATTGAAAAGAGGATTTTTGTAAGTTGCTCAGCAGGAAATAGCAGACCATCTAGTGGTACTATAGAGAATGGATCTCCATGGATTCTAACTGTTGGTGCTAGTACAACAGATAGAAAGATCAGTGTTGTAGCAGTTTTGGGTCATGGTGCTGAATATGAGGGCGAATCAACCTTTCAACCAACAAATATCTCACAAAAACTATTACCCATCATAAATGGCGGTGATTGTGAGTCGTTGGATGGCATTGTTGTCAGGGGTAAAATAGTGTTGTGTGAAACCATGGGTCAATTGCCTAGAAACGAAAAAGGACGAGCAGTGAAAGATGCTGGTGGCGCAGTCATGATTCTCAGGAACGTAAAAGACCGTGGCTATACAACATTTTCAGAAGGTCATGTCCTTCCTGCAACACGTCAGTTACATTGACGGACTAAAGATCATAAAATACATAAATTCAACATCAGCCCCTGCTGCAACAATATCATTCAAGGGAACGAGGATTAAAGACAAGCATGCGCCAGAAGTTGCTTTCTTCTCTTCTAGGGGACCAAATACTATAAGTCAAGGCATATTAAAGCCTGACATCATTGGCCCTGGGGTGAATATCCTTGCAGCGTGGAAAGAAACTGATGCAGGGGTGATACCATCTGCTAAATCATTCAACATTTTTTCTGGCATGTCTACGGCTTGCCCTCACCTTGCAGGAGTAGCAGCCTTGTTAAAGAGTGCACATCCCGATTGGTCTCCAGCTGCAATTAAGTCTGCAATCATGACGACAGCTGATTTTGTCAACCTTGGCAACAATTCCATTCAGGATGAAAAACTCAACCCTACTGATCTATTTACAATTGGATCAGGCCACGTAAACCCATCAAAGGCAAATGATCCTCGCCTAGTTTATGATATCCAACCCCAAGATTATGTGCCTTACTTATGTGGCTTAAACTACGCCTTTCAACAAGTCACTACAGTTGTGAAAAAGAAGGTACATTGCACATCAAGTATAGCTGAAGCAGAATTGAATTATCCTTCATTTTCAATCAATCTTGGATCAGGTGCTCAAACATACACGAGGACCGTGACTAATGTTGGTGAGGCTAGTTCGATTTACACAGTTCAAGTAATTGGAGTTGAAGGTGTCACGTTGAGTATTAAGCCTAAAATCTTGAAATTCTCAACTTTGAACCAGAAGTTGTCCTATCAAGTAACATTTAAGCGCTCAACTTCAACAAATTCTTCACAAGGATACATATAATGGTGTTCAGCCAAGTACTCTGTTAGGAGTCCAATATCAGTTTCCAGATGGGGAAAGTAAAGATGCGATTGGAGTATATTAGTTATGACTTTCTCAATGTTTCCTACATAGATTATGAATAAATATTTGTTCATTAACTTTAATTTCTCATTTTGCCTTTATACTTTTAATGGCTTGTTTAAAATTAAATTTCAAAAATCAATTTTTTGCATCCAATCAAGTATCATTGAATAAATTAAAGTGATGTTGGACGGTGTCAATAACTTCTTCACAAGACTCACAAATCCAAGAAGAAGTGATAAACTATCAAATAATGTTGAACAGAGTTTGAACAAGACAAAGGGTGCATTTTGTATGAAGAAAAATATTTTCCCCTAGAAAATGTTTTATTGAAAAACAAATTGTTTTCTTATTTATTTTCTAATGATGTTTGGTAAGTAAGCAAAAAACTATTATCTTAAGAATATTTATATGTAATCTATATATAAAAAAAAACTATAGAGGTGGGAGGGGGTGGGATGTGGGGCCTCGGGGGTGGCAGGGGTGGAATGGTCAAGGGGTAGGGGTTTGGAGCATTAGGTAGGTGGGAGGATATAATTAGCACATAATGTTATTTATACAACTTGTTTTCCCTACTTCTATTACGGAACGGAAGTCATTTTCCTGAAGGAATTTATTTTCCTAGAGAAATGTTTTTCAAAAAACTTGTTCAACCAAACATGAGAAAATTAGAAAACATTTGCCAAAAAATATTTTCCTCTATACCAAACACATCCAAAAGGAAAATATTTCAGGTTAATTTAGACGGACAATCTATCTTTTTTAATTGGGATAAGGTACAAGTAACCCCCTCCCCCCCCCCCCCAAACTACACCCGAAATTTCAGTGACACGCCTAAACTTTACGAGGATCCTATTACCCCCTAAACTCATTTTTTCTGTATTTTTGTGCTCCTTTTCGCTGGCGTAGCAGCCACGCCAGCACAAAAGGAGGAACAAAATATAGCAAAAAAATGAGCTTAGGGGGTAATAGGAACCCTATAGGGGGGGGGGGGGGTACTTGTGCCTTATCATATATTTGCAAAAAGAAGTTTGACGTTGATAACTCAACTTTCTCCTTGTTTTTCATATTCTTGCATTACTTAAACATACTCATTTGTAATATCATTATCTATTAAAAACTCTGTAATAATTCTTACTGGTTTTTATTTCGTTCGTGCTTGTTAATTACTACTCCCTCCGAACCATATTAGTTGGTCATTTACCTATTTACACGTGTTAAAAAATCATAAATAAGAAGGTAATTTTATTAATTCACCCCTTAAAAAAACTTGTTGGAAATTTTACAAATAAGTGTAAACACAAGAATTAATTGCAAGGGCAATATGAGAAAAATATTAATTAATGCTTTCTTGATTTAGTAAGTTAGTCAACTAATATGGGACAACTATTTTTAGTTATATGACAAACTAATATAGGATGGAGGAAGTAGAGATTTCTTACCTTATTATGGGACGGAGGGAGTAGAGATTTCTTACCTTATAATAAGATAAGGTTTAATCCCTTTGCTTGTACTTATCCTATTGAATTTTTTTAATAAATATATTAGACGTTTTGTCCAGTGGTATAAATTGGCAAAAATAAATAAGTAAATAAATAAATCGCTTGGCTTTAACAAGTTAATCCAGTTGAAAAGCCTAATGCTTTATCAACCTTATCGACCAATTCAACTACCACCTATATATATGCAGATGGATTACAAATCGGTCGACAACAACGTAGGAAACTTGAACTTTTCATAAATTCTTTAAAGAGAAAAAAAGAAACCGTCGTTGTCTTGTTTGTAGTACTACTATTTGTATGGATCTTTTTTACCTTCTTATCTCTATTTTCTCACGTCCCAATTGGCCCTTGAAGTTCAATTAATATTGTGTTAATTTCTTCTCTTTTTCATTGACCCTTTTCGTTGTTTGATTGATTGAAGTTATTTTCTTGGAGTGTTTTGCATGTAAAAGAAGGAAAAAAGTTATGGATAAGGAGATGGATACTCGTAATCGGAGAGCTCTGGAGACAGTAATCACTATCAGATTGGATGAAAATCTTGAAAAAAAGGATGTTGGGATTGGTGGGAATGAGGTGAAAGTGAAGCAAGAGAGTCTATCAAGTGTGATTGATGTGAAGTGTAATATTGGGAAGGGAAAAGTGGGGGAGAATTTGATTGGTGATTTTGAAAAAATGTGTAGGATATGCCATTTGGATAGATATGAAGGTGGGGAAAAATTGGTGGATTTGATTGAGATTGGCTGCGGGTGTAAAGGAGAGCTTGGATTTGTTCATTCTCATTGTGCAGAGACTTGGTTTAGGCTTAAAGGAAATAGGTAACTCGACTTTATTTCCTTTTTCTTGTCTTTGCTTACATATTGTGTGCTTATGAATCATATTTCTAAACTAAGATGTAGTAGATTATCTAGTTAAAGCTTTATCTTTGTTGGAATTGGCCACCATTTGGTTCAAAAAGTGTTTGCCTTGCCAAAATTATTGTTTTGGTGGGTAGAGTTACCGGTACTTGTGCTGGTAGAGGAAACAAGTACTCAGTAAAATAACCGAGTTGCACACAAGCTGGCCCTAACAGCAAATTTAAATAGGAATTTCAAGTTTCCTGCAATAGAGCGCCCTTTAAACCATAAACCCCTCCTCTCAAGCTATTGAACCATAGAATAATCATGTGTTTCAAGAGCAGATTAATTGTTCTTAATGAAATTTATCCTGCCATCTTTGCTGGTAGATATGACTTGATGTGCCAAATAACAGAACAAGTGGAAATATTAGAACTTACGGGTAGTGGATTCTCCACACCTTGAAGCTGTAGGTTTTACACTCTCCACAATACCGCCATCAAAGCAGGGGAAGTAAATTTGTGTGCTTCAATGTCTCTAAGCTTGGCTCCCCTTGTCTTCCAACACTAAAGGATATCCTTTACTGTCTATGACAATTCCCAGGTAACTGTATATTTTGAATTACGTGCCATAGATGGTTTGCACTCTGGCAGAATAGCAACATGATTATTACCCTAGTCCTAACTCCTTCTGCAAGAAATGCCAGCTACGATGGTCTTTTTTAGTTATCGGCTCCTAAAATCAAGAGCTTCGTATGTCCGTTCAGGGAACTCTTGTTGCTCAGTAATCTAAATGAATGACATTATGTGGCTAACCTGGAGAACCTCTTGAATTGTAGAAACTCTAGTATTGAAATTCTTAAAGTGATTGAGTTGCTTGATGAGGGTAACTTAGCATAATTAAAACATGGAATTCAGGAATTTATAGTGTTTTGCTGCTTGTTAAAGTTGAAATTCCAAATCAAACTTTGTCAGTTCATTCTTGTATCGTCATGCAGATATTGTGAAATTTGTCGGAAGATAGCAAAAAATATCACTGGTGTCAGCAACAATAGATTTATTGAGGAGTGGAATGAAGCGAGATATATTGCAGGTGGTACTGGTTCAGCAGAACAAGATAGAGGATGCTGGCGTGGACAGCCATGTTGTAACTTGTTGATAGCAATCCTGATAATAGTTTTTTTGCTACCATGGTTGTGCCGTATAGACTTGTTTTGATGCGGCAAATAGAGTTAATAGTTTCTTTCCTCAAATCATATTCCGCGTCTTGCAGATAGCAAGGTGTTGAGTGTTTTTATTACATAAAACCAGCATATCTTATACCATTATCTGAGCCAAATTCTTGTTTGATTATAGATAAATGGGATTATATGCTTCAAATTTTCTTTTGAATCTCTATGATTTTTTTATTTGGCTAGATAATATTGTATAAGATGGGATACCCCACATTCCATGGAGTAACTAGTAAAGTTGTTGCCATATGACACAAGAGGTCACAGGTTCAAGCCGTGGAAACATCCTCTTGCAGAAATGTGGGGTAAGGTTGAGTATAATAAACCCTTGTGGTTCAGCGCTTCCACGAACCCCGCGCATAACAGGAGCTTTAGCACACCGGGCAGCCCTTTTAATATTGTATAAAATGGCAATCACTTTGCACTTTCAGATCCTGGAGTGGCATGGTTCTTACATCCTCCATAACACCTTCCTTTAATTCAGATGAGGAAATCATTTATTTTTATTAGAGATTATGAAAAAGTTCTTGAGACATGATTTACATAATATGGCATGATATGAGCTGCATTCTAGTTTTCTCTCTTATTTTATACTCCTATGTGACATCTCATTTCTGTTTTCCCTGTTATAAAATTAGTAATGGATTGAGTAGTCTTGGGGGTTGAATTGTTTATTATATTGAATGTGATTGATTCATAACAAAAGAAAAATAGTACTGTTCCCTGTGTTTTGTCAATTAGTAAACTGTTCTTTCATGCTAACTGAAATGTAACAGGCCAGCCTGTGCATATGGCTTGTTAAAGCAACGAGGGATATATCATCGTAGAGCTAGTGCAGCGCCAATATACTGTGTTGAAGTTGATCTACTGAAGACATTGCCTAGTAGAGTTAGAATTCTTGCAAATTAAAGCAGCAAGTGTTTATAAGTGTAAGAGTAAATTAGATGCTGCAATTTCTAAAGCAATTGTTAGTCACACAAATAACTCTATAACAAATAGTCGGTGTAATCTCACAAGTGGAGTTTGCAGAGGGTAGAGTGTACCCAAACCTTACCCCTACCTCGGGAAGAGAGAGGTGGTTTTCGATACACTCTCAGCTCAACGAAAAACATTTCAAAACAATCACAGAAATAAATCAACCAAAGAAAATTATCGTGATGTTTAGGTGAAATAACTATATCTAAAGTGGGAAATTTTTCGAGGAAGACTCTAAATTTTTGTTTAAATGTGATGATGGAAACAAATAATTGTTAATCGATCTATTATCAAAATTAAAATAACTAGACAAATCCGTTGTAGTCTAGTTGGTTAGGATACTCGGCTCTCACCCGAGAGACCCGGGTTCAAGTCCCGGCAACGGAAGACACATTTTTGGACTTCCCAACTTTTAACCTGGTGCAGTTATACCAGGAGAGCCCTGTTAACAATAAGGTGGATTTTAGCATCTCTGTATCTGTTTCTTATGAATCTGTGTAAGCATGAAGTGATTATTGATATTCACCAGTTCATTGTAATGTGCTCTTAATTAATCAAATGGATTGCAAGAGAAGTGAGTATTATTTTTGTTTCTTCAAAAATGTCAATCATTATAATTTATAACTATCAGTTTCTCTGTCAAGTGGTTATTTATAGTGTTGAAGCAGAAACAAACATGTATTATCCGCATGAATGCATTAAAATGTACCCCAATGGCAATGAATGATTAATGATCTTGTTGTTCTGTGAAAGAACACAATAAACTAAACTGGGATAGGAATACGCTGCAATTGGAAGTGCTGGCCATCTGCTCGCTGAGATGGGCAGATGCTCTTCCATCATAGAGCTAGAAGATCCCGTCTATTATACGAAAACACAACTAGATAATAACCCCTTTTTTCAACCATTGAAGCAAGGAAATTGTTGGGGATGTGGGAGAGGTTCGAGAGGAGAAGGTATGCAACTCGAGAAAGAGATCATAAATGCAATTAGACTAAAGGATAACATATGCTACAAACAAACAACAAATGAATGTGTTAAAACTCTCACACTCTGCCCTTCCATCTTGTTTCTCAGCAGATACAGAAAAGAGACGAGTCCTGCAGTTAACTGTTAAGCATGTAAAGCACTGGATGGACGACTTGATCATCTTTGCATTGTCTCAACATCTGGTGAGCAATTCCACTAGTTCACTTTTCTTCAGTTTTGAATAACCCCTAAGTCCTCTAGATTTTGCCAGTTCTTTAAGCTGAGGAAGTTTCATTTCTTCAATTTTGATTTCTTCCCTTTCAATGTGATTATCCAGCGATGTCTCCGTCTTGAGCTCAACCTTTTCTTTGGATTTAAATGGAGATTGTATAGGGGATCTTTTCACAAAGCTTGACCGTGGGCGTGTTGATCTTGGATCTGATGTTGGTGAATAGTCTGTTTCTGGTTCCTTTTGGCCTCTTTGATGAGTCAAACCCTCATCATCCTTCTTATTTGACGTTGTGCCTTCAAAAGCAAAGATATGATTATCTAACTGAAGTATCATCATTTGCATTAGGATAAAATTTTGGGAAAATGTGGGAGGATTTGATACAGGCTTGGGCAAAACAGAAACAAATTCACTACCTTTTTGTTGTGTCTTTGAATGACGAAGGATTTCCAAGACCGAATCAATAGCAGGCTTCTCTTCAGAGGACTTGGTACTTCTTTTCTTGGAACTTGTAGAATCACTTTTTGAAATTGAAGATTGTATTCTCTTGAAAAGAGAAATGATCTCTTCCTGGTTTAATGAGTTTGACGATTTACTGTCGGGGGATGACTGTATATTGAGCTCAGCTCGTTTAGATTTTTTCCCTGGCGTAGCATCTTTTGAAGACCTCCGCCGCCTGCTCCCATCTGCTCTTATGGTGGAGAGAGCTGAACAATGACAATCCCTACGATTTGTACCCACGGAAAGCCCATATGCAATCTCTGCCAAATTGAACAAGCTGCATCAAAAATCAATACCTCAGTTTAAATTTCCAGAATTCATGACATCTTATAACATGTGTACCCATCATGATGTCTGGAGGAAATATACGGTTTATTAGTGATGCTGGGTTTTATCATTTCTAGTGACTGAAATAAATAAAAACACATAATCACAAGATCCATAAACAACTGTATGTCCAATTAAGAAAAGTAATCTCCGGATGTAAAGAGAAAAAAAGTAATGCATATTGGGATGGCGAGAAAAAGAGAGCATGTATAAGTGGTATTAAAGCCGTAACAGAGGCATGGGTTTTTTCTCACAGAAATGTGAAACTCAGAGATGAGTATTCCAAGTTGACTGAAAAATCCAGCATAGGAGGCTTGGTGATAGGTAATAAGTTGAGAACAAGCTTAAGTCAACCCCTAACTACGAAAAGATGGTTGAGACAAGGGTAAGGGTTCCAGCACATCCATCAATGTTAAAGCTGTTGAGACTGAGGGTTTAAATCAAGGAGCTGAAAAGCGTGAAACACAATAGAAATGTTGATTCAGATAAGAAGATTGACACAATTAAGCAAGTGTTCTCCGTTAACCTTGGTAGCAAGTCTTATCTGACAAGTATAATGGATTTTGGCTACGTAATGTGCGACATCAATATGAATCCTAGTGCACTCATTTACAACCCTCACTTTCATACTTCCATGAGTGATTAGTCCATGAAATGACTATGCAATAGCTCAATACTAAAAAGGGTACTTGAATGTTCAACTCTAAAAAATTACTTTTGAGCTCCATGCAAACATCCCACTTTGCTGCCGTTATTTTTTCCTTTCTAGCTTGTCTTGGTATCTTGGTTTATTTGCTTTGTGTTCTTGCTATTGTGCTATCATATTATTCTTTCTTGCAACCCTGCTTCAGCTTCTTTTTCTTTTGAGCTGAGGTTCTCCCGAAAACAACCTAGCTACCCCACAAAGGTAGGGGTAAGGTCTGTGTACATCCTACCCTCCCAACACTCCAAGATTACACCGGGTATATTCTTGTTGTTGAGATCCATGCAAACATCGACTCTTCCCCTCGTCCCTACTTCCTTACCCCACTCATAAGATATAGCTGCAAGAAAATAAGAAAAAAGCAAAACTGGACAAACTTATGGATTTTAGCGACTATTACAAGAACAGTATCACTGCTAAAGGCGAGGCCCTGGTTTCGGGTACCTTAGTTAGTCTTTTCTTACTTCCTAATTCCATTAGAGGTAGTCTACAGTCGATGTACTACTAGAAACACATAAAGAATGAACTATTTGCAAAGACCTCCAGCAGGTTGACCTCAGCGCACATACAATGAGTTGCTGAGCATAATCACCTTTCTACTTAATAGATACAAAAATGCATAAAATAGCTACAAAAGCAAGTCCCTCAAGCAGTTTATCTATTGAAGAAGTATCATTCAAAGAAATGAGCTGCAGCTTTGCTCCACAAGGGACTATTAGGCCACTGGTAAGGAAGCATCAACTTGTATCCAAGTATGCGAGTCGATTTGACAATTGGGGAGCCAGGCCACAAAGATTACTTCTAGTCCCCTCATTGAGGTATCTTATAGCCCATTTGGCCAAGCTCCTGGTAAGCCAAAAGGTCTCTTATTCAACTTTTAAGTAAGTTCTTATTTTAGAGAGTTAAACGTGTCAAGCTCTTAGGGAAAAAATTAAGTGCTTAGTAACTCTTTCTTTGGTGTGGATCAGCTTGCATATACTTCGACTAATTCATTTGGAACTTTGCTACAGCTCACAAGCACAGGTGCCACGTAATCTTGTTCTCCAGAACTAGAGCAAATGGATTCACACTTAAGGGTTGTTAGGTTTGGAGGATGGTAATAGAAAAAGTTATCTCATGAATTGGGATATCTAATGGGATTAGTTATCCCATCACTGTAGTACAAATGGTGGATAAATAATCTCGGAACTAATTAATACCCCTAACTAAACGCATGAGAAATGCATTTGGTTCTGGAATTATTATTCCTTATCCCTCATACCAAAAAATACCAAAGGGTGGACTTCAAGGTTGTTACTCCTTTATCTCAACTATTCATTCAATCATCCTCTTGAGTTTTAAGAAAAAGGGCATGGATTTACATCTCACTGATAAAGTTTTCACGAGTACCTGGAGTCCTACTATGAGCAAAGATTTCCAAAGAGCTACACATACATCTTATTAGCTAATTACATTCTAAAATAGCTCAATGTTCACATTACAAGTTAGTTGGGGGAAACAGGGTGAACAATTCTTGCTTGAAATTCCAAATAATTTCAAGAATACATAAAAACTCAACTCAATAACTCATTAAATGAGAGAGTTGATATTTAAAAAGTACCTTTGGGTATTCGGATTGCCAACTTGTGGTTACATAAAGCAGAGAAGGAGGGCAAGTGAGTTATGGAATTTGCAGAGAAAACTGTTGTTGTTGTTGCACCCATATTTTCTTCTTTTTTTTTTTTCTTGGCAAACTAATTTTCGATTCTTAATGAAATGATTACATTTTACATATATACCTAGACTTCTTATTTTTAGTGAAATACAAATACCACAAAAAAGAGTAGACGTGTATGTAGGCTGACCACAAGAGCCATGTCAACATTTTTGTGTTTGATCACTTATTACACGTGCTACCTCTAGCTAGATGTAAGCAGGAGCAATCCGAAGTGGTTTTGGATGAGAAAAGGATTTAATTCTTTTTGGTTTGTTCTTCACCAATTATTAGAGACACACTTTGTTTGTGAATGTTCATTTGAGAAAGGAAAATGAATAAATAAATAAATAAATAAATAAATAAAAAAATAAAAATAAACCACTTTTATGTGACCTCACCTTTTTTAGTTACGCGTATCAGCTTCACTTATGGTTTGTTGAAATTATGATGTTAGGTTTTATGATTTATTGAAACGAATATGTAAAATTAAAAGAGGTGGCATACTTTTAGTTAAGTAGTTAACTTATTTACTAAAAACCACGCGTATAAATTTTCTTTTAAAAAATTAGTTCAAAGTGTCTACTTTATCATCTTTTTAGGCGATCAACGAGAACAAATCACTATTTAAGTGTCTAAATAAAATTTATAACGGGATTATCAATAAATTCATCCCTTGAAAGGGTTGCTCGGATAGTAAGCACTCGAATCACCAAGATAGAAAAAGGTGAGAGCTCCTACAGAAATGTTAAAAAAAATTGCCCGAGTAGTAAACAGTGAAAATAATGATTTTATGTTGGTGGAAACAACTATGATGAAGTCTTAGCATAAAGTGTAGGAAAATTTGACTAGAAAATGAGTTTGAAAAACAACGATCATGTCTTTTCTCCGTATCGCACCCGTTCAAGGAATTAAAACCTTCCATAAAGTTGCATACGTTTTTGTTATAATTCAACCTCACAATACTAGACTAAGGCTTAATACTTTCATCAACATATATGATCAAATTTTGTATAATTGTACTAAAAGAACATATATTAGTATATATTTTTTTGTTTATCATTAGTAGTTACAATTATTTTTGACCGTGCGCCAAATATGTAAGAAGTCCCCTAGATAAATCGTCTAGAAATTTTCTTCACCCTTCGTGAAGTAAAAGAGCCATTATGTTTTGTCAAATTAAAAATCTGAAAGAATCAGGAGGAGCATGTTCTCTTTGTACTAAGATTGGAATAAATTAAAAACCAACCATGCACCTAACAAACACATGAACACAGTAAAGCTGACATATTGATCTTTTCATTATTAATTCTATGCTAACAGAGAACCCATGATTACATCTTAATTATAGCTCATTGCTCATATCATCAAGTACCGAATATCACTATGTATAAAAATCAAGGAATAGATAAAGCAAATCTCTTACTATAAGATTCAGTAGACTATATAGTATAAAATATTCTGTCAGAATATTAACAATTAAAGTTCAAACGTATACTCAAGCTTGTTCATTTAAATATTTGAGTCCAATTTGAGCTGGATTAGTAATAAGACGTATAATCAAGCTAGAGTTCAAAGTTCATACTTTTGTTTGTGAATTCTTTTTTAACAAACATTAAATTACAAATATATGGTTTCAAAAGTGTAATAGATTCATTGTTAAGAACTTAAAAATTAAATCCATCATATTAAAATGTTGAATTCGCCTTTGCAAATATGACAAGGAACTAATGAAATCACAAGAGGAACAGAGAGCTCCACATGGAAAAAGTGAACAAGAGCCAGAAGAACATGGTTAGAGAAGGAACTAAAAATATAGTGCTCAAGAAGATTGATTTTGGATCTAGAGTCGTAAATTCAAAATGTGTTTTATATATATGTGTCATTTGGATCTAATATAGTAAATGTATGTACTAATATAGTGTCTCATTACCCAAAAAGAGATTGAAGGCATAGAAGAAGGCTTAAAATCTGCCTATGAGAGAGATGAGGTGGCCAGGTGGGAAGGGAAATGAGGGCAGGAGAAGACACTATCACTTTTTCTTATTTTCATTAAGGAAGTTATTTGCCTTATTTTGAAGGAAGATGTTTTCATAAAGAAAATTATTTTCAACATTTTTAATCAACCAAAATTAAGACACATTACCAATAATTAATGATTCATCCATCATGTGATTTTCGTATTTAATCATACACTCAACAGATACAATTATCAAAATTCGTTGGTTAAAGACTTTTCTCCTTACAGCTAAATGGAGTAAACTGATCACACTAAAATAAGGTTGTAAAAAAGTATAATTGAGCATACATTTGAACCACTCCGAAGTTCGTGGTGTTAGCATGCCATCCCAATTCCCAATGCATAAAAAGGAACAACTGCTGCAGCATGAAACAACATAGAAAAGCAATCCTAGTACGGGAGCATTATATTTCAATCAGAGAATGGTTAGCTAGTGGAGAATTTAATCCATGCCTTCCATAATCTCATATGGTACTTTTATACCTCAATCTTTTTGTTCTTTTTTAACTTTTGGGGGAAAGGGAGGGGCAAGAGGGGTTTGTTTGATATAGGATTACACAATATTTCTAACTGCTCCTATTAGTTTAAATTATGCGTGGGTTGGATATTTGTAAACACAAGTCAGGAAAATCTCCTGGCTAAGCATCTAGTCAACTTGAGGATGTCATGAATTACCTTGAATGAAACACCGCAACAATCATAATTCGATGAGGCAGATGTACCATTATAGATACAATTTCAATTGACTCCATAATTTTCAATGCAGATAAATTTATGTCGATATAAATAGTAGACATGAATTCATAACTTTAAATACATAACAGGTTCAATGCTAAAAATTGTAAAGGGTTGAACCCATAACTTTAAATATATAACAGGTTCAATGCTATGAATCTTAAAAGGTTGAATCCATGGAATTTAAATTCTAGATCCTCCTCTGAATCCATAACCAGGCAATGATGAGTTGCTCTAATTTGAAGGAGTAAAAGATATTACCACACCTATTGAGCCTTCAGCTATGGAGACATAAAGATTCATTACAAACAATGCCAGGAATTGGAGCTTCCTCCTTCAAATATTCCCTTATTGAAGATCATACATAAATGACAAAAGAATTTAGATGAACTGTAATGCATCAAACACAAATTGAGTAAATAACCACTCTAACATTCTACTCTCCCCTCAAGATCCAAGTACACAGTTAATGAATCAAATTTCAAATCCTATTAAGGACATTTGCCTAACCTAACTGGACGAAGAAATTTGTCTCAATTTACACTCATCATCATTTACAACATTTGGATAATAGAACCAAGAAAATAATCAAAAACACAATGGACGAAAGTCCAATAGCCACACCGAAAACAACCCTGCTTGGTCCATGTTCATGTTTAGGTGGTGGACTATCATTATCATCACAATCTTTGGTATCATTACTGGAATCTTTCTTAGGAGGTGGACTATCATTATCATCACAACCTTTGGTATCATTACTGGAATCTTTCTTAGGAGGTAGTGGAGACAATGGCAATCCATGTTTATCACAAGGTGCAATGCCAAGTTTCAATTTGGAAGACAATGTTGAGTGATTGTAACAAAGATTTGCATTTTCTCCCACCTTGAACACAACCAATTTCTTGATGAAAGAATCATTGAATGGCAAAACACCCTTGAAATTATTCCTCTCAAGATTCAAGTATTTCAATTCCTTCATATCTGATATGAACTTTGGAACAGTTCCATTCAATTGGTTTGATCCAAGATCAAGATGCACTAATCCAGGAATTGCAGCAACCGATTTCGGAATACTTCCAGACAAAGCATTTGAAGCTAATGACACATTTTTCAGAGAAAGTAAATTACCAAATGAATTTGGTATAGTCCCATTGAGTGAATTTGAAGAAAGATTCAAATGCACAAGATTTTCAAGCTCAGCTAAAGAACTTGGTATTTTCCCTTTTAGCTGATTCACAGATAAATCTACATAAGTTAAATTCATATGCCATCTGGTAGGAAGAACCCCTTTAAGATTTGCATGAGAAATAGTCACAGTATGCAAGTTCTTGATACTGTTCAAGATTATAAAAGGGCCACTAACAGAAACATTAACATGTGACACCGTTAAACTTACCACATTACGCAATTGAATTAGCCAAACACTTGTGAGTTTCTTGAGGGAGTTGATGCAAGTGAAGGATTGGAGATTGGAGGAAAGCTCAGAGGGGAAATGAATAGAAGAAACAGGACAGTTGATGAACTGTAAGTCTTGGAGAGTGGAGAGAGTTTTGAGAGATGTTTGGGACAACGTAACATCATTTGAACAGTTTATGAGTTTGAGGGAAATGAGCTGATGAAAGGGAGTTGAAGAGTCACAAGTGGTGGCTTTGTGAAGGGGAGAACAAGGGTCTTTTCCTGTTGGGACACTTAGTGATCTGAGAGCTTCGAGTTGGTTTGGGCCAAGATTAGTGGATTGCACTGCTGAGTTTGTGGAGAGGAGAAAGAGGAGAAGGGTTAAGGAGAGGAAGAAAGGAGAGGGATTAGGAACCATAGTTGTTGAAGAAGAAAGGAAGTTTGGAAGAGTGGGAGAAGGAAAAGAAGAGAACTTTTTTGTGAAGTGTGAGTATGTTGGAGTTTGTACAAGAAAAAGACTATGAAGATTGAAGAGTATGGAAGGGACAAATTTAAAGTGACTAATTTGTGGATTAAGTAGTGGACCCCTTGGATTGACGCATTATACAAAAACTCTCAGGTTAAGTACTTGCAACCTCCAATTTTAAGGTCGTGGCTTTGAGTTATTAGGAGAACAAAATGGCATTATTATATAATCACGTATTACGATTTTGTAAAAGGTGTTTATAATGGTAAAAACTTACATATTTGTTATTATACATCTACCATTGTTCAATACTTGATACTATGGCCATTTTAATCGTTCTCCTCTTCTTTTGGTAGATGATCACTATGAGTTGGACTCCACAGATCTTGATCAATTCTATTTTCTGCCGTTAAGGTGATTAATTTATGAAAATTATTATTAGGACATCACATATTAGCTAATCATGTTGGCCATAACATGCAAAAGAATTTATAAAGTGTACGAGAAAATTGTTCCGAAAAGGTCAAAGGTCAAAGTTGCAACTTCCAAAGATTGATAAAGGCTCAAGCAGTATTTTATGTTGCAAATTAAGTACGAAGCGAAGGACATTAATAAAAAAATAAATATAAATATTAGTGTTTATTTTGTACATTAAGTACGAAGCAAAGGACATTAAAATAATATAAACAGTAGCTTAATCAGAATCCAAATATTTCCTGCTGGACCCAGGTGCACTCCCAACTTTTTTTATATGCTTTTCTCCTCCTCCTGTTCTTGGCCCTTTTCATAAACATTTTTCATGATTATTCTTTGCTTGGAATACTAGTTTATTCATTATTATCACTCCGTATGTGATTCCATTCTTTGGACTAAAGTATCGTGGTCTACACGACTTACTTGGAAATTCCTGTTTTTGAGACAAAGTACATTTTACCTTTGACTAACATGAATCAATAAAGTAATTCAAAAAACTTCTTCTCAAGGTTAAATTAAAAATACTATGACTGTTTCATATCAGTCTCGGCTTCGAGCTTCGAGAATGGAGTCGTTGTTGGTAGTTTCACTCTTAAAATAAAATTTTCCAATGCAAAGTCGAATTAATAGGTCTTTAAAGCGGTCGGGTATCCAACACCAAGCAAGAAATTAAAAAAAAAGTATTAGAGTAGTATATGGTTAACTATGATAATGTTGTAGTTTTCCCAAAATTTTATAGTTTACCCTTCTGAAAGACTTCCTCTCTAAGACCTATTATAACAAAGGTGTCTTGTTAAAAAAGCCCTAAACAATTAAGGTTGTCCTTTTAAAGACCATATAATATACGTAACTTTCATTTCAAGGATTTTGCTCTTAAACTTGATTTTTGACACCATTTATTGGAGGTTCATCAGTCAAAAGTTTAATCAAACTGCTTGATTAAAAAATGAATACTGTAGGGCCATTTTTGTCTAAAGTGTGTTTAGCAGTTCTGTTAGAACTATGAGAAAACTCTGAGCACTAGAAAAGAATTCCACTAAATATTAGATTATATATGTACTACACGTAGGCTGCATAAATATTGTTTTCTCAAAGATGCTTTCACACCAAGATAATATAAGGACATAAATATATTGATCAAATGTTTTTTTCGATGATGGAATTTATTTTGAGCCAATTCAAAATTTAACGTGCCTAGGGTAGAAAAGACACAATATTCATAAATTGAATAGATGTATCTTAATTTTTTTAGGAGACACTTCATATTGTCACTCTTTTCAAGAGTGTGTTTTTTGGTTCATGTTCAATTCTTACAAAAGCAATTGAGAGATTTAAGAGTTCTTCGGATTCTATTTGAGTGCACATTAGAAGATTTCTGAGTGGTTCGTTGCATCTTGGGAATCTCTGGTATGGTATTTCGGTTCTGAGCCAGGGGTCTATCGGAAACAGCCTCTCTACTTCATCTGAGGTAGTGGTATGGACTGCGTACACTTTACCCTCCCCAGACCCCACCTGGTGGGAATACACTGGGTATGTTGTTGTTGTTGTCGTCGTTGCATCTTGGGAATAGGACGTCATTTTGATATTTGCAGTTTTTAGGGAGGGAAATGTACTTTGAAGTCAATGTCTTCCATAGTGTGCCTCGAATCACTTTTTCCTATCCAAAACTCTTCACTTGTTTTATAGTAAATGTTTGTGTACTCTACAGACTTGTGTTTATGTTCCATTGAAAACATTTTCCTCCATATCAAACACACTCTATATTCGATCAATCTGTAATTTTTTTCTTTTAGAGACTTGTCCAATGTATGTACTCTAGCATTATAATTTCAATTTGTTAGTCGATTCATTATCAGCTCAACTTCCTTTAATTTTGTAATTTCAAAAGTTCCAATCCAAAGTTCAACATTCTATTTCCAAACAAATCTTCTTTACTCTCCTTCTCAAAAGTCATTAACTGGAAAAACTGATACAAGCTACTTAAACTATGCAAGAATAGGAGTGTTTTCACCTTTTACATTACATGAAAAGAAGCCTTCGTTATCAAACATGTGGTATGATTCAAGAAAGTTTGTTCCAAGCTCAACAATCCATGTCGATGCAGTTTTGAACCAAGGTCGAAGGGTCATCTTTGCTGACAAATGGATTAATCTTGACCCACACTAGTGAGAAAACTGAGGCCAACAGCACAGACCATAGCACAACAATGGTTGGAGTACGATTTTGACGTCCCATGAGACCTTTGAGGAATGGATAAAGATGAAGGATCACCCAAAATGAGAAGAACACTTTGCCAAATAAAGGCCCCCAAGCCTCATATCCTTTGTTGAGTGCATCAGAGAAACCAGCAACAACACCAACTAAGTTGACAATGAGAATTGTTGTTGGAGGGATCAAGACTGTTGTCCATTTGAATATGTAGAGATCGCCAAACTCTCCATCGTCTGCTGCTTTGGCTGTCACTGTGAAGTTTGTGTCTATACCAGCAAGCATTTTGAGGAATCCTTGGAAAACTGCAAAGAGATGGGCAGAGACACCTCCAATCACCCAGAACTGCTCGTTACGCCACCAGTCCTCTATGCCTATACCACTCCATCGTAGCTCGAGCACACTTGTTATAATGATGGAAATAAAGAGCCCAAGGAAGAGCACACTTGCAATGTTTGATAGCTGCATAGAAGGCACAAGAATTTGATTCAGTAATAGAAACTAAGAGCAGCCTTATACCAGCTCCTAATGTGCACTCATTTGGAAAACCTCAAATCTTTCAAGGTGTAATTTTCCATTATGGATTTAGGAAGTTGCAAACAAGTCAGAGAAGTAGAAGCATTTACCGTAGGGATGATGAATTTTCCTGTAAGAAGGCAAACAGCAGGAAGAATACAGTATGCAATGAGGGGAAGAGAAGTGAAAGGATAGACAATGGTGTTGGTGTAGGCAAGTCTTTGGAGCCATTTGAGGCGGCCGCCTCCAAATCCATACCACAAAGGGCAATGCCTACTCAAGAAAATCTCCACCGATCCAAGAGCCCATCGAAGAACTTGATGCAACCTGTCTGACAAGTTGATAGGAGCTGACCCCTTGAAAGCAGGCCTCAATGGCATGCAGTATATTGATCTCCATCCCCTGCACTGCATCTTGAAACCAGTCAAGATATCCTCTGTCACTGAACCATATATCCAACCAATCTGAAAAGGACATACAAAGGGAAAAGAATTAGCGCCTTCAACAGAAATCAGGAGAAAAAAAGTCTTGAAAAGAGAAAGATTCAATTTTTACTTCTTTTCCCCATGCTGTCTTCTCTTCGTAACCACAGCCGATAACATGAATTGCTTCCCTGATTAGTGTCGATGGATTGGCAGAATCAGGTACTCCTCCAGTTTCCATCAATGTAGACTCGATAAACACGGATGACATGCCAAAAGTTTTCTCAAAACTCATTTGAGAGATAAGCAAGGACCTCTCGTGGTCGTCATAATCTGCAGACACCAAAATGATAGCTGCAAGGTTAAAGTTCCAAAGACAATGGACGCCAATTTCTCACTAGTTCCAAAGATACTAGAAAACTCACTTTCAATTTCTCTTAGGTTGAAGATTGCAGAGTTTAGATCTTCTCTTTTTGCCTCACGATAAACCTCAGTAAGATCCTTCTCTTTGGCTGGTTTCTTGCGGCGACAGCAGCAAGAGCAAGATGAAGAAGATTTGTGTATTGTAGGCAGATTAGAAGGGCTATAACCATAAAGTGCTTGCCTATTGAAAACAGTTCCTGTACCGACATATACAGGTCCTTGAATGCCATCCAAACCTTTCATGTTAACCTGAAATCATGATAAAATCCATCTCAAATCATTTGTCACTTGTCAGCATCAAAGAGATTCAATACTAAACAATTGATATTAAGTGTATGATGTTGAATGAAGCAAGATTATCTTCAATTTTCAAATAGATGAAAAAAATTCACTTGAGAGGCTTAAAGTAATATAATATTATGATGTTAATTTTAGTTTCTCAGGATACTTACATCAAAGAAGACTATGTTTCTGTTGGCATATCTGTCACTTTTATCAATCCCATCAAATCTCTGAGGGAACTGCACATAACAGACGTCTCTGCCGACTTGTGGATCCATTAGGAAACACATAGCCTCACGAATGGCTTTGCTGTTATTGACGTAGTGATCACAGTCAAGATTGAGAATATAGGGTGCATTTGTGAGAACTGCAGACACCCGTATCTGAAATAAAAAGAGTTAGGTTTGTAAAGGGAATTAAATAAAAATAGTCTGAGATCAATGCTAATAAATTTCATCTGAACACACCAGAGCATTTTCAGCACCAGCTTTTTTGTGGTGTTGATAACCAGGTCTTTTCTCTCTTGAGACATAAACAAGTCGTGGAAGTTCATTTCCTTCAATGTCATGGACACCACTATGTCCCAAGAAAACCTGTGAATAAGAAATATTATGATGCTTATCTGAAATCCAAAATGCTTTTGTTGAATAGTCAAGTTTCACAAATACTAGAACCTCAAGAAGCAAAGTGATCTGAAAGCAATGAGTACAAGATTGCTCCAAAATCAATGACCACTAACCTGAATCATTCCAGGATGATCACGGGGGTTGTTTCCTGGCCAAGGAGTTCCATCTGCCATGGTCCAGCCATCCTCCGGTGTTTTTTGAGCCTTGGCAACTAAAGCATTTACCCTTACTTTATACTCTTCATATTCTCTCTGCATACCAAATAAAAGATTAATCATCTAAACAATGCAGCCCAATTCTTAAAGCAGATGTTTATTTCATACAAAATTCTAATTACAAAACTAGGTTCTTACCTTCATTGCTCTGCGCTCCTTGACGAAAGAAGGCTGCACCTTGTCTTTCAAGTAATCAAACTTCTGCGTAAAGTAGAACTCAGGTGCACGCGGTTCAATTGAAAATTTCTTGCAGAATGGTACCCATTTCCTTGCAAATTCAGAAGTCTCAGCTAGTGACTCAAATGTAAGCATTGAACCACCATCATCGGATACATAGCAGGATACTTTCTCGACAGGATAGTCAACTGCAAGGATTGAGAGGACAGTGTTTGCAGTAATCAAAGGAGGTTCTTTCATGGGATCCACCGTACTGACAAAGAAATCGACAGGTGCAAGCTGACAAGGCTCTCCCTCCCTCTCATACCTAGAAAGGTTCAAACAAAGTTAACTTCAAGTGAAAAAATGAATTTGGATATGTTCTATTAGAAGTGCTATGCAACTGAAAGAGTCAAGACTACAATTTTCATCAAATTGTAAGAAGTATGAATATATGTGCAGAAGATTTCTAACCTTGCGGATAGCCTGTCAAGATATGTCTCTCGGTTGATAGGGGACCATTTAGGGAACTGATCCAACACCCAAGAGAAAGCGAACCAGATCTCACAGATGACAGAAATAAGCCACAGGGGATAGGCACTTTCAACTGGATGTGTTACTCTATAGTGGAAGAAAAGGCAGAGAACTATCAATCGGACGATAATCACAATCCTGTATGGAGTAATTTGAGACTTCGGCACAGGAATGATTCTTGAAAGTGGCTCTGCAGCATCTGCTAACCTACACAAGTTATATTACACTCGATCAAGAAATTCATGATGAAAATAGAGCAAGTTCAAGATTCAAAATCACATAAGGTGGATCAAACATCAATCTTTTATAACTAGAAAATTCGTTGTTTTTGGTAGTTATTTAGACATCTAGACAAAAGAAATCAACCTCATTTTAAGAAAACTATGAAATCACACAAAAATTGGAGTACTATCTTAGACGTGGTTACTTCCCAATTTCACGAAATTTATCATATCTAGTTAAGTTACTTTTACAAAGGCCTACTTACTGTGGCTTTTCCTCCATCTGCTGCTCAGGTGGAACTTCAGCAGCTTCTTGTACAACAGTCTTACTTTGGTTCTTCTTTTTCTTGTTTTTCTTTTCCTTCCAACTTTCCACTCTATTTTTCCATATTGGATTCCCAGAATCATCATGATATTCTTCATAGAGGAAAGAACAATTAAGGTAATGTAATGCTCTTTATTGAACTAGACTAGAAAAAGCTCTTAAGAATATTGTGCAGCAAGCTTCCATCTACTTACCACTGTCCACAGTTGAAACAGTACTGACAGTTCTAGCATGAACTCCAACATCCTACATTGGAAACAATAATTTGTCACCAACTAAATTCAATTTGTAGACTAAAGATGTGAAGTTTCACCAGACATTACTTAGTACCTGAGCAGTATTAGGATGAGAAGCTATCGTAGCATGGTTAGTAGATTCTTGCTCATTTTCTGCATAATAATAAGCATAGTACTATGTTAGACTTTCTTAGTAATTTTTTTACAAATTGTCAAATATCAAGATTTAGTGATAAAAGAAAACAAAATCTACTTACCATCATATGGATTTGCACAGCGTAGACATGCGTTGCGCCCTTCTTTGATCTCATAATCCAAGCAAGTCTTACAAACAGGATAGTTGCACTCATGACAAGCCACAAAGACTTCACCATTAGTATTAGCTAGCCCCACTTGTTCTCCGCAAATGTTACATAATGGAACCCCTGACTCCATCATTTTTTCCACTTACAATAACAGCAGTAGCCAGTAGTACTCTTGGCCACAGCTAGCACACAAATGATGCTTTCTCCTTTGTCAGTGGCAAGAATATAAAGAAGGAATGTTTTCACTAACTTGAAAAGAGCTAAGGAATGAAAACAATACTGTAATGGTGAAGGGAAGTTTGGAGGGTGGTTACAAAGCCTTGTAGGTTGAGAAGTTGGTTTCAAAGGTATATTTTTCAAAGAAGAAAGCAATGTATTGAGATTTTTCAACAAAAAATTGCTGGAGTTTGAAGGAATGAGTATGGTTGGAGTTTGTACATCTTAACCAACTTATTGTACCAAACTTTGAGTCAGGCTGCAGCTTCAAGGCTGAGCCACCCTCCACACCTCATTTGACAGATTTAGTCAAGCCACATGTCTTCTTTTCTTTTCTTTTTTCTTTGGATTCAAGTTAAATATACATTGATAGTGCAAAAATCTTTTGTACACTTGTAATAACATGTTAGTTATCAATTTTATTATACTATCAAATAGTACTAATCATAGAAATTTGCCTGTAATCAAGTTTATAAAAAAAAAAATTATAACACCAGTGCATACAACTTAAGCTCTCCTTTTTTCCTTAGTTAAGATCGATAGATTTACTGTCAAAATCAAGGAAGAATAAAAGCCTCTATTACGAAATGACGTGATTCAGACCTAATATCTTTTTTCCCTCCCTCTATGTTCTTCTCTCTAAGTTACATATTTTTTTGTAAATATTCGGTCTGAACCACATATTATTTCAATATTCATGTTTTTATGCTCTGATTAAAGATTGCCTGTTTTTATATCTCAACGAATAAGATTATTCTCTTCACAAATATATGTGAATATACAATCACAATAAAAACTTAATCTCTAGTTCGACTGTCCTAAATCATCCGGTTCAAATTAACAAGATTAAAAAATTTAACATCAAAATATGGAAACTCGTGATAATCCGAGACGTGAAATTCATGTAAACTTTGCATATGAATTATGAAGATGTAAAATAGATGTTACACATAGCATAAAGTTCAATATGAATGTATTGGACACATCAATGACAATGTACCAAGAAAAGTGTTTGAAAAGGCCCACAATTAGGTATGCAACTGCTGCAAGTCTGCAACAAATAGGTAGACCTCACAGTTGCACACATGCAATAGACATCTTCATTCAGAGTGTATTTTTTTTTTATTATTATTATTATTATTATTATTATTGCATTGCTGCTTACAAATATAAGAGAAAAGTATACAAACAATATCGCGTTGAAGCAACTATCTAATTAAGTAATGTAGTACGCAAAATCAACGTCTCAGGACACAAATCCCGATCGCCTACCACACCCAAAAGTAAAAAAGGGATAGAAAATGGGGACAAGCTCAGATTCTTGATATCCTAGACATCTTTTTGCAATTACATTGGAAATAAAACATGTAATCCTTCAGAGGCACAAGCATATTTAGGTCAATACCATTACTGTAGCACCTAGCTATTTAAGTCACAACCTTGCAGGACAGAACCTTTGTTTGGCAAAGCCATGCACGTCCAGGTTAGCGTACAAGAGAAAGAGCCAAAACTGGCATATTGGGAGCATAACTTTCTGCGAGGGTCACGTCATGTACAAGTAGCAACATCTCAGCTCAATCTGTGCTGTTTCACCCGATGTTGTAAACCTTCACTACCTTGGATGTATCACAGATAACTAGGTTCTCTGAATCAGTAGGAGTTGTGCAAAGCCAATTCACCTAATTAATTAAGGAGCTAATTGTGAGACAAATATACGAAACAATTGAGACAAAGTGGGGGACACAGAGAGCATAAAAAGCAATGATATGGAACTCACTTTTCTGCCCAAACTTAAGCTAGAACGAAGGAAATCGTTGCCAGTGCTTGTCTCACCACCCATGAAAAACTTAGACCAATCCCATACCTTTACTTGTCTGTCATTTCCACCTGAAATTATGAACTTCCCTTTGTCTCCAAATGTGGAAAAAGTCCTAATAGAATTTCAGCAGATTAGTACTGACTGAGTAGATTTGAGCATGCTATGTTATAAAGATTCAAAGAAAACTTACACACAGGATACAGCAGCAGTGTGTCCTCCCAAGGAGTGATCAAGGTGCAGGTCTCCTCTATTTTGGTTTTCAATTTCAGGATCAGCAGAAGAACCGCCAACTTTAGAGGCTGACTTAGAACCTTTCTTGGGTTTAGATGAACTCTTGGACTTGACAGTATTGAGTTCTGACTCAACGTTTATAACAGAAACAACTCCATCACCCCTAGCCACAGCACAAATCTTCACAAATTTATCCACCACATCAACTTCAGGAACAGCCAGAGCATGAACAAAGGCAGGGTTCAAACATTGTTCCATATTACCTTTATACCCTGTGTCAATTGTGCCTATAGCAAATAAAGAGAACTTCAACAGCCAATCTAATAAGCTAGAGATATCAAGATGGAATATTCTAATACATTAAGCATGGCTAAGAGTGTTGGATGCAGCTATGTGTCTGACACTACATTCAGCCATTCTAGGTTTTGTATGCATTGCAAAGGATCCACTGGAAATGCCCATGTCTGTCCAACAGGGGTGAACCTAGATAAAATGATGTACAAGGTACCATAGACGTCGCAGAAAGACTGAGTTCACTCTTTTGGAAAATGGCGACGAGAGAACCAAAATTACATGTCACTGGCAGGAAGCAGTAATTATTTTTTTAGGTCTCACGTGAACTTAGACTGAGTAGTAGGTGTTTTGAGCATTAAAGTAGTCGGACCCCACTAGACTAGTCATGAATTGCCTCTGGCCAATCTTGCTTAGGTGGACAACTTGAAATGTAGAAAACCACTCTAACAAAAAAGTATGACAGACCCAAGCTAAGAGCTCTAGAATAATATTTAAATAGGAGGAATGTAATGGACTATCTACTCTTAATTCCCCTTTCTCACCAACAAACTGAAATGTCAGTGATGGTCTGAGCAACAGAGAATACTTTTTAGATATAATTCTAAATGTGGACCATTCCCATGTTCCAACAATTGGCCAAAGACCAGTTATCTGATTAATTATTAACTCATTAAGCATTTCCTCTGCCACATAACCAATACCATGGAAAATAGAAAACAGAGTTGCACAATATTACGCACTTGACTCATAACTGTGAAACTCATCTCTCTGAGAATCCATGTTTGCTTATAACTATATCATTTTATCTTATTTAGACCTACAGGGAAAATACTAATACTGCCTTAAACTTATTTGACCATTACATATCCTATTTAAACTACTATATGAAATATTCAATAAAAATTGTCTGTTCTTTTTTTTTTTTGGGGGGGGGGGGGGGGGGGGGGGGGGGGGGGGATAACCGTGCTGTCCGAACCAGCTTACACGCACCTCGACTAATTCCACGGGATACCTGTCACCTCCCACCAACAACAGGTACCAGGTAACTCTGTCCACCAAGGCTAGAACAGATGGGAAGAAATCACATAGTGTTTGTCTCTGTTGGAAATTGAACCTGAGACCTCATGATGCTCAACCCAACTTCATTCACCCTTGGGTGCAAATTGTCTGGTCTTTATTAACCAACAATTATTGGTTCTTTTACTTTACATTGTAAGAAAGATAAGCCACTAGCCTATTTACCCAATATAATAGAAAAAAATTGTTTTCCACAGAGGTATAAGCTATCTAACCCTCTGTAAATTTTCTCTGTTAATCAAAATATAGGGAGATAACTACCAGATATTCTAAAACTTAGTGATTTTTGCTCCTTTTCCAGCTAGAGTAGTAAGGCATGCCTAAAACTCGGTGTGTATGTAGCTACTGTAGTAAGGCACACCTAAAATTCAGATATGCAGTGTTGGTGGGTGTGTAGCTACTGTAGTAAGCAACAACAACAACATACCCAGTGTATAACTAAAATTCAGATATGCAGTTCTGGTGTAACAAGGCATGCCTTCAACTTGAAGGTACATATTATCATAGCAATTAATACTAGAAATTGCAGATCGAGAAAAGAGTGCATACTAGAAGGCTTAACATACCAAAGTCCCAAATCTTCTGTGGACGTCCCTTGGAGAAGTCCCATAGCACAAATTTTGAATCAAGACCCCCAGTGATGACTAAAAAAATGACACAAAAAACACAAGATACTGGCATCATCAGCTTATAAGAAACATTACTGGAAATTTTAGCTAGGAGGCTGACTTAGCAAGAGCTTTTACAAACTGAAAATATAGTTTGGCATAGCAATTGACATTAAACATTGTTCTCCAAACATCATCAGAAATTGAATAATACTAAGCAGGCTGTCACAAATTCCACGTTTTACGAAAATCCTATGTACCACAACTTGCATGTTTTATGAAACTTTATGTTGCCATCCCAAGAGAGACCTATGTGGAAGTGAGGCTCGACACACAGGCTATGGAAGTGAGGCTCGACACACAGGCTATCCCCAAGAGAGACAGTTTCAAGTACTTGTGTCTATAATTCAGGGAAGTGGGGACATTGACGATGATATCACATATCGTATTGGTGCGGCGTGGATGAAGTGGAGGCTTGCCTCCGAAGTCTTGTGTGATAAAAAGATACCACTGAAACTTAAATGTAAGTTTTGTAGGGTTGTGGTTAGACCGACGTTGTATGGGGCGGGGTGTTGGCCCGTCAAAAACTCCCATGTTCAAAAGATGCACGTTACGGAAATGAGGATGTTGAGGTGGATGTGTGGACATACTAGGTGCGATAGGATTAGGAATGAGGTTATTAGAGAAAAGGTGGGAGTGACCTTCGTGGTGAACAAGATGAGGGAAGCGAGATTAAGATGGTTTGGACATGTGAACAGCGAGGTGCAGAAGCCCCGGTGAGGAGGTGCGAGAGGTTGGATATAGACTGTACGAGGAAAGGTAGAGGTAGGCCGAAGAAGTATTGGGGAGAGGTGATTAGACAGGACATGGCGCAACTTCATGTTACCAAGGGTATGACCTTAGATAGGAGGGTGTGGAGGACACGTATTAGAGTAGAAGGCTAATCGGGTAGGAGTGTTGTCTTGCTTTTCGAGGCTATAGGCTTGTTGGTGTTTGTCATTGTACTAGTCGTAGTATTATAGTCCCTCCTTGTGATATCTATCATAGTCTGTGGTTTATTGTGTTTCGGCTATGGCACTTTTGTTGTTGTTCTTGTTTCTTTCCTGTAGACTTTGCATTGTTTCCTTGTTAGCTGCTACATTATATTTTCTCCACTGTTTCCTTCTTTGTAACTGGATTTGCTGCACTTGAACCAAGGGTCTTTCGGAAACAGCCTCTCTACCTCCACGAGGTAGTGGTAAGGTCTGTGTACACTTTACCCTCCCAGACCTCACTTGTGGGGTTGTGAAATTTCACTGGTTATGTTGTTGTTGTATGTTGCCATCCCATATATATTAAACTGAAGACTGGTTGCACAAGGAACGCTACATCAAGATGCTCTTGTCAAATTTAAAGGGCCAAAGGATGTCATCTACTTTGCGTCTGCATCTCTCTTTGATGTCTCGCTCTCTCTATCTCTCTAACACGCACACAGCGAGAGAGAGAGAGACAGCAACGGTAAAAAACAGTTTTAGTGACTTCAATGATCAACACACATATAACATGTTGTAGAAGTGGTATCATTCTTTACAAGATTATGACTAATTTGTCAAATGCTAGTCACTGCAAACCTTCTGAAACCAACCTGCTTAAAACTCAAGAAGAGCACTAGAAGTACAACTTAGAGGAAGAATTACTCTCTCAAAGAGATCTGAAGTCTATGTATTAGTAGACATCATTTACCTCTAAAATAACTTTGAACAAAAACATTATCATACTTCTTAATGGTGCCAATATTTCCAAGTGTATCCCATTCATGCATTTATGTAGGCCATTCACTTCAACGGGTATGTTGGCCATATGTATATCTAGAGGGGGAAGGTCAATGTCAAGGAGGTGGGAATGTAGGACTTCCGAAAATTTTAGTCCAAAAAGTACCTTCCCAAGGTCTCCAAGGGATGAATTGAACACTGCTACATATCTGATAAGATAGTGAAGGTTACATAGGTTCGGAATAAAACAATAGTTCCCTATGTGAAGTTGGGGAAGAAAATTTGGAATTTAACTTTCACAGCCAAAATACAAGTAAGACTTCACATGCCAAATGATAATACAAAAAGGGCAACAACAAATAAGTAGAATGTAGAACAGTCAAATTTTAATTAAAATGAATGACAAAATCACCATGTTTCTGGGGCAAAGTACAAACTTGTCGTAGTAATTATGTAAAAAAGGATACACTTGTGTGGCCATCTCTCAATGTTTTGTACATGCGATTTTGGCGGATGTCAATGACCTGCAACACAAGTAGTACTTAGATGTCCAACATGGGAAAAGTGAAACAGATGTCCAACATACTTGTGGAAACAGAGAAACTGTTCTACCTTGACATCACCACTATCATCTGCTGCAGCGAGGAACGATGACTTTGAGCTGCAAGCAATCTACAAAACAGAAAGGTTAAGCACACAGAATTAGAATAGATATTGTTTGAAAATATAGTACACCTAGTTGAGGTACCTGAAATATGACCACTTTAGATAGGAGAAATCATAAGAGATTAAAATGTTAAAAGGGAAGATACGTAAACGACAGATAAAAGAAAGGGAAAAGCCTAACGCTTACCCGAATGAACAAATACAGAGTAAATCCAAAATTTCTATTATTAAGCCTGTACAAGGTGGATCTGTCGGACATAACATTTAGACTACAGCCTTAAAACAGATAATTGGGTGCACAATTGCTTAAAAGCAACAAGGGATGTTTCTTCAACCAAGCCCTAAATTTATCGATCTCTTCAAATTTGTCAATGTGGAGATGTGGCACAGTTTATTGCAGAGCTATACACCTATTAGCGTGGTAGTTGAAGCAAAATCATTTTACAGAATGAGATGGAGAGATAAGTAGGGTGTCACTTTCTCCTGGTTTCTGCACCTAGTCCTGAAATTACATCCACAAGTACCACTATTTAGGTTTGAAAAGCAAAGTGATCCATAAAGTTTACACGTTGAACAGGCAGCCACACAGGAAAAAAAAAAAAAAAAACACAAATAAATGGATCAGGTTAAGAGATAAGAATAGTAAACAACTGATACATTTAGCTGAAGTGCTAGGAATGGAAGACCCGAAATACTAACAAGTGCTTGAATAAGAGGCTAGAGGTTAGTAAAGAAAATGCTGAAGATAGCAAGATATTGTATTACCAACTGAACTAAAGACCAGGTATACTCCTGATAACATGACTAATGGAAAATAACAAAAGGAGCACAAGGGCAGATTTTTGAGAAGAGAAGAACAACATAAATTAAGTAGTGCAAATATCCATTCTCGGATGGTAAGTAACTTCCAATGATATGGACAGTGAGACAAAGAAGAAAACATAAGGTTAAAAAAGAAAACAAATAGCAATTGTACCTGATTTATCTCATCCTTGTTGTAATTGTAACTGTGCAACAATTTTGATGCAGTAACCTTGAGATACAGTTAAGCTGGATTAATAACAAAAAAATTGTGCCCACAAGTGATAAAAGAGAATAAGTGGAGAGAAGCCAACTCTAACCAAGTCACAACATCAAATTAAGGGAAAGCATTTCAGTCAGAAAGATATTGGTAAAGGTCTAAAGTAGCCATTTACGAGAACAAGAATCACACAAGAAGCAGTAAATTAAACAAGTTACAGAAGCACGGGAAAGTAATGCTGGAACCATAAAGCATTACCATATTCACATCAAAGCATTTGACTTCACTTTCCAATGAGACATAAACAACATCTTCATTTCCTGCACCATGGATACCATGTTTGAGATTGACGACTCTCATGAATTTCAAATTATGCTATCAATGCCAGCGGAACGTTATATCAATAGTAACTCAATTCTCAGCAACTGTCGTAACATAGCATATTATTTTATCAAAAAGCAGCAGCAGATGTTTTCAGTTGGTATGTTCTTTGTTAGTGTTAAAGAGTATTAGAGTTGGAATATTGGAAGTTCTTAAGTTAGAGAGTCTATGCCATTTATTATCGTTTCTCTTCTTTTTTTAAAAAGAATATGGTGTATGTATATTATTTTTTTGATCAGGTAAACGTATTTCATTCCCAAACCCCACTGTATGGGAATCCACTGGGTAGGTTGTTGTTATTGTTGTTGTAAACGTATTTCATTCATTAACAAGGCCAAAAAACTGGCCATATACAAGGGTTTAAAAAAAGGTGAGGAATCTACAAAAGGACATGATTCTTTACAAACTCCACCCAATCATCTATACAACAAGGGACTTTATGGATGCACCAAAAGAAAATAAGCGACCGTAGACTACCCCTCAAATGAGAAAAATTCGACTCTACCCCCTCAAAAGTTCTTCTATTTCTCTCTTTCCAGACAACCCGCATCAACGTGAGAGGAACCACATTCCATGCCCTACGTCTTCTCCTCCTCCACCCGCTCCTCCAGCAAGACATCAGTTCTTTCATAGGTTTTAGCATTGCCCAAGAGATTCCAAACCACCTAAACATATCCCACCATAATCTCATGGCAAAACCACAATGTAGAAGATGATGATCTACGTCCTCGCCCGTCTCCTTACACATGTAACGCCGGTTGACACAGACAATCTTCCGCTTTCTAAGATTTTCAGTCGTCAAGATCACCCCTCTAGCAGCAAGCCAAGAGAAGAAACACACCTTTCTCAGCACCTGAGTTATCCAAATTGCAGTATACAGAAACACAACATCTTCCCTAATAAAAAGTTTTTGGTAAAAAGATTTGACAGCGAAAGGCCCATTATTCCCCAAACTCCACCACCAAACATCGGGGTTATCAATGGTAGTAACTTGCTTGTATAGAAGGGCCAACAATCTTTGAAACTCTGTCACCTCCCAATCTTGGAAATTCCTTCTAAATCTTAATTTCCAAGAGCTTTCTCCACCTTGTGTCCCCTTAATATGCTGGACCGTTGAGTCTCCTTGTCAAGAAACTCTAAACAAACTCTGAAACTCATCTTTCAGAACAAAATCCCCACACCACCTGTGCTCCCAAAAAAAGATTTTGTTCCCATCTCCAACCTTGAATGAGATGATTGCATTAAAAACATCCCATCCCTTGCTTGACGCAGACAATTAGGTGTCTTGCACTCATCAATTATCAAGTCATCAGTACAGTTTATTCTTGTTCATATTTCTCACAGGTATCAGAGATTTTACGATCATACTAGGAACTTAAGTAGAGGCTCTAACACCATAGTAGAGACCTCACTAGCTTTTATTTCTTAGCTTTAATAGCTTTACTATCCCTATCGCCTTCCCATGACCGTTCAACAATACCATGATTATTCTTGGTAAAAATTCCAGTAACACTACACCTCATTCGAGGCAAATGTTTTGGCGACATCATGCCTCTTCACGGTTGTCATTCTGACCGCAATGCGCATATTTCTCGTTACTATACTGGTGACAACACAACTCTTATCCAGTGGCTTCTTTTGGCTACACCACACCCTTTTTGGCGACTGTTGTGGCGGCAGTGCGGCAAAACCATTTTCAACCACTTATATTCCATCAGTTTTCTGTGTGATCTTCAGGCAAATTTATGGCGTCTTTCTCCTGCAATGCTCTGGAGACTCCTTACTTTTTTATATTTTTAAAATAAGCACATTTGGTTTCACACCTTGAGTTGAAGGAGAAAGTTAGTACGTGAAAGTGCTAGCATTGGAATACCAGGGTTAGAACATTAGAACTGCAAGCTTCTGAGTTGGGTATTCTGTCTCATTGAAGTATACAATATATTTATTTGACACCTTCAAATAGGTGTCAATTATATTCATCGAATTATCAAATCACTACATGTTTTTATCTGTGGTGTCCAGGTCAACTTTCGCGCAACTCGACTAATTCCACGCAACTGCCACCTCCCACCAGCAACAGGTAAGGTAACTCTGCCCACTAAGGCTCGAACATATAGGAAGAAATCACCTAGTGCTTTGGTCTCTTCTGGGCAAATCATTACATCTTTCTTTTACCATATTTCACGTATATATATATATATATATATATATATATATATATGTATGAAACTATTTTATCCTGACAGTCTTAATTTTATCCATATGACATTATTTGCGCATATGATGCCCTTTTTTTTTTTGATAACCGAAGTGTCTGGGCCAGCTTTCGCGCAGCTCGACTAAATCCACAGGATACCTGCCACCTCCCAACAGCAACAGATATCAGGTAACTCTGTCCACCAAGGCTAGGACAGATGGAAAGAATCACCTCTCTGCTGAGATTCAAACCTGAGACCTCAGATTTTCAACCGACGTCATTGACCACTAGGCATTTTCTGAAAATTTTTATCATCCAACAGACTATTTAAAAAGAGAATGAAGACACTGTTGTCTCCCAAATACAGCCTAAATATTTTATTCAATCACACAACACCAATTAAATAAGAAGAGCAGTGAAGAAAAAAAAAAAAAAGAAGTTGGAATTTGACAAACCTGGCTTGAAACATAATGATGAAATTGGGTTCCCATTTCCAACATCCATAGTAAAGATTGTATGTTTGCATCTCAAATCGAACCAGCAGACACAACCATCCTAATACTTCCCAATAAATATCAGCAAATAAATAATAGTACTAAATACTCAAGGCATATGGTTCATGTGGGTGCCTGCCAAATTAATCAAAAAGGTGAGATATAATAAGGAAAAGGGTGCACCTCAGCTGCGGTGGCAATAAAACCAGGGCGGTTTAGGGAGGCGATACAGCAGGTGGCGCTGCCTTTGTGACCCTTCAGCTGTCTTGCTTCCTCCATTCTTTTTTTCTTCTGTTTTAGTACTCGTTTTTATTTTACTTTTCTGGGCATGAAACGATGTCGTTTTTTTAATTTTAAACAACGATGTCCTATGGTTTATTAGGAGTACTATTTAAGGAAAAAAAAACAGATAAAAATGATGTATTAGTCGTGATTAACCCACACTCTTATACAAAAATACATCCTATTCACTTATTAGCGTGATGCATGCAAGAAATAAGTATTAGTATTGCTAGTAGAAACCAAAATAAATTTTTAAGGGAGGAATCACTACAAGAAAATAATTTCGGATGGGATGATAGGAAAAGATGGAATTACATAAATCTTAGATATGAGTAACTTGTAATTTACTTATTAAACACATTTTAGGTGACACAATATTTGTTTGTCATATGAATAATGTTGAACAGTAGAAATGTTAATGTGAAGCTCAAATAATTGAGATCCTCATATGGATCGATGTCACGGATATTGCAAGCATTATTCACTTGTAAAATAAATTGTGAGTTTTAGTGTCAAAACTTAGTCTAAGGCATCCTGATAAGTATGATTAGCAGTCCGTTTAGAACATGTATATATCAGAATTAGTTCACTAAATTGGTGAAAGATACATAATTCATTATTCATAACTTACTGTTGGGAATGAGTCATGTAAAGTCATGCATTTGTATAACAGTTTGACTAATCACGTATACAAATCTTTTCAATTATCGAGACACGATAGGTATACAAGACAAACAATTTGACTTGTGTAAAGAATCATCCGGATGGAAATTGTTTTGGAAGTTCATTAATTTTCTTTGAGCTCAACATGTATTTTCACAATTTACTATTCTCGACAAAGTTCTTAATCCTTATCGTGACTCTATTTGTTTCATTATAATTGAAAATAAGAAGATTACATACAGTCTTCTCCTTAATATAACTTCCTTCAAAGTAAACTGTACTCCACGATCTTGGCCATCCATTTATTCTACTGATTTAATTTGATATATCTTTCTCAAACAATAGTCAATGAATCAGAACCGACCCCAACATAATTCATGTGGTACTATATTTTAAAGAATAGTAACAATGATAAATCATGGCCGACTTTTCAGTTATATATTTGGAAATCACAATGTTACACCTGTAGCTTCAAGCAAAAGGAATACCAATTCCTAAAGCCAATGCGATTGGATTACTGAAAGTACAACAAGAAGATGTGACAAACATGACAGAGGGCGGGTCAAATAGAAAGACCGGCATGCTTAGCTGTCAAGCTTCTAAAGAAAGAATACATTTAATACTTTAGACAAATCTATATTGAACTATATAGGAACACAAGTTCAAATATAGTATGTCCGTTTTTGGGCTCATAGTGACATAATTTAGAACACAATTTTATGAAGTTTGTTGAGCTAAAGCAGACAATGCGTACCAATGACTTGGGTGATAACAAGAGGAAGAAATTGAAGCTTCAAACAAATTGTTCAATTCTGCAGTAACTATGTTCATTTTGATAGCATTTTTATCCCATTCTTGACAAATATTTACATTCAACTGAATCCAAATTAGAACTTTGATCAAATATCTCATTTGGGATTCCAAAACCCACTACCAAAGTACAGTTTTCTCTTACTTCTTAAGAAAAAAGAGTTTGCCCTGTTCCTAGTTTAATATACATAAGACTGCAACTAAAAACTCAACAATGTGAGTCAAGAAGCAGCAAAAAATGGATCAAAAGGCTAACTTTACTTTTCTTATAGGAAAAAAAGGAGAAAAATTCACAATGAACTTTATGCTTTTACTGTGGAAGCAACAGTATGAGCCCACCATTTGAGACTATGTTTGATGTCAATTTCATTGCTTGTTTCAGGTACTTTCCAATTCATCAATGGGTTCATTTTCTTTTTCCTTTCAAGAACTCCCCATGCTTCAGAAAGATAAGGCCTAGCTCTTGACTGATCAGATTTCTCAAAAATATTCACTTTTTGACTTTGTTGATCATCATCATTGTCACTGTTTTTGCCAAATTTCTGTAAACCTGGAATAATCTCAACCAAACTTGAATTTACATCTTCTTCTGAGAATTCAAATCCAAGATCCATAAACCCTTTTAACTCCTCATATTCTAGCTCTGATAAGCTCTTGCTAAGACCCTTTTTGGATCTTCTTGTTCTTCTCCTTTCACTTCTTCTACCCTTTACTTTCTTTGATTCCGCATTTTTACTAAAGGGTCGAAAATGGGTTGCTGGTAAAACTGAATCTGGCGAAAAAGAATCAGAATTGTAGCTCAAATCATCACATTGTGACTCTATTTGGATTTCTAGTTTTGGTGAATCATATACAGTGTTTGGTGAATTTTCTTGAATTTTGTCATCTGGGGTTTTTTGATAATTTGATGAAGGAATTGGATTTGAATGTTTATTGAGGATTTCAAGCTTGAACCAACATGAATCGAAGAGGGTAAGAACAGCCTCGAGGTCCATTAATAGAGGCCGAAAGAAACTTGGAAAAGTATTAATTAAACACAAGTTTTTTTTGTGGAAAATATTTATGGAGAAGTAAGCTGTGTGTGTATATATATTGATCCTGGTAACCATAACACCCTTCTTTGTCAATTATATTACAAAAATGCTTCAAACTTTGTTTGTTTACACGTTTTGCAGAGTCAGCTGGAGTATTATTTTATTTGGAATTAGAAAAATGTCACTGTACTTAAAAGTGTAATTTCACACGATTGTTGTCTTAGATGACAAAACTCAAAAGTTCGTAAGATCTCCATATTTAGTAGACGTTTGATCATAAAAATTAAAATATTTTGGAGTTGAGGTTAGAGTTAAAGTTCAAGTTGGAGCTAGAGTTGTGTTTGGTCAAGAAAATAAATTAGAGTTTTTTTTGACTTTTTGTGAGAGAAATATGAGTTACTTGTTTTCACTTTTCAAAAAAAAAATTCACTAAAGTGAAAAAAAAATTATGGCCAAACAACACAAATTTTCACTTTTTTCACTAAATTGAAATAATTTTTTGGAAAAAAGTAAAAATTATTCATGACCAAACGGCCCCTTAGTTCGACATTTATCTTCTTTCGAGTTACTGTAGGGGTGTCATGAGAAAGTTCTAAGGTTTGGGGTATTTTGGTCGGAAATAAGTTAAACAACAACAACATATCCAGTGTATTCCCACAGAATGGGGTCTGAGGAGGTTAAAGTATAAGCAGTCCATACCACTACCTCCGAAGAAGTAGAGAGGTTGTTTCCAATAGACCCCCGGCTCAGGATAGAAAAACAGTATACAAAGACATAATAAAACATAAAACAAGATGAAATAACACATACATAAAGAAAAACAGAAACAAGACACACATAAAATAGTACTATACATGATCTAACTGAGAGCACCCAAACCCCACGAACAATGAACTCCAAGATACGTGCAAAGCACTGCGGCTACTAACCTGGCTACAACCAAGCAACCCTATCTATTAGCTAGGCCTCAATCCAATGAACTAGCCCTCTACCCTAATTTGTGTCCCCCACACCTTCCTATCTAGGGTCATGTCCTCTATAAGTTGCAACTGCTTCATGTCATGTTTAATCACCTCCCTCCAATACTTCTTCGGCCTACCTCTACCCCGCCTGAAACCATCCATAGCCAACCTCTCACACCTCTGAACTAGGGCATCCATGCCCCTCCTCATCACAAAACCATCTCAACCTCCCTTTCCGCATCTTGTCTCCACCGAAGCCACTTCCACCTTCTCCCAAATAGTCTCATTTCTGACCCTATCTCCCCTAGTAAGTCCACACATCTAATGCAACATCCTCATTTTCGCCACCTTCAACTTTTGGATGTGGGAGTTCTTGACTTGCCAACACTCCGCTTCATACAACATGGCCGGTCTGACTGTCATTCTATAGAACTTACCTTTAAGCTTAGGAGGCATCTTCTTATCACACAGAACTCCAGAGGCGAGCCTCCATTTCATCCACCCTGCCCCAATACAGTATGTGACATCCTCATCAATCTCTCCATTCCCCTGAATCATAGACCCAAGATGCTTAAAATTATCCCCCTTTCAAATAGCCTGGGAATCTAGCTTCACTACCACTTCATCCTCATGCGTCAAATCACTGAACTTGCACTCCAAGTATTCCGTCTTGGTCCTGCTCAACCTGAACCCTTTAGACTCCAGGGATTTTCTCTAAACCTCTAATTTATCATTAACACCTCCCCGAGTCTCATCAGTTAGAACTACATCATCCGTAAATAACATACACCAAGGCAACCAAGGCACCTCTCCTTGAATATGCTGCGTCAAAACATCTATCACCAAGGCGAATAAAAACATACTAAGAGTTGATCCTTGATGCAACCCTGTCAAAACTGGAAAATGCTCTGAATCTCCTCCCACCGTCCTCACACGAGTCTTCGCTCTATCGTACATGTCCTTCATCGATCTGTTGTACGTCACGGGGACACCTATAGCCTCCAAGCACCTCCAAAGAACCTCCCTAGGGACTTTATTGTACGCCTTCTCTAGGTCGATGATACCATGTGTAAGTCATTCTTCCTCTCCCTATACTGCTCCACTAATCTCCTCACAAGGTGAGTTGCCTCTGTCGTCGAGCGACCTTGCATAAATCCAAACTGGTTCTCAAAAATAGACGCGATCTTCCTCAAACTCAGTTCGACCACCTTCTCCCATACCTTCATAGTGTAACTCAACAACTTAATACCCTTATAGTTGTACTCAACAACTTAATACTCCTATAGTTGTTCCAACTCTGAATGTTACCCTTGTTCTTGTATAAAGGAATCATCGTACTCCATCTCCAAGCCTAGGGCATCTTAGCCATCCTGAAAATGTCGTTAAATATGGGATAAAAATAACATCATAATCCGGGATAACTAAACCCGGAATGAGTTATCTCATGCATGTTATCTCAATCAAACATGGGATAAACTTATCCTAAAATTAATCCCGAAATTAGCTACCCTTATCCCTTATACCAAACGACCCTAAGTGTCCTCTTCGATTAAAATGGGGATTTGTTAAGTGTGCACGGCGGTAAGAAGCGTTAAATTTGTCTAATAAAAATTTAAAATATTTTTATTTGATTTTGTTTATGATGTTACACGAATTATCTTATATATATCTTGTAAATATTTTGATCATTTACTCGGTTTAGGCAAATTATACCAGTAGGCAGTATGAGCCGTTTTACTCAGATAATCACCAAACTTCAACTAAGGAGTTCAGTAGCATCTGGTTCAAAAAGTTGGAGAGTTTTTTTGTGTTTTTTTTTTGGGTCAAACCGTCAAAGTTCTATCAGTTTCTCCAAAAATTATTTTAACCAAATATTGAAAAAGAAAAGCTTATACTCCCTCCATTTCAAAAAGAATAACCTATTTTTCTTTTTATTATGTTTCAAAAAAAATAATCTTTTTCTTTTTTAATAATATTTTAATTTCAATTTTTCACGTGGCATGTTTAAGACCACAAGATTAAAGGATATTTTGATGCATTTAATATAACTTTAATTTATGACCACATGATTTAAAAGTTTTCTTTATTTTCTTAAACTCTATATCAAATCAAATTAGGTTATTCGTTTTGAAACGAGGGAGTAGTTTTTATCATTATCTCTAGTGAAAAGAATTTTACAACAATATTTTATTTGACGCTGGAAGACAATTGTTTAAATGGGAAAGCGTGCATATAAAGTTTGACATTAACAATCCTTAGATTTATGAGTAAATTTCATTTGACACTAATTTGATATGTTTTAGTTAAGCACTTAACCATTTGTTTCTCTTAGACGTTTTTTATTTAAATTCTAGATTAGCTTTTACGCCTGTTCTCAAGCGTCCATACTAAATAAGTTAATCACATAAAATATATCATCTCTTTTAATTATATAAATTAACATTACTTGAAATAAATTTAAAATTATACGACTTATTGAAACTAATTCATATAATTAAACAAAATTATATATTTTAAAATAATTAACTTATCTATATAATATATATTTAAAAACACAAACAAAACCTTTTTCAAAATATAAATCAGAAGTATTTAATAAAAATAATTTATTATGTATATATTCAATCGAAACAAATCGTAATTTAAACATCTAGATAAAACATAGTGAGAGGTTGGGAAAATGGAGGATGATGATGCGGCTTAAAAGGTAAAGTAAATGATTGCGTGTGGTACTGATTACTGAAATGTCACTCTCAATAAGATGCCCTTACCACAAAGGTTGTGATGAGTGTGATACTGAAACATGGCTAAATTTAGGCCTCACTTATTGCGGTGTGACATGGCCTATTGCCAAACAGGCAAACACCAAACTCAAACTATCATGCTAGTGAAATTACACCTTAAATACAATGATGACTTTTTCATTCTCCTTTTGGTAGTAATATAGCCTGTTTGGTCAAGTTTATTTTTTCTTAAAAATATTTATTTTTTTTTAAAAATGTTTATTTTAAAAAATTGAGGTATTTGGCCAAGTTTATGGAAGAAAATAAATATTTTTGGGGAGTAAAAAAAGTAATTTTTCATAAGCTAAAAAAAGTAGTTTCTCTCTAAAAGCTCTTTTGAAAAAAGTACTTATGAGAAAAATATACTTAAAAATACTTTTAAAAATTTGGTCAAATACTAATTGCTGCTCAAAAGTGCTTTTTTAGTTGTATTGGTCAAACACAAATTGCTTCTCATCAAAAGTGTTTTTTTGAAAAACACTTTTGAAAAAAATACTTCTAAAAATAAATTGATTTTAGAAGCTTGACCAAATAGGCTACTAGTACTAGTAATAGATAATCATTGCAGCCTTGCAGGGCATCAATCCAACTATACAAAAAGGGTAAAGTTTCACTTTCTATTGCTCTAGACCTTAATGATTCTTTACTTCCAATCAAGAACAAATCATGCAGCTTTATTAATTAAGTTCTTAAACATCCCATTAATTCAGATAAGTTTGATTAGATTAATCTTGACATAATCTTTAGGTACTCCCACCGTCTTATTTTAGTTGGTCATCTTATTAAAAATAAATATCTCATATTAATTGATCACTTACTAAATCAAGATAGAATTAATTTATTTTTTCCCATTTTACTCTTACAATTAATTATAATTCTAATGTCCATTCCTGTGCCCAATGAATATATCATTGATATGGATAAAGGATAAAATAGTAAAAATCATCACTTCATCTATGATTTTTTAATCACCGTATAGAATGGAATGTGTCCAATTAAAATGGGATGGAGGGGGTAATTGATAATGACTCAGATACCGATGCCTAGAATTTTCTTGCGTAAACAAGTGCACTTTCTTATTGCCAAAATTTCCAAAATGTGCATTACGTAGCTTCCTTTGATGATCAAAGCAACATGTCAAACGATGAATATCATGGCAACCCTGCAACTACATTAAACTAGACAGTTTGTTAGATGTATATATCACAAAGTTGTCATCAATCACAAAGCGTAAATGCACACCTATTTGAACGTTGACGGTTATAATGAGTTTGAGAGCTTTTATTAGTGAAACTCTTGCAAAAGAAGAATACGAGCTGGTTCTTAATTTGTCAAGTATGGGACCAAAAAAAAGGGAAAAAGGAAAGGAAGATAAAGGAATCCGATTAACATAATAAAGAAAAGGAAAAGTGGTAAAGAAAACAAGGAAAGAAAGAAGAACCAGACTAGAGTAAAGAAGAAGAAAAATCAGGCGTTAAAAGGGAAAAGGAAAAGAAAACAAGAAAAGGGGGGAAAAAAGGGAAAAGCAAAACAAGGAAAGAAAATAAAGGAATCCAGCATGAATTTTTAAAAAGGGCAAAAATCATCTTTGAATGCTTGCTTTAAAAGAAAACTGAGGGGTTTTCTAATAAAGTAATCAAATCGTATTAACTAGTGAACGTCACAGTTGTTGCTTAAGTGTGGTTAAGAACCAACCAGCAAACAAAAAAATGTGTACTTTCAAGAGGGTGGCTTAGTAAACACAGAAATTAAAGAGAAAAAAACATAAAATCACCATTAAAGTTATCTCAATTTTTTTAAAAGATACTTTAAATTTGCGAGTATCTTGTTACCTCACAAAACTTATAAAGACCATTTTAATTACACACTTTTGATCGATTTTCTCATCAACCTTGGCCTATAAATCAGCGTGTTGGACACTTTCCTTTTAATTAATTAATTTAATTAAATCATTAATAATTAATTTAATTATACATTAACTTTAATTTGTCAGAAAAAGAAAATTATATGAAAATTTATTAAAGATAAAGTGAAAAATTTGCTCTCGTGGGATTCAATCTCTTTCATCCCACTTTCCTCTTCAAATCTGACTTTCAGAAATCGATCGCTATTCGGTGGTCATATAAGCATCTGTCAAGATCTAGAAACTCCAAAATCTAATTCTTCATCAATATACGTCTTCTAATTTTGTATAATTTAAAGAAGGTGAATTAAAATGGATAAAATCAATTAGTAACATCAAGGGAAGCTATCAACTCAACCATGATATGGAGCTACGAAGCTCTTCAATAGACGAAGGAAATGAAAAGCTTGAGTTTTGCCTTCAATGGCTATTTTAGTACGGTTAGGAAGAAAATAATGGATGAAAGTGGACTCAAAATAAACACATGGGTCCCATCAAAACGTTTTTTTCTTGACAAAATCATTTATACGTGGCATTTTTTATTTATTGTTGCACACATGTCATTTGTTTTAATATAAACATAGGGTGAAAATCAGTTAAAGAAGTCTATTTATAAAGGTCTTTATAAATTTTGTGGGGTAATATAACACTCATAAACTTTTTTGAGTGTCTTTTAACAAATTTGAGACAATTTCAATAGTGATTTTATGTCTTTTTTCAAAATAAAATAAAGAAAGAAAAAGTGTTCTTTACTCTTTTCACTCGAATTGGGCATATAAAATAGTTTTGCTGATGCTGAAATCAGAAACTTCCAATTTTCCTTTTCTTTGCATCTCTCAAGCCATGTGAAGGGCAGTTCAGTAAATGAAATCACCTGCTACACCAATAATCATTGGGAAATCAACTACCAAAAATCTCACGTGCCAAATAGTAAAACGCACGTGGCTGTTAATTACTAAAGTATAGTGTAGATTTAGCCACATAACGAATCTAGATTAAAGTTTAAAATAATGATTCCGTGTTTCCATACACGCAATGGCAATGATATAACCTATGGCTCTGCCGACCATTATCTTTGTAAATATAAAATTTATGTTTAATTAGTTTTTAATCTATCTGTATTTCTGGTGTTTTTACTGGTGCTTCAAGCCTTTGTTTTTTCTTGTTAAAATAAATAAACACTTCAACACCCGCAACTTTGAAAGGATGATAGAGTTGGTTGAGCAGATGATCACTCAAATAAAGAATTTCAGGTTCGAAGCCTTGCATGCTTTCTCAATTGGTGTCGACAGGCTTATGCATAAGGCTTGCTAGTACAATTTACCTCTCATTTATAATTTGCAGACTACTACATTTACAGTAAGCAAACGAAATTTATCTTGTGCGCGCTAAAAAATGGAGCGACCGCGAATTCATTTGTCAACTAAAACAAATGCTTCGATTAACTCGGATGGGAAAAAGAGTAGAGAAAGAACAGAGAAATCAAAACCTAAGAGGGAAGTATAATGGTATAACACGCTTCCTATTATTTATATTTCTTTAAAAAATTAATATATATATATATAGTTTCTTGCCTCCCCTCTTCACAAATGTTTTGGCCGGTTCGCCACTCTTATATATTTTGAATTTGTAGTGGAATATTTGGTGTTGGTACGTGTGGTTGTCAATTAATGTTTATAATTATAATATAACAATGAAATTTATGATATCATGATACTACTACTTTAAACTTTTTATGCAATAGTTTGGAGGCTCAAAAAGAAAGGACGGTAGAGGGAAGAGTATGTCAATTGTATAGAATGGAATGGATTAACAAATTTATTTAATAGAGATCAAGTTTGGTAGGACGGAGTTGTTGTTAGCCCAAAATTCACAGTTTACCGATTAAACTTGAGAATAACATACTAAAAAATTTATTATATTTTTAATTTCATATCACTTGATCCAACCAATCATACTTCTACTATATTATATTATTATTGTTGTTGTTATATTGTTACTATTATTATTATTATTATTATTTCAAAACATCATCAGATTTGCTAATACTAGTACTTATTAATCTTTGATACTCCCTCCGTTTCGTTTTAGTTGACTCTATTGCTAAAAATATTTATTTCAATTTAATTGTCCAATTTATGAAACCAAGAAAATTTTATTATGTTCTTCCAATACTAACCCTAGCATTAAATTATTACATAAAATGTATATACTCAAATTTATATTTTCAAAGCATAATTAATAAGGCTAATTTAGTAAAATAAGCTCCTAATAAATATTTTCTTAAGGGGAATGTCAAATTAACAAGGGTCAATTATTTTAAAATAGAGAAAATAGTTATTTATTTTTTGGAATAAGCATATTTTGAGAGGGGTGGGGTGGGGGGAGATTGATTTTGCAGGGGACTTGCAATCTTTTTTTTTTTTTGGAAGTTTTCTATCTTTCTTATGAGATATCATCATTTTACTTTTTTGTGAGGGTTGATTTGTCAGGGAGAATTAGTTTTGTAGGTCACATACAATTTAATTTTTTTTTAGTTTCACGTCTTTTTTATGAGAGATTTTTATTTTTATGTATTAAATATTTGAAAAGATCATTTTTCTTTATTCATTTTGTAAGGGGACAAACTAATATTTGAATTATAAAAATATTTGCAGGAATAAGATATTTTTGACTCATTTATGATTTGGCCTTGGCAGATCTGGCTCTCTTCATTTCGATTATCTCCATTTCTCCAAGTTCTTATTTAGATGAGTGACATGTGTTTCATTTTAAAATCGATGATCTAAATTAAATTAACCTAAACAATAGTCTTAATCATAGTTAGAGTAATAAATATTTTCATATATTTATTCCCCAATTTGGTAATTGACCATAATTAAGACATCTGAATTGATTATCTTTTATTAATAACGAAACAACCAACAATTACTTGGGGAAGTTTAAAACTTTTATATTTGAAGTTCGATTTCATGTGCTTTCATTTTTTAGTTATTAAACACGATCGTTTCATGCTAATCTATTTGCAAACTTCTGTTATTCTTTTTGGTATTACGGTATCGTTAGTTGCCGAAGCAAAATATTTTAAATTTTTTTGACAATGATATACATACAATCTACACTGATTATGAGTTTTTCTCTTTACATTTTAGTTGATGTCAAAATTAAATAAGCTTGTCTAAAGAATAAAGCATGAATAAAATATCAAGGATAAAGTCATATCTGTAGAAATTAATAGAACAATTTGTTCAATCTATAGAATAAGATAAGTTGCTGAACTTATAGCATAAAACCATTCTAGTTAAATCATAGAAAGAGAAAAAAAAAAAAAAAAAAGGTAGACGATTTAATTTTTTATTTGAAATTGTTAATTGCAAGATGTTTTGTTATTATTAACAGAAGATAGTAATTCAGCTGCTTAAAAAAATATTCAGCTGCCTTAATTGTGGTCGGTTGCCAATTTTATGGGAATAAATATATGAAAATATTTATTACTCTTAACTATGGTTAAGAACCTCGTTTTAGTTAATTTAATCAAGATCTGATAGTATATTTGAGCATTTTAATATTATTATATTAATATGACTCATATGTATTGAAGCGTCATCATGTTGCTTAAGTTACAAATGCATTTTTTTTTAGCATTAGTTGCTCAAGTTACAAAAAAGAAAAAAACTATTTTCTTTGCAGCATCAATTCTCACGTTACTTTGTCTTAATATGCTGCACCAATATTAGTGGTAGGGAGTGATTTTTTGTTTTCTTATAACTCCTATAACTCATGTGGCCACTTAGTCCTATAACTCATGTGGCCACTCAGTCCTTATAATTCATGTGGCCACTTCACATTTTTCTTCCCATTTCTTTGCATGGATGATTTTCTCACCTATAAATGGTGAGGGTTTTGCATATTTTTCTATGAACAAGAAAAGATAGAGTTCACTGAAGTTAGTAAAAAAGAGAATTTATTAGTTGAAGGGAGGTGTTCTTTTTTGTGGAGCTTTGAACTCAACTCTTGTCCAGAGTTTGTTGAGTTGTACTTTGTGAGAAGGCTGTTGTATCCTGGAGGGGACAAGTCAAGAAGATTACTGCTGGACCGGTGAAGACATTTATTGCAGTGGGCTTGAATCTCCTTAAAGAGAACAAGATATCCGCGCCTCAGCCAAGAAGAAGATATTTTTATTTTCTTCATTTGTATTTTTTCAATTGTAATTTCACCAACAATTTTAAGGAGATTCAATAGAAACAATTGAAAAATCCGCGGATGTCAAGATGAGAGATTTTAACAAGCCATTTCGGTTCAACGGTACACATTTCAAGAGGTGGAAGGGTAAAGTATTTTTCTACTTAAGTCTTCTCAATGTCTCTTATGTGTTAACTGAGAAGAATCCAAATAAAGTAGATAACTTTTCCATGAATGATGATGAACTTATTTCTCTTCAAGAGAAAGTTGAAAAGTATGATGGTGACTCCTACAAGTGTCGGTATTTTTACTTAATTGTTTATCTGATAATTTTTATGATTATTATGATAGAACTAACTCTAATGCAAAGAAAATTTAAAAAATATTGCAGAGTAAGTATGATACCGAGGAGGCTGGAGCGAAAAAATACGTTGCTAGCAGATTTTTTCATTTCCAAATGATGGACAACAAATCAGTGGTAGACCAAGCTCAGGACTTTATAATGATTGTTGGAGAGCTCAGATCTGAGGAAGTCAAAATTGGAGATAACCTTATTGTTTGTAGCATAATAGATAAACTTCCACCTTCTTGGAAGAAGTTTAAAAAAACTATGCGTCATAAACAAAAGGAAACTTCTCTTGATAATTTAATAATGCGAATCCGCATGGAAGAAGAAGCAAGGGGCCAAGATGCACTTTTGCAAACAGAAGAGAACAACATCACACCAAAGGTAAATTTAACTACTTCAAATAATGTTATCCCTAATGCTAACAAAAATACTTCTTTGAAGACTACAAAGAAAAAATTCAAAAAAAATAATGGTAGACATTCCAAGGACATTAATGGTGGAAATAACCAAGCCAAAAATCAACATGTTCAAGAAAAGGGACCGTGCTTTGTCTATGACAAGAGTGGGCATATTGCTCGATTTTGCAAATTTTGAAAACGTGGGCCTACACCTCAGGCAAACGTTACCGAAGAATTATTTGTGGCGGTGATAACAGACATAAACGTGGTGGAGAATGTTGATGGATGGTGGGCTGACTCTGGTGCAAACCGTCATGTCTGCTATGACAAAGACTGGTTTAAAAACTATACTTCTTTTGAGGAGCCCAAAACCATCGTGCTTGGTGATTCTCACACCACTCAAGTGCTTGGAAAGGGAGATGTCGAATTGAATTTCACTTTTGGAAGGATATTGACTTTAAAAGATGTACTTTATACCCCTTCCATGAGAAAACATTTGATGTCTAGTTTTCTTCTTAATAAAGCAGGCTTTTAACAGATTATTAAATATGACCAATATGCAATTGTGAAAAAAATAGAATTTTTGTGGGAAAGGGATATGCTTGTGATGGAATGTTCAAGTTGAATGTTGAACTGAATAAAACTTCTACTTCTATTTATATGCTTTCTTCTATTAATTTTTAGCATGCTCGTTTGTGTCATATTAATAATCGTTATGTGGGAATTATGAGTAGTTTAGGATTAATTCCAATGATCAAAAAGAATTTTGAAAAATGTGAGGCTTGTAGTAAAGACAAAATCACAAAAAGGCCTCATTTTCAAGTTGAAAGAAAAATTGATTTATTAGAATTAGCTCATATTGATATTTGTGAATTTGGAGAAATTTTAACTCGTGGAGAACATAAATATTTTATTACTTTCATTGATGCTTTTTCTAAGTTTACTTATGTTTACTTGATGAAAAATAAAAGTGATGCTTTTGAGAATTTTAAAACTTTTCTCCATGAAGTTGAAAATCAGTTTAATAGAAAATTAAAAATAATAATAAGTGATAGAGGCCTTGAATATGAGTCAAATGAATTCAATTCTTTTGTTAGATCATTGGGTATAATTCATGAAACTACTCCTCCTTATTTGCCTGCATCTAACGGTGTAGTAGAAAGGAAAAATAGAACTTTGAGTGAGTTAACTAATGTCATGTTAATTGAGTCTAGTGCACCTTTAAATTTTTGGGGTGATGCTCTTTTGACTGGTTTTTATGTGTTGAATCGTGTGCCTCATAAAAAGACCAAATTAACACCTTTTGAATTGTGGAAAGGTCACAAGTCAAATTTGAGATATCTAAGAGTTTGGGGTTCCTTAGCCTATGTAAGGTTAATGGATCCTAAAATCTCTAAGTTGGGTAAAAAAGTTACTACTTGTGCTTTTCTTGGTTATGCTTCAAATAGTACAACCTATAAAATTTTTAATCTTGAAGATAATATTATAATAGAATCTGGTGATACTAATTTTCATGAAAATAAATTCCTTTTGATTCTAAAAATAGTGGGGGTCAAAGGATTCAAGAAAATATTTTGACACTACCTAGTTCTTCTACTTCTATTTTAAAAAATAAAGAAAACGATGATTTTGATTAAAGCAGAAGTAAAAGTGCTAGAGTAGAAAAAGATTTTGGTCCTGATTATTATGTTTTTAATGTTGGAGATGACCCTTTCACTTTAAAAGAAGCTTTATCTTCACATAATGCTATTTTTTGGAAAGAGACTGTAAATGATGAAATGGAATCACTAATTTCTAATAAAACTTGGAAACCAGGGAATCGAATTTGGACGAGCCATTTCTGAAAATGGATTAGGAATGTTTGACCAACCAGTTCAGGTCGAGTTCTAACATCAAGTTATAGGCTTAAACACCAATTGTTTGACTGGTCCATTGAAGATTGTACAGGCCCCTAAGCCTCTCGAGCCCAGGCATGCATACATCTTATATCATGATCATGTCAATGCAATCCACACGCCAAATTTCATTTATTTGTTCTATTAAGCACTTCTTTCACGTCATTAGCTTTGAAAAATTGTGTTTCCCTTTATCAGTTCACCCCAAAACCAACCAATATTATACTGTTTGCGGATATTGTTCCCAGCTTCAATTGTAAATATGAATCTTCTAATTTAACATTGATTTACCACCGGGTTGTAAAATAATTGGGTGTAAATGGGTCTTACGAAAAAAGTTAAAACCGGATGGATCAGTTGATAAATATAAGGCTAGACTAGTAGCTAAAGGTTTTAAGCAACTAGAAGGCCTATAATTTTTCATACTTTTTCTCCGGTAACTAGAATTACATCCATTAGACTTTTAATTGTTATTGCTACAATTTTTGATTTACAAATTCATCAAATGGATGTAAAAACTGCTTTTTAAAATGGAGACCTAAATGAAGAGATTTACATGGAACAACTCGAGTGTTTTGTTGAAGCTGGCCAAGAAAGCAAAGTATGTAAACTTACTAAATCCCTATATGGCTTGAAACAGGCACCTAAGCAATGACATAAAAAGTTTGATTCCTGCATGATTGATAATGGCTTTAAAACAAATGAATGTGATAAGTGCATATATCATAAGTCTTGAAATAATTTGCATGTTATTATTTGCCTATATGTTGATGATTTATTGATCTTTGGCTCTAATATGAATGTTATTGGAGAGACTAAAAATATTCTTAGAAGCCATTTTGATATGAAAGATCTTGGTGAGACTAATTTTATTCTAGGAATAAAAATGAACATGTGATGGAATTTTCCTTGAACAGTCACATTATGTTGAGAAAATTTTGAAAAAATATAATTTCCTTGATTGTAAGCATGTTGTAACTCCTTTTGATTCAAGTGTTCATTTGTTTCCTGTTGAAAGTGAAAATGATGTGATAAATCAAAAGAAATATGCTAGCATAATTGAAAGTTTGAGATATGTGACTGATTGCACTAAGCCTGATATTGCATATGCAGTAGGAGTACTTAGCAGGTTTACTAGTAAGCCAGGTAATGAATATTGGCATGCCGTAACGAGAGTTATGAGCAATATAATTGAGACAAAAACTTGTGATTTGTTCTATAAAAAAATATCCTGCTGTACTTGAAGGCTTTTGTGATGCGGATTGAAGAAACACTTTATCAGGTAATTCTTTATCTAATACTGATTATATTTTTACTTTGGGAGGTGTTGCTATTTGTTGGAAATCAAAAAAGCAAACAATTATTGCTAACTCTACCATGGAGGCTGAACTAATTGCTTTAGCTTCAGCTAGTGAGGAAGCAAGAGAGATTTATTATTTCAAATACCTTATTTTGAAAAACCAATTCCTCCTATTTTGATTCATTGTGATAACATCGCTGCGATTGGTAGAGTTCAAAACAATTATTACAACGGTAAATCCAGACCTATAAGGAGAAAACACTGTGATGTGAGATTATATTTGACAAATGGTACCATTAATATTGATTATGTCAAATCTTATGATAATCTTGCAGATCCATTGACTAAGGCCTTAGCAAGAGAAAAGGTCTGGAGCACGTCGAGGGGGAAGGGATTGAAGCGGATAAATTCTTGAGTTATATGTGATGAAACCCAACCTGGGGACTAGAGATCCTATAACCAGGTTCAATGAAAAAAACAAATCACATGATGACTTGTTGTGAAAAAAGTACTATTTTTTATCCCTCCCTATGATGTGAGTGCATTTTTTTGTAAAGATTTGTGAGGTTGAGTTTAAAAAACTCTTAATGATAATCTGTAGCTCGTATGAGTAGGGTGTTAAAATTATAGGAGCACTCTCGACAGATTTCACTTATGTGAGTGTGGAAGGAGGCCGCTTCCTATGAGAACTAGGCTCATTCTCAAAGACACTCATGAAATCGGGATAGCACAAGGCCGCAATGTGCTGGCTATAAAGCTCATGTCAACACCTTGACTATTATGTGTAAGCAGTGACTTTTTATTTCCCTAAAGCTATCATAATTCAAGTCTCAAACAACTACGACTCGGGAGTAAAAATTATTGTTTTACTAATTGGGGGTTCAATGCAGAGCACACCTTCATTATGCATGATAGTCTTCCTTCAGCTAGTAGACTCTCTTATTAATATTAAAATGAGAGGGGGATTGATAGTGTATTTGAGCATTTTAATATTATTATATTAATATGACTCATATGTATTGAAGTGTCATCATGTTACTTAAGTTACAAATGCATTTCTTTTTAGCATTAGTTGCTCAAGTTACAAAAAAGAAAAAAACTATTTTCTTTGCAGCATCAATTCTCACGTTATTTAGTCTTAATATGCTGAACCAACGTTAGTGGCAGGGAGTGACTTTTTTTTTTTCTTGTAACTCCTATAACTCATATCGCCACTTAGTCCTATAACTCATGTGGCCACTTAGTCCTTATAACTCATGTGGCCGCTTCACATTTTTCTTCCTATTTTTTTTTGCATAGATGATTTCGTCACCTATAAATGATGAAGGTTTTGCATATTTTTCTATGAACAAAAAAAGATGGAGTTTACTAAAGTTAGTAAAAAAGAGAGTTTATTAGTTGAGTTAGTAAAAAAAAGAGTTTATTAGTTGAAGGAAAGTGTTCTTTTTTATGGAGCTTTGAACTCAATTCTTGTCCAGAGTTTGTTAAGTTGTACTTTGTGAGAAGGTTGTTATATCCTGGAGGGGACAAGTCAAGAAGATTACTGCTGGACCGATAAAAATATTTGTTGTAGTGAACTTGAATCTCCTTAAAGAGAGTGAGATTTTTATTTTTTTCAATTATAATATCATTGATTTTAAAATGAAACACATGTTACTCATCCAAGTAAGAACTTGGGAAAATGAAGATAATAAGAAATGGAGAAGAGTCAAATCTGACCTTGGCCTGCATATTTATTTCTTGAGGAAAAAAATATGTACACGTATTACATATGGACTCATTCTTCTCCATTTCTTGGTACATATGACATATCTAACTTCAATTCTATCCACATTACCACTTGCATCGACTAGTTCAATGCAAATTCCAAAAACACACTACTAATTTACAAACTATTTTCTTTTGAAGAAAAGGACTTTGCTTTGATCCTATATTGACATTGCAACTTCTAGCTCAACAATGTGAATCAAGAAGCTAAAAAAAATAGGACCAAAATTGATGCTAACTTCTCCTTCCTTTTGAATTTTTGTAGCGGGAGAAGAAAAAAAGAGTTTAAGCTGTGAAAATAACCTCTTGCATAAATGTAGAATAAGATGGCTTAGAATAGAGCGGGAGTTTTGGTGTATCATACTGTCCTTTTAGCCTTTGTTCTGTTGTTTAACAGTGGAAGCAACAGTATGAGCCCACCATTTTAGACTATGTTTGATGTCAATTTCATTGCTGGTGTTTGGTACTTTCCAATTCATCAATGGATTCATTTTCTTCTTCTTTTCAAGAACTCCCCATGCTTCAGAAAGATAAGGCCTAGCTCTTGACTTATCAGATTTCTCAAAAATGTTCACTTTTTTACGTTGATCATCATCATCATCATCACTTTCCCTGTTTTTGCGCAATTTCTGTAAACCTGGAATAATCTCAACCAAACTAGAATTTGCATCTTCTTCTGAGAATTGAAATCCAAGGTCCATAAACCCTTTTAGCTCCTCATATTCTAGCTCAGATAAGCTCTTGCTTAGACTCTTTTTGGTTCTTCTTGTTCGTCTTCTCTTTTCCCTTCTTCTTCCCTTTACTTTCTCTGATTCTGCCTTCATAGTATCCGGCTGAAAATGGGTTGCTGGTAGAACTGAATCCGGAGAGAACGAATCTGAATTATAGCTCATATCATCACTTTGTGATCCTAGTTGGATTTCTAAAAGTAGTGAATCTTTTTCACTACTTTCAAGTGAATTTTCTTGAATTTTGTCATCTGGGGTTTGATTTGAATGTTTATTGAGGATTTCGAGATTGAACCAACATGAATCGAAGAGGGAAAGAACAGCCTCGAGGTCCATTAATAGAGGCTGATCAAGGAAAATTGAGAACTAGACGTTTATGGGGAAGTTGAAGCTTAGAGAGGAGGATTTAGTTACGTGTGAGTATATATATATATTGATCTTGTTCACCAAATTGCCCTTCTTAGTTGCTTATAATACCAAAATACTTCAACGTTGATTGTTTACACGTTTTCTAGTGTGTACTGTACTACTTAATTTATTTGGAATATGTTGTTGTGCTTATCAAATTAGTCGTACCAAAGACTCCTTCGTTGATTATAGAGAAACTGACAAAAGACGGATACTCTCTGGGTTGTTTCGTAGGTGGAATCGGATAGATAAAGATATTTTTTGAATTTGAGATAATATATGAGATTCGTTATCTTATCTTTTATATGAGATAACTAATCTTAATATTTTAATACATCTCATGAAATTATTATCTCTTATTCATGATCAAATAAGAAATAAAATAATTTTATATTTTATTCGGAGATTATTGTTATCTTTTATCTCGTATATCAAATGAACCCTCTAGGTTTGGTTACACTTACACCCTTCTATAATTTGTTCAAACTATTTTAGATGCTTTAAGTATGACGTTCGTACATGATATAGTTGAGATTTAAAAACAAAATATTTTCAAGTTGAAAAAAAAGATATTTGCAAGTTGAAGTTGAAATAATGAATCAATTTAATAAACAAATAGTTATTTTTCTGTGAAGTTTGATTTAGTTATCTCAATTGGTAAGATGTGGTTACGAAATTTAAAGGACAACACACTTTTAAATTTTGAATGGCTCTAGTAAAATTTACGAAGATGATTTAGTGAATTGCTTCATTTCAAAAAGTAAGACAATGGAATATATGGAGGGTGATGATGTGGCCTTAAAGGGAGAGTATATGATTGCGTGTGGTATGAAAATATGACTTCTTTTCAATCTCATTAAGATGCCCCAAGGTTGAGACTTGTGACTTGTGAGGATGATAGTATGCTAAAACATGGAAAAATAATTATTGAAAGACTAAATGGGGTGTGACATGACCAAGGAGATGAGGGAAGCACCAAACTCAAAACCATCATATTGTGAAATGACACCAGAACATTTAAATGATTTACAACCACACAAATATCTATAACTCATTTTAGACCACAAGTTTCAAAAGTCTTCCTTTATTTCTTAAACTCCGTGCCAAATCAAAGTACATCACATAAATTGGGACGGAGGGAGTACTTCATTCGTTTTGATACTTTTACTAAAATAGTTATTTCAATTTGTATTTTTCTTTCAATATTACTTCTACTATTAAATGACTATGAGCCCGTTTGGATAGGATTAAAAAAATAGCTTTTTAGCTTAAGTGATTAAAAGTTTAAAATAAGTGCTTATACATTAAGCAGATAAGTGTTTGGATAAAAGTGCTGAAACTAAAAAAAAAAAATTGTTGATGTGTTTGGTAAACAAGTGTTGTTAAGCATTTTTTGTTGTCAAAATGACTTAAATGTCCTTAAAGCTGCTAACACCATAAATAAGTTGAATTATATATAATTTTTAATTCTAATAATTCAAAAATAGTTTCTATTTATATGCACTTTCAACGTAAGTGATTATATGTGAGGTTAATCTATAAATATAAGTTACTTTTTTATTTTTAAATGTTAAAAAATAAAAAATTTAGGACATCTTTTATATAAATATAGTATTATATTATAATATTGCAAGTTTGTAACAATTTGGCTATGTTAAAAAATATGTTATTGAAATATTGTTATGGCTATTACTATTACAATGGTTTATATCGTTAAATAACTAGACAAATCAGCAGTACAAGCGGCTACATAAAGTTCTTTCAATAATGGATGATGAGAGATCATTCTCAAGAAGCTAATCTAATCTCAAAAATGAATATATTTAAATAAATTCAGATATAAATTCGCTGAAAACAAAGGAGAAAGATGAAGACGATGTAGGGAAGAGACGAAGAGAAGTGACAAAGAGAAAAAAAAAAAAGAAAAATCATATATTTAAGGGCTATAAATTCAGGGTATTGTTGAAATTGGAGGAAAATATAAGGGATAAAAAAATAAATATTTTGATCAAACTTAAAAGAATTTTAATCTTAAAAAAAAAAACTGGGGGTACCCAACTTCTCACTTTTTGTTTTTTTTAATCAGCTTTTAGCTTTTTTTAAATACTTTTAAATTTTACCAAACACCCAAAAAAGCTAAAAAGGAGATTAAAATCTGATTTGACCAGATTTTAATCGTATCCAAACGGGCTCTATATAAAGTATTATTTCATTCATTCATTTTTATTTGTCACATTTTAACTTGACATGTTTACTAAGAAAACAATAATTGATATGACTATTTTACCACACTACCCCTACTAATTGATGTTTAATATTAGGTATTAAAAAATGATTTGGAGAATAAATAATTAATGCTAAGTGTAAGACATGAAAAAAAATAATTCTCTTCTTGATAAGTTAAAAGTGACAATTAAGTGAAAATTCATTTTTGAAATAATGGATAAGTAAAAATGAACGGAGGAAGTACTAATCAAATTTAGATTTCCAAAACATAATTAATAAGGTCTGATTTAGTAAAATACACTCCTAAAATGTTTTTTCTTAAGGGGTATCAAGTCAACATGAGCCAAGTACTCTCTCTAGTCCATATTAACTATATTTATGAGGCAATGCACATCCAGAAAAAAAATTAAGACATAAATTGAACACCACCTTTCACTTTTACCCTTTTACTTTTAATTATTCTCAAACTAGTCTTGAAAATGAAAATAATCATTATTAAAAGGATTGAAAAATTATAAATATGAGCAATTAACTCTCTTTAACTTATCATCTAAAAAATGAAAATGAAGTGCAAAAATGAAACAAAATTCCAACAACTCTCTTGAACATTGAACAATTAACTTATTTTGAACATTTTAAAAAAAACTCAAAAATTTAATTATTATGAACTAGAGGGAGTAAAATGAAATGGAGGAAGTAAATGAAATGATGGTTTTTTTTTCCATTATACCCCTATAATTAATTGCAATTTCAATATCTATTTCTATGTCCAATAAATATCATTAATATGGATAAAGGATAAAATAGTAAAATTTATCAATCTATTTATGATTTTTTAATTATCGTATAAAATAAAATATGCTCAACTAAAATGGACGAAGGGAGTAATATTCATTGCATCAATCCAACTAAAAGGTCGGTCAAAGTTACCTGCTCGATGATCTTTTCAAGATTTTATTCTTTACGGAATTCTAATCAATCATTGAGTACCACTGATTGATTATATTCTTAAGCAACACCTAATTCGGATAAGTTCAGCATATCTAAGATCTAATCTCTATGTAATTAATGGATAATGACTTAGACATAGGTACCTACCTGTTTACTCACTACTAGACTGGTACCCTAAAGTCATGTTGAATCTAACATAAGTATGGGAGAGATGTAATTTGTCTTTTTATACGATACTGTAGGACAAATTTCTACCACATCAGTTAGTTTTCGGGATTCAATTACACTTACTATTATCATAATTACTATTATCAATTTGTTGAATCCCACATCGATCCACATAAGCTAAATTTCGAAACAGATATGAAGGGTAGTATAGTAATTCACTAACACCTCCGGTAGCCCGGGCAGTAGTACGCGGATCTTTGAACCCCAAATCTCACGTGCCAGGCCACAAAACGCACGTGCTTTATTATATATTTGGCCACGTAAAAAATGAATTAAAACATGATTTTATGTTCCCACACACTCAATTGTCAATGGCATACCTACTTCCGGTCATTCATTATCATGGTATCTTAAGAAGATATTTTAAAATAAATAATTGCAACTTCAGTTTATTTTTAGTTGTTTCTAAATTTTAATTGATTATCAATTCATTTATTTGACTTTTAATATGCTTTTCTAATGTCACTCAGTCCTCATGTTCATAAAATAATTAAATGCAATTTTCAGTTTATTTTTTGCTGTTTTTAAATTTTAATTGGTTATCAATTCATTTATTTGACTTTTAATATGCTTTTCTAATATCACTCCGTCCTCATGTTCATAAAATAATTTAAAGGAATTCATACGTGGCGCTTGAAGGGCCTTGAAGTGCTTTCTTTAATTTATTTAGTTTTGCTGAATATATTTTCAACTCTTTGAAGGTATGAACAAATCATGAAGAGGGAAAGGGAGGGCGGCAGTGGGAGTACTGAGCAATTAATTCATGACACTAATTAATTTATGAAAGATTCTTAATGATTTCACACACAATTACTCCCTTCGTTAATTTTACTTGTTTATATTTGATTTGATACACCCTTCAAACATAACTAATAAAATGATAGGTTTATAATAATTTATTTTTAATATAATAAAATTAATGTTTTGAAATATACATTAAGAAAATGAATATTACTTAACAATATATAAGAGTTAAATAAGTATAAAATAATAAACTATCTTTATCTATTCTAATATAGTGGACAAAAGAACATTTCTTTATTTTCCTAAAGGATCTCTTTTCTGGTTTTCTTCTTGACATCCTCTCGACAATGTCATATTATGGTATGGTCGTCTGATATTTTTCCTATATTCTTAGTCGTATTTTATAGCAGTAATTTAAGAGGCAAAGTATGATGTAAGATCTTAAGATGACACATAAATAGAGTAAATATTCAATAAATGGAGATTATCTTTTGACATAAATAAAGGTAAAATAATTAAATATCTCTCTTAATTAATATTTTTTAATAGACATGTGAAAGAGAAACACGACAAGTAATTTAAGATCAAATCAGGAGCAAGTAAAATAAAATGTGCGATCTTTTTAGCGCTTTTGATTATAGTACACATGCTTTTTCCATGTGGAAACATAAAATATTATCCTTATTATATATAAAAAATACATGGTAATTGGTACGTGTGAGGGGGAAAATTAATTAATCCTGGGTGGAGTTTAGGTAATTATGCTTTTCTTTTTATTTTTACCAAACTAGATATCAACATAAAGAAAGTAATGCATTTTCTTATTCCAGGTCTCCACGCAGTCAAAACAGTGTACCTCCTATTTCTGTTGAAATTTTCGATTAGAATATAGGAGTATATGATAGGATATTAAATGCTTCAACGAACCATAGTGAGTACAAAAAAAAAAAGAAGATGTGTGTGGGAATCTTACTCTATACATGTATATACACACACTATACTACATCCTCCATCTTAAAATAAGCGTTACTTTAATAAGAAAGAAAATTGTTATAAGTGTTGCTATAATAACTGAAGACCAACGTTAGAATGTTTTGTTAACTATATTTTTATATTAAAAAACTATTTTTTTTAATAGTGCTCAATTAAGAAACATCTATAATAAGGATAATTTAATAAATTATATTTTCTATTTATTATTTTTCTTAATGAAAGTGAAATAGGCTAAAATAACACTTAAACTTTGAGACACAGAAGGAGTAGTACGAGGAGCAGTTCATGATCAATAACAACATGACACGACTACATGGGTATTAAATCCTCTGGTTGGTTTTGCCATTTCTCAGAAGAATGTGGAACTGAATTGAATCACGATTTCACTGTTGTTGGTTACGGGGAAGATTCAAACGATGGTATTAAATATACTCCATTCATCCCTTTTACTTGTCTACTTTGGATTTGGAATGTCTCTTCATTCAACTTGAAGTTTAATTCCAGAATTTTCAAGAATTTAAAAAATAATAAAAAATTATTTTCACTCCAAATACTAAAAAATATTCAAAAACAACTCAATTTGTAACCATGGCCAAATACAATTTCAATTTTCAAAAGTCATATTTCACTTTGAAAACAAAAATTACTTTTTCAGATTTCCCAATGAATCATGACCAAACGCCCACGTAATAACAATTCATCCACGTATTAAGACCTTTCACTTACATAAAATCAGTTGAATGTATATAGATTTGGCAAGTAACGTACATGTTCTTAGTCATAAAATCAGTTGAATGTATACAAATTTGGCAAGTAACGTACCATGCTAAAAGCACTTGTACACAATATATATATATATAAGTATATGAAATGGGATATATGCATTGTTCCAATGAAACAAGCCCTCTCCATCCCCAATTTTTTTTATTTTTTATTTTTTTTTTAAAAAATGAAAATGAGTCACTCTCAGATGCTTTTATTTACTTTAGTCCTTGTGTTTTTTTGTTTTTGTTTCTCTTCTAGTGAAGCAAGAAACAATTTAAGCAATGACAAGATGAAGATATCTCCCCTAAAGGGTGATGATATTCCATCATTTACCATTCACAAAGATTCAAGTTCAAGCCCAAGTACTAGAGAAGCCCATAAACGCACAAATCGCGTTTTTTATTCAGGATCAAGCCACCGTGGACGGGGTCACAAAGACTTTGATCAATGAGTTTTATATTTTCTTCTTGCGTGTAAAAAAATAATTGGGATTAATTAAATGCAAAAAACAATGTTTTCTAAGGTGTTTTTATTTCCCTTCTCAATCTTTATTATCTTTTCTCTTGGATGGACTAGATTGAAAATCTAAATAAGAAAAAAATAATTGAGAAGTAAGATACAATATTTAAACAGTTAGAAAGAACATACCTTTCATATTATTTATGCCTCAACATGTTGCCTGATCACGTGGTACATAATGCATTCCACGTTCATGTAGGGTCTTAGGAAAATGGCACACTTCAAGGGGTGTAATGTAGACAACCTACCCTAATGCAAGTGGTAGGTTCCACGGTTTGAAGGTCACTCGGGAGACAATTTTATTGTTGCTCCAAGATTCCCCTTCTTTAATCTCCAGTGTCTCTGAAAATATTTTTTTAAAAAATACTAAACGTACCAAATGTAACCAATAAAGAAGCATTAATTAGAGCTAATATTGGACATCAAAATCACTCTATGAAATAACCATATATAAATATAAATATACTACTGTATTTCTCCGTGAATTAAATGTATACTTACCATTATACAGCCTAACAAGTTGCTTTATCTCACCTCAACTTGCAGAGTTATCAGAGAAATTGGATTTGTTTTTGAAAGTGATAATATCGTTGCACTGTAACTTAGAGAGCAAATCTCCTTTGGCAGACCACTAATTCTACATATAAACTTGTCTTTGCAAGCATCATTGCATTATAATTTGTTGTCTGCCAAATGAGATCGATCAGCCCTCTAATTCATTTGCACACTGCATGCATTTTAATTTGCTACACAACGAATAATTATATATCTTGGCTGCCTAAATATTTATAGGCCTGGTTGGTTAAAATTCTAAATGTTAAGCTTCCATTGCTATCCATACAAGGAAGGAATATTGGATAGAACAAAGTATATGTGAATGTGATACAGCAACACGTACGTTCGGAAAAGTTTTATTCCTTCAATATCTCTGCAAAATCATCGTACAAATGTTCTGCCAAGTGAGTACGAATAATATTTAGCTTCACATTCTATTTTGTGCTATGGCTATCTACTTGTTACTGCCTATTAAATTATTTTTGGGGAAAGAAGAGAATTTGTATAAGGTTAAATTGATAGATCATTTGTGGAAAAAAGGATCCAGAGTAAAATATGGTCCTTCAAACTACAAACCTCTACTCTTATGATCTTACACATAAGTAGATAGAAAGATTTCGCTACAATCGAGTTTTGTTTGGGAATCAATTTGCTGGTTCTCCTTTTCACCAAGATAAAACATAAAAGTAAAAAATATATACTCCGTAGATACACAAAAGTTAAAAATAAGTAGATCATGAGCAAGCATGTTCTTTACTTAATATTAATACTCTCTACATTAGATTCTTGTATGGCGTTGTTCGAATTCAAGAACCAAACAAGTTTTTCTTTGTTAATAATTTTTTTGTACACCTTTTATATACTATTAGTTGTCAAATATATAACTTTTATTTCAAAAAATATCAAAATTCCATGGGAGAATTCATGGTCAAAACTAAGAAATTTGACTCTTGAAATCACATAAATGAGACAGAGGAAGTACTATTTTGTTTCTTCTTTGTTTTTTTCTTCTTTATTTCTATAGTATACAATAATAGATGCATAACCGATTGGTTGGCTATCTGAACAACTTTCACCTTGTTGGTGAGGTTTCGATTAGAAAAAATCAATATCCTCTTTGGAATAGGTAAATAATCAAGATTGACTTGCACCCAATCTACCTTTTTTTATCTCATGGTTAAACCTGTAACGCTAACAAGGGTCTTAGCTGGGGGACCATGAATGTAACTAGAAAAGTGAAAGAAATATATACGCACACAAGCTAAGGGGTTTGTACTTAGCATATACCGATTCATTATAAACGAATATGCAACGTTTTGTGCGAATTACTTCAAAATAAAAGGCCAACTCAATGTTCACACATACTATAGCTAGCATGCAGTTGATGAAAATTGCTTCTTTAATTTACAGATCGAATAGCAGAGAAGAATAACAGTGCAGTTCTCCTTTGGCAGAATTATATTAGACTTTGATGAATATTTTCATCATAATATTTTACTGTTTCTGCCAAAGGAGAATTGCCCTGCCATTCCACATCTCTACTATATTATATATCACTTCCTCAAAATTATACACAACAAGGCTAGCTAGCCAGCCAGCCATCCGCAACCGCGCAAGTACATCCAGCGGCTGATTGTACATAATCTCAGTAAGTAGCTTAGACACTTAGTTCTATTATTTTTGAACACTCATATGTGTTCTTCTATTTTTTTAGATTGGTTAAATTGTAAGAATTGTACTTGTTCATTCTAATTCTAACATTGTAATATTGAGGTCAAGGTTTGTCCTACTCTATGTACCTTTTAACTTACTAGTATATATATATATAATATATATATATATATATATATACATATATTCCCCTTTTGTGAGAACCTTTGACAAAACAAAATGAAAAAGATATCTTACATATCTCCCCTTTTCATGAAAGATTTCTTGAGAATGACCTGACCACTTACGATTTTAAAAAGGGATTCTTTCGATTATTGAGATAATTCAGTTATGATTTGGGACTTGATTAGCAACACCTTTTAATTTGGTTAGAATTTTTAGGTTTGAGTTTAAATTTTAAAAATAATTTTTTTAAAAAAAGATGGATCGAGCAAGCCCAGTCCACCGCCCACGTGATATTGGATTGGGCTAAACATTTTAAGACCCCTTAAACTGGTGGACCAAATCAACCGGCCAAATACTAAAGCCTGCATAAGCTGGGTTAGACCGTCCTATATTGACAAACTCAACATGTGAGTCTAGTCGTTTTTGTTAAGGGGAAAGGACACAAATAACACTTCGGCTGAAACTATTGACATGAAAATGGGCACTGAATTTTAATTTCATTTTTTAGTCATTTGCTGGCAGCTTTATACAACACTGATACAAATTTGATACATATCTTATACAGATATATATTCTATACAATAAAAATACAATTTTTATATTCAACTTATACATATACATATTTTGTACAACAATGATACAAATTCTATGCACATCATATTTAAAAAAATGTATATTCTATAAAACAATGATACAATTTCTACCCATAAATTCGCTGCTCTATTTTTTTTACGAACTATATCAGTATGATATATATGAATTGTATCTGAATTACCTGGGCCAAAATGACCCAAATTAGGAAAGGGTCATTTAGTGAAATTAAAATAGCCGACTGGCTACTCCATATTTAATGGCCCAAACGTGGGCCAATTATTTTGAGATGGACCAGCCTGTGTCATTTTCCCTTAAATTGAAAAGTATCGAACTGCTAATTCTAGCCACCAATATGTTACTAATGGCTCCAACCTCCAATACTTCGCTTAATTTGTCACTAGCTTAATGGGCCCATGATGATGTTCTTCCACCTATGATATTTTGCATTTTCTCTTTTCCTTTTCTGATTTATCTTCTTTTTCTTCTGGAATTTCTGCTACATAGTTTTGCATAATCAGGTATTATTAATTGCCTCTTTTTAAGAAAAATTAAAGAAACAGAACATAGTGTTACTTATAGGGTTTGAATCGTCCACCTATATGATAAAAGATGAGCAGATACACAACGTGAATTTGCCCTCAGCCTTATTTATATACATATTTAATCAAGATTATAAGAAATAATAATGTGAAAATTGTAGCATAATGATTTTTTTCAAAAAGGGAATCTTATTAGGTCAGTTGGTTGACTATCTGAATTTTCATCTCATTGGACATTGTAGTCCCCTCCCATTTTCACCATTCCCCTACCCCTATGTAATAAAAACAATTTTTCTAAAAAATAATAGGACTTGCATTACTAGGCTGTACTAGCACTCAAGCTAATTTCATTGAATTAAAGGATCACGTATTTTACTAGACATACTCCTAAAAAGATCTTGTCCTATTTTTCCTCAATCTAATGATTTATCTTAAAATAACGACATAATATTGGTAACAAGTTTTTAACACCTTTATCCAACTAGGAGGATTTGTAACTAATTCAAACCTGAAGCTTCATACTATATAAATAAGTCATTTGATCTCTTAGTTTTTGTAGTATAACTATGTCATGGTCTTTCGATATTTAACATTGCATGCTGAATTATCTTCGGCAATATATCCTTAGGTTGAAGTTTGTTCAGTTCATTCTTAAGATTGCGCTTTCATTTTTTGTATATATACGTCGAGGTAAAAACAATGAGTTCAATTGAATCTACGAAACTCACTTCGTTTGTGTGTACTTTCACGTCACTTAAATTTTGCAGTCACTTCACTTAATTGTGAATTGTGATAGGCATATAACAGAGAAGAGTTAATTTGCAGTCAAATAATCACTACAAGAAAAACTCTTATAACAATCTACTTATATACATTCACATTATGCAAAAAAATTCCCTTTGTAACGTGGCACCATATTCTTACCTTGAATTAGAGTTGATCATTGACATTGTCTCCCTCTTATAGGACATCAAGAAATAAAGATTTTTACTACAATCTCCCTTTTGCACCCAAAAGTTAGACAAACAAGCTTTTGAACAAATGAATGAGGGATAAGGAAAAGCTTGACTAAATAAATAGAGTATGTTATTGAAGTTTGACTAATATAATGTAAGATGCTTTACAAAGTCAAAACTTGGAAATAAAGAAAAAGATTAGTGTGTAAACGAAGAAAAGGAAAGCAAGAGGAAGTTTCACATCATGATTAGTATATTAATAAATAACAATAGTAATACAATTATACAAGTAGCTCCATTTATTACTACTAGTATTATTAAATAGAGTAGCCTTTCAATCAACTGCCAAGAACGGATGCAACATGATGGGATGAAGAAAGTCAGAAGAGAATGGCATTAGAAAATGTCATCCAATTGGGTATTGTTACGTAACTTTGCGTCTGTAAATATTAGTATTTAAAAGCACACCTTGATTTGATTCACTCTAAATGCTTTATATAATACTTCCTCATATTTGTTTAATTAATATAAATGCTACTTAATTACCATCTCTTGGCAATATTTCATCCCTTTGCTTAATTTAGGTTACAGCAATTGTTGCTGAGATTTAATTTTTCATAAATTAAGACATAGAGTTGAGTGTACACCATATATATATAACACAGAATTCTAACAACTTATTAAGGGTTAAATTGGCTGAATCGAACTTTAATTCTAGATTATGTGGTAAAATTCATAAATAATCACCATTATAAAGCTAGTTTCAAATTCTACAAGAGTTGTCAAGGAGTTTCACTTGTTAAATTTGCAATTGTATAATATAGTAAAAAAATAATTCAAAGTTACAATCGAAAAGTGATTAATAAATGTTATTTTTATTGATTCATATGTGGTAACTTTCACCATAACTTGTAAGCCCCAATTTATTTATTAATTATTATTATTATCAAGAACAAACTTTAAATTATGACCTAAGTGAATTGGTCATGTGCAAAATAAGTTGGACAATAAGAAACCCGAAAAAGATTCTTGATTTGGGTTCCATGATCACGCATTAAATTTTGATTCTCTCTGCTCAAGCAGCCATGTGATTCTAAGATATTACAGATTTATTTTTAAAAAAATTGTGCCTGCAGTTTAGTACTTATAACAACAACAACAACATATTTCCAACATGGGTTGTGGTGAAGTGATGAGACTGCTCCACCTTTAAAATCCTAGCTTAAGTGCAGCAAATTCAGGTACAAAGAAGAAGGAAACAATTAAGAAAATATAGCAACTAACAAGGAAACAGTACAAAGTCCAAAAGAGAGAAAGAAAAACAACAACAGCAAAATAGTGTGATAATCGAAACATAATAAACAACATATTGTGATAGATATCACAAGCAGGGACTACAATACTATGGCTAGTACAACAACAAACACCAATAAGCCTAATTTTAAGAAATTAAAATTGAAAATTGATGCATATTGTATTATTTTCGCTTTTGCGTTTTGATTCTATGAAACATAAATCTGCCGTTTAAGATTTTGGTGGAGTGGTAAGTACCTTTCTATTCTTACTAAGAGGTATTTGGTTCGAAATCTGAGAATAGAGCGTCTTTGGTAGGAATATCGCTCAACACCTAAGATGGGACTTTCCTATGCAAATATAAATGATTCGGATCGTAATTCGTAAAACTAGTATCAAACACCAAACTAAAACCTAAAGAAAAGAAAGATCTAAAACACTATCATCAATATATAGTACTTTATCATTCCTAATTTTAGAATCTCTATTCCATCGATCCACATAATAAATGTGATTGCAGATTACTAAGGTCTGAATCTACTATTTTTTCCATTATCCACGGGCATGATCTGCAGATTCAAGATAAAGAGGAAAGAAATTACAGTATAAAACATTTCAAGATTGTAGAATATATTTTTCTTATTTTCATTTATCCAAAGTATTTATTTTTATAAACTTTTAGTATATTCAAATATTAGAATATCATCTCAGAGTATGTTATAAATTCTAAGGTGGTATTAGCTAGGCCAATTACAATATTATCTAGCTCTTATTTTCTTTATCCATCTAAAGGGTAAGGTATGTCCTCGCACTTTTGCTATTACTTTTGAGTATCAATAAATTTAATTTCTTATTTAGAGAGATCCTTTAGAGACCTGGGTGATACCTAAAAAATGAATAAAGAAAAAATAATAGAGTTTATCTTTCTTGCTATTAATTCCTTCTTTCAAATTGTTACTCTTACTCTTAGGAGTCATTTAGTTTGAAGTCAAGTTATACCGGAATTAAATTTTACAGTTATAAATGACATTACCATATATGGTGACAACTTAATTTTCATTACTATAAAAAATATCAAGGGTAGCATTTATGAATATTTTAGCTAATTGCAAATAGTTTATGCTATCCAAAATAGTATGACGTTGAAATGATGGACACATTAATTTAACAAAAGAAAACAGTATCTTAATTAAGGACTTATTCAAAATAATTAGTTTAATTAATTAAGAAATGCTTTTGGTATTGTCATCTATCTTCTTTCTTCAATGCATCGAAATTTCTTTTGAACTAATCCAATATGGACCACTCTTTCAAATTCAAAACCAGTAATATGACATATTATAGTACACTTGGATTAGTAGATTTGAAGTGACAATTCAATTTAGGTTTGGGAACTCCTAAAAATATAGAAAAATCATCCATTAAATTTATTGAAATCCCTAATTTCATTTTCAAGAGAAAGATTTTCTTCAAGATCATAATCTGAATTTCCACTTTCCACCAACCGAAATGGTAAATTGTGGAACTTCTTTTCGGGTATAAAAGGCGAAAAAATCTCAAAATAACACTAAATTCATACTATTTTTTAACCTTTTCTTAAATAGCTTGCTTGTTAAATTTTACTGCTAGATAGTAAAATAAATAGACAAGGGTAAGGTAGGGCATCAATTAACATGCTAACAAACATAGCCTTTAACAAGATCTTAATTAATTAGTCCTTAGAGGATTCGACTACAATTCAAACTCTGTTTGGCAAATCAACTAACACAAGGACTTCATTTTACTCTCATTAGACTAGATCTTGATTGCAAAGTGACAGGCTACATTATATTGGTCCAATTATTCTAAACCAGGCAATTGACTTTTTCTACTTCTTTTCCCCCCCTTTCTTGGTGTCCATGCTAAAATCAACAATGGTTTCTTATTCGAGTTTATGTTTTATGCACAAAAGATGTTAAAAATATTTATATATTTAGATCACTTAGAAGATAATTTTATGTAACTTTTTTTTTTCATTGCTTGGTAACCTTTACTAAATGACAAATAAATTGTTATAACATGCTAAATTATACTAATGGTGTAAAAAGTTTCTTATTACACTATCAAGATAACAATTAACCTCTATACTAAAATTTCACTATAACAACCAACTTCCTTTGAAACAAGATCTTTTATATTATGTTCTATATAATAGTATTTTGCTTATAACCGCAAAATGTATCCGGACAAATAATAGCGTTATCAAAAGGTTTAATCGTACAACTTGGTTCACTTTCTTTTAATTTCTTATGTCCATGCTAAATCAACAAGGGTACAGGTCATTATAATTGGAGAAAAATAAAAATGAAATTTAAAATATAAGCATGGTATGGTGAGACTAGGTTATGGAAATTTAGACGTCTAGCTAATTAGCCATATAGTCCAAAAACGGTGGCGCCCATAAATAAATAAAATAAATTAGGATTAGAATAACAAATAATACAAACGTTAAGGTCGTTTTCAAATTGTATTATTAAAATTGTCATTTGGATTAGTTTCACATTTGCTTGCACGTCCTCTATAGTCCATAAACAAATGCAATGCCTCTCCCTATCTGTCACCTTTCACACCCCTTTTTATACTATTCCTCCATTATTTTCTTCTTCTTATGAAATCTCTCTTTTTTTTTCTCTCTCTCTCTATTAAGCTTCCTTTAAGTACTTTTCTTATCTTTCATATATATCATTAGTACAAATTTTATTAGGACCAAAAGAGACAAAGAAAAAGTTGTTGACATAGGCAATATGGATGGAAGATTCAACAACTTTTTTGTTTCTGAGCAAGAAGATTCAGAGAATTCACCGGAAAACAGCTCCGACTCGCCGCGTTCCGGCATGTTCAATGATAGCAAGATGATGACTTCAACTTCGTCCCCTAAAAGAAGGTAACTCTCAGATATTATACACTCTTTACGTTTCTTTTTTTCCATCAGTGTGAGATCTTGATGTTCTTCACTTTTTTTTTTTTTGGAAGAAAATGTTAAGAGATTTTAGGGTTTTGATATTTTATTGATCATGTGGTTGCATGATAAATAATATCTGTGGTTAATTATAATATATAAGTTTTTTTAATTGAATTTGCAGTAGAAGATCCATGGAAAAGAGAGTGGTGTCGGTGCCAATTAAAGAAGTTGAAGGATCAAAAATGAAAGCTGAAATAAGCATGCCACCATTTGATTCTTGGGCATGGAGAAAATATGGACAAAAACCCATCAAAGGCTCTCCCTATCCCAGGTTAGTTTTTAATTTATTCAATTTTCAATTTAATATCTTTTGTGAATTTCTCGTAATTTGATATTACTTTTAGGACTGGATTGTCTGGAAAATTGACAAATTTTAGGATTTCAATCATCGGAAACAGCCTCTCTACCTCCATGAGGTAGTGGTATGGTCTGTGTACATTTTACCCGCTCGAGACCCCAGATTAGTTGTTGTTGTTGTGAAATTTATTGATTTTTTGTGATAATTGCAGGGGATATTATAGATGCAGTAGTTCAAAAGGATGTCCCGCAAGAAAACAAGTTGAAAGGAGCCGTGCGGACCCAAACATGTTGGTTGTGACGTATTCTTGTGAACATAACCATCCTTGGCCGGCTTCTAGAAATAATCAACACAACCATCGTACAACTACCACTACATCATGCACCAATAATAACGCAAAGACAAAGATGAAAACAATAGCATCACTAACCGCATCAACAACAACAACAACAATAATTGCAACGACTTCTGATATCACGATTTCAGACTACGAGAAAGAAAAGGTCACGGGCGATTTAACCCGTCCATCGGAGCCCAATTCGGACGAAAAATTTGTCAATCTTGGTGAATCATCACTTATTAATGCTGAATTTGGATGGTTTTCCGATTTAGTTGAGTGTACCTCGACTACCATGCTAGAAAGTCCAATTTTGACCCAAGTTGAAGTTAATGATTTTGACATGTCATCAACGTTGACAATGCGTGAAGAAGATGTTTCGCTTTTCGCCGATCTCGGAGAGTTGCCGGAATGTTCAAGGGTGTTTGGCCGTGGAATGATGGAGAGAGACGAGGAACGCGGACGTCATAGCTTGACACCTTGGTGTGGGACCACAGGCTGAGATCGTTTCGACATGTGTTATCTCTTTATATTTGTCTTTACTTGACAATGAAAAAATATTTTTTTTAACCCTTTTTAATTGATTCATTAGGAAATAGCGCATCGTGCGCCATAAGATACCAAAGAAATTTGGTTTTGCTTTTTAATATTTGTAACTTTTCTTAGATTTCAGTGTAGGTTTTGTAGTATAGTAAAATAAAAACTTGTCCAATTGAGAGTGTGGTGTCTCATTCTCATTGTAATTAGCATCATTGGCCGTTTCATTTCCAACGGCTAATTTCTTCCAATGCCTCTTTTTACTTCAAGTTAAATGGAAGAGATATGCCATTGTTAAACGTCTTGGGAATTTTGCCATTTACCTCTACCTTGTTTTTTTCTCTTGTTTTCTTTTACATATTTCTATGACATGGGCTGGGGTGGAGCTATAATATTAGTTATGTATTCAGACTGCTCAGTAACTTTTATTTAGACTCTATATTTATATCAACGAATCACTAAATATGCACAGTTGTTATTCAAAATTCAGAAATTTCTAATTCTAGTTCAGGCTTTGTACATGGGAGATCAAGAAAATGAAAGGAAGAATGAGGATAGTGAGAATTTCACTAAACATATATCATATGAGATACTCTCACTAATTTCATTAAATTATACTCCCTGTGTCGCAATTTTGGTGGCACTTTCGCTTTTCGATATTCAAATGATGTAACTTTTGATTAATATTTTAAGATATATTTTTTCATCATATAAGTGACCAAGCAAGCAAATGCTGATAATGGTTCCAGACGATAAGTTAGTAAGCTTACGAAAGAGAAGAATGCAACTTATATGTAATCCTTTTCGTATACTACTTTTTGAATATCTAAATTTTAATTTTAAAATATTGATTTGATCTAATACAATTTGGTTCAAGGTTAGTCAAATTGATTCATGAAAAGCAAAAAAACGCCGCATAAATTGAGACAGAAAGTAAGTCTGAAACTCTCAGTAATAATAACTACCTTCACCTCCAGCAAAAGATAGGTTTTTATTCAGTTAATATGTATCAACCACTATACTGGCAATATGTCATACTGGGAAATAGTGCTAGATTTAAATCCTTCAATGTATTAACAAATATAGGATTATTGAGTAGTCAGTGAATTTTTAATTCCTGCATATATATCATTCAAGTTCCAAATTTTAAGTGGATGATAAACATATAATAGTTTGTTATATACTTTAGGATGATGCATTTATTACAACTGCTACTAAAGTGAATTGTCATTTGTCAATTAAAAAAAAATTCTTGTAGTCAGAGTCAGATCCTATATATTAAACCACCATGTGTAAAAACCTTTGCTTATGCCTTACATGCCGGTAGTCATTAACTTGTTAAAGAATTCTGACCTTAATTTGCAATAGAAAATAGGGTTAAACATATGATATAATAGTGGAACAACTATATGTATAATATATCCTAGTTAATTTGGTCTAATTATCCAATTCCTTGATCCGTTCTTACAAATTAAGGAAACGAGAAAGCTGTCAAAAAAAAATTGAGTAGAGCTTACTCAATTAGTGAAAAAGAACAAGAAGACAAAAACCATCAGATTCAATGATCCTATTATTGATTAATTGTTCCTTTTAGTTCCACTAACGCAAGCAAAGTAGCATAACTCCAATACCAAAAATCCCATGTCTTTATTTTGTAGTACATAAGTATCTTTTTCCTTATTTCGAGAGTCAGTTTGACAAATTTTAAAATCAAATTGAATTATATTAATTTAATATTTAAAATTAAAATTTAATAAATTTATATTCTTCTCATATCACTATAATGAAAAAAGACATTTCAAGGCATTAATCAAAATTCACTTAATTTAGATTCCGAGAAGTGAAAAATTACAGATAATTTTGGATGAAGGGAGTATATAAGCTTGCAAAGTTTGATAATTATTCTTTAAAAAAATTTTGATGCACTAAGTTTTTGTCATGTACGAATATAAGGAAAATTAAAATTAATTCATTATAGGCAATTATTGCACCTTATAATTAATGAAAAAAATGACTTTAAAAAATCACTCAAATTTGATGTGACGCATTACGAACTTCACTAGCTGACTGCCCTAAAAGTCAAAGTGAACCAAAGTTTTGACCTTTTAAGCAATGATCATATCTGTACACGTTGTATAAGAGTTGTCCAACAGTTATTTTTCTTTTTAATTTTTTAGCTGATGAATAATTTTGATTGGTTACATATGATTACGACATCAAGTTCCCTTGTATAATGGTAGTTACTCATGATTTCGAATCAAATTGGCATTATCTTAGCTTGCTAAGACAGGAGGTATTAAGGATTAATTAATCATGATATAAAAATCAAATAAAATATTGGGAGAGTAGGTGAAGAGGCTTAAATGGGGGACCCAAATTGCCCCTTATATTATTCGTAAATAATTATGATTTTTAAATTGTAAATTATTGGTATTGGTTAGAGATTAGAGCCGGTTTTAATTTTTACTCTTAAAATATATTATCAAGTTGTTTTAGAGCTTTTAATGAACTTTTAGAGTGATACTTGTCCCCACATATGTTGCACGTGCAAGTCATGGATTAACGTCATTCATGATATTAAGAAGGTAAAATAATCTACTGATTCTTATATTTATATGAGTTTGTATTATGGATCCTCTTATTTGCTCTTTTACTAACGAAATATTTAAATTTAATAAAACATAATATTTTAAATTCTTTTTTATGACTACTCAATATGCGTATAGTATAATTACTTACACATGAAATCCACGTCATTTTTAACGTCACATAAGAAATTAAATATTTTAAAAAATAATTAAATCAAATAAACCACAAACCCTACCCAATCCTCTCATCTTCTTCACATCTACCGCTTGGTTTCTATCTTCTTCTTCATTCGATGGCCCTCCCCTTCATTCTTCTACACCGTCAGTGGTCGCCGAACTGATTCGAAGATATCTTGCATCTGATTTTTTGAGTGAAGGAATTTGAAGTTGTAGGGTTTAATGGAAGTGAAAAATGATGAGTTCAGCTCATTTATTTGAATTTAGTGAATTTTTTAGCTTTGCAGTGATGGAGAAAAGGAATAGAGAGAGAGAGAGAGAGTGCGTCTGAATTATTGGAAACAGAATGATTTTGTGTTTCTTTTTTTGTTTACAGTAGAGAAAGGGAGAGAGTTTTGGGTGGGGTGGGGTGGGGTGGATGGGGTGAAGAAGATGAACAGGAGGATGTGAAGAGGGTGATTTTTTTTTTTCCTTTTAAATTTTTTTATTTTTTATTAATTTTAATATTTTTTTTTATATAAATATAATGTTCACTTGCTTCTAAACCCATGTAGTTACACGCCATATTCAATTCAGTCATCTTAATGCCGCATGAGCTCAATTAATGATTAGAGGGATTTAAAATATTGAATTTTGTTGAGTTTAGGAATTTATACCCTGTTTGGCCAAACTTCTAAAATCAACTTATTTTTAGAAGTGTTTTTTTTAAAAGTGCTTTTCAAAAAAATACTTTTGGTGAGAAGTAGTTTGTGTTTGACCAATACAATTTAAAAAATACTTTTGAGCAGCAATTAGTGTTTGACCAAGCTTTTAAAAGTGCTTTTAAGTATATTTTTCTCATAAGTGCTTTTTTTAAAAGTGTTTTTTGAAGAGAAACTACTTTTTTTAGCTTATGAAAAATTATTTTTTTTTACTCCTCAGAAGCACTTATTTTCTTCCATAAGTTTAGCCAAACACTTCAATTTTTTTAAAATAAGCACTTATTTTAAGTAAAAATAAGCTTGACCAAACAGGTTATTAGTTGATAAAGGGATAAGTAAAAGGGTTTAGAATATAAAATCATATAAATACAAAGATTAAGTAGACCATTTTGCCTAAGAATCCTTATCTAGTGTTTTGAGAAAATTGAGGAGTGACAAAAAAGTGTTGAAATTAAAATTGGTGACAAATTTGACCAACTCAAGTCAAATTTTTTATTAATTAGTGATTAGGAAGTTGCTGCAAGTTGCTGTAGCAACTTCGGTAATTGCTGCATGTCATTAAAGCTAATGACAAAATTGTCACCTCTATTTAATAATTAAAACTTATATCATCTTTTTTTAATTTTTAAACTTTTTTGTCACCCTTAATTAAAAATCCCGTTTCTTCTGTGTTATCTTATCTGTTATGTATGATAAATTAAATTAATTAATTAACTTTCTCGATAAATGCCAAGTATAAATTAATTAAAGTATGAACTAAAGTGAAATCTTGCTAAAAGTCCTTCTCGACTTGATTTCTTTCTGTTTTGTTAAGTCATATACATAGCTAAGGGTGTCCAGACCAAATCATCGAGTCAAATATAATCGATGAATCAAATTAAATCAAAAAAAAATTGACTTATGGTTTGATTTGATTGGTTTGGCGTTAGAAAAAAAAACCCAACAATTCTTGGTTTGGTTTGGTGTTAAGCAAAGAAAAGTCAAACCGTATCCAAACCAAACCGACATAATATATACATATAATTTTAACTTTTTATACATAAAAAATATTAATTATAATTTATTTGCTAAATACTTTTTAAATTAATTTTATTAATTTTTAATATTTAGAAAGTAGATGTAGATATATATTCAGATTTGGGTCTTTAAGTTGTAATATTTATCCATTAATTGATAACTAAATGATCTGAAACCCAATATAAACTTAAAAACTAAAACTTTTCACTCTTCAGTCACTTTTAATCTTACTTTTTGGTTTTCGGAGAGTTCTCCGCTTCTCCTTTCCACTGCTCATTTTCTATAATTGTGGTTTTCCACTAGCACATGAGTGAAAATATACTTGATCTTGTCTACAATCACAATATAATTATAAAAATTAAAGATTATAAAAAGCCGAAAAACCGAAAAAATCGATTAAAACCTAAATCGAAAAAATCGATTTTATGTTGATTTGATTTGGTTTAAAGATTTAATAAACCAACATGTTTGATTTGGTTTTTTTAGTAAAAAACCAAATCAACCCGACCTATGTACACCCCTATACATAGCTTTTGTTAAGTAAAACTTTCTAATACGTATAGACATGCATATATAAAATGAAAAAAAAATGGTTTCGTATGTTTTGATAATCTGATGAAGAAGTGGTGAACCATAATTTTCACTAAGTGGAATAAGAAAAATATCAAATACATTCAACATATAGTATATAATCATTTTTTTTTTACCTATTTACTCCGTGTAATTTTTCTACAAAAAGATGTCGACAAGGTTGAGAGGAGAGGGGACCAAAAACAAATAAGGAAACAAGGGAAAATAGGTAATAATTCTCTTTTGTTTGGTTGTTAGAGAAAAAAATGATTAGGAGTAGGTGGAGAAGATTCGTTTCATAAAATAAGATGTCCAAAATGATCTCTGTTTTCTTCATACCAAATTAAGGGAGGGGGAAAATTCCCAATTTTTTCCTTTCCTTTTTCTCCATCTACAAATGAAAGTACATATAAATGTTTTTTTAACTCAATCTAGAAGAATGTTTTATGTTTTTGTCTATCTTACTACAATATCCTCTCTTTTTTTGGCTGAAAATGCTTGGTTAAGAAAGTTTTCCTTTACAAGGTTGAAAGATTTTACTGTTTTCTCCAAAAGGTAAAGTGAACTTTTTCACCAAAATAAGGTACTATTGTTTTCTGAGCTCGTAAAGTTATGGAAGTATACTCTTAAATGAAGAAAATTGTGATAAGTGATTAATACGTATCTCTTATGCAAGCAACAACAAAAAAAAAAGAGCAAGAGTTAAGGGTAAAAACACATACCTAAAGTATCTTTTTCTTGAGTCAACTATCAAGTGTGTGAGTTTCATACCTGAAGTATCACAAGATGTTTATCGAAACACACTTGAACTATCAGTTGTTTGAGTTTCATTCAGGTAGGAAACTCAAACACTTAATAGTTAGATATGAAACTCAAAAAAATGAGACACTTTAGGTGTATTTTTGACACTTCACTCTTACCTTTTTTTTGTTGCTTGCATAAGAGATGCATATTAACCACTAATCACAATTTTCTTCATTTCTTAGAACTATGCCAAGTGATTTGGTTATGAAATAAGTAGTATCAAAATAGTAAAGATAGTTACCGAATGCCCATCTCCTACAAAACCCACCTAGTCTTCAAACTACTCTTCATCACCAGCACTCAAGTACCAACATCATACCAAAAACAAGATACCTACAATTCAAAAAAAATGACAGTCGTGCTCATTTTGGACTTGACCATGCCCTTTTGGGCTGATCAAGCTCATGTGACACTGCATCAATGAGGAAAGCCTTATCAAAAAAAAAAAGAAGAAGAAGAATTCAATTCAAGTAATTGAAAAGAGAAAGAATGATTCAATAGTAAAGTCATAACAGGTCTACACAAAGGGTACGGTTCCATAAGAAAGGTTCTCTAACATTGACATTCTTTACTACCAACCAAATGAAAACAATATAAAAGGTAGTAGTAATTAATTCCTACGAAAAGGATCGCGTCAAAGCTAGTCTTGAAATTTTACACTACCGGTGTACCTAGAACCAGACGCAGCAGCACAAGAGTAGCCTAGGTTGAACAGCAACCAGACTTCTTGACATCAGATACTTCTTTACCTATATCAATCTTTTCTCCTTTGGAAGGTACATTTCCATTTCCATTCTCACCACTTTCCATGGCTTTTCTACTCACGACGTGGTAGATTTGAGTGAGAACTTCAGCAAATGCATTATCGACATTAGTAGATTCGAGGGCAGAAGTTTCCATGAAGTAGAGGGATTCCTTCTCTGCAAAAGACTTTCCGTCCTCAGTCGACACTGCAACCAGATGTCGTAGATCAGATTTGTTTCCGACAAGCATGACAACAATGTTGGGATCCGTATGATCTCTCAGTTCCTTAAGCCACCTCTCAACATTTTCAAATGTGGAATGTCGAGTGACATCATAGACAAGCAAAGCACCCACGGCACCTCTGTAGTAGGCACTGGTGATTGCGCGGTACCTACAGAACAGAAGCAGCCGTTACAATTTCTGTGAGAGTGACAAAGAAACATTGCCGAACAATGCATTTTAAGGAAACACGTAATGGCATCACCTTATGCAACTAATGATGAAAACATAATAATTCTAGTGTGATATTTATATCCCGGTCTTCTCTAGAGGGCATTAGAAGATAAGTTGAGCACCGTCTCATATAGTTTCCAACCCTATAACATATCCACAATAACTTATAAAACATATTGCATCTCTTGCCCCTTTTCCCTTGCTCCTTACCCAATAAAAGAAAAGGAAAAAAGGAACACAGATAGACTGCTTTACATTCGAAAGGTATTATTGAGCAGAGTACAAGTTCATCTCAAAAGACAAATTGGCTCAAAACTCATGACACGATGGGAAAAAAGGGAATTGCATCTATATTTCGACTGGTAGAAGAGTATAACTAACAATTACTCAATCACTTATGCGTCTAGTAAGAGTTGGATAAACTCACAACAGATTTGGAGAAGTGAGAACACACAAAATGTGAATAAATTAGAGGTTAGAGTAGCAATAGAAAAAATCCAATTACATAAAGGCAAGTATGAAATCAGGAACTGGCCAAGTAAACAGAACATTAGATATGAGCCAATAATCAAGTAAGCATTTCTATATTCTATTTCCTACGAACTCCACCTCCTTAAAGAGAAGCAGCTCTGGCACAATTGAAGCTTAGACGCAATTAGATCTCAAACTCCTGCCTATATGAGACGTAGAGTTACTATTAGGTCAGCAAGAGGTAGAACTCAAATGATTTTCCAAAAGCAAAACAACGCAATAGATATGCAGAAAAGTCAGAGAGCGACCAAGTTACAATCTAGAAACAAAAGTTCAAAAAGATCTCTGCAAATATGCATATCCATGAGAAAAGAACAAAATAATGTAGCCAGAAAAACTTGCAAAAAGTATCTGCTTTTATATTTGCCCAAAGATCTATTTTTAGTGTACTTGTAAAAACACGATTAAACTTAGAAATGAGTTGATTGTAAGATAATAACTGATGTATTGTACCTCAAGCATCCTTACAGGGAATCATATGTCCTATTGATGCTAAATTGCAACTAATTGACTTCGGTAAATAACAAACAACTAACCTAGACAAAGGTTTCATTTTTAAATAAACTAGAAATCTTCAAAATAAAGGACAGATCTGAATACACTAGAACTAGAAGCTTGCAGCCCTTGAAATCATGGTTATTTGTGTTACTTACCATACCGCTTAATCTAATTTGTATCATCCGTCAATTCCAACAACCTCTTTCCATTCATTCACCCTCCCATATAAGTTTATCACAAAGGAGAAATCCGAACAGATTAAAAAATATATATCACTTCTCTTCCAAAATAATTGTGATTGCTAGTATCAGGTTATAAATTAATAAAGAATATCAGGTTATAAATTAATAAAGAACAGGACAGAAGACAATCAGCTCAACATCCAAACACAGAAAAAAAAAAAATTAGAATAGCTCAAGGATGTCCTTATCCTGAAAATAACCCTTCAACCACCAAACATATGATGTCACCACAACATCTACCAAGATAACAACCCCCACCTAAAGTAGAAAAACTCTGACAATGTCAAATTGAAATCACAACTAGACATTTTTCTAGACAATCCTTTGAATCAATCTCTCTATTTTAGCCCTCCGATTCTTTATGTCATTGATTAGTAAAGAACACATTATATTGTGAATAAAAGGAAATGTGGAATCACAGGGCATGTATTTGTATGCAGGAGTCAGCAAATCCATGCACTGCGCAAGACACGGATGAAGAGGATCGATCAAGATGAGAGCAGCAAGTAGAGTTAGTCTGCTATGCTTATCAGGACAATCTGAAATGAGAGGTATGAAAAAATTTCCAATTGAGTTTGTTGGGTTAGGGGAAAGAGTCAAAGGTGTTCACAGATCAAAATACCTGCACAACATAATTCTCCTACTTTTAGCCTATAGGGTGATAATAATTAACTGGATTGTCTTGATTCTTGACATGCCTTTCTTTTAACATAATTACACCCAAGCAAAGTAGTTTTCAGTGTATATATTGACACAGTGCACCTCTCCCGACTTGGCAACCATAGGGTACATGCACCCACAAGCACTTATTTTTCCAGAAAACATTCAAAGCATTATTTAGCATGCATTCCATTCCAATGAATGATAGTAAATGAACAGTGGGAAACTGTCCTAAAGCAACTTGAAGTAATTTATTTCTCCCCTTCTTGGACAAACGGTTCCAATGATGAGCAAAGGACTAATATATACCAATATACAAGATCAACCAAATTCACTAATCAGAACTTCTCTTTCTCGAGGAAATACTGATTGCTAAAGCTGCCTCTAGTAATTTGCCTTTGCTAATTGACTTTGGTCTACATGAAATATTTATATTTACGACATATATGCAGAAAATTGCAGATATGTATATCTACTTCAGTCAACAATGCAACACCCATAGACTAACCTAGTTGGAGATGAAGTTAGATTCCTCTTGCAACATCTCAAACATGCCACCAAGTCATCCAAAAAGTTGAGAAAAATTAATAAAAATAATAACAACAACAACGACAACATATCCAGTGTAATCCCACAATTGGGGTCTTGGTAGGGTAGAGTGCACGCAGACCTTACCCCTACCTTGGGAGGTAGAGAGGTTGTTTCTGATAGACCCTCGGCTCAAGAAAAGCACATCAAAGCAGATTGAAAAAGAAATAACGGAAGTAAAGAAATCATAGCAAAATACTATGAAAAGCATGACAAAGCATTTTGGGAAATCGGAACAGTAACTACAACAAAATAGTATGATAATCAAAAGTACAAAAAACCTATGTCGCCGAATTCTTCGAGAAGTCAATGAGAGCAAGTCGGATCCTCCAAAAGTAGGGCATTTTCGGAGGATCCAACGCGGGTGCGACAGCTGTTTTGAAGAGTCCGCACAACATAGCAAGAGACAGTAGATAGTAGCAGAAATCGAAGGGCAAGAAAATACAGGAGAAACACTACGACTACTAGTACGGAAGGGTAAGCAAGACAACACTCTACTACCTACTAACCTTCTATCATAATTTGTGTCCTCCACAACCTCTTATCTAAGGTCATATCCTCGGTAAGCTACAACTATGCCATGTCCTCTGATCACCTCTCTCCAATACTTCTTCAGTCTACCAGTACCTCTTTTAAAACCATCCATAGCCAACCTCTCATACCTCTGCACTGAGGCATCCGTGCATCTCCTCTTCACATGTTCAAACTATCTCAATCTTGCTTCCAACATCAAAAGAATTATTTTGAAAAATGTATTTAAGAAGCCAACATAAAGTCTTATTAGAGAAGCCAAATTTATTTTTACTTGGAGAACAAGGGTTGGCAACAATTGTCTTAACCAAGTAACTTTTACACTTGTCATTTATACACTAAGGCGTCGTTTGGTTGGGAACAACTTATCCCGGGATTAGTTATTCCGGGATAAGTTACTAATCCCGGGATAAGTTATCCCACCATGTATGTGGGATAACTTATCCCATCACTAAGGCAAAAGTGGTGGGATAAATAATCTCAATCCCTCACACCAAACGACGGATAAAATTATCCTATATTTTATCCCGGGATTATTTATCCCAATCCCTCACACCAAACGACCCCTAATAGTGACAATTGTGTTTGTTGTTAAAAGACAAGTGTAAGACACTTGTGACACTTGTCATGTGTTAAAGTCTCTCTTTCTACTATAAATAGCAATTATTTCTCCAGCAAAAAGGAGACACCCAATTGTCTTTCCTTATTCTTCCTCTCTCCTCACGTTTTTCCTTTTCATCTTTTGCCTTCTCTTTCAATTATTTAATTGTTTTGGTTTTGATTTCTTTTATTAATCTACTAGTTCAACTTGCTAATGTTAATTAATCTTGTCGATTCATGTATCCTCTAATTAATTAGAGAAGGCTTGTTTAATCCGGGGAAACATTTCACACTGCTGAAATGGTTTCTTAGGATAGTGCCCAGCACGACTTAAGTATTATTATTTATTAATTAAAATATTACCGTATCCCAATTATTTTTCTTATTCTCCCTCTCTCCTCACGTTTTTCCTCTTCATCTGTTGCCTTCTCTTTATATTATTTAATTGCTTTGGTTTTGATTTCTTTATTAATCCCCTAATTTATTAACTTGCTGATGTTAATTAATCTTGTTGATTCTTGTATCCTCTAATTAATTAGAGAAGGCTAGTGTCCAGAACGACTCAAGTATTATTATTTATTACTTAAAATATTACGTTCAAAGTTCAAAAGATACCAAACCTATTGCATTTTGGTCATGCAAATCCAACAAGTTAAACTCTTTTCACTATAAATTCTTTTGAAATATGTGGGGATTATTTTGCAAGTGTATTTAAGAGGCCAACATGAAGTCTTATTGGAGAAGCCAAATTTAATTTTTGCTAGAGAAATGGTTGTTATTTATAGTAGAAAGAAGGGCTTTTACACTATTAATATATAAATGACAAAGTGTAAAAGTTAATTGGTTAAGGCAATCGTTGCCAACACTTGTTCTCCAAGAAAAAATTAAATTTGGCTAATCATATAGCTCCTAGTATGCCCTATATACAGACTTAAGGTTGAAAATAAACCATCTATTACGGAAACATACTTGTACTTTTGACTTCCATTACAATTGCAAAAATTTAGAAGATGCTCAAGAGTTCATGTTAACACCAGTCATAAATCACCAGTTGAACGTGTTCATTTTTCAACTTAAGATAATAAAATAACTACAACTAGCATAAACAATGCATTATCCAAGACACACAAACATATGCACCAGATATGACTCTCTTTAAATCATTAACTACTTCAACTAAAATAAAATGTGATTAAGCAGGCTTTAAAACTTGTTACTACACACTTTGACATCCAATTCAGTATGCCATGGCACACACTTTGAGCAGGTTCCTAGAAACTAAAATGTTCACATTTTTATTGCTAGTCACTACCAAGTACTAACCAGCTTCACATAACTCCAATATCAACACAACAGTCAGCCACCTTCAAAAAAATTGTTTCATTGCATCATCACACCTTTGTTCCATAATTAACTTGTGGCTGCACCACTTTACAATTTTCAGAATTAATCTGGATGTCAATACTTAGTATTTTTTTTAAAGCAAAACTTACATATTCACAAAATATATGAATCACGGATTTTTAAGAACATGGCTTTGCAAATGGTTTACTTATATTCAATATTTTTTCCATTACCAATAGAGAAACTACAATTTGAACCACAATAATTAGAATGACACAATCTTTACAAGCCTATACCAAAACATCATAATGCAGTTACACATACCGAATAAATCATGGTACCTGATGATAGTAAGTTCCTAGAGTAACACTCATCTAATAGAAAGATAACCATAGAATTGTGGTATCTTGAACTTGCTCCATGAAGAGATTGCAGTGATAAATATCCTATGATTGCAATGCAAGAGTGCAAGCACTGCACTGCAGTTTAACTTGACACCAACTATGTATAAATGAGCTCATACAATGAAGACATGTTTCAAAGAAAAAAAAAAATTCATCATTTGCAAGTGCATTAAAGTGTATCATATAAGAAATTATCACAAAGGTGAGAAGTTTGGGACTTCCTTTTTGAGGAATAGTCGCAGTGTTCAACAATTGAACCTACACTCGAACATTTTACCCTAGAAAGGAAGTCAATTGAGTCTGAAACTACAATAAAGAAGCAAGATGTACGAGTAAATCCGATAATTCTAGTGAAGATGTATCTCCAATGCTCATATTATCTATCACAAGAGTTTAGAAACTCAAATCCAAAGCAAAAAAATCATACTCCCTCCATTTCAATTTGTTTGGCCTATTTTACTTATTAGTCCGTTTAAAATAAAAAAAAGACCATTTCCCATTCTAGCAACTCTTTAATTTCAACTTTACACATGACATGTAACACAAGATTAAATAACATTCTGGTAAATTTGACATATCTTTAATTTAACACCTCGAGATTCAAAAGTCTCTTTTACTTTCTCAAACTTCGTGTAAGTCAAGATAGGTCAAACAAATTGAAACGAAGTAATATAAAAGCATCCCAGTACCCAGATCAAGAAACCAATACCCCATCAGATCTATTAGAAACTATATCTCAAATTCCCTAGGTAACTTAACTCCTACATGTAAACCAGTAAGACCCCACATAGAGATAGCATTATAATACTCACATTGTTGAAACCAATCATTAAAATCTGATGAATCCTACAAATTCAGATCAGGGTTTTGCAATTCTTGAAACATAAAGCACATTATCATGCCCAAAATACATCAGATCAGAAAGACATAAATAAAGGGTGTTCAGATCAAGACAAAAGGGGAAATGGGGGTTATGGAAAAATGGTACCTTTCTTGACCAGCAGTGTCCCAAATTTGAGCCTTGATGACTTTATTATCAACAGTTAAGCTTTTTGTAGCAAATTCAACACCAATAGTAGACTTGGACTCAAGACTAAATTCATTTCTAGTGAATCTTGAAAGTAAATTGGACTTGCCAACACCTGAATCACCAATTAGTACTACCTTGAATAGATAGTCATAGTCATCTTCAGCTCTGTAACCAGCCATTATTACTATGTCAATAACAACAACTAGTATTGCTTTCTCTTTACTATCCTGCACAACAAATCTTTCTTTAAATTTCTTACCCTTTTCTCTTTTCTTTTTTTTCCAACTTTTTTGACCCTTTAGATAGAGAGGGAATTGGGGAGACGTATGTTTTCTAGGCTACGTGGATTCCAAATCCAAATAGCAAATATAGGACAATGGGAAAATAAAGAGTCACTTTTTCGAAAGGGGAATTTGAAAAGATAATTTATTATATTATATCTATTTTATTTTTATTATTAATTATAGTTATTACTTCATATATTAAATTTGACCAACTAAAATGGAAAGAACGGAGCAATTAGCTAAGATATGGGGGTAGTTTTGTCTTTAAAGAGGCGGATGTGATTTTGGATCCCACATGTTGTGATGCGTGTTTATTTCTCCAACTATGAAGTAGTACGTGTTTGAAAATTGAAACTAAAAAGGTGATTTTTTATCGTTTCATATTTTTCAACATTTAATTGATAGAAGTAATTGTAACATTAAGATAAGTTCATGTAACGGAAGAAAAGAATATTTTGCACTTGGATCCCTCAAATTTTTATTCACCCCATGTAATTTTATTGATACATTAGACATGCAAAATAAAATTCATGTTTGCGTTGTTTCTTTTTAAATTCCTTTGTTTAATTCCAAAGTTCATAGATAAACACTAGATCTCTAATTTCTTCATGTTCTTTTTTCAACCTGCTGATTAAGTTTTAGCTTCTCACAGCATTATTTCACACACGTATTTGATTATTTATATAGAGAACAATTTTTTTAAAAATTGGGCACATGGAAAGGAGAAACGAAGGAGAGACGGCAAGATGGGAAATTTAACAGGTGAAAGTTTAGATAGCCAAATTTATCAAATCACAATGTTGGGCTATCATAATGTGCTGAGCTCGAATGTGGCAGGCTTCGTTGCAGGACTTGTCCATTCCAATTTCAATTGGGCTAATCATCAGTAAATCGAGACCAATCCATATGAGTTGTATCTTGCATAAACTTCTTTGATATATTTTGGTAAGGTTTAAAAGGATTTGATTAATCTGCTACATGTGTGTAGTAGGTTATCATACCAAAATACCCTTGTCACCTATCTAATTTATTGATAATTTTTAGTCAATCTTGTCACTAAGTAAAGGTTATTGGAATTTACTCTAATAAAGATATAAATATAGATATATATACTCCTAATAATTCCATACAATGCTGTTTTTCTACCTTACATGTATAAGGTAAAACTTTATGCCAGAGATTTTCGTGGAATCCAATGATCAATCATCAATTAAAAAATAATATGCTTTCACTTAGTTAACTAATACTCACGTCAATTCTTGTCGCACAGTTTATGAAATGGTAATGATTCAATATCTTGTTTGTGTTGAGCAGAGGATTTGATACAAATGATTTTTCTTTGATCATTTTTTTTCAATCAAAATTCCTAAGACGAAGACTTTTTGCAAAAGTCCAAAATAGAGGACCTATAATAACAAATTAACAACAACATACTCAATGTATTCCAATAAAATAGTGTTTGGGGAGAGTAGCGTATACATTAGACCTTTCTTTCTTTTTTTTTTACCCAGTGTATTCCAACAAAGTAGTGTTTGGAGAAGGTAGCGTGTACATTAGACCTTACATCTACCTTTTGGAGATAGAGTGGTTGTTTTCTAAAGACCTTTGGCTCAAGTGAAAAAGGAAAGCATGACAAATAAATTGAAATGGAGGGAGTACCTGTTGGGTTTTGGTGAAAGATGAATGGAAAATGGTGGAACAAAATGGAAACAAAGGGAGGTGAATAGTCACTTTATAGAAGGAAAAATAGTTTTCTCCCTCATTGGTGGGAGAAAGAAATCATTTGTCCTTTATATTAAGAAGTACTCCTTTGAAGGGATAGTGAGCCAAGAAGAAACCAAGCCTCGCTCCGTCGTCGTCGTCGCTCGCTCGGCTTGGCTTCGGCTTCGGAAAATGATCGAGAGACTATCTTTTTGGACAAATTTTTTTTAATCCAGAAAAAATTTCGTCTGAAATTTTCCTCCAAATGCAATGTTCCAACGAAATGTTTTGCAACGTTTGTGACTGTTCAAGAAACAGTGCAAATACCTGTGTTTTTCTTCATCAGGTATTTAGAAAATTTTTACAAGCAAAACGAAATTCTGTAAACTCTCTTCTTCTAAAACAGTCAGTCAGTGTGTGTGAATACTCCGTTCTTGAGTTCGCCGAAGTTCTATAATTTTTCATTGCCGATATTGTAGAACAGTGTTCTATTTTATCCTGGGAAGAATTAATCCATACCTCGGACAATAATGAGGGAATTAAATTCTTTAAGGAGACACAGTATAACTGTGGACTTAGAATAAATAAAACTGTGTGCTTAGTGTGTCAACATTCTGCAGAAAATTCAGAAAACAACAATACCTAATTAGTTTACGGATAGGAAGATGAAACTTAGCTATAATTATCACCAACATTTATTTGTTGTCGCATCAATGGTTGATAGCATTGACTCACAACCAATCTTGGTCAGTGTACAAAAAGTGTCATATATACCATGATTTTGTCTCTGCAAAATATCTTTTTTTTTGTCCCAGCAATATATTAAAGATGTATACAAGTGTTTGATACTACGTACTTACAAGTTAGTCGTCACACCACCAACACCTATGTTATTATTATATGGAGTAACAAATTAAGCTACGTCAATTTGAACCTTCCAAAATTCAAATACTATTAACTATAAACTAAATACTGACGATGCACTCTAAAGAAGCTAACAAAGCACCATATCTATATATTCGGAATTCACTCTATTAATTCATATTTGTGCGGCCTGGGGTGTATTTAAGGCGAAAGTGCTTCGTATTGGGAATTTTTCGAATTTCAATGTTCGAATTCGAAAATTTTTGTGGCTTATGTTGGAATTGATCTAATAGCTAAATTTCCAATATTGTACCCACAGCAAACAAGTACAAAAGACATGAAACTTCCAAGCCACTTGCACATTGAAATATGGTGGCAATCAGGAGCCAGCTCTAAGGTAGACTAGAAAACTTGCAAGTCTTGGATCTGCCAGCTTGAAATGATTGTGTATTATATATTGTTTGTACAGTCATTTTACTGATCTATTGGTAACTTCCATGTGAGTCCTCTTTATCAATATGCATAGAGAACAATGATATATATAGCAATGAGGAGAAAGACCACATATTTCTTGGCACGAATAGTAGATATATGTCATTGTTGGGTGAAAGGTCATTTATGACCACAAAAGTTTACAAGTTCCTAATATATAGAGAATTTAATTCGTCACAATTTGATGTTATACATATACAGGGTGTTGATAAACATCAAGTTCAATCAACAGATGATTATCTTTCTTCTTTGGACTTCTATCACCTTTTAATTATTTGGGAGGGGAAAGATGAATGAGGACCACTCTCATAATCGAAGGGATTAACTACTTTTCATAGGAAATAAGGTCCTAGAATTCAACATCGAGAATAAAAGAATTAAAACTTCACCACCAAGAAGGGAACTTGACATATGTGTAGGAATCATTAACCTTTCCAATCTCACAATAGGAAAAGAGCATTGACAAAATAGTAGCTTATGCATGTATGACGTAACCCCCACCAACCAAGCAGGCTCAAAACTCAATTGTATTATATTATTAAGAAATCTACTTAATATATATAAAACTTAAATTTAGAACGCAATTACTATTAACCCCTTGAATTATCACTATCCTAAGATTTAAACTAATAATGTTAAAATTTGGCTTAAGCAAATTTTATTTCGACATTTGAGCCATTATTTGTTCCAATTGAGCATCTGAACAGATGATAAAATGTTTCAATTAGGCACTTTCAATTCAATTTTTTTTTTGAAAAATTATGCGTGTTCTCAAGACTCATTTAGGTACTAGGTAGTTAAAGTAACCACATAAAATATTTCATCACCTTTAATTATACCTATCAACCTCAATTAGAAAACTTCTGGAGTTTTACAGCTTATTGAGACGAATGCATATAATTAAAACAGATGACATATTTTATGTGATTAATTTAACTGGTTAATGGACTCTTGAGATACAAGCACACTAAAGTTTTTTCAAAATTTTAACTGAAAGTATATTAACTGAAACTCTTTATTATGTGTTTGATTAGGTTTAATTAGAATATGTCATAATTCGAATATTCAGCCTTCAAATTCTTGCTCCTACTACTGTGCCAACCCACGTCCACTTTCTCCTCTTTTTTTCCCCTCTCCATTATTGCATACAATACATCCATACACGTCCTTATCATGCATTCCTTTTTATATATTCTTCTCTAAAATCTTGTCTCCTTTCCTTTACCAGCTTTTTCTTCTTTATTTCAATTAAAAAGAAATGCCCATCATATCTGAAATCTCATCTTCCTCTTCTCCATGTTCATGCCAAGATAATGAACCTAATATTATTTCTTCTCCATTGAAAATTCAGTTGGTTTCTAAGTCAGTGTCAGAAAGGCTGCTCTCTAAATTCTCTGATTTAAGTGAGTTTGATTTTGATTACTCTAAGAGTAGCTTGTGGTCTCCTCCAATCGAAAGAAGCCACGTGTTCTCGGGCTCACCAACTGGGGAAATCCTTTCACATAGAGAAATGGCTGCTAAGTTAAATAAAGCATTGAAGAGACATCAGAGAAGAAGACGTTGCTTCAATGTATGAATCTTTTTCTCCTTTTCTAAGTATTTCTTTCAATATTTGAGAAAAAATAATCTTTTACGGGCTTGTTTGGTACGAGGGATAATTGAGATAGCTAATCTCGGGATTAATTTTAGTATGAGTTTATTCTAGGTTTGGTTGAGATAAAATCGTCGAATAACTTATACGCGATTAGTTTTATTCATATTGAGGATTAGATAACAATTCTGAGATAAGTTATCTCAGGATAACTTGTTCCCCAAGCAAATAAGCCCTTAACGGTTTATTTATTAATTTGTTAAAGGCAAAAGGGTCGGTCAAAAATGTGGAGTAACTGAGAGTAAAATTGATGTATTTCAAGCTAAATAGTTCAAAAATATTTTTGGCCGCTCTTTTTTTATTTATGGAAAATGGGATTTCAATTGGGATATCCTTTTCTATTATTTTTTAGAATTTTGATGGTTGTTTTTATTATAATTTTTGTTGATTTTCTATATGCAGGCATGTTTATGTTCTCCAAAGAGATTCTGATGTCTCGTCAAAAGAAGTCTTGCAAGATCTTCGACTTATTGAGAGATTAAGCAATTAAATGCAGGAAAGATCTTAATTTAATTTCTAACTATTATCCAATTCAAAATGTACATGTTTTTATGTAATTATTAATTTAATTATATAGAGTAATGGATGATTGTCCAATGTCCAGTGTCGTTGCTTGATTTATGAGCATTTGTATTTTGTTGGAAATGGGAATTACAATTCTCTATGCATAAAGCTTTAAAAAGAAACAAAAGTAAAAAAGCCAGAAAGTGGTGGGGATTATTTTGGACTATTTTTAGCAATAGAACTGTTCCATTACTTGTGCACAACTTCTCACCCCAATTTTTTTAACCAATGCTTATAATAGGTGCCTGGTAAAATAGTCGAGGGGGATCTATCGTATACTTAACTACTAAGGAGACAACATGAAGGGGCATTTAAAATTTTTAGCTTTTGCTAAATCGCATGCAATTTCAAGAACTAACAAAAATAATTAATAGAGCATAATGTCCTGATCTTCAAAATGCCTTTAATTTCCACCAACGGAGAACCAAGTGCACTATACAAGAGGGTTATTCATATGGTAAATATCTTTCACTTTCAATTTTAAGATTGCGAGTTTGAGTCAATGGAAAAACTCCTAAAAGAGATAAAAAAGAAAAAAAACGATGTGCTGCTGTGCTTCATATAACTCCAAGATCAGTATTCATATCTTCTTAGCAAAACTCCAAAAAGTTTGCAGATAAAACTCTTTTGCATTTGCCGTATATATTTTTTGAAAGACTTAAAATTTAAAAAGAAATCAGAAGATCTTTATTTTGCCAATGGCTGTCATGTCTTGAAGAAATTAATTAAAGAACTAGTACTATGTATGCAATCATTAATCTCTCACCAAAAGTTACACATGTTTTCCATTATTGTTTCCTGTTTACTAGTATCATTCTGCAGTCTTAATTTACAACTCAACCTTGTTTTTTTCCTAGTCATATAGTGTCTTAATTGACAACTCATACTCGTGGGGCAACACATCCATGTGACAACTGAACCTAATCTTTTTTGTCCCTCAAAACTGTATATTGCTCACGCAGATTTTTAAAAAATTGCCAAGTAGTACTATATATCAGTGCGTTAAAAGGCAAAATCTGGACTCACCTCGAAACTTGCTTCTGGTAGGACACTGATAAAATATCTCGAGGTTTATATGTGGGACTTAATTCTATGAGGCTTACGCCTTAAGCGTCCGACTGTACGTTCTGAATACGCCTAACACCCAATGTCCTGGGCTCGTCTAATAGTTCTTACATAAATTGTGTCAAATTCTTTAATCAACGTTGTTGGTACTCATAATTCTCTATACGCTATTGAACGAGGAAAAAAAAAAAGATTCACTTATTTAGACATGACTAGAAAAGAGTGTTTGGTTATACTTTAAATTGAGACATTTCGGGAAAAAGTAATTGAAGATGAGTTTTGAGTTTAAAAAGTTGTTTGACCGTTTTTCAAATAATTCTTTCTATTCACAGAACTTCCGTTTTTTAAAATTACATGCATATTCAAATATAACTTCGATTTTAAAATATATATTTTTTCAAATATCACATTTTTGATGTTCAAAGACCTACTTTAGTAATGATTTCAAACAGGGACGGAGCTAGCATATATTCAGGGATACATTCAAACCCTCTTCGACAAAAAATTATACTATTCATACATGATTAAAATTATTTTTATGTATATATAGTAAATATTGAACCTCCTTCGGCTAATTCATATGTGCAATTTTGAATCCCTTAATAAAAATTTTGGCTCCGCCACTGATTCGAAATACTTTCTAGACTAGTTGTGCATTTACATTTTGAAAAGAAATACTCTCTCAATTCACTTTTACATAAAAAAATCACTCCTTCAATCCAAATTTTCAAAACATCAATAGTGAAGCAATTATTTGCTAGGTTATTTGTCTATACGCTATTGAACGGGAAAAAAGATTAAAATGTTTGGACATGAATATTTTTTTGAAACATCGTTTGGTTATACTTTGGACAGAGATTCTTTTGGTAAAGAGATTAAAGATGAGTTTTAAGTTTTAAAAAGTTGTTTTGACCGGTTTTCAAATGATTTTTTTCTATTTACAAAACTTCAGTAATTTTTTTTCAAATTAAATGCATATTCAAACATGACTTTGGTTTTTAGATATTCTTTTTTTTTTTTTCAATTATCATATTTTTATGGTCAATGGCCTACTTAGGAATGATTTCACATACTTTCTGCGCTAATTGTACATTTACATTTTGAAAAGAAATAGTATCTCAATTCACTTTTACTTCGTCCAGTATTTCAAAAATTATTTTTTATTGTTACTTGTCACTTTAACATATTAAGAAAGACAATAATGTTTTTCTTGTTTTACCCTCAATATTAATTACTTATTCCCAAATCATTTCCCAAAATCTAAGACTATATATCAGTTACTGCCTCCATTCCTTTTTATATGCACGTTTCATTTTTTGAAAGTTAATTTGCCTAATTTTCAAAGCTAAATTAAACTAAATTTATTCAATATTTTAAAATTAAAATTTAGATATTCAAAATCTATATGAAAAGTATTATAAATTGCAATTTTTTTTTTTTCAATATGATTAAGAAATTACATCTTAAAATATTGATCAAAGTTTGTATCCTTTGACTATCGAAAAATGAAATGTACATATAAAAAGAAATTGAGTGGTAAACTACATGTTGATCATTGTTTCTTACAAGACTTGCAAGTTTAAAGTAGACAAGTAAAAGTAAACGAAGATAATAGTAGTAAAATAGATTCTGCTTGTGGTATAACTAGTGTTCATTTTTGGTTGGGCACACCCTTTAACAAATTACTAACTCCTAAAAAATAAAATATAATTTTACCAACTTACTCCTAATTAAATTTATCTCTTTTCAAGTTGACATTGATGATATTTTATCTAAAAAAGCACAAATTTGAAAGAATATGATCAATATATTCTTGAAGGCTTAATAAATACTTATTTAGGAACAAAATCAAAAGAATAAAGAAACGGAGGGAGTAATAATAGGGCATTTTTTTCTTGGTGCCTACAGCCTAATACCTAGACTGCAGTAGTTGATGTAGTCACAACTCATAAAAGAGTTGTCTTTTTCCCCTCACAGCTTTGAGTATTGAATGACTTCATGATCAGTACTGGCTCTGTGCACTCTCTAGTTTTATTTTCTACTTCACAGACCTGCACCTACATCTATAGGTAAATTTCTTTGATCATTTTCACGTTAATTCTCACCAGACAAAACATATCTTCTTTTGGTGAGACATGTAATTCTTGTATCACACTTTCTTTTACCCTCAGTTACTCAGTATATAAAGTTGTATTCCACAGGGTAAAATTCACTAGACGAATTGAGAATTTTGAAGTTTATGAGTTTTATAACAATCTTAAGTTAATATAAAAATTGGACCAGCTGATTGGGTTCCAAGCTAAGCATTTTTATACATTTAATGAACTTTTAATAGGAAATGGTCAAAAATACCCCTAAAATATTAGGAAATGATTCAAAAATGCGTTCCACTTATTAGATCAATTTTGTTTCTTCTACCTATTGAATCAAAAATGCCCTTAGCCTAATAGAGATGGTTTAAAAATGATCCCCTTTCACATATTGGATAAAATTTACCCCCAAATTAGAAATTTTTTATATAGTACCTCTGTTAGTTAGTATTATTCACATAGGGTAAAATCTTCCTGACAACACTGAACTTCAACATTATGGTAAACTCAACTATATCACTGGTCATAATTTACTTGCTCGTCATATAAGATTTATTATTATGTCATCTTACATGGGTGATGGGACATAGCAATGCGCAAGATGGATTTAGATCCACGGAATAAATCCTAGATCCGCCTCTAGCAACGGGGGCACAACCTCACCAGATTTGGATACAGCTCAAATTTTAGCCCAAGTTATCAACCGGTCTCTCACATAGCTTACGTTTCATGCAGCAAGCAGCGCACTAGACGGACTAAAAGGGGCATTACCAAGTGATATTGAAATCTTTTTTAGTAGATAGATTTAGTCTCTACTAAAAATATCACGTCAGCAACTTTTTCACTAACTTAGCTGTGCATGCGATGATTAGGTGAAAATAGTTTTCAGCATAACATCTTAGACGCATGCTTTTAAATAGAACTTAGGGTATCAGCACTTGACACACAGTAGATAATATAGTTCAAGGGGTAAATCGGATGCCAATATATTTGTATTCGTAATAGTTGGTATACATTCTATTATTTATTTCCACATGGGACTAAACTTATGCCAGCGAAAAAAATGTACAAATACACCTACTTTCTGCCTTTTGGACCATGAAAACCAGATCACTTTAGTTTCTTACTTATAGGGAGAGTTGGGGATGATACAATACAACACACCTCATCTGAGTTCTCTCTGTTCAGGTCAAGAAATCCCAAAGCACAACCTTGTTCTGTTAACAATGTCGTTGCAGCTTGTGAACACATTGTAATCCGCTATAATATGCAAAGCAATATCGACTAGTAAGCAACGGGTGCAGCTAAACCAATCAAATAAACCATTATGTTAAAATGTGCTTTGGAAAAATGAAAGAAGTCTCATATGCTTAAAAAAGTAACATACCATGCTAGGAATTTATACAGGGATAGGAGTTTCCTCTAGGCTTTCTTTCCCGGTGATGCCATCTTTCAGAGTCTTGAAGTATTCAGTATAATCTCTATCCGGAGGAGGGTTTTCTGGATCCACCGTGTACGGCTCACTAAATGGAATTACACTTTTAACCTGCCGGAGGGAGCAGTGAGATGTTAGTAACTAAATAGATAGGTCAGATCATTGAATAGTCAATTGATATAGATCACTCAATAATTGTCTGGTGAACCTAAAACTAGTGTGAGGATTTCAAACACATTGCAGGAAACTGTCTTAACTTACATGAAAGCTATTTTAAGTGTTCGTGTATCAATTTGTAGCCACAGACATAGTATAAGTTTGCATTACAGGGTCGACAACTAACAGAAGAAGAAGATAGTATGAAATTCACATAGCAGTTCTTTTTCTCTAAAATTAGTTGGAGCAACATAGTATACATGAAATGATATGTACACAGTTCTATGATTGCTACTATTTGTCTTTGCTTCCAGAACCATTAAAAATTTTATTTGCCTCCTATCCATATTAATTTAGACGCATGAATTTGAAAAGCTAAAAATTCGCAAATTTTGCCTAAAATGATGGCGATCCAGAAAAAGATGCCAGAGTTTGGTTTAAAGCTACTAAAGATCAAGAGAAAGTAGTCATTGTCAGACAAATATAACTTTGCAGATAGTAAGGGAACATCAAGAACAAGCACGTATTTGTCATACTGTAAGGACAAGCACCACCTCAAATGTCTTGTCACATGCATAGGGGCTTTTCAGAGCTGCCACACATATTCGAGCAACTTCTTCACGGGATATCTTCCCCTGTACATATCAGATATAAAAGTTCTCCTGAGAAATTAGAAAGAAAGCTCACCGCCATCAACATTATGCGAAGTGATCTTCAGCTAGACTTTATGGAAAACATAAAAAGAATGATACAGGCTCCACAAGACTTAATAAATCAGAAAGCAACTCTCTAATTTCTGAGAAAATACCACGAAATTACACGGGCTCCACAAGGCTTTATAAATCAGAAAATAAATTTCTTATATCTGAGCTAATACCGTGATATTGTCTCCTTGATCGAAAATGAGATCAGCTCCTGCAGGCTCCTCAGTTAAGGCACAAGGCCTGACTATCGTATATGGTAGCCCAGATTCTCGAATCTCATCCTCTCCCTGGCACAAACCTTTATCTATGTGAGAATAGGGATCACAAATAGTAGAATACTCAAGATAGAAAGAGTTAGATGTCCTATTTCCAGTCAATACTAAAAACAGAATGCTCATTGTAAAACAAGATGGACGCTGCTATAAGATGGCATGTATAGGTAGCAACACATACCAAGAAGAAGGCTCTTATCTCCTACATCTTTTATAGAAAGGTAATTGCGAAGGGTTTACTTCGTATATGGTCAAAAACATTACAACTTCCAACAGGGGTAACACTTGACAAAAGCAGCAGCTTAACGTACATGCAACGTTGGTTAACTTGGGAAATGTTGCAAGCTAACCATTTATGTTCAATAGGTGACAATCTCTCTTAATGAGTCCCGGATACTGGAACGGAAACATCATCCATCTCAACAGCCATTTAATATTTTTAAATAATAAAGACATTTTACTCAAAAGACCACATTCCCGTTTTACTATGCTCAACTGCTAGCTCTAGATTTGGGACTTCATCCTGACCATTAAGCATTTCTTTTGGTGGATAAGCTTCCTAACCATTAATCATTAGCAGAGCATTTATCCTCGTTTTGAAAGAAGTAGGAAAACTCAAAGTACAAACCTTTAACTTGAATGTCAGGATGAAGCCCAATTCCTTGTTCAATCGCACAGCTGGAGGCTGTTTGCTTAAATCAATTCCTGGTCTTTCTGGTCTAGTTACACCAGCAGAACTCACATGTACAAACCTGCAGAACGGTAGAGTTAGGACAAAACGGAAAAATCAAGGAAGAATGCTGCACTCGTTCAAGCTTAAACACAAAAAGCCAGTGCTTCAAGTTTAAACTAACAATATAAAAGTGGGATCTAGAATCCAACCTGGGAGTTATGGGATCTTTAAGATAAGCCCGAATGCATGATACAGGAAGTTCAAACGGACCTTCTTTGAACGTTGGATTTAGTTTACCATCAGATTCGAATTTGCTGAACATAAGCTACAAATTTTGAAGATGAAAAGTAAAAATGCAGAAATCTAGGAAAGAGTCTGCAAAGATTATCACAGGCAAGTTGCTGATATAAAATACCTGTAATGATGTGATTTGACTGGGGTCAAAAGGTGGTGCATCTAGTACGGTTCGCGCACGGAATATAGGCCTTAAAGAAGAAAAAGGCAAATGGACCTGGAAATGATGCGCTTAGGGTAAAATGTAGATATGAGGAAAGTTGGTTAATTGCTGAAATTCACTAGAAACTAACCGACTGCCAACCCTCAACAGTATCGAAGATCGCTGTATAGCCCACAGTATCCCAATCACGGCTAGTGCGAACAATAAGCTTATAACGACGCCCATCACCTTTAAGGCGCAACTCTAAACCATCATAAGCAGAAAGGTCTTCGGGTTCGGAAAAGTTCTGTAACACATGGACAAAAGAGTCAAACTCCAGATCAAAAAGTAACTATCTTTCTCTGATCACATTGTGATAGAGGCAAAAAGTACAGTTAGCTCTTGGCTAAGATGCTACTCGAGCTTCAGTCATGAAAATTCATCTCACATGCAACGGCAATTTTGTGTTAACTTACCAGCCATAAACCCATGATGAAAACTCTTAATGGTTAAGTCACTTTTTATGAAATATGACTCAGCTTATTCTTGGATCACACCAGGCTAATTGGGGCGAAAAGAGGAAAGGTATAAGGATGGTAGAACCATCTTCCATGTTTGATAAAAATGTAATAGATAGGGGGGAGGTTGGATACCCTCCATGTTGGATATTTGTAGCTTCTCTAATATGGGTAGTTTCAAGTAATCATATTTTTCTTTCATTTCCCTACACTGAAAAATAAAAAGTGAATGATGAATACTCCTACTAAGGAAGTAAGTCGATGAATATCTCTACTTTACTCTTCCCCTTCCCTTTGTGAAATCAAACAAAATGTAAACCTCCAAATACAAGCTTCATTAATGAATCTAACCTTGATGAATAACAGGTATGTTGTCTCAAAGTGATAATAAGAAATAATTAAAAGGAAAATCACTCCCAGTTTCTAAGGGAACAATACCCTCCACGAGAACTGTTCTTTGGGTTGTTGACAAAGGGTTACAGGAGCATTGTCAGGGTGAGCTTCATAAGAAATAAATAAAACAAAAGTCAAAACAAGAAGTTACGGCTGGAAGGGCTGGATAACATCAGTATGTATCAAGAATTTTAGGTCTTGTCTTCAATACTGGGTAAGACAGGACAATTAGTGCCTCAGTTGACTCTGTTTTGGCCCTGTTAATATTGCTTCTTCATCCTCCTGGTCAGTCACAAGGCCCTCACAGAACTTAGAAACTATTCAATTGCTTTTTTTTTTTTTTGATAACCGTGGTGTCCGGGCCAACTTGCGAGCACCTCGACTAATTCCACGGGATACCTGCCACCTCCCACCAGCAACAGGTACCATGTAACTCTGTCCACCAAGGCTAGAACAGATGGGAAGAAATCACCTAGTGTTTGTCTCTGTTGGGAATTGAACCTTAGACCTCATGGTGCTCAACCCAACTTCATTGAACCACTAGGCCACACCCTTGGGTGCTATTCAATTGCTTTTCCCCAACAACATTTCACTTAGAAAGTATCCATTTTCCAGTTTTCAACCATAAATGTTAGCAGAAGGGATGACTGCAAATATCACCCTAAGAAGACCGACAACAATGTAAGTATAGGAGGAACTTCCTCCGAGGAAGTATCAATTTTGGCATAAGAGAACAAGTTTATGTGTATTCAGCTTTTGAGCATATTTATGATGAGAAATTTTATGCTCTCTGCAGAATATACTAGCTGAATTTTTTATTTCAATTGGCTGATAAGTGAAAAGTTAAGCCTCAGGCATGTCATATAACATGATTCAAGCGTCAACGACTTCAAAACCAAACATGAAGTAGAAAGCGAGAAAAACAAAGCAGAAAACCAGCTTAATAATTTCTTTTTTTTTACCTTTGTCCTAATACTGGCAAAACCTCCATTGTTAGCAGTGGTAACAACACCTGAACAAACACAAAAGAAAGTTAAATCGATGATTTAAGTAGAGATCACCACGAACCGACAGACTTCTAACAAATTATCACCCAAAACATTTTATCTATCAAGAACGGTAACCTTTGAAGAGTCCAGTTGGTCCACCACTTTCCCCACCAGTTAGATCTATCTGGAATGTACTTTGACTCACTCCACCCATCACAACATCATCCAAAGCACCCCAGGGAAGTTCTTTAAATGAGTTACCTGCATGGAAGTACTGAGCAAAGTCAATCTATTGTATGAAACTAAACAAGCTTATACTGAGGTAAACTCTGAAAATAAATCAGTATAAGACAGGAAAGGAAGAGCAACTAGCCTGGGTGATTATTCCATACAAATGCAAACTTAGACACTAATCAATCACATAAGAGGCAAGAAGATCATATATTATCTCCCCCCCCTGCACCCCCATTCCCTAATTGCACATTGGTATATTTTTATGGAATTAAATCGAAATCATTTTCAAGTACAGTTTTTCCAGCTCTAGTATCTGTCTCCAAGATACTCGGAGTACACAAATAAGGGAATATAAATCTTTGTTGTAAACAGACCTCAGTTGTTGTTGTTTTTGCCATGATGAAACACTACAAATCTCACTAGATTTTTATTCTGTTCATTTTTACAATTTGTTCTAATGTCGGTATCTGATTTTAAGAGCCAGATATAACACTTCAATAATGGATTCTTCATTCTGCAATAGCATACCTTCATATCCAAATAGTAATTTTCCTGTGCGAAGGCCAACATTTTCTTTAACAGCATTTATTAAATTCTTCATTCCAATGTACTCCACCATTTCGGGTGAGTCACCTTTAATCTGTTCTGCCAAGTAAATAAGGATGCTTAGTGAATTGGTGCCCCAGCACTAACGTTAGCTTATAAAATTGGAAGGGAAACAGTACAATATGACTCCAAGGATAAGCAATCAGTTGGCCACCTCAGGTTCAAAGAACTTGATTCCCTGCAGATACGCATTAAGAGTATTAGCATTAGGAAGAAGTAATATTTCGTAAGGCAAAAAGATGAAACCAATGAACACATACAAGGACTAAAAGAAAAGAAGTGATTGTAGTTTTAGGTAAAGAAGGACCAAGAGTTGAATTTACAGCCTAGCAGCAGAGTGATGTAAAGAATACACTACGCGAGTTTGTCAAAAGTTACAGCTTATTTACCTGACTGTATTTTTCCCTGTCAGGAGTATCCCCTTCCTTTGGGCCAACGATGACAGAAACAGCATTGATTACGCTCTTTACTCCTTTGAAGTGCTCAGGAAGAAGAGTGCTTGCTTTGGTAACATCTCCAACAACCTAAAATTTATTTAGTAAGAGAAAGCACAAGTTCACTTTGTTGAATATGTTTGTGTACTGCAATAACTGTGTGTTGGTCTTGATATGGATTTTCCATGTTCAAGTAGTATTAATGAAAAAAATAAAAGAAGAAAGTTCATGGCAAGGACAATGCATTTGCCAGGAGCAGTTACATTTTCGAATAAAAAATACAGGAAAGGTCAACTGTAAAGCGTAATGGGGCATCTCAGCTGTAAATCAGAGGAGAATAATCAATTTTACGAGTCTCAAACTATATTGGCATAGATAAACCATGCTTGATATCAGAGTAGAGAGAATGAGAATAACATGAAAAGAATACTCACCAGGTCAACATCTTCACCAAGCATTCTTCTTGCCTTCTCTTCATTTCTGACCTAAAGTATTTACGAATGTCAAGAAGAAGGGAAGTTTAGTTAAAATACAGGAAGTGAACATTATTCTTTTCTACTCAAATAGCATGTTTTTCCATTTAGTAAGCAAAAGAAAGAGTTATACAAATCTCAAAAAAGGAAACAACAAAGGTTGAAAAAACGATTAGAAGAAACATACGAGTACTCGGACAGGTAATTTTTTGTTGCGTAATACGTCCACCACTCTTCTCCCAACACCACCAGTGGCTCCAGTTACCAGGGTAATTCCAGAAGAATCCATTGAGTTAAATGGTTTACTAGGTGATGGACCAGTTAGTTTCTCAATCAGAGATTCAAAGAACTTTAAGAAAAAGAATAAACGGTTAGAAGTAATGAAGTGCCACAAAAAGAGTCATATGCCAGAAAGGAAAAAGAAAGGACAACCTTTGCTGGGGAAGGAGGACCATTAAAAAAATACAATGTCCTTATAAATCTGCCAAAATCCCAACCTTGTTTTCCAGATTCTGCCAAGATGGGCACCTTAAATGTCTTCAAACCAAGATTCTGTAAGGTCCGCCTATAACCAAAATTTTGATGTTTCTTGTTAGGTCTAGATAATGGCCAGGAAAGATGAGAAGGAGCACCTAAGGATTTCTGGGACGATCTTCCACCAACAGATGAAACACCCTGCAATGCATTACCACATACAAAAGGTATAAATGGTAAAAGATGGAAATTGCCAAGAATGGAGGAAAGGAAAAAATAAAAAAGGAGAATGAAGCAACACAGTCGTCGACAGATGAATCTGAAGTCCAATTTGCGCTTCAAAAAAATTGCAAGTCTAAACTTTTTTCCTCTGGTTAAAATGAATCCATATTATACTCTATATTTTGGAGCTATGATATCATCAAATGCATCACAAAACCGGAAATAACTCATAAAGTTTCATGGTGTATCCTGCGGCGTAAGATTTTGAGTAGCAAAGTCCATTAGTGAATCCTCTTCCTCATGGTAGTAACAATTGACGAGTTAACAAATTCACGTAAACAAATCAAGTACTTGGCACTCTCGAGGCAAATTCAAGTTAAGGAAACACATGGCACCTTAGCCAAAACCCCTCAAGACAAAATCATAATCTTCATTCACCTCTATACTTTATGCCCCCTAAAATTCCAATTTTACCTCTGTTTCATCTTAGACTAAAGACTGCTACATTATGGTTTTAACAAAAGGCGCTTCCTTATAAAAATTGGTTTTCGGACACTCTGCACATTTTTATAGAATATATTATGAATGACCAATGACTCTAAGCCACCTAAAAGTAATCACAATCTAACAACCTACAAGTCAAAAAAGAGAACCTTTTTTTCAAATATAGTGCTACACAGGCAAGTAGATAACTAACAGAATTCATCAATCTCCAGTCTTTGCCAATGAGGCAGTATGGGCAGACATTCTAGGAACTACGTCCGAACAACAAATATTGAAATATAATCACTGAACTACATCGGAGCAATGCTCCCTCTAGTTTGGAATTTAGAGTACATATGCTATTAGTTATCCAGAAAAAAAATAATAATAAAAATTCATGCATTTCTATCACCAGCACAAGTCAAACTCTTGCACACAAGTCTCACCATCTAGAAAGAATCAAGAATCAATTTATCAACTGCAGCCAACATTTATCTAACCAAAAAAATTTAAAAAAAAAATTGCTTTGCCTCCCTCTACAAACTAAAGATTCCCATAACACAAATACCATTTTGCTATCAGCTAATTCACCCAATGATCAAATATAAAAATTGAAAGACATATTCACATAACTATATCACAGTACAAAAAGGATAGAAATATTTAAATTAAAAAAAAAAAAAAAAAAAGAGAGAGTGACAATTAATAAAGGGGATGTTGAAAAGACAGTATGTACCTGAAAATTCAGAATAGTTGAAGTAGATGATGATGATGGCTTTGTCACAGTGAAATAACAAGAGTCCATCTTGCCCAAAAGCTAACTTAATTTTGTTTCTGATGAGTGCAAAAAATAAATATAAATTAAAGAATATGTGTGGTGATAAAGTGGCAACTGAAGTTGTTGAGTTAATTTACACCACATATTAGGAGGGAACCTTTGCATGGAAAAAAGCTTCTTCTCAATCATACTACTACTATACATGAGATTTCTGGAAGAAAATGTGGGTCCAGTCATTACTGGATAGTTTGGCCCATATTTGATTGGATGTTACTGAGTAAACAGTTGAACTTGGACCAGCCCAAGTGAAAACTTTCGATCATTTAAAAGCCCAAAGTTGTAGTAACTGAAATGCAGAGGTAGAAAGTTGGGCTTTTCCACTTACGTTTTCCTTACCCTTTTCATTTTTTTGGAGTCTGAACTAAACGATTTTTGGGGGGATAAAACTCACGAATAGACACCTTTTTGCCTATACAATTAAGAAATAATTATTATTGTGGAGTTTTAAATTTCTTATGTAAAACTATATGATATTGCCATGAAATTTCATATTTCATATTTAAAATTTTATGACGGTGGCTATTTTTCAATTACGAAACTGAAAAGTTGCTGGCCCGAGCTATTACATACTTTTTTTTTTCCTCAGTTAAAGATAAGGAGAGTGGAAATGAGACAATTTCCGTCAGAAAATAAGTTAAAAGAAAAACTCTTGTTGTGCAAATCAAGTGTATGATTAGCTTGTTTAGTAATTCCGTGTAGAAACTGTCATGTTTTAAAATGTAATACATTACCCTCATAGAATTTGAGTAACTTTTATACTTATATAATATAATACACTAATTAGTACTTGTAGATTTAGTCAAGAAATAAACATATCTTGGCATTAGCGTAAATTCGTTTGAAATAATAGAATTATTGAAGGGAGCATTGAGGTAACTGGTAAAAATTATTAACATGTAATAATCTCTTATAAAAATTCAAGATAAAACTATGCACAATAAACACTTATGAGTCGTTCCTTTTCCGAACTGTGCACGTAACAAAAGCTTAGTACATACACCTGGTTGCACCTATACTCAGCGGCGGAGCCACCTTGTATCCAGGGGGTTCATCCGAACCCCCTTCGGCGAAAAATTATATTAATTATACATGGTTAAAATTATTTTTTATGTATATATAATAGACGTTGAACCCCCTTCGATTAGCTCGTGTGTTTACTTTTTTCAATCTTGACCTCCCTTACGTGAAATTTCTAGCTCCGCCACTGCCTATACTAGCATTATTGTCATCTAACAATCAAAGATTGAGATTCTTTATGATGAAGCTATGTAATAAATTTGTCTTCTAGAATAGTATTAGTAAATAAATTGAGACCATCGCGCTACACGCCAGTGTCTTTTATTATTACTCTTGGGAACTGATAGTTCCATTTAGTTTTATTTACTTGGTGGCATATATATTCCTTATTTATACAAAGAATTTCATTATTATAGATTTAACGCGTAAAAATTGATAGCTCCTTCTATTCTATTCCTCACATTTGAATGGAAAATTCAGAGGCTAAGACAAATATATATTGCTGATGAAAATCTAGGAATTTTTTTTTCTATTTTTTTCCATTAAAATGTTTTGGAAGCATTTTTTCTAAAAAACAAGTTCGTCATAAATTAGGAAATGACTTCTTGGGTGAGAATAGAAAAAACAAGTTTCATTAATATTCTACGTTGATCGTCTCATCCTCACCGTTGACCCTCACGTCAAACCTCCAACCCTGACCCCTAGACCCCAAGTGTCCAACCCACCCCAACTCCACCCACCCCGTCAGCTTTCCAATTCATTTATTTGTCTATGTTATATATAAATGCTCTTCAAATAATAATATTTTTGCTTACTTTTCAGATATTAGAAAATATGTGCACCCGGAATGTTACTGCTCGTGAGTCTCCAGCCTTGTAAAGTTGGCCTGGAGTTCATATATACACAAAGCTTGTAGTTACATACAAATTATAAGTACCGACAAAATTAAACATAATAAGTCTCCTCATTATATTTTCTACTTGGCATTACTACTTGCTTTAAACTAAGAGTTTGCTAGTCTAATAATCTCAATATATCAACTCCTGTTTAAAAGGAAGAAGGATTGACCCAATTATACAAAATTATACATATTTAACTCATGATGTATGTATTACTAAAAGATGAGGCATGGTCTGCATGTTGTTTCCTTGGTTACGACGAAATCATAAAAATTATACAACAGAATTCATTCTCATAGAAATCTACCTATAAACTATTATAAATCCAGCTGTAAAAAAAAACTATTATAAATCTAATTATTAAAAGTGGTGGATTTCGTCAAGGAATGAGCAAAATTCTCAGGTTAAATCTCTGACGACGCTAAGATTCCTTAATTATTTAACTAGGAGCTATTTAATTAACTACTCAATTATACTCTTTATTCTTGTAGCGTATCTAAGTTAAAGAAATTAAACAAACTAAGAAGGTGTAAATTAATAAATTAAAGGATATCGTGCCACACATGAATAGTAGTTAAAATGTTTAATCAGTTTGATTAGTCATATGAAGAATAATTTCCATTATAGTTAAGGTTGCTAGAAAACGCCTTTTTTCCCTTCTGATGATGATGATGATTCGTTCGGTTTTCATAAGAACGTAAAATATACATTAGAAAAACTAAATCTAATAAAAATTTAGCAGAAGATTAGCTAGTTGGCTGGATCTTATAATAAAAATATAACACATAGCTAGTTGCATTCTTTCTTTTAACAAGCAATTAGTCCAATAAGAAAGCATAACAAGTTACTTATTACCATAATCTTAATCAGGATGTCATCTTGAAGACTTCGAGTGATTGGACTAAATGTACTATAGTATGAAATAACGTAAAATGTGAAGCAACATTTGGACCTCTCCTTTTTCAATTCCCTTTTCGTACTTCAAATTAATTGATCCATATAATCTGCATTATATTTCCACTCAATGATTATTATTCATTTCCTCTTGTTTCTTTTTAATATCTCAGAAAATAGCAGACACAAAAGTTGAGTTCCACAGTCCTCAATTCAAATACACATACAAGTTGAATTGCAATAATAAACCGATATTTCTTGCGCAAAATCCTACACATATGCTATTATTTATCAATATAAATGGCAAAAAGAAAAATAGCACATGGAGTTAAACACAAAAGGGTATATAGGCTAGGAGATATATTTGTAATATGGTTGAAAAAATGTAGCAATCTAATCATGCATAGTCAATTTCATCAAAATTAAGTAAGACAAAACCCATTCGGCAGCAACAATAGCCGGAAAAATTAATTGTTGTGTCCATAAATAAACAAACACTAAACGAGTGGACAAAGGGGCCAAGTGTGTACAATTTTTCCCCAGCAATAGCAAACCTCTTTTTTTCAATGCCGACAATTCACCCCCATTTTAAGACATCACAAACAAAACAAAACCTTGAAAACAAATGTGTATGTGTGTACCACCCCCACCCCCACCCCAACTAAGATCAGATTTATACCTTGTAGGGGTTATTAAAGGGTGAAAGTGTTATCTATCAGATTTCTAATTCCCAGTTAATAGTGTCAGATGAATTAGGAAAAATAATATAAAGATACACCTTAACTTACCATATTTATACAAATCCTCACCCTTACAAAGTAATTACAAAAATCCCAACTATCAGTTATGTATCTCAATGGAATATATAGAAAACGGATTATGTATCTCTGTGTATATCAGTGTGAGATTTGTTTAAAAGATACATACACTATATATCTTTGAATGATTACAGTGTGGGTAATTATGTATTTCAACGGAATGTATCGGGAACAAATTATGTATCTCGACAGCCCCAAAAATGAGATTTTCTGTAAATATGCAAAATGTTGGAATTTTCTGTAATTAGGCACTAAACTGTCGGGATATATGTTGTTTACCCAATGAATTGACTGGTTGAGCTGAAGAGTTAATAAATGGACAAGTTATCTACCTATTCAAAGATTATTTGTGCTGAAATTGGTTGAATCTAAATGAGCTAAACATCGAGTCATAATCCAAATCGTCTAATTATTATAAATTTTTAATTTCTTTATATGTTTAGTACTTAATATTAAAAAAACTTCCTTCTTTACCATAGCATTATAAACATATATCAAATGCGAAAAAAAATATATATATTTTGACAAGATATTTCATGAGTTCATTTGTATTACATCTCAACTAAATATGTTAAATTGGGCATATTAAAATAAATTAAAGTAATAAATGGAAGAGTTATATTTTTATGAATTAATTTTATCATTCATATTCTTAAAATTCGAACCCAAAACCCTTACTTTAAGGGTCATGGGCTCCCAATGACAAGATTCATTGATCTTCTCCGTGTTGGAAAATCTTTAATTTCTATGTATTAGTAACGGGGATGTTTCAACTATTTTCATTCATTACAAGTCAATAGTGTCGACCATCACCTCCTATATATGTTGTTTTATGCTCCTATTTATTAATTCTATATGGTCCTAAAAATCATAGTTAATTTTATGTTTGTTGTGGCACGGTCGGTCCTTATTGGACAATTGGGGCACAAATTATGGGGTAATGAAGGTAGCTTTCTGTTGAATAATTTTGTGGGTTGATTTGAGGCATGTTATATGTACGTAAGGATAAGTACATTATGCAGATGAACAGTGTTCGAAAATTAAGTTTATAATAACATTTTATAAGGAAAAATGGAGTTGACTTAATTTGTCTATAAAAAATATGACGATAATCCGATATACAAACATAAATATATGTACATAAATTTCTAAATAGTACATATGTATTTCTTCTTTCAGCTCTCTTTAACAAATAGGCTTTTGCACCATAACGAATTTATAGCTTGTTTGGCCAAGCTTCTAAAATCAGCTTATTTTCAGAAGTGTTTTTTTCAAAAGTGCTTTTCAAAAAAGTACTTTTGGTGAGAAGCAGTTTGTGCTTGGCCAATACAATTATAAAAGCACTTTTGAGCAACAATTAGTGTTTGGCCAAGCTTTTAAAAGTATTTTTAAGTATATTTTTCTCATAAGTGTTTTTTTCAAAAGTGCTTTTAGAGAGAAGCTACTTTTTTTAGTTTATGAAAAACTGCTTTTTTTACTCTCCAGAAGCACTTATTTACTTCCGTAAGCTTGGCCAAACACCTCAATTTTTTTAAATAAGCACTTTTGAGAAAAAATAAGCACTTTTGGGGAAAAATAAGCTTGGCCAAACAGGCTATTAGTTCGAGTAAGCATTGAATCAGCCCCTCGAAAATTTGAGGATTTGTGCTAAATCAACTCAAATCGATATTATAGTTGTTTCTCTTATTTATATTCTTCGATTATATTCGTTATAAGTAGCTATAGTTTTTTATTTCTATAACAAATAATTAATTCAAAAAATAAATTAAAATAATCATATGATTTCTATAGCTTGACGAACTCAACATATTTTGCTAGTACACTCAACAAGGAATTGGCCTCCCATCCTCCCAAGTACGTGTACATAGGATTGGTTAGTTTGATTCTTTATTAAAAAAAAAAAAAAAAACTAAACCAATCATGTCGGTTTATTAAATCTATAAACGAAATTAAACTAACATAAAATCTGTTTTTCTGATTTAGGTTTTAGTCGTTTTTTGTTTTTTCTCAGTTCTTTTTTTTTTTTTTTTTTTTTTTTTTATAATCTTTAGTTTTTACAGTTATATTGTGATTGTAGAAAAGATCAAATATGTTTCACTCATGTGCTAGTGGGAAACCACAATTATGAAAAATGAGGAGTGGAAAGGAGAAGCGGAGAACTCTCCGAAAACTAAAAAGTAAGATGAAAAGTGACTGAAGAGTGAAAAAATTTAGGTTTTAAGTTTATAGTGGGCTTCGGATCATTTAGTTATCAATTAATGGACAAATATTACAACTTAAAGACCCAAATCTGAATATATATCTATATCAACTTTCTAAATATTGAAAATTAATAAAATTAATTTAAAAAGTATGTAGAAAGTAGATAATAATTAATATTTTTTATGTATAAAAAGTAAAAATTATATATATATTATGTCGGTCTGACTTTTCTTTGGTTAACTAAAAATTATATATATATTATGTCGGTCTGACTTTTCTTTGGTTAACACTAAACCAAACCAAGAATGAACAGGGGTTTTTTTCTAACGCCAAACCAACCAAATCAAACCATAAATCGATTTTTTTTCTCAATTTGATTTAGTTTATCGGTTCGATTTGACTTAAGGTTTAATCTGTACACCCCTACTCCCAAGTCTCAACACGACGAAACCAAATTGTTTCTTTTTGTCTTCCTTCTAGCTAGCTCGAAAAGACAAAAATAAAGAGGTAAACAAATAAAACAATAATGAAAATTAATTAAGAAAAACGTTATTATACAGAAGTTTGTCACTTAAAAAATACGCTATTATACGTTATTATAAAATAACTAATCAACGCATATGGGTTGTCACTTAAAGTGACAACCACTGTCACTATTTTAGAGAAGTTTGTTTTTTATTATGGATAATAATTGTTTAATGTTAATTTAAAATTTTGCAAAAGATTTAGATCGAGGTTTATCGTTGACTTCTCAATTTTTATTTAATTTTCTCTTACTTTTCCTTTATATTAGACTTACGTGAGTGTAACTACTGGATGATTCCTTGCAAAAAGAATAACAATATGTGATTTGTTTATTTTGTTATTCATTTAGAAAAATTCAAATTTGTAATTCAAATTAAATTGTAGGTAGATTTACTTAAATCTGATCGCGTGCAATCTATGTATGATATATAATTAATGGTAGGTGTTTAGAATATTTTTTAGCACAAGATTAAGGAAACCATGTAATCTATCATACCGGTATATACCTAATTGACCATTTGATGTTTAAAAAAAGACGCGTGCTTAATATTTTTCTCTGTAGATTATTATTATTTAGCATCCTATCTACTTCCTAATTGTAAATGTACTTCTGTTTAGTTTATTAGGGAAAATATTACAAGAAGATTAATTCAAGCATGCTCCGAACATCTCATGTGCTATCAATAAAAAAACTGGATTAGAATGAATCATATCCCTAATATGTGGTGCTCAATAATCAAGATGAGGTTTTTTAAAAATCTTTTGTTGATTTCGCCGTAACAATTCTACTAACAAAAGTAAATATATAGTTTTATGATTCAAATTCATGACATGTATCGTTCGTTTTGGCCTATTGGACTTCATATATTATCCCTTTGGGTTATTAGAACATCATCATCGTCGAGTTTAAAAGTGTGTGTATCATGTGAATTAGTATTTAGTGTTATATCTTATGTATCACTACACTTTCCTCTTCTACCTTGATGTGGGAATCGCCTCAGATATAATGTGTGTCCTTTTTCAAAAGTATGTCAGCCTAGAACTCTGCTAGTCATTCTCCATGAACCACACTCATTGACCCACCCTTCGTCATGGGGGTAGACATATACACCCCCCCACCCCCACCGGCTTAGGGACTCACCGCCCTCGTACACGGTACACATCTAGCTAAACATACTTATGAGCTACGGGATTTTTCGTGTGAGATCTTAAAAGTTAACTCGATAATAATCAATAACCAATTAACCGATATCTTACTGGTTCTTTAACACTTTATCATGTCTACAAACCAAGAACCAACAAATAGAATTGATAGCTTTCAAAATAAAACCGAACCGAACGATACGAGTTATTTCCCTTACGTCATCATAAGTGAGAATATTAACCTTTAGGTTGTGCATAATGCTCAATGATTTCTTATATTTGGTAGAATAATGCTTTAAATTACAAGTTTTTAGTTATCATATTTGGTTGCCTCAAAGCAAATAAAGTAAATGGTCCATTTTCTCAAACAGGTTGCCTAAAAAATGGAAAAGCCAGTTGTTGATCTATGTGCCTGCCGGCATAAGGGAGGAAGTTGAATTTAAGTGAGAAATTTGTCCAACTGTAATTAAGCTTTCAATAGTTCTCTAGCTAGTAGTACTGTTATTTCCTTGTCTAAAACATTACTCTATATATATTCCCCCAATAATATTCCCTTCTCCGGTTATTTATATGATTCTGACGCACCTATTGATAATTATTTGATGAGATTAATAATGAGTAACTTACACAAATCTCATGAGTTAAGGAGTTAATAACATACATCTTTTATCACAACTTTGTCCAATTATATAAAATTCTAAAAATCGCAATTTGTGATACATATTTTAAGCCTTGATACATATCGTCTGTGATACATTTTAAAAATATGTATCAACAATTTTGGTATCAAAATATTTTTGTATTAATACGTAGGTTGTTTTTCTCATTCTATAATGTATTACCAATATGAATCACTAACAAAAATGTATCAAACATATGTATCAACATGTGCACGCGGTTGAGGATATCAAACCATATGTATCAAGAGCAAAATAGTAAATGTGGGATTTTATGTAAAAAATTTTTAAAGATTTGGGATTTTATATGTTAAGGACCTCAAGTTTGGGGGTTTGTGTAATTTACCCATTAATAATCTTAAAGGATATTTGATTTAATTATGCATATGCCTTCCTTAAAATGAATAATTGATGAACATGTACTTACCTTCTTAGAACAGTAATGATGCGATTTGAAAAAGGAAATTAATGATTTATTAGTTTTCTAAAGCAACAAATATTTTTGAAATGTCTTTTTTGGCTAGCTACGGATAAAAAGGATCGAAATAAGTATTAATAGGCACAAAGAATTAAAGTTACAAGAATTTTTCAAATTAATATTAACTCCATGTCGATAACATTTAGACTTCAATTTTCGCAAGGACTTTTCGATATTCAAACAAAATTCTACTGTAAAATTGTACTGAATTACGTGAACGAACTTACAACTAACATACTAACAGAGATATTAGATGCAAATTGCAACCAGTTAATTAGATGCTAATGGTATACCGACGACAGCAACAAAACAAAGTCCAAGATTTAAGCTTGCTTTATGGTAAATAGATCTTTTTTTTTTGTTTTGTGGTGTCCTGGCGCAACTAATCTTGCTTAATTAACTTAATAATATAATTATAATGATTCGGTACGAAAAGTATATAATAATATAATAAGTTAATCAACTGCACGCGTGGAATGGATGGAATATAACTTTTTGATTTTTTGTCCATTGATTTATCTCACTGTCGATTATGCTTGAAATTAAAGTTGGAATTTAAACATTGTGGTCAGCAAATCCCAGTTAAATGACAGACGATTCTTTATGATAATTTCAAAAATGGACTAAAAGTACTCTGCGTCGGACAACATGAAAAATGTTCGTAATTCATTGACGAATTGTTTCGGCTATGGTCGGCAGGCCAAGAAATCTTGTACATGCCACATAAGAATACACGTGTGGAATGGACAAGAATTAAAATTTTCGTACTTGAAAGTTGAATAAAAATCATTCGTTGAAATTCTGCTAACTTTGTATACTCAAAGCTTACATTTTAAGCTAGCGAAACTTATTAAGTAGAGTACTTAACCACTTTGATTTGGACTATATTACCTGACTAAATCAGTTTTTTCTTGGTCAATTGGTTTACTTAATCACAACTAATGTTTGACTATTCACATAGTTTATGTCGTACAAATATTTGTGGCAAAATTACTACCAACTTTCTTGCTTCAACAGAGATCAATATTCGAGATATTCTAATCTGATTTATTTTAGTTCAAGCTGAAAAAATAAATATTCATTATTGAAAAGATGTTCATTCCGAGGGCTCCATTAACTTTTAATACTAGTTATAGTATCCAAACTTTCAGAAAAAACTTGGTAGAAACGTGTCTAACACCTTATGTGATATGAGTAGAAATTAGCAAATCGTTGAATTTTGGACTTTTGAGTATACTTCCAAACAAATTGGCCGGTTAGGCAAGATCTTAGAAAAGGGAAATTGGAAAAAGAGTGACGAGCCCCTAATATTCGCAGAAATTCAATATAAGCCTTAAAGTCAATATAAAGATAATACAAAACATGATAGAAAATTGCTGTAAGCCTTTGACTAAAGAGGATTTGGAGCATGTTGTTGACATTCATACTGGGCATGCCCATGTGCTCGTTGAAATTTTGACAATAATGTACATCCAAAGCAACTATACTATAAAAATTGGAACATTACTGGCTGTTTTCCGGTATGTATTAAGTAAAATTGCAAATATAGGAAAATCGAAAGTGAAATGTAGAGTACCACTATATCTACTGTTCTTTTTCTTTCGTACAAAGTGCAGATTTTGGGTGTGTTTGGTAGGAAAAAAAATATTTTTTACTATTTTTTCGGAAAAATAAGTGATCTCTTAAATTTATTTTTTAGTGTTTGACAAGCAAACAGAAAATATTGTATCAAAAAAAATTTATATAATCAAAACAAATAATATGAAGGTAAGGGTGAGGGGTAGTGAGCAGGGCGGGCGAGGTGGGGGTAGGATTAGGGGTCAGGGGCGAGGTGTTGTTGTTAGAAGGTGGAGAGGAGACAATCAGTATAGAATGCCACTTTTGGAACTTGGCTTATTACCCTACTTTCATTGAGGAAATAATTTTTTAAAATTTTATCTTCAATACTTCATACAGAGAAAATATTTTAATCAATCAAACATGAAAATATTGGACAACATTTTCCAAAAGATATGTCCTTTATACCAAACATCGAAATATACACACTAGAATCACAAGTTGACTTTGTAAGTGTCTAAGGGCCCGTTTGGATTGACTTATTTTAAGTGTTTTTAAACTAAAAATAACTTTTAAGCACTTTTGAAGTGTTTGGATAAATTTAAAAAGTGCTTATAAGCACTTGATTTTTGGCTAAAATACTTAAAATAAACCAAAAGTCATAAGTTAGGAATCCTAACTTATGACTTTTGGCTTAAAATGCTTAAAATAAGTCAAAAGCCATAAGTTAGGATTTCTAACTTATGACTTTTGGCTTTTAAGTCAAAAGCTAAAAGTCAATCCAAACGGACACTAACAATTAAACTTGGAGCATGAAAATACCGAAGCTAGGCTGTAGTATGTATTAGTATCTATTTTGTAGCTAGCTACTTACTCCCTCCATCCATTTTTATTTGTCGAATATCGACTTTGCCTATTTTTTAAGGAGTAATAAATAGAATAACAATTTTATTATGTCACTTTCTAAGTATAATAATTTCGACTATTTGAGAAATGACTATAGTTAATAATAGGAGTAGATTAGGAACAAAGTGATAAATTATCTCTTAATTTTTAAAACTCGACTAGTAAAAGTGGACGAATAGAGTAATTAATTAAATAATACTCCATTTTTTCCTGTAAGAGAAACTATTTTTGGTCATGTAACTTGAATTCTGTTGTTCCATGCTCTAATATGGCCAGATGATTTATCCCTTCATACCTAATTCATAATGTGATTCATGGGTATATCGCCGTATGGTAACTTAAATTTAATTTTTCTAAACGTCACGCTGTGATAAATATGACTCCATATTTTTTCTACTTTTAGAATAGAATTACTTTTATAACTCGGGTCATTAATATAAGTACGTGGCATATACTTAATTTGTTTTTTCAAACTTTGATGTGATGCCATATTTTTCTTTCGTGGGGTTCATCAAAAATAAAAGTTTCCTCTCATATTGAATGGTTTATCAATGCACTTTGCAAAAGCCAGTTAAATAAATCTTTCTTTTTCCTGTTGATTATGGACCATATCAATGTGTTAATATCACCATTTGGTGTTAGGTATCCACCTAAAATCTAGACCCTACCATTTTCATGTATTTGATGCATTAATTTTTGTATTTTAAAGCAGCAAATCAAAATTCATCTATTTTAGATGTTTTAATCTGAAAGAAATTGAAAAGATAGCAGGGACTGAGTAAGTGATCCTTTATTTATCACAATATCACAACTTGGTACGTTGTAATCTTATATGCAGTTAATAGAATAACAATCTGGAGCCTAGGGCAAAAATAATGTTGGTATAAGATTATTTATATTTAAAATAAAGGAAGATCCAAGCAGTAAATAATAGGATTTCAGACCGACAAAAATTTAATTCTGATTTCCCTGGTGACATTTTTAAAATTAAAGTCAAATTGTGGATTTTTAGTGCTAGAAAATGCCTACTTGCTTAGTACTTTCATTTAAAGTCGGAATTAGGAGACACGGGGTTTGGTTTTATTATTGCAAAATTACATAAATTATAACAAAAAAAATGGGAGAATGTTTTATTTTATAACCGCGGTGTTCAAATCAGTTTTTGTGCACATCAATTAAATCCACGAGGTACTCGTCTATGACAGATGAAAAGAATTATCTAATATTTGTTTATTTCTACTGAAATTTGAATAAACCTTAAGTTCTCAATCTATTCATTGACCACTAGGCAACTTCATTTATGTAATGGTATAGTAATTTTTGTGAAAGGAAAGAGGATTAACTAAAAAGATGGGAACAATAAAAGGGCGGTAGCAGACTAGCGGTGTAAGAGGCTAAGAGCCAGACGTTGAATTTTGACCAATTTAGGATTATTATTTTTTTGGTAAATAGTACTTCCTCCGTCCCAATTTATGTGATGTACTTTGACTTGACACGGAATTTAAGAAATAAAGGAAGATTTTTAAAACTTGTGGTCTAAAATGAGTTATAGATATTTGTGTGGTTGTAAATCATTTCATTAAGGGTAAAGTGGTATTTTAAAGTTAAATTATTACCAAATATAGAAATGTGTTATTCTTTTTGGGACTGACTAAAAAGGAAAGTGTGTCATATAAATTGGGACAGAGGGAGTAGTAAATTTATTTATTTGAGTACCGAAAGTGCATTAAGATTAATTTAACCTATATAACATCATACTTATAATTGATTAATTAATTAGATTGTCCTGATAATATACTGTTAACGTATATTAATTGAAAATTAGCCGGCGGCTGAGCTCACTCTTCACCTAACTACTTTTCCTCGTGGCTCTTCCATATTCCCAGTTTACTAAAACAACAACCCTTTTCACTCCCCCTACCCCCGACAGCCCAATCGAGAAAATGCGATTTCTTGATCATTTACAAATTAAATCGAAGAATGACAATTTTAAATATCTTAGGTATAAAAATAAAAGTTTCTTATAAAAAATGTTATAAAATAAAAAAATTATAAGTGACCTACAAAATCAATCCTCCACGTTCATCCATTCCTTGGCTTACACACTGCAATCAAATCTCATGTAACTTAATTTATGTTGGGTTCTAGTGAATATGTGAATGGAAAATGGAGAAAAGAAAAAATGAAAGAGAAGTGAAATATATGTTCACTTTAGAAAAGGAGTGTTCTCCCATATTGGTGGGAGAAAGAAAAATCTTTGTGCTTAAATTATGAAGCATTCCTTCATGTGGATAGTGAGACAAAAAGAAAGCAAGTCTCGCACCGTCGCTTGCTCGGCTCGACTTCGGCTTCGTCAAATGATCGAGAGATTATCTATTTGAACAAAATTCATTTGAAACTTGAGAGTTAACAATTGTTTAATCCAAAAAATCTGATACGAAAATCTGATACCATTTGCGGACGCACATGAGGAAGTGCGGACGCATGTCACAATGCACCTCGAAGGGACGTGACCCTTCGAGGCACTGGTTGAAGACAGAAATGACGACCTGCGGGTCACTGGTTGAAGACAGAAATGACGACCTGCGCGCGCAGATGGCCATCTGCGGGCGCATCTGGCCAGCGCAGGTCAAGGGAAACTTTCTGTTTTTGACGAAAGTCGACCTGCGGCTGCAGATGACCCATCTACGTGCGCAGGTGGGTCCGCAGGTGACCTGATGGTCCAAAACAGTGCATCATTTCAAGAACCATTGCTTCTTTTCTGAAGCACCACATTTTGGCTATAAATATCTGAATTTTTCCTCAGGTAGAGGCACGAAAAATTGAAGTGAAAAACACCTTCTTCTTCATAAAAACTTAAGTGTGATTTACGAATCGTTGAATGCGTTTGTTGTTCGACAGAGTTTGAGGTACCGTCATTCTATCGGTGTAATTCATTGTATCCTATATTCCATAACCTCGGTTACTTGAAGGGAATAATTTCCTTAAGAACACACCATGAATTTGGTGGACTTGAATCTTCTAATCTTCATCTCTTTTTAAACGTTTTGATTTTGCTATTTTCCATAAAATAATTTGAACTTCATTTTGTTGTTATTCATAAGTTTGGTTGAACTTATTATTGAAGTTTAAAGTTGTGAATACAGAGTTCAAGCCTCATTTGATTGTTCATTTTTAAGTTGAACATGTGTTTGAAGTTCTTGTTGAAAAATACAGATTTTACTAAACACAAAAAACAATAATTTTGCTCTTGAACGAATGAATGAAAGTGGGAACAAATTAAAGGAGTATAAAGTCCAAATTCTGGTGCTATAATCTTTATATATTCTGATGAATCAAGTCATAGCAACTTTTCATGACACAAAAAATTTTGACCGTAAATAATTCAAGAAGCTTATTTTTCTGCCAAAAAAAAGAAGAAGAAAAAAAGCTTATTTCTCATATTCTCTGGTTCCCCTTTTAAACCATACTCTAAATTAACTCGTTAAGGAATCACTGTTGATTGTGAATGAATGGTTGAGGGATCTTAATGGTAGTTGGATTCTCTTTTACTCTCTCTCCTTCTCAAATTATTTGTCTTTTTTTTTTTTTTTACACGTTTCTTAAAAAATATTAATTAGGAGGAATTTAATTTCTAACTATTTTATCCTTATTTATATTTTCAAGAACAACTATTACTACCTCCTCTGTCCATCTTTACTTGTCTATTATAATAAAAATAAATGTCCAACAATACTTGTTCAATTTGAAAAATCAATGGATCATTTACATATTTTACCCTTAATATTAAATGTTATTCATAATGCAAAGCGTTTTTCAAAACATTAAATTCATTACATCAAAGGGTAATTTAGTAAAATTATCCCTATTATTTATTGTTTCTTAAATTATTTGTCAATTCAATAGTGGACAACTATTGTTGGACAGAGGGAGTACTAAGGATAAAATGGAAAAAAAAAATGTTATCTTGAACGTCTAAAATAATAGCTATATAATTTAACATAACTATTTTTAAAGATCACAACTAATAATTTGAGACGAAGGGAGTAATAAAGAAGAAAATATTTCTTTTTCATTTAAGCACATTTTTTTAAAAAATATTTCTTTTCTTCCCCCGTACCCAACTCACTAAAATATAAGGAAACTGAAAAAGGAAAAAGAAAACCAAAGGGGACCAAAAAGAAAAAAAAAAATGCAACTCTGAAATTCTGCTCCAATAAGAAACTATCAAGAGATAAGAGAATTTACATTGTTGAGTCGTGACTTGGTTTGCATTTTCTATATATAAAATACTTTCTTTAGTCATTCGATATCTTGAAATTTTAATTAATTTATATTTGTATTTTATAAGCTTGATAAAGAATAACGGATACATCTTAAGAATTTTTTCATTTTTAGATCTCAAACTCACAAATCATAACTTTTAATTAATGATAGAGAGATCTCAATCATCCAATTGCATCATCTGATAATTCTTATCATGTCACTAGCTAGCTTTTCTTGCTCCTGGTTAGACACAACATAATTTTTTTTGTTGTTGTGTGTAAACTCGTCAAAAAAATCCTCAGTTTGTATTCTTTTTTGTTACTCGAATCTTTCCACCAATCATATCATACAAATATTAAAATTTATGAAAATTCACTTTTTTTTAAGAAAAATAATAATAATAAATAAAAAGTGAGACGGGGATGTTAGCCCTCCTGTATAGGAAAAAGGGTGGACTCTACATCCCCGCCTCATGCTAAAAGAAAAAATTGGAAATTGACTTAGCCCAACTAACTTGAGCTCCACGCACTCCCTCTTCTTCTCTTCTTCTTTCTTCTCCTAAACCGTCACGCCTTCTTTTTCAATAAATAAAATTCATCCCCCACAACTCCATATATATATACATGTACTTCAACCTACCCCTTTCCCAATTCTCTCATTACATTTTCTCCTTCAATACACCAAAAACAACAAAAGAAAAACACAGCCCCTTTATAATACACCTTTTTCTTCAACATACCTAGCTACAAACAAATTTTACATAAAATGGCTTTTTCAAGGATTTCTACATCCATTTTGTTGATGTTTATATTGGTATTAGCTTCTTTTTCTTCATCAATGGAAGCAAGAAAGTTATTAAACTCATACGAAGTTAAAAAAGTACCAAGTTTGATGGACAGGTTATATCTAAATGCCCTGCCTAAGGGGAGAGTCCCAGCTTCAACACCTAGCAAGAAAGGCCACTCTTATACCATCGATGAAAAGCTTATTGCCCGTCATCTTGCTGCCATCGATCGGATTCTTCGGTCAGTTCCTAGCCCTGGAGTAGGCCATTAAATTAATTAACAGGCACGCGGTCAGAGTCTTGACTCTTTCCACCTCATGTTCTACACATATATAAATATTTTTATTATTTTTTAGGTTTCTTCCTATTTTTTTATGTTACAGTTTTGGATTCATTTTCTTGATGGAGGGAATTAAATTAGGTCAGGATTTGTAAACGCAACATAATTATGGAAAAAATGTACAGCTGGAGAGTGATGATATAGGATTTTTTTATTTATTTCTATTTCCAATTTGTTTTGGAGTTGTACACAACTTATACTTATAAATTTTCTTCTTGTTGTTGGTAGGATGATTTGATTTGATTATTGGTTCTTTTGTTTCTAATTGTTATAAAAAACATATCATGAATCATGAGTCTCTATTTTTGTTCCTCACTTTGTTCGATTACACAATTGTTTACAACTATTCTCTTCGTATATTCAATTTTTTTATTTTTTATTTTTGCTAAGAGTATTGCAAAAATCAAACAATTTTAATTTCTGAGATCATTAGTCTTATTGGGTGTGCTAGAAGTGGCAATTTTCTCAAGAAAAATGGAAAATGAAAACAAAAAACAATGGTCATTATAAGACTTTAATTGGGTCATTGTACATGTGGTTGATGTACCAATCAAAGCATACGTGGCTTCGGTGTGAAAAATCTGACCTTTTTGGAGACTATTGACTAGTACTGAACTTTTTATGAAATTAATCGAAGGGATTTTCAGGAAATTTCAGTGAATATTCTTCAAGAAGGAAAAAAACATAAAGTGTCGAAGCAAAAAAGAGGGAAATAAAAAACGCGTTTTAATTTGTGACCTTTTCTTGTTCTCGTTTTCTTCCTTTTTTTTTTTTTTTTTTTTTCTAGATTGCTAATTTGCCTTTTATAAAGTATTGTGGTCATAATCTGAGCTATTTTTAAATATATACTTTGCATTTTAGAGGACCATAACATTACACAACAATTAAGAGCTAGCTAGCTAGCTAGCAGATGCTTCAAGAAGGTTTGTTTCCAGTTCCGACGGCCAATTTTCTCTCCTCTCTCGGTGGATTTTCTTTTTGGTTTTCGATTCTTTTTTATTTATTTTTTTGCGTTGCTTGGTGCTTATTCTCTTATTTGGAAAAACAGAAAAAAGAAACACAAAAAGTGGATACTTTGAATAGGGAATTTGTCTTACGTGCACCGGCAGTGAGCAGTTTTTCTTTAAAAATAAAAAAATACTTAGCATCAATTGTCTAATGTAATTGTAAAATTGTTAACCTAATTAAAGCTAGCTAATTAATATAAATTGATATGGTAAGAGTTGTTTACACTGCTAGTTTGTACAAGTTAAAGAGACCACCAAAAGGTTATTGATGGAATGAACATAATTTCTTCGTCCTTTAACTTGAAGTTTTATATTCGAGCTTTTGAGAAAAAAAAAAAATTGATGAAAAGCGTTTTCTCAATTAGTGGATCTTATTACAACCTAAGTCCATGACATATATTATCCGTTTTGACCTGGCAATCCTCACGGATTTGTCTCTTGGGCTACTTCATTATCGACCCAAAATGCATACATACCATATGATTTATCTTATAAACTCTTTACTTTCCTCTCATTCTGATGTGAGATACACTTAAAATGTCATGTGCACCTCTTCAGAAGCTTTCCAATTTAGAACCCTGTAAGTTCTTCTCTTTGACCCTCCCTTTGTTATGGACGTTACACTTGCATGACGTGAATCTGGATTTGATGGGCCCTAATATAAATATCATAACACTAAGAAAAAAGAGAGAAAAAGATGCAATTGCCCTCTTGATGCCAAACAGGTCTTAAACTTTTAATTTCTTTCTTAGAAAAGAAAGGGTTAAAAAAAATTCACTCGAACTTTGTCTTAAATTCAAACTCGTCTTCTAACTTTAGACTATAGACACTATCCTTCCTCTTATCCAAGAAATGCCAATTTTGCATTTTTAATCAATTTAAGATTTTTTTAAAACAATACTCCTAACATATATAGGCAATTCGTAATTTGAGGGCAAATAAATATTTCTTGAGGTAGGTGGAAAACATTTATAATTCAAAAGTTAGAGAGGAATTTTGATTTTCGAGGTAAATTGATTACCAAAAACAAAAAATAATACAGTAGATCGAACTCTAATTTAGCAAATTTTATAAAGTTTTAATTTTTTTAATGAGGAATTTAAAAAGGTAGAATTTAAAAAAAAAAAAAAAAAAAAACTAAACTTTTTTTCCTTTTTTGGAAGTAGGTTCGATGGAGGGAGGAGGGGGTGGGGTTGGAGAATTTCCATTTGCAAGCTCTTATTGTTCCATTTTTCGTTTGGAGCGCAGGGGGAGGTAGCGTGTGATAGGTGTGGAATCAAGTGTTTGGAAGGTCCAAAATGAGCTGCCTAAAAGTTGGAAATTTGATTCCAACACTAATCAAGATTCTTCCAACTAAAGAATGGTTCAAAATCTAGCTTAATTATATTACTCTTAACATTATCATACTTATTCCTTACCTAGCTACTTGGTTTTATTTGGTAGTATCTTCCATCAAAAATATTTTGTATATTAACTAGTTAATTCTACGAACAAGTCTTGGCTTGAGAGTAAGTATGAGACTAAAGTACTTAATTATAACTCAGAACTCATCAACTAAAAATTCTGGCTTCGCCTCGACTGACAAGTTCCTCTCGGAGTTATTGAGTTTAATTCCTCAGTAGTGGTAGCAGTAGGGTGACTTTACTATAAAAAAGATTGGTTCTCAATTCTTCGCTAATATGAATCCGTATTATATCTATTTTAAGTTATCAATTATATCTATTTTAAGTTATCTCATATTTTTAAAAAATTGAAATTCTCGATTAATATATTTGTTCTAATTTTGTTATTGGACAAGAAAATATGTTTATATTGAAGTTAAAATTTTATATAATAAAGCTAAGAATTCCCCTAGAATTTTCCTAGCTTTTTATCAAATTGTAGGGCCAAAGAAAAACTAAAATGGGGACACCAAATTGATGGATTTGTGACTTGTGAGATGAACTCAAGGGTCACATGCACGTTGGCTAATCCTAAAGCGAAAGGTGTAAACAATAACCGTTGATGGACTTCTTTTCCATATACTGGATACAGACCAATGTTAATACTTCTTTTATCTTAATTTGTGTGACACAAATAAAATTTAAAGTCAATCAAATTTTTTATCTATTTTTTAAAATATTTTAAAACTATTAATTATTATGATTTATATTATTTTTTTATTTAATTTTCAGATAATATTTATTATTTTCTTTATTCCAATTTATATGGTACCGATGTAGTTTCGAAAGTCAATTTATATATGCATGCTTCTGGTGATCTGGTCGCTTATTAGATACTACCCTCATAAAGTACTAACTACTACACTTTAGTATCCAAACTAGGCGACGATTCCTTTTTAGCCACTCAATTTGGTTTATTGGTAAAGCGCAAATAGATTTTCGTTTGGGAAAAGGGATAAATATACCTATCATTTTTGTAATTTAGAGCTTATATAGCCTTTGTTTAAAAAAAATGATACATATGTACCCTCTCTTTAACCAATAGTACATATTTTTACCATTTTCGTTAACAAATTTATATATTTACTAAATAAAAAAAAAATTATAACTGATTTTTAAATTCAGAAATATCACGTGATTTTAAACAATTACTTTACTGATTCTTTTTAGGGAAAATTATGCAAAATGTCTATTGGGATAAATTATTTACACAAAAAATAACCCACTTATCTTTTTATTATAAAAAATAGCTTTTCAGCCCACATTGTAGCTGAAAATGGTCATTGGGTCATAGTTAGTGTACCTTTTGGAGCCAATTTTGCCTGTAGTCCATTTTGTTCAATATCTAAAGCCCACTGATTTTGTCTTTCTTTTTTTCCTCTTCTAATATTAAGTACTAATAAAATCTCTTTTTTTTCTTTCTAATTTTTTTTAAAAAAACGTTTTAATTTTTTTTGCTGTGCTTTTTTTTAAACACAAAAAAAAACAACTTTTTTCGTTGTTTAAATTTTTTTTGTTTCTCTTTTTTTTAATTGTTTTTTTCTTTTCTAATTGTTTCACTTCTTTTGCGGAAAAAATGAATATTTATATCATTTTATTATTTTTTATTTATATTTTTATTTATTAAGGTGGGAACGCATGATAGTCAAATAAATATCGATATTGATACATTACATGATTGTTTATATAATATCGATACACGATTATACACCATTCATACAATGTCAATATATTACATATCTATTTATATAATATCGATACACGTCTATATACTATTTATACAATATTAATACACACTTGTACACCATTTATACAATGTCGATACATTAAATAACTATTTATACAATATCGATATACGTTTATACACATTTATACAATATTGATAAATTACATATACACTACATAACTATTTGTACATCATATATACATGTTTATACACCATTAATACAATATCGATACACTTTTATACATTATTCATACAATATCGATACATTAAATATATACTACATAACTATTTATACAATATCGTTACATTACATATACACTACATAACTATTTGTATATCATATATACATGTTTATACACCATTTATACAATATTGATACATGAAAAAAAGTTGTACGAAATTTTTTTTAAGAAAAACGAAAAAAGTTTTTTTTAATAAAGAAAAATGCAACAAGAAAAACCCAAAGAAAATAGTTGTTTTTTAAAAAAAAAAACTGCTGAAAAAAAGAAAAGAAAATGGAAGAAAATAGCCTAATGGCTATTTTTGTTGTAAACAAAAACTTGACTATTTTTATTATAAATTATTTACCTTTTTATACATATTTGAAATTGTCCCTTCTTTTTACCCCCTCCTCGGACATAACATAATCAATCACAATGGAACACTTCTAACTAATAATGTAAATACGCGGGACCGAAAAAATATAAATTCAAACGGTATGATTCATCCTTAAACGTTTCCTAGCTTTTTCTTTCGTTTGACTAATCAAAGTCAAGGTCGATGGTGATTCCAAGAAGACAACATTCTACAACAATAACATACCAATGTAATCTCGAAACGTGGGATTTGAGGAGAGTAGAGTATACGTAGATATTTACTCTTTACCTTGGAGATAGAGAAACAATTTTCGATAGATCCTTAATTGACTCAAAGAAAAACGGTTCAAAGCAATACGGAAAAAAAGAAATTACGGAAATGAAGAAGACATAACAAAATACTATTAAAAAAAAAACATTCTACTAATAAGTAGTACATTTGTATCATAACGGAGTTGTGATGAGTGGTTGAGAATCAACTAATTAATGCATTGATAGCCAAGATAGAAGTGACTTAATTTTAAGCAAAAAGATTAGTCACTTACAATGGTTTGATGAAGAATTTCACACTAGACTGTCACATTATTAATTAATTTCTATCAACTTTGACTGTTAAGAAAGTAGAAAGATCATAGTATCATAATTTCTTTTCTTCCATTAATTAGACGTGCGCTAGAAATGACTAATCATTTTGATTAGAAGATAGAATATACAAGTAACGTTTTCCACACTCTGGTCTAACCTGTTTTCTAGTTTTGACATTTTCAGTCCAATTTAAAAATAAACTCACCTAACCTTGTTTCATGTACTAACTAGTAAACTATAACTATAACTTCTAAACTTAGCACAATTCAGTCTTAAAGCACAATTCACAGTCTTAACCTTGCAAGTTTCTTAATAATTACTTTTCTTCTTTCCTTTTTATGAGGAAAAAACACTTTAACTACTAAGAAGCAAAGGTAGAAACTACATCTATCGTCATGCTGACTTTCAAATACGAGATTGGACCCCCTTAGTCTTCAAAGATTTGATGGAATGCCCACCCCACCATGAACGCTTAAATATTGTTTGGTATTTATCAATTTTCCTTTACCTTGACTTTTTACTCTTTAAAGAGTGGGTTACATTCCAAAACTTATGAGCTAATTGATATTGTCAATCTATCCCAAACAAAAAAAAAATCCTTAATATCTAGCCATTACTAAATAATTATTTCAAAGATAAATAAAAAGTGTAAAAGAAAATGTAGAAAAAAGGAGGAAGAGAAAGTTGTCCACATTACTGAATATAAACTTAATTTGGGTTTTTTAAAAAAAAAAAATTATAATCCTAGCACATATAAATGAGCTATAAATGCTAAAGAAAACATGCAACCCATATTCCTCCGGGAGGTACAAATTGAAAGACACATTACACTTACATTATTGATTATACTATTGTCCAGCTCCTTTGAATATTTTATTCAATTGATAGTGCCCTCACTACAAGAATAAACACACTTGTGTACCATTTGAAACAGTCAAGTCTCTCGTGGATTTGTGATGACTTTATGACAAAATTCATTAATATAAAAGATATTATCGCGATTCTATTCTTTCGTCCCAAGTTTTTTCCCCGACATTCAAATTTGAACAGATTCTTCCGTCACAAATTTTATTTTTATAGTGCTTGATGCTAAATGAGTTCTTTTTAGTATATAGGAAAAAAGGGGTCGTGTTTTTGTATTGTCAATCAAAATAAATGAATAATGTACCTCATTATACTGTACCTGTGTCGAAAGTATTACTATCTTTATTATAGACATGTCAACTTTTTTTCTCTTCAAATAATATAGCTATGTCAATTACTTACAATAACGTTTGAGGTGGAACTCTATGAAAACTAAAGAAAAAAGCAACCAAAAAAAAAAAAACTGAGCTATAACTACTAAAATGTTAAAAAACTGAAATTCTCAAAAATACTTAAGTGGAAATTGAATCCAAATGACCCCACAATATGTCCACCTATGCACCCCAAATCAACCCGTGAAACAACTTTAGTTTTGTTGCTAGGGTATGAATAGAAAAATATATGCACATAACACATATATATACATACATTTTTTTCGAGGTTGGTCTCGACCTCCCACCCTAGAAGGTAGGTCCGACTCAGCTTTCGTTTGCTGGAAAATGCATGTGAAATGAGTAGAGAGTAAATGTGGAACATTCGTGTGGGTAATAGCCAATAGGACAGATTCACTTTATTAACATATATAATAGGAACAATGGACAGCGTAAATAATTTTTACATGTACTGCGTAAATAATTTTTATACCATCACATAAATATAACTGATTATAGCTGGCAGTTGCTCTTCTATTTTTTCAGTTATCACATCAAGCTTGTTGTAAATATCAGTGTTTTAAAAGGCAGAGTCCGGACTCACCCTAGGACTCGTCCCGGGGCGGGACACTGGCAAAACGCCTCGGGACTCATGTTTGGGACTTAGTTCTGTGAGGCTTACGTCCTAAGCGTCCGACTATATACCCTGAACACGCCTAACACCCAACGCCCCCGGGACTCGCCTAATAGTTCTTACACAAATTGTGTCAAATTCCTTAGTCAAAGCTATTGATACTCATAATTCTCTACCAATTAAATTATGCTTAGTAGTTTTTTTCATCTGTTGAAATAAGAAAATTAAAATTAACTAGCTTATGTACTAATTGAGAACGTCATGAGGGTGAATATGGCTTAACATTTCTGTTTAAAATACATATTCGAATTTTATATATTCTCTTGTCATTGATTATTATGTTTTTGTCCTATATTTCAAAATTATCATATTTTATTTTGTTATTTGAAAGTATTTTATTTTTATTCATGAAAGAGTTTATGTTTTAATTCTAATATTAATAGTTTATTGATTATTTCTTTTAGGGAGGTAAATTACATAGTATGATAGTCATATATTTTAAGAAATTATTTGTAGAATCATTGAAAATTTTGTTGTTACTTATATTTTTAGTAATCAAATTATAAAAATAAAGATACACGAGATATACGCTCCGTAGATCCTTAGGACTTACGCCCCATGTCTCGGGACTTACGCCTCGCCCCGTGCTATGTAAAACGCCTCGCCTCACGCCCCCGTCTTTTAAAACACTGGTAAATATAACCTGACGATGTAGAAAATCTTATTCACTAAACAGTACACTCCAAAAGTGATAGTACGCAGTAGTATCTTAGAAAATTGCAGGACTACACGTGTGAAATGTACAGAAAGTACATGTATTTACTAGTTTCATGAGCTTGTGAATGAATATGGTGTAGTAGTAGTGGTGGTTGTACTGTAGCACTATAATGTCAAAGATAAAATTCAAAATTAGACAGCTCGATGGATTTTCTTTGACTGGAATATTACTCCTTCTAATATTTATTATCAGCAGAGAAAATAGAAGCAAATTGAGAGTGACATACGATACCCTCATTCCATGGGAAAATCATAGGGGGGAACACCACTGCATTCAAAGTTGTTCATTAATGCAGTAAATATAGATACATAATTAATTAATAAGACATTGATGTATGTTTTCACTATTATCTCGTGACTTTGATTTCAAACTTTCTATAGCCTTGAATTTTTTAAATTTTTTTTGGAGGAGTCACCGGCGGAGAAACTCTTCTATTAGAAACAATATCAGGTACTTTTTTATTTCGTTTTGCTTGAACTCTATATCAAATGTTTCACTTTACTTGTGCATTTCAGCAAATTAAGAGAGTTCTTTTTTATTATTATTATTATCCTTAATAATAAATAACTATATAAAGTAGTAGTAGTAATAGTAGTAGTCATTTACATTTTCAAAATATCATTAATAAGGTAAAATACATCTCTAAATAAAATTTTCTTAAGGCGTGTGTCAGGTTAACATAGTCAAGTAATATGAAATGAAGGAAGTATTTACTGTTTTGCCCAAAAAATATTCGTTAGAAATATAATTTTATCGGTTGAAATTGATAAATAGACATTTGGTGAATCGTTAATTAATGTATAGCTAGGGTCAAAATCTCATTTTTCTTTGATGGGAATTTTATCAGCCCATATTAAAAAGTCTAGAAAGCCCATTATAGTAAAAAAAAAAAAAAAAAAAAAAAAAAGAAGAAGAAGGAAGAGTGGAATTGGATTGGGCTCTTAATATTGTATATATAAGAAAGTATTTGGAAAAATTACGCGGTGTGGATAAAAAGACTCTATAATTATCTTTTATGGTCAATATTTAAAATAATCATGGTACATGGTTACTTTTTTCTTTATTTGTTTTTTTAATGTGGGCCCTCATATACAAATAAAAGTAGCATATATATACCATTTCTAATTAAAAGCAAAAAAAATTCTCTCACCTAATTGACTTACTTTTTTTCTCTCACCCCTCTCACCTAATTAAAAGCAAAGTTTTTTCTTTCACCTCTCTCGCCTAAAAGTAGCGTACATGGTTACTTTTTTCTTTGGGTATTGTTGTATTTTCTAACTTCTTCTTCATCAATTTGTCTTTAATTTTCATTCAATTTCTCCATATTTGCAGTGTTGATTAGGTTTTCAAGTAATTGCTATGCTTGATTCAAATGGCTGACAAAACTTAATTTATAGATATTTTGTCATTTGAATATTTATATATACATATGAATGTATTGGATGTATGTTTTTTTGATGTATATATGTATACTTTTGTATAACTATATATTTATACAAGTTTATTCTATGTCGGTATACATATACATATGCATAGACATATGTGTATATATATATGTTTGTTATGTGTTGGTTCATATATACATCATGCATATACATATGTGTATACATCTGTTCTGTGTTTGTGCATATATACATATATATATCTGTATATATGTATATACATATACATATGCATATACATATCTGTATAACTGTTTCTATATAAAAAAGCTGGTTTTTATACATTTTGCTCACACACGTGATCTTCAGAATTTGGATTTTAATACTCAATAGGGGATGTTAGAGAATAATGGAAATGTTGGAGAGAATAAAGGGGGTGAATCAATCATCTTTCCTGTTTTATCTCTAAACGTAGCTGAAATAGTAACAAAATCTGTCAGTTAATATTTGTATATTAGAGTCCTAAATACATTTAATCTGACTGAAATCTATAAAGTGTAACTATTAAAACTTAGATAAAAAAGTTAGTTAAAAGAGGTCTAAGTTAGCCAGAGGCGGATCCAGGATTTGAAGTTTATGAGTACCATTAATTTATGTATAAACTATACTTACCACTAGCGACAAAAATAAAATAGAAATGATGTTTCTGACGTTGGTTAGTTCGATTGAGTTTCTTAATTCAAAAATAGATAAATAAGTTTGATTTTAGTTCATTTTTTACTCTTGATTTAAATAATATCTTAGAATAAAATTGCCAAAAGAAAATTCTTGACATGAGCACCCGCAATAAGGAATTTTGCTTTAAAAAATAACTTAATTACTACATATTTTTAGTTTGACTATATTAGTTTGCCTTTATCAGCCATTTAATTTTTTCTCAAAAGTCAATTAAAGATATTAATCGATCAAATTATACTCTAATATATAAATTAATAGTATATCATTAAAAAGAGAAACATTTTATATTAACTAAAAAGCATTCCAAATTTATTGAAGAAATTGCTCTTGAACTAAGGTACAAAGAGAAAAAAACAAAGTTAAATAAATTTTGAGAAAGAAGAATGGTGGGAGAGATTTTGCAAATATAAAAGAGAGAAAAGAGGTGAGGGGCTAGAGTACTGCCGGGAATAAAATTGCTATTAAAAGAATGAAAAAAGGAAAAAAGGAAAAATCAAAGTAGATATTGAGGAAAAACAATGCTTTCACCGGGATTAGAACTCGGATCCGTAAAACCAATAAAGACTTCAAACGCAAGCTTGAACCAAGACAGCCGCAGGCCTCTTGTGCATTTTGGGTGCCACAGTCTTAATATATGCAAATATTCGCAGATATATACATACATAATATAAATTTGAATCAAAGCTTAGGGGTGTCGTGGCACCCCCACCTCATAAGGTAAATCCGCCCCTAAAGTTAGCTATATGTGAAGTTTTGCCTAATTATTTTACTGCGATTGCATCTGCATCTGATTTTTAAACAAAGTAGTATCTCTTGGATGAAAAAAATAGAAAGAAAATTACATAATAACACTACTTAACTTACCATATCTACTTAAAATTCCTACTCTTTTATTTAATTACATCACATCCCATATTTTCCTTTCTCTCTCTAAAACTCACGGATACATCACAGAAGAATGTGATGTAGTCGTGTAAATTTAAATGATGTATCCAGAAGAATATGATGTATCCGTATAGACGAAATTTTTAGTAATATGAAAAGAGTTGGGATAGGAAATAATTAGCTCCAAAAGGATTAGGATTTATGTAACTTTTACATTAAAATAGAACTCCAAAGACCAAGAAATGATGGAAAATTAATTGGATCTTTAGGTAGTTTATATTTTGTAAACTCATGATAAATAAGCAATTGATTTTAAAGCTTGTTCATGTTCACCTCATGTTATGATTTTCCTTCTTTCATCTATTTAAATAATTATAGGTTATACCAATTATATATAGTGTGTACAATGTCCAAAAATAAATACTATTGCAGGAATATATAAACATCAATAAATGATGATAAGCATATTATATTTTCAGCATCATCTCGTGACCTTAACTTAAATGTCTGTGCTTTTCCCCATCTTATTTATTGCTTCTTCTTTTCCTTTTCTTTCTTTCAATGATGGAAAATTACAAGTAACTTACAAGGCAATAACTCAACAAGTGAATTCATTATTTACAGAGTGTATATATATATATATATATATATATATATATATATATATATATATAGAGAGAGAGAGAGAGAGAGAGAGAGAGAGAGAGAGAGAGAGTTATATTGTGTATATAAGTCAAAAATTATATGTTTTATATATATGAAATTTTGAACATCCTTAATTAAGAGTTTCAAAACATCATTAATAAGCTTAGTTTAGTAAAATACATTTCTAATTAAAACATTTTAAGGGGTGTACCAAATTAACATGGATTAAATAATATCAAAAGATGGGAGTAGTAAATACGTTATGAAAAGTAAATTTTCTTTTCACCTCAGAAAATTTAGTATCAAGTTGATTAATTTTTTTAAAAACGTATAAAAGTCAAATTTATTTTCTCCAAACGAAAGGAGACGAAAATGTTAGTGCTCTAATATTTTGGTGTGTTAGCTGCTAGTTTGTAACAATTGCTACTGGTAATTAAATACAACCGTTAGTTACCAATAAAAAAAAAAGAAGAGAATTATGTATATGGTCATGCTAGATTAGTCTTCTTAGCTTTTGCATAAGTGATGAGAAGGGTTGTTCACGTGATAAGCATCCTTCACCTCTAATCTTTAGGTTGTGGGTTTGAATAGGTAAAATGTACGTAGTCCATACCATTACCTCACAGGATTTTTTATCTTTTATAACATTGGTTAAAAAGTCACTAGTAAGATTCTCCTCTTCTCCTTGTCATCATCGGAGTAACTTCGTGGTTTTTGTTTTGAATTTTAAATGCCAGACCAAATATGCCATTTTGAGAAGCTTTTCATATATTTGGCACTAGAAGAACATACAAAAGAATAAAAACAATAATCTTCTAAGTAATACTCAAATTAAGAAGCAACTGGTAAACCAGTAGCTAGCAGAAAACATTGCAATGTTAAAGGTAGGAGAAAAACACTATTCAAGCTAGCAATTCCTTACACCAAAGAATCTACAATATTCACCACAAAAACTAATCACTAATGTTAGAACTTACATCACTTGTACTATTCTACTTCTATATAGCGCCCATGCCTAAACCAGCCAGAGAAGAAAACGGTTAAAAAAGAAAATCAGGAAAAGGTAATAGTAACTAGAAGAAGGGGAAAAAAGAAAGAAAAACGAGGAGCAGAAGTAGAAACACAAAATCACCTTAGTGTATCAAATCAATATGTAAACTAATTAATGCGTTTGTTACAAATGTGTAAATCATGAATTAGGAAATACTTTGCGGTGACCTCTTCTGCTTGGACCAGAGGATGGCACTCTGCGTTTCACCAAACTAACATGTTGATAATTAGTATTACTCATCGTCCCACTTCTTGCAGTACTTGTTGTTGTTGTTGTTGTTTCCATTGACATTAATAATCGGTGACTTCTTGCTGATGATGCAGCCATTAATATGAACATCATCACTACAATGGAGGAGGATACACAAGCTGGTCTATGAACTAGGCTGGCCATGCAAATAATATAAGTACTCTGTAATATGAATGTGTTGGAGAGAAAATGTTTGTGACAACTGATGATGAGTGTGTGTGCGTTTCGTTTGCCTTTGTGTGTGTGGAGGGAAAGAATTTATATGTAGTCATGTATAATTTATTACTACCTCCATCCGTGATGTAATTTGACTTGACACAAAGTTTAAGAAAGAAAGAAAGACTTTTGAAACGTGTGGTCCAAAATAAGTCATAGATGTTTGTGTGGTTGTAAATCATTTCATTAAGAATAAAATTAATACTTTAAAGTTAAATTGTTACTAAATATAAAAATATGTCTTTTTTTAGACTGACTAAAAAGGAAAGTGTATCAGGGGACAGAGGTAGTAATATATAAATATATATAATAATAATAATAAAAAGGTTTTGTAAGGGTATATGTAATATTTTCACCAATCCATGTCCCACGTCCCCAATTCAATGTCACTCTTTCCCCTGGAAAATAAACTAAAAAACATTATACAAAAAAAAGAAGGCAAATCAAAAACAGTAGACCACCACAAAAGAACAGGACAAATTGACGGATTTTAGTGATTAAAACGTTTTTTGATCATTTAAGTAATGATGAAATAGTTCAGAATTGTAACTCCGTAGCGCGATACGCCAATAGTAGAATTAGTAGCTAATAGCATATGATAGATTTCCGATTCAAGCAAATTTTAATTTTGTCTCTAAATATTGACGCTAAATTTTAAGCCTGTTCATTTTACCTATAGAATTAACAGAGCAAAATTTATTAAGCTTTAGTTTCAAGAATGAAGCTCTTTGTGGCCTCGTGTTAAAAAGTAATTATTGGTCCCGCTGTGTAGTACTTCCTTCCGTCTCAAAATAAGTTTATCAAAACTTTTGCTCAAGTATCACTTATTTTGGGACAGAGCGAGCAGTCATGGAGCCACATGTAATTGAAGAGTGTCGACTGATATCCTTTCGTCAGAAAATTACATTATGTAGCTAGGTAAAAATATTTTTTATGTATATATATTTCATATTAACACTGCTTGGCTTCTTGGTGAATTTATTTTTTTATATTCTGACATTTTTAATGAAAATTCTAACTCCACCATCGGAAGCGAGTATGTCACTTGATTATAATTTCAGGGATATGTAAATCAACCTAGGATAGTTCTTTAAGCTCTCCTCTATATATACTTTTTTCTTCTCTCTCTCTCTCTCTCTTTTTTTCCCTTTAAATCGCCCCATTTTTGGCAATTCATCTTTTGCCAAATTAAAGAAATGGTTTTCCTAAAATTATTAGCTATGATTGATTATAGGGAAAATAACGTAAATATACATCTTAATTTATCATATTTATATAAATCCCCACCCTTACAAAGTAATTACAAAAATCTCAACTAATTATGTATCTTCGTTGGATGTATCGGAAGCTAATTATGTATCTTGACAGACCCAAAATCGAAAAAAAATATATCGGAAGCTAATTATGTATCTTTACAAAGGAAAAAATGTATCTTCATTAGATGTATTATGCATCTCAACAGATCCAAAATCGAAAAACTGTATCAGGAGCTAATTATGTATCTTTATAAAAGAAAAAATGTATCTTCATTGGATGTATCGGGAGCTAATTATGTGTCTCGATAGACCCAAAATTGAATTTTTCAGTAATTATATAAAATGTTAAAATTTTTTGTAATTAAACTCCAAACTGTCGGGATTTATGTTGTTTTCACTTGATTATATATGCTGATGAGATTATGAATGTTAATCTTTTGACCTTTTCAAAAATTTGTTTCAAGTCTTTGTAGGGACAAAAGAAGAAAACTAGTTGATCACATGCTTTGTATTTATCCTAGTATACAAAACCCCAATTTAGTGATACTAAATTTGGGAAACTTCCCAACAAAGGAAATGGGGAGTAGGTTAAGTACTCCCTCCATTTTCTTTTAGTTGATCCTCTTGTTAAAAATATTTATTTTAATTTAATTATTTTATTTATAAAATCAAGAGAATTTTATTATGTTCTTTCAATATTATCTCTATTATTGTATTAAAAAACTACATAAAGTACATATACTCAAATTTATATTTTTAAAACATAATTAATAAAGTCAATTTGATAAAATAAGCTTCAAATAAATATTATTTTGAAGAAAGTGTCTAGTCAACAAAGTTGAATTGTTTTGAAACAGAGGGAGTGGGTAAAAGGCTTTGGCTAATGTCTTTTCATAAATGTAGATAAGAACCTCATAATTAGAGGAATTCTGCACATGATTCTGTTCATTTAGAATTTTTTTGACAAAGTCAAATTCATTTCTTTTCCACTAGCAAGGGCTCACAAAGCCAAATTCTAAAAAGAAGCCCAATGTCTATTTCTAAGTGCCTTCTCAAATAAAGAAAATAATTTGCAAATTATAATTAATTTGAATGAGTCATGAGAAAGAACATAGGGAAGAATGAACTTTATTTTAGAAGTGCTAGTAGTTATTGTGTTTATCTAGTAAACTAAACATTGAACGTGGCTTATCTTTTGGTTCACGAACATAATTGCATATTTTGCTTCTACTTTTTTTTTCCTAACTTTTATCTTCAGAGTAAAGAAAAGGAAATGTTTTCGATCCCTTTTTTTTATGTCAACAACATCAGTAGTGCTACCTTGCAGTATCATTAAGATTTGTTTGGTTCAAAAATAAGTTATGTGTGGTTGTTTGATTTATTAAGTTAATATGATTCAAAATAGTGTTTAGGTGTTTACTTGTTAAGTGAAATAAAAGATTGATCACTATATGATGGTTAAAAAAAATTCCACCTATTAGTGATACCCGTATTCTTATTTCATATAATATCTTGCATGAAAATTATATATATTCTCGCATAACTAATGTATACATTAGTTATTGAGAAAAACAAACAAATTAAAAAATTGTATTAACAATGTTGTACATTATGTGGAATTAATTTCTCCTAGCACACTTACACATATTGAAATGTCACTTTTTTTAACACGGGAAAAGACTAGAATAATTTACAATATTCAAAAAATCAGTGTCAGGAAAACATTGTGCATGTTTGTTGGGCATGTAAATGAACTTGTACATCTCTTCACTTTCCAATGGTCTAGTGATTAAGATCTGATCCAGTTGGGCCTACGATCACGGGCTGACCTTCTTGAGATCCAACCAAAATGAAAGGGTAAACAACATAAACCCCGACAGTTTGGTGCCTAATTACAGAAAATTCTGACATTTTGCATATTTACAGAAATTTCCCTTTTTTGGACTGTCAAGATACATAATTTGTTCTAGATAAATTCCGTTAAGATACATAATTACCCAAACTGTAATCATTCAAAGATACATAGTGTGTATATCTTTTAAACAAAACTCACGGTGATATACACAGTGATACATAATTCGTTCCCAATACATTCCATTGAGACAAATAACTGATAGTTGGATTTTTGTAATTACTTTGTAAGGGTTGAGATTTGTGTAAATATGATAAGTTAAGATGTATATTTATATTATTTTTTCAAAATGAAATCAAGATATATGGGCTTTTTGGTGACGTGGCCCGTGGTAGCCATTGGGCTATCCTAGCCCAATCTAACCCATAAAGAAAGAATTGGGGTGGATTCAAATGCTAGAGGAATATTTACATAAATAAATTCTCTTAGATCACTTATTATTTTTTATGGGGTACTTTCTTTTTTATTACAACTTATTGCATATGTTTTACCTTTAATAACTAAAATTAGGGAATAAGCAATTTCCTTTTATTTCTCTCTTTCTCTGTCATTTTCTCTTCTCTTCCTTCTCTTTTTCTCAATTTTCATTCAAAGAACTTCATTAATTTCTTCTCAAATAGGTGTTGCATTCTTCAATTATAATTTTTAAATTCTCAATTGGGGAGAATTTCACTCCTATGAGGGTTTTTTCTCTCTTATTTCTGCCTAAATCAATGACCTCATCAACATTCCGACTGGGAAAGGGAAAGGGAAAGGAAGAGATGGATTGGAGAAGAGGACGGTGGTGGTTGTTGTGGTGTTGTTCGTTTCACTGGAGTGGTAGCTGATTTGGTTGCTCCAGCAATTAACTTCGTCTGGGATGGTGTTGTTGTTCTTATCTTCTTCTTTTTTCTCAAAATCCCTAATCTCTTCTCTCCTATTGAGAATTCATGGAAATTTCCTTATTGCGTAGCTGATTTGGTTGCTCAGTTACGCCAGAGTTTGCCAGCGTTGGGTAATTTCGTTCAGATCTGATCATTACTTGACGTTATAATGAAAGGGTAGTGATGGACAGGGGAAGAGGTGGCTTTGTTGGTTGAATTATTGTTCTTTGGAGGCAAGTGGTTTGTAGGTTGCGCGAGAGAAGGGGATTGTTTGGATGGAGAGGATAAAATGGGCGTTGTGATTTATTTTGGTTAGAGTTACTGGTAGTCCGATGGTGGTGATTCACCGGAGAGGGAGAGGTGAAGCTTTTAAAAGTTGTATTAAAACTGTATTAAACGTAAATGATCATTGTAATACAATCCAAATCCAATATTATACATTTTTATGAATTCGATAGTTGTTATTTCATAACAAATATAATACATTTCTAACAATGTAAACTAATTTAAATTGTAACCGAATATTTGTAATTCACATATAATACTTATAATACATTTGTATTAAAAATGTTTTAGTTATATATATTTAGCACGCATATTGAAATAAGTATATAATACGTATAATATATTGAATTCAAAATGTATTAAACGTAAAGGATTGTTGTACTACAATTCGACTTCAATATTATACATTTTAATGAATTCGGAATGTTTGAAATTTACGTATAATACTTATAATACATTTGTATTAAAAATATTGTAGTTATATATATTCACCAGGCATATTGAAATACGTCTTTAATACGTATAATATATTGAATTCAAAATGTATTAAATGTAAAAGATCGTTGTAATACAATATTATGCATTTTAATGAATTCGGAATGTTTGAAATTCACGTATAATACCTATAGTACATTTGTATTAAAAATGTCATAGTTATATATATTCACCACGCATATTGAAATACGTCTTTAATACGTATAATATATTGAATTCAAAATGTACTAAATTTGTTGTTTACTTTTTTCTCTTATTAATGATGTTAAAAACGTATTATAATTAAATTTGAAACATTTAAATGCTATTCAAATTAGTTTATGTGTTACTATATTAAAATTGTGTTTAAAAATATATTATATATGTATTTTGCTATTTTTGGTAAAAAAAAATTATGCTTTCAACTCATGTACTATAATTGATAAATAAGACTACATATTTATACTATTTATGTAAATACCCCAATGCTAAACTTGGCACAAACATATCCAACCCAACCCCAACTAATTTGAAATTACAATTCTACTGCTTCACGAAAAAATAATACAATGTATTCGGTGTTTACACAAAACAAATAAATATAAGATAATCGTGGTCGTAACACGTATTCGCATCTTAATTTGTAACTCTTACGATTAAATTGCTTCATTTGTTCTCTCTTGATTTTAATTCCCCCCCAACCCACCCCCCTCTCCCGAATTAGTGCTCTAGATAACAAAAGCCCTTGATTTCTCAGAGCATTCTCCTATAAGAACATTTTCCTATGTTTGATGGTTTTGCAGCATCTCCTTAAAACGGATTATAACAAAAAAGTATATAGTACTAAGTAGTAGCAAGTTAAATAAATTTGACCATTGGAAATAGTTGAAGCGGTGTGGGTCAATAATTAATATTCAAGGAAAACATGACTGGGTTTGGAACAGACTGGGAGCCAGCTATCCCTTATAAGTAGTAACAGTAGCAAATACAATTCCAACAAAAGCAGGCACATGACCAGAAATCCAGCTACTTTGGGTATTACAATAAAAAATATATAATATGTGATGCATCTTTTTGGTCATTTACTAATTTAATTACTTGGTCAAAATATGTCTTGGTAACCTAATCCTATGTGCTGCCGGATAACTCTCTAAGCATTAAAAATATATAGTATTCATTAAATCTCACATAAATTTGGAATTTTATCTTGTTAAAGAAGAAAAGGATAGGGCGAAGGGAGGAGGTTTCCCCACTTGAATAGTCCATCAGAGACCTTATATATATAGCTGCTGCTACTTTTAGCATATTTATCACTACTTGGGATATTTCAATTAAAAACATTTTTATCAACAAAAAGAAATAAGAAAAACTAGTGAGCCTCTTTTTTAACGAACTAGAAGTTTAACAATTTATGTTGAAGATAAGTACTAAGTTCACAACTTGCATGTTTAGCCAGAGATTTTTATTTTTATTATTTTTTAAAAAAAGAAGCTAAAATAAACTGAGAGGCTCGTGTTTGAGTCCAGAAAATGTAAGGAGAATTTCATGGTAGGGAATAATTTTTCTAGATGGTTTATATGCGACGTGAATTTAAATTAGTCAGCCTAACAATAAAATCCAAATAAATAACAATGAAGGAGAGAGCTTTAGAGTGAAGAACCATAAGATCAGTGTTATTACACCTACTAGTCCAACTGACCAAAAGAGTCCAAAGATCTTATGCACAAGTCAATTTTGGGAAGCTGCTCTCCTAACACATCTACCACAATATTGAGCTACAAAAATACCTAAGATGTCAAAAAATATACATAAACATTTTACACTTCTTGTGAAGGAGCAATTTGTCTTGTTATCATTTGTATATATCACTACCTTTCAAATCTACATTCGTTATTTACTACAACTCTCTGAATTGCAACAGCTTCAACAATAATCATAAACTCTAGGTACCACATATTTAAGAATTCTAACATTTCACATATGACCAATTATATATTTAAAAGACTTGGCGGGGGTTAGTTTCAGTATTATTTAAACCTTTGCAAAGTAATCTTCAAGAGCATTTCTATTTTTTATTTTCCATTCGAACATACGTACCTACAATGAACCCGACTAAATTTAGAATTCACATTGATAAGTCTCATATTAGCACTTTCTAACAAATGTGATGACACACTCAAAGTTCAAATCTAAGACTTCTAGTTAAACATAAAATATTACTTATCACTCCTCTAATAAAACATCACATTCTTCACAAATATCTAGGAATTTGACTAAAGATGAGTGGGTAGAAACAGTCTGGAGCCAGCCTACAACAAGGACAATTACAAGAAAAAGACACAGAAAACAATAACTCCAGCTGCAAAGGATATGCCAGTTACAAAAACAGGTGATATATGGCATCTATTTTTACAGCCAATTTAATTTGATTACTACTAGTACTTCAGCTATACCTTATAGTAATAACATAATGTACTGACCGATATGTCGGTAAATATATATAGATATATTTAGAAATTTTAAGTCTCATATATCTTCTATGTATCTGATTAATGAAGAAAGTATAAAAGTTAAAACAATGCGTTCCCACTTGAATATTACTAGTATTCTCAAGGAATTGTCCATTGGATGAACGTGGACAGCTCACCTATTAAATACTAGTACTAATTTATTCGTTAGTTGGCTTACATTCTTTCTTTTAAAAAAAACATTTATGTGTTATGTACTGTGTTAACATATCAAAGAGGAAAAAAAAGTAGTGACATGTTGTTTCTCAAAGAATACAGAGTTTAACAAATGATCTTTCAGATAACAAAGTTCATAATTGATGTAAGAAAGAATACAATCCAATTCATATTTAATTTGAAGGGCAACTAAATTATGATATTTGAATAATTTTTAAAAGTTTTTAACTAGCAAAAAAGCATCAAAGGCTCTACCTTGACCACGTTGACTAAAATGAATAGAATTAACTAGTCGTAACTCGTAACATATATTTCTTCTGTTCCATTTTATATGGTAACACTTGAATTTTACAAGAAATCATGATCTTTAAAGCTGAAGTTTAGCCTAGCGTGAGGGAACATAGTCCCTGAAAGTTTGACTAGTGATAATAATGTTGAGGATAAATAGAAGCTTTTTGGTAATTCAGTTGTAGAAGTTTCTTTGAAAGTTAGCCAAAACCAAATTGGTTTTGGTATATGATACGATGCCAAGATGATTGGAATATGCCAAAGAATGTGCAAAAATGAACAGTTACTATCCCAATAGAAAATTGAAAGTACATCCTAAAGTACATTAGGCATATCCTCATCCTCTTTTAAGTTTTGGTTTTAGACCAAACCTACCCACCATTAAGAAGCCTTGGCTTTTGCCTCCAGATGCTAGAGTCAATGTTTTACCTAATATTAATAGTGATTAATAACACCAAAAAATAATAGTAATCCCTCCGTTTAAAAAAGAATGACATGCTTTTATTTTTAATCCGTTTAAAAAGGAATGACTCTTTCTTTTTTTGACAATATTTTAATTTCAACTTTCTAGATGACCTGTTTAAACCACAAGATTAAAGGACATTTTGTTACATTTGACATAAGTTTAATTTAAGACCACAAAATTTAAAAGTCTGCTTTATTTTCTTAAACTTCGTCTTAAGTCAAAATAGGTCATTCTTTTTTAAACGGAGAGAGTAATACTTATAGTAATAATAAAAATGTTTTAGGTTAATACATATTTCAAGTTGTTTAAACTTTTTCTAGTTTAGCCACCCGATATATATATATGAAATTTATTGGACCGGCTAATTTAAATTTACAATGTGTAGATTCAATGAAAAGATTAAACACTCCTTATCAAGAAGTTCCTAGGGCTCAAACTCGACCTATGATTAAAGGCAGAGGAACCCAAACGTTCCACCATACTCCTTGATAGTAAGTTGTTTAAACGTTGATTTTATATATCGAGTTTGTTTTGGTGGATTTATGTTAATTATTGTTTAGAAACAAGGTTATTTCATAACAAAATTTAGAAGTTTGTCATGATTGTCGATACCAGGTTGAATGAATTTTCCTAGTGGCAACAAAAAAAGTGGACTTTAACACAAGTCAAAGGGGAAGGCAAGAAGGAATTTCTCTTTGGAAATGAAAAGGGCAGTTCCAAACGAAGGATTCAGTTTCAAGGGACAAGCTTCCCGGTGTCTAAGTGTCAAGTCTCGAGGACTTGTGTCTGTCGAAAGCTTCATTTTTTTTGTTTAATCTTTTCTTGTCGGCACCAAGAGTGTAACATGATAATCTATACAAGTGGAAGGATAATCGTGAGATCTCATTTCAAATTTTGATAGACATAAAAATATTAGATAATTTTTTTTCCATCTATTTAAATCTTAGTTGACAAAATTACTCGATATTTATGCTGATAAAAAAATAGCAAATACACGATAAAAGATAAGTTGATCACAACTATCATAAAAAAGTGTTGGACAATGGCTTTTCCATTGTTGGACCTAAATATCCTTAAAGGACATACTAAAATAAAAATGGATCACATGGCAAGTTGAAGCAATGCTATGCCAATAAAATGAAGAAAGAAAGAAAAAGGCAACCACCATCAATTGCCAGCTATTTAAAATAAAATAGGCACATGCTAAAGTCATTGGCATTCAAAGAATATTCCAACGAAATTTAAAGGAAAATGAATAAAAACAATGTGTACCCAAGATTTAAAGAGTTTCTTATTTTAATCTCTGCATTAATTGCGCTAACCCGATTATCCACCATCGCCTACCTCATTCAAAAAAAAATAAAAAAATAAAAAAATAACACATGCTAAAGAATTTTAAAACGCATGACACTATGTGCTTCTTTCTTTATTTATTATACTGTAGGTTACAGATGGGAGGACATGACCATAGATAGAAAGATGTGAAAGAAGCAAATTAGGATAGAAGATTAGTAGAAAAGAGTGTGTTGTTTTGTTATCTATGCTAATAATCATAGTTCTTCATTTATAGTGTCTTGTTCTTGGAGTTTTTCGTGATGTTTATTATTTCGGGTAAATCTATTATAATATTGTTTTGTGGTGTACTGTTTAGTTAATATATGTTGTTTTTTTACTTCCTATTGTTTCTTGTTTTTATAGTTTATCTTTTTTTAGACTGATTTTGTCTTAAATCGGAGATCTATCAAAATATGAGATAGTGGTAAGGACTGTGTATACTCTACCTCCCCAGATTTACTGTGTGGGATTATACAAATTTTGTTGTTATTGTTGTTATTTTTACATGGTTCTGTATTCAATTAGAGAATCAATTAATTTAAATTTGTGCCTTATAAGGCCTGTTTAATAAAAAAATACTTACTAACAAAATTACTTAGAGATATTTATTCATTCCATTATAATCCTTATTTATCATGATACTATTTGGAATTGTACAAAAAGAACCAAAAGATAAAGTTAGGTATTGAATTTTGTATGGATTTTTAATTTGAATAGACGGATATAATAAAGTAACTTCAAATACTTGAGGAGAAAAATTTGACCAAAACAGTATCCATTGTTTTGAAATCAGAGATGAGAAGGGTGACCAAAATAGCACAAATTAAAAGACGTGGAATTTTTTATAAACAAAAAAGGAGAAAAAAGGAGAAAAATAAGGACAAAGTTTGACCAAAAATGACGGAGCCCACTAACATTAGGTAAGTAAATAGTTTAATACTATTTGATAAATTAATATAAATTTGAGGGATTGTTCCACAAATAAAGGGAGTTTTGTCTCCACAACTCAAACCAAATAAATATTTGACAACTCAAAAAAATGAGTCAAAAAACTCTTATGACTTATCCACCCCAACTGTTTCCGTTTGGTCATTTTTGAATACTCCCTAAATGCCAAATCAAATCCACTTCCTATCTTCCAATTTTATCCCTAAAATATCCTTTCTTTTGTTTAAAAAAAAATGAAGAAATATATTTTATTAATAAACAATGTGCATATAATTTTATTTATTCCTTTAACTCTTCTATCTTGATGATTATCTTCGTGATTCAAAGGCTAAATTAGTATTTCTAGACTAGAATGATGCAAACTTTCCTTGGGATTTCTTTGATATTTATAAATGAACGAGTTTGTGGAATTTTTTGAAATATTTGATCGTTAAAAAAAATTCGCTTGATTTATTTATGAAAATTCCAATTATGAGATATTCGAAATGCCCAAAATATTCATCTATCTTTGCTCTGATAAAATAATTCTACATTTTATCTTGAGAATATTATCTCTCGTCTATCGTACCAAACAATCCCTAAGTGATAGATAAAACATATTTTTTTTATTTATTTATTTTTTTTACAAGAGAAAACACATTTTTCAAAAGGGCAAAAGAGAACATTAATATGCCCACCACCTCACCAAACTCCCTGACCTCAAACGCCCCAACGAGAAAGTTACAGCCAACTGTCGCCAAGTCGACATGATGACGTCATGGATGACGCATGCTCATTTGCCAGGTCATCTCTTACGCCTTATCCTCTAACTTACACCCTGGAAATGCCACGTGGAATAACCCCCCCCCCCACTGTCCCCACCTTAATATTTCATTTTCATATAGTACTTCTCATCCCCACAGTAAATCATCAGCTCTCTCCATTCATTTTCAGCCACGTATCCTATGTCTTAATCTCACGTTACGTGGCTCGTTGCCGCACTTTTAATATGTGCCTAAGTCCATGGTACTATAAGGGCTCGTTTGGTACCAGCGATTAAAAATAACTAATCTCAAAATTATTTTTAGAATAAGTTTATTTTATATTTGGTGCTCTAAATAACTTGTTTTTCAGCCAAACAATTCCTAAGGACTTAGTTTGAGGGACAATAGTTTTGGGATAAGAGAAAAAAAAAAACAATTTAGTGCATGAAACTTTCGCAATGCATAGGGTCTGAAGGACGGTCAGACTATAAAAATCTATTATACGCAGTCTTATTTTGTATTTCTATTCGAGGTTATTTCCACATATTGAACCAACAACTTCCTGGTTACATGACAATAATTTTTACAATATAATAATGAAATAAGTATCCCATAAATATTATGAGATAATTTATCTCATAAAATATCTCAGACTATAAAATAATTTTATTTATCTCATCCCGCACCGAACAATCTGAAAAAAATTAGCGCGTGACGGATAAGACAACTAGGCCTGCTATTTTTTCTGGTAAAGAGTTAAAAAAAAAAAAAAGAAAGAAAAAAAAGGCCAGTTGGCATACGTACGCGTCTGCTGGCCGACCTTATCCTCTTTTTAATTTTTCCACATATCATGGTTTATAATTTAAATTTAATTTAATGAAATGAAAAGTAAATGAACATTTTTGATAGAAAGAGAGGCAACATCAAGTGTGAATAAATATAGTAAGAGAAACTAAACCCTAGATTTCATTCTGACTGAAAGCAAGATTAGTTTGTATTTTTCACCAACAAACAGCTTTGTTACATCAGATTTTTCAGTCATTATTGACAAAGGTTAGTGCTTGAAGTTTTCATTTTTTGTATACTTATTAGTATTGATATTGTTTTTCTTGTTAAATGTAGTAATAATTATGTGAAAGTAAAAAAATTGGGTTTTAATGGAGTTGTTAAACTCCACCTGCATGTATGGTGATTATTAGGTGTAGGGTGGATTTGATCTTGTTTTATTTAAAGCTTGATTTTTTTCACTATATGTAGCTAATGGGTTTCTGTTTTATTGCTTGTATCCTATTCCATTTTGGTATTTTTGCAACTGTTTTTTTTCTTTTCTTTGGCTTCTCTTTTTTTTATTTTTTTTTATTTTTTTATAAGTTTAGTGAGTTTATTTTTGATTCTTGAATAATCCCCATTTTTTCAGATCCTGTTGAATTTTGCTCAGTTTGATAATCAAGAACTGGCTGTTGGGTTTGATTGGTGGGTGTGATTCATTCCAAGGAAGTAGTTTTGAGTTTTTTTAAGCAGAAAAAAAGGTTTCTGTTTGGTCTGTCTGCTTATTTGAGGATTTGCTGAAGGAGTTTATGCAAATAAAGGCTTGTAAAGATGATGTCAAAATCGTATACCAACTTGCTAGATCTAGCATCTGGGAATTTCCCAGTGATGGGGCGCGAAAAGAAGCGGCTGCCACGGGTAATGACAGTTGCTGGAGTTATATCGGAGCTTGATGATGATCAAGCTAATAGTGTTACATCAGATGTTCCATCATCAATTATTGTAGATCGAATAATTATAGTGGCTAATCAGCTCCCAGTAAAAGCTAAACGTAGACCGGATAATAAAGGATGGAGTTTTAGTTGGGATGAGGATTCATTGTTATTGCGCATAAAAGATGGTTTGCCAGATGATATGGAAGTTATCTATGTTGGTTCTTTAAGAGTTGAGGTTGATTCAAGCGAACAGGATGATGTTTCACAGTTGCTGCTGGATAGATTTAAATGTGTTCCTGCTTTTCTCCCACCAGACATTTTATCTAAATATTATCATGGTTTTTGCAAACAGCATTTATGGCCACTTTTCCATTATATGCTTCCATACTCTGCCAGTCATGGCAGTCGATTTGATCGGTCGTGGTGGGAGGCATATGTTGCAGCAAACAAGATATTTTCCCAGAAGGTGATTGAGGTGATAAATCCCGAGGATGATTATGTCTGGATTCATGATTATCATTTAATGGTTTTACCTACATTCTTGCGTAGGCGTTTCAATCGGCTGCGAATGGGGTTCTTTTTGCATAGCCCTTTTCCTTCATCAGAGATATATAGGACTTTTCCAGTGAGAGAAGAAATTCTCAAGGCCCTACTGAATTCTGACCTTATTGGTTTCCATACATTCGATTATGCAAGGCATTTCCTATCCTGTTGTAGTCGCATGTTGGGATTAGAGTATCAGTCAAAGAGGGGTTACATTGGGCTTGAATACTACGGACGGACAGTGGGGATCAAGATTATGCCAGTTGGGATTCACATGGGGCAGATTGAATCCGTGCTTCAACTAGCAGATAAAGAGTGGAGAGTTGGAGAACTTAAGCAACAGTTTGAAGGTAGAACTGTTTTACTTGGTGTTGATGATATGGACATTTTCAAAGGTGTCGATTTGAAACTTCTTGCATTTGAAGAAATGCTAAAACAGCATCCAAAGTGGCAGGGAAGGGCAGTGCTGGTACAGATTGCTAATCCAGCTAGAGGAAAAGGAAAAGATATTGAGGAAATACAAGAAGAAATACAAACAAGCATCAAAAGAATCAATGACAAGTTTAGACAGCCTGGTTATGAACCCATTGTGTTCGTTGATCGCCCAGTTTCTCTTAGTGAACGGACCGCCTATTACTCTGTTGCTGAGTGTGTAGTTGTAACAGCAGTAAGAGATGGCATGAACCTTACTCCGTATGAATACGTTGTCTGTAGGCAGGGCATCCCTGGTTCAGACTGCACTGCAGAGCCCAGTAGTCTTAAAAGAAGCATGCTGGTAGTGTCTGAGTTCATTGGATGTTCTCCTTCACTAAGTGGTGCTATACGTGTTAACCCATGGAATGTGGAAGCAACTGCAGAAGCACTGAATGAGGCAATTTCAATGGCTGATGCTGAGAAGGTGTTGCGCCATGAGAAGCATTATAAGTATGTTAGCACACATGACGTAGCTTATTGGTCAAGAAGCTTCTTCCAGGATCTGGAGAGAACTTGCAAAGACCATTTCAGGCGGCGCTGCTGGGGTATTGGTTTGAGCTTTGGTTTTAGGGTTGTAGCACTTGATCCTAATTTCAGAAAGCTGTCCATGGACACCATTGTTTCTTCTTACTCAGGAGCCAAAAATCGGGCAATATTGTTGGATTATGATGGCACTCTGATGCCTCAAACAGCCATCAATAAGGTCCCAAGTCCCGAAGTTATTTCAATTATTAACTCACTTTGTGGTGATGAAAGAAATACTGTGTTTCTCGTGAGTGGACGAGGAAGGGATAGTTTAGGCCAGTGGTTTTCTCCGTGTGAGAAACTTGGCATTGCTGCTGAACATGGATACTTCTTAAGGTATTCTTGGAACAAGCTTACTTTCATTTTCTGTCTATTAGTCATATCCCGTATGTCGGCATGTACTTATTGTCTTTATCTACCAGGTGGTCTGCAGATAAAGAATGGGAAGTCGTTGGGCAGAGCAATGATTTCCAGTGGATGCAGATTGCTGAACCTGTTATGAAGCAGTATACGGAAGCTACAGATGGATCTTCCATTGAAATAAAAGAAAGTGCTCTTGTTTGGCATCATCGGGATGCAGATCTTGGCTTTGGGTCTTGCCAAGCAAAAGAGATGTTAGACCATCTTGAAAGTGTGCTTGCAAATGAGCCTGTTGCTGTGAAGAGTGGGCAGTTCATTGTTGAAGTTAAGCCTCAGGTGTGTCATCTCTTAACCTTTGCATTTAGATGAGCCTTATTTGATGTCACAAATATACTCCATTCATCCATTGGATCTGCTCTAATCTCCAGCATATTACTGAGTAATTATTTTGTTTTCTATCTTCACATGCTTTATAATTCTCGTGTATGGAATGCTATATACTGACTATCTGTATTTTCTTATAACAAAGAGGGCATGATCAAACTGTTTATGAAGTGTCTTTGCTGATTCTAAATGAGTGTAGACATTAAAAGCTGCTTCATTCAAATATAGGCAATTTTTTTTAATCATCTGTCATATTTCATGGAAGTAGTTTAAGATGATGGTTGAAATATTTTTTTGGAGTTGGTGTTTAAACTATGAAGTTTTTTGGTGTCTGTCAACCAAGAAAGTCTAACTGTTAGTTTGGGCATAGTCTAACAGATGATTATCACTCAGATGGTGCATTTCACAATACCCCATTCACTTGTAAGGAGGTTTAGAACAGAAGAAAGTAGACACCTCCTTGCTATTTTTGGTTCTGTTTGTCATGTTGAACCAGGCATGAGGGTTACCACATCAAATAAAGCAATTTGTTGGAGGTTTCTGGATCATTCGTGGTTTAATTCATTATTTCCGATGGATTCTTACAAACTGCAGGAAATAACATTTTATCTATTAGATATATGCCTCAATTAAATTACTAAGTAATTCCAGAGTAATGCCAAATAGGTAGAGGATATATTACTCTCATTTTCTTAATACTCCCTCCGTGATCATTTACTTGACCCTTATAATGAACATAGATTTTTCTTTGTACTTGTCCATTCTAGGAAATCAAGAAAAAATTGTTAATTTCTTCCAATAATATACTTATCATTAAATAACTAAATAAGGTACTAGTAGTTCAATTTAGATTTTCAAAATATAATTAATAAGGTTATTTTAGTAAAATAAACTACTAATAAATATCTTATGAAGGGAGTGCCAAGTAAACATGGGCCAAGTAAAATGAAACGGAGGAAGTAACTAGAATAGAAACAACTACGTTCCTAGTCCATGTACTTTATCAGCAGAATGTGAGCAGCTAGAAAATTTTAGTAAAATATATTGTTGAAAAGGATGGCTCCTATACTTTCCTAAATAGTCTTCTTGTTATAGCTGTATTCTTCTTTTCTACCTGTTTTACACATGCACATCCATGTGTGGCCTTGTTAGTTTTCTGTTGCTGACTCCAGTTTATCTAAACATTAATTTTTGCAACAATTCCAGGGAGTCAGTAAAGGTCTAGTTGCGGAGAAAATTTTCGCAACAATGGCTGAGAGTGGCCGGCAGGCTGATTTCGTGCTGTGCGTAGGTGATGATAGGTCTGACGAGGACATGTTTGAGATTATTGGAAATGCAATAAATTGTGGTATACTTTCTTCAACCACTGAAGTTTATGCTTGCACAGTGGGACAAAAGCCTAGTAAAGCCAAATATTATCTTGATGACACAACAGAAGTTAGAGCCATGCTTCATGCTCTTGCCGAGGAATCTACTCCTCCACCTTCATCAGAAATTGTAACATGAAGCTCTGTTTGGAGTATATCCGTTCCTGTTTTCTTGTCTGAGTGCACTTCACTCTGTCTCCACCCTTTGAAGTTGTGCAAAGAATTTCTTCAGAGCTTGTACTGACGTGCGACACTTATTACTCTCAAAGAATGAATGGAGAGATACTGTACAGAATTCTTTATCATATGGCTAGTCTAAGCATCATCAACCTAAAATTAGCCTTCTCTTCTTTGAGAGACAATTGACTCATGGGGGATGAGATTTAACCGATCCCAAATGTTTCAAACCCAGAAGCACTGCTGGCCAGCTGGTTACATATGTGTGAAGTTGACTCTGAAAGTAGAGCATTGCCAAATGGTAATCTTCATAGCCTTCAGAAAATAGATATATGTGCTGCCTTTGTTGAATACATCAACTTTATTCAAGTTCTTTTAAGAAGGCCACTCCTCAGTTTCTTGCCTTGCATGTGGCAACATGGAGCATTGATTGTCAAGACTCGTAACTTGCATTATTAGATCAACTGTAGACAGGTGTTTTTTTTTTCTCTTTTGCTTCATTTATTTAAGGATCAGACTAGTGAGAATATTGTTGTTTGGATACACACCAATTTGTTGGATTCTCATAATTGTAAATGCTATAGAAATTTACCCTCGCTTTCTTCCTTATGATGGGGTTCCTAAACTATATATAATCGTTAATTGTGGCATAAATGACAGTAATTCTGGTCTTTCAAGTGCAAGTTTGTAGAACAAAGATAAATGTCTGATTCAATTGTACTAACAACACAAACATTTGATTCCTAATCTTTGTATTATGAAGATGGAAGTTTTTGTCTAGCTTTGTGAGCATCAGCTTTTTTGTTGGTGAGCTAGACGGTCTACTCCCTCCCTCCCTCCTGGTCAAATGGCTTCCAAGGTGAGCTTTTACCTTCTCTACGGCAGTAATGTGAAAACTGAGATTACTTGTCCTGCCTACTTGAGCTATTTAACGAGGGAGCTGAGAGAGAGAAGTAGCTCCTTACGCGGCGGCCTCTTGGTTCAAGTTATTGGTTTCAATCTATATCAATGATGTATTTGGCTGACATTTACATAATTTTGCAGCAAATTTCAAGTAAATATTCATTTAAAGGTGCATATCAAATACATTCTGGCATTCAAGTGAAGTTTTATAAAATATAGGAGGTCAGGTAACATATAAACTTAACAAATTTAGAGGGAGTTATTCTAAATACTAAAATCTAGAACCGGTTAACTTAAATTTGCGGGTACGCTCACTAATCTGTATTTGTGATATCTAGTTTAAAAAACTTCTAGAAAAAATTGATATATCTTCTTAGTAGGTAAAACTCACTCCGTAAGAAAGTAATGAAGCACAGTATCATGTGCGGAATTGAGGTTCTTCAAAATACGAAGAAGTAAACATACGAAGAAATTAGGAGAGTTTAACATCTATTATGAATATATAAAAAAATTAATTTATTGTTAACCGTATGTATATTAACAATGTAACTTTCTGCCGTAAAGGGTTAGGATGAACCCCTCAGCCTACGTAGCTCCGCCTCTGATTGTCATAATCTTTTCAATAGGAGGTCGGCCAGGTTTATTTGGTAATCCGAATGATGACCGTTTGTCAACAAGTTTCTAAAGTTAAGAAGCAGAAGGAACAAATAATGCGTTTGCACATTTTGGACTTTAAATGCATGTAAGAGATATGAAAAAGAAACGGATACTGCAATTTTCATTATTCTTATCGCATTCAAGAAGCAAGAAAAGTAGATATGTAATATTTCTAACAATTTTTTTGTGAACATGATTTATTTTTCTATTCAACTGCTATTTTACATTCGTAGGAAATGCACTTATGATCATTTTAATAAGTTTTTATAGCCATGATTTGTTTTCTATTCAACTACTATATATTCCACATTATGTTTTTATTTTTAAGTGCACAAAAGCTATCGACTATTGTTGTTTGAATGTGGCTTTGTGAGTACGTGATCAGGTTTCCGGTCCTTAATTTTAGCTATATATTCTTCCATAGTAGATTTAGTATTTTCATTTGATTGAGCTGCATACCCTATCTTATAATCTTGTTATAATAGCTTCATGACTTTGTATACTTGGTGGTTGTATGACCAGATTTATCCTTTTGCTCTACCTTATGCACTTATATCATTTCTGATATAGTGATTGAGAGTTTGAGACTATTGACCCCTTCTTTACGTAATTATAGTATGTCTTAATTTAGACGAGGTTTGTCTTAACGACCTAAATTATACCTTAATACACACATATTAAGGAAAAGAAATTAGGACATAAATTGAATTTTACTTTTCATTTTTACCCTTTAGATATTATTAAACTACTCTTGAAATTTCAGCCACATTAAAATAAAGTCAATTAAGTCTCTTGGAACTCCTAACCTAGAAAGTGTAAATGAAGGGTAAAATTGGAAGAAATTTCCAATATGTCTCTTGACAAATGAACAATTCACTTGTTTTGAACATTGAAAAATAGCTCAAAAATTCACTTATTTTGGACTTTGTAGTATATCATGGCACATAACGCTTCACCAAATTCAAATAATACGCCTGCCTATTATGACCTTTAAATGCATGTAAAAGTAATGGGGCTTTACAATTTCCTTTGTAATGTTATTACTCCCTCCATTCATTTTTACTTGTCCATTATACTAATAATATATGTCTAATAATACTTGTCCAATTTAAAAAATCAATGAATAATTTATCCTTTTCTATTCATTTTAGCCTTGCTATTAAATATTAGTCATCACTCAACCTAATAATAGATGTCTAACAATATTATGAATAATTTATCCTTTTCTATTTATTTCACCCTTGCTATTAAATACTAGTCATCACTCAATGCATTTTTCAAGACATTATATTTATTATATTCAAAGAATGATATAGTAAAATTATAATTATATTTTTTGCTTCTTAACCTATGTGTCAATTTAATAATGGACAAGTATTGTTGGATTAAATGAGTTTTTAACTCTCACGGAAGTGTATGTGTAATGATGATTCTCATAAAAAATGACTATCAACGTGATTTTATGTTCAGCTACTTTTTCACATTCTGTTTCAATATTTATTTATTTTTCCCAAAATGTAACAAAAAATATTGCACCTTTTATCGGAAAACTACAATAATCTTATGTTAAAGATTTTGATTCAGCCTTTCCAAATGTGGCTTCATGAAAGCTAACCCATTCATGGGCTTAGGATCGTAGAAAACTAGGCTTTTAAGTTTCGTGGCCCATTTGAACTTTTCCCTTAAATGGGATATACGTAAAAACATGGGAAAAGTTTAGAAATAGTAAATTTAAACCTTTAATTAAGCGCTTCATAGCAATAAATTACAAATTATCTGAAATAGCAATTTGTATTTTATATTTGAAGACTTTTTTACCGACAAAATACATATACAAAAATCTGAACAACGCGCTTTTTTCTCTACTCTGTTGAGATAAATAAGGAATTAAATATCTTAACCATTACAATCACACGTACATGTATTTGCAAAAATACATATGTTAAAAAATACATATATAGATGTATTGTATATGCAAAAATACATATACAGATGTACTTATTTGCCTATAGATATTTGCAACTGTATTTGACAAATATACATATGTATGCCTGATTATATAAACCTGTAAACTCACTTAAAAATACATATGTAGTTACATATGTATTTGCAGTTGTATACATATGTACTTATCTGCAAACAAAATATTTATGCAGTTACATATATGTATTTGCAGTTGTATTTTAAAAAAACACATATGTATGCCCAACTATACAAATATGTACACTCACTTACAAATACACATGCAGTTACATATGTATTTACAACTATATCTGCAAAAAATACAATACATACCTGTATACTCACTTAAAAATACATATTCAAAATTAGAATATATATTTTGCTGGTTCAAAAATACAAACTTGAAATTTTGCTGGTTCCTCCAATTTCTTTTGTTTTACTTTTTTTTTTTTCCTGATTTTTTGAATTTTTGGGGGGTTTTGGAGAAGAAACTTTTTTCAATCCCTTTTCTTTCATAATTTCAATCATCTTCTCTGGATCGTTACAATGCTTAGATCTCACATCTTCAACACTCACTAATTTTGGTGACTGTATAAGCGTAGAAACTGCATTTGTATTTTCAATTTGAGAAAGTCCAATCAATACTAAAGGATGGTGGATTATTAGAAACCAAATTGATAGGGGGTATACGCCTATTAGATCTTCTACGTAGTGTGTGTTCTACCATTAGAGCAGGCCTCCACAATTTTAAAAATAAAAGCTTTAAAAAATGGATAGGAGAAAAACACAATATACAAATAAGATGTATTTTCGGAAAGATAAAATCTGCGATAACCGCAATTAAGCAGTACCTGATTTTATGGAGCACAATTATGTGTAGAAAACGTGAGAAGTAATGTAGAATTTGAAACTTATAAAAAAGGAGAAAAATTGGGAAAATAAGAAAGAGGTAAATCAAAAAATGAAGGAGATAAATACAAAGACGTGAAAAAAGGGAGAAGTTACACTTAAGTAACTGTAACACGGGGGTAGTCACCTGGCCCCACTAAAAATATTGCTACTTTTGCTATTTCGGATAATTTTGTTAAGGGAAAATTTCATTTATATACAAAAAAAATAAAAAGTTTACAAAAAAAGTAACCCATTTTCTATTTACAGCCATTAGGCCCTTTTTGCTTCCAGTTTTTTTTTCAGCGTTAATTTTTTTTAAAAAAAAAACTTTTTTTTTAATTTTTTTTTTTGCTGCTTTTTTATTTTTATTTTTATACAAACAAAAAACTTTTTCCCTTTTTTTTTAAAACTTTCTCCATTTAATTTTTTCATGTATCAATATTGTATAAATAGTGTATAAACATGTATATATGATGTACAAATAGTTATGTAGTATATATGTAATGAATCGATATTGTATAAATAGTTATGTAATCTATATTTAATGTTTCGATATTGTATAAATAATGTATAAACATGTATCAATATTGTATAGATGATGTATAAACATGTATCTATGATGTACAAATAATTATGTAGTGTATATGTAATATATTGATATTGTATAAATGTGTATAAACGTGTATCGATATTGCATAAATAGTTATGTAATGTATCGACATTGTATAAATAGTGTACAAGTGTGTATTAATATAGTATAAATAGTATATAGACGTGTATCTATATTGTATAAATAGGTATGTAATATATTGACATTATATGAATGGTGTATAATTGTGTATCGATATTATATAAACAATAATGTAATGTATCTATATCAATATCGATATCGATATCGATATTTATTCGACTATCATACGTTCCCACCTTAATAAGTAAAAGTATAAACAAAAAATAATAAAACAACATAAATATTTATTTTTCCATAAAAGAGGTGAAACAATTAGAAAAGAAAAAAAAATTAAAAAAGAGAAACAAAAAAAAAAATTAAACAACGGAAAAGTTTTTTTATTTAAAAAAATAACATAGTAATTTTTTATTTTTATTTTTTATATCAGAAATAAAAAGGCCAACTGGCCAAATGGCCAACTAGCTGAATTATAGGTAATGGAGAAAATAACAATACATGATTAGGATATGCGAATGGCCGGCGGCTATTTTTGATGTAAATAGTTTGGCCGATCGGTCATTTTTGGAAACAACATGAGCTGAAAGGCCACTTTTGGTAAATGTTGATAAGTGGGTTATTTTTTGTGTAAAAATTTATCCCAATGGATATTTTGTATAATTTACCTTTTGTAAAAGTGTTGTTATTTAGCTTAATTATGGGCTTAAGTTTGTTACTTCTTGTACTTTTCCCTAAAAACATTGAGCTCAAAATAGTATAGAACTAGTCACTTAAAGGTTTGTTTAAAAATATGGTCAAGATTTGCAACTTTTTTTAAACTTTTAGCCATTTGGTAGTAGGTGAATACTATTGAGACAAATATCATGTTTTAAATACTAAATCCAGCGATTTTGCGCTGCAATTTTTTTTATAAAAAATTTGATTTACAATCAGAGTTTTGGCAGATCCAAATTGATCCCAGAAATGGATAGAAGACTCTCTTTGTCTTTGTTGCACCATTTGGACAATATGAATGGAATGTAGTGCTCTTTAATTTGAAAAATGCTCCTTCTAAATTTCATTGAAGGTAAAATTGCAGAATTAGACAAACATCACTGCCTAATTTACATAACCAAACCTAACTTTTAAAAAAATTACAAAACAGATACACGAGTATCTGAAAATACACGTTCTAATAATGCCTAACATAGCAAATACCGGGTACCTGAAGACACGATACTGTAATTTTTTGAAACCTATGTTACACTATGTAATTATTGTCTAAAGCTCCTACATTTTTGTGTTTTTTTCCTATTTTTAATCACTTTTCAAAAGATTCATACCTCTCAAGGATCTCATTTAATGTTGAGATATTGAGAGTATATTTAGTATAACACTTGGAGATGTATAGCACAGCTCTTCTTTACAATCCTCTGTATATAGCATTTTCCTTGTGTAGGTTAGGTAAATATTCAGTAGTATATCTCTAGAATATTTTGTACCTAGTTTAGGACCCTAAATATTTTGTATTTAATTTAGGACTGTAAGGTCGGTGTTTAGACTTGTATGTATATACAGGATGCTTTGTACACGGTATAATTCATATTCATTCATATACAGAAGGAAATTCTTCCGTAAATCCTCTAATTCTTACATTTTAATAGATCCAATTCATACTCAAAACAAAAGCAAAATCTCCTTTTCCTTCACGTCTAATTCTTATATCTATAAGCTATAACATTACTGATATACTTAATATATTTCTTTCCTAAAAGCCTAAGGGAGTAAATATTCATACCTTTGACTATTTCAAATGAGAGTGTACTCCTTTCGTGAATATTGACCTGTTTCAACTATATTTGACTGTCTTACAAGAGAGTTCACTATTTTCCTCAAAAATTGAACTATTTCAGGAATAATTGGCTGTCTCATAAGAGGGTTCCTTCCTTTCCTCGAAAATTGACATGTTTCTCGAAATGTTGGCAACGACAACACCAAAATAGTCCTTCAAAAGTCTTCTTTTCTTTTCTTTTTTAAATTTATCATGATCAGCCAAATGGTCACATTTATCTTAGAGAGTAGATTTTTAATATGACATGGCATGTTAAGTAATTGTTTTTTTATTTTCTGAATCAAATAACAATAGTTTGATGTCTTTATTACTCCCTCCGTTTAAAAAAGAATGACCTAGTTTGACTTGACACGGAGTTTAAGAAAATAAAGAAGATTTTTGAATTTTGTGATCCTAAATTAAAGTTATGGCAAATGTACCAAAATGCCCTTTAATCTTGTGGTCTTAAACATGTCATGTAGAAAGTTGGAATTAAAGTGTTGCCAAAAATGAGAAGGGTCATTCCTTTTGAAACGGACTAAAAAGGAAAGTAGGTCATTCTTTTTTAAATGGAGGGAGTATTTTTTTTTTTGACTTGGCAAAGTTATTTTCATAAATTGAGTGACCATCAAATGAGTTAACTCTTGAAATGGAAAATTCAGACATAATTTTTTGCAATCCAAGATCACTCATTTTGCAATTGTTATTAGGATAACATTGAAAGCCAATTCTACCATTTTTTTTTCTAATAATAGTAATTGCGAAAACCAAAAACTTAATAGAAAAAAACAAATGAGAAAGCGCCCGTGAATCTGTTTTGTATTTGTATTGTATTGTAGATATATGACATTTCCTTTTCACTGTGGTGTGGTGACCCTTTTGCCTGAGAAATAAGAACCATTTACCAGAAAGGATGATTGTTTATATATGAGTCACCCAAATACTTCTGACAATGACTTTAATTATTTTTGTAAGAATATGCATCATGCACATGACACTACTATTCAATTTTGCAGATCTTTCTGGTAACAGTGAGAATATAGAATTTTTACTTATGAAATTCTTGTTGGCAACATATATGTATATACATTTGAAAAAAATTGAACTAATTATACAATGTAACTTTTCGACGAAGAGTGTAAATCCACTCTCTTTGAACAAGAATAGCTTGTCCTCTGACTGATAATGTATGTGTATGGTTACTATAGAACCCCAAATCAAGGAACATAGGTGGATTTAAGACAAATTATGTGTCCAACTGAAAGGGGGGAAAAAGACTATGACCTAAAGAATTTGCCTAGGAATGTGGGATCCCATGGGGAGGTATAGGCGGCTTGTTATTGTTAGATTCATCTTAGTATATTTTTATAAACATCCTAGATGCTCATTTTCGACAAGATCTATCAACTACTTTTGCCTGCAAAAAAAAATTAAAATTGAACTAGTGTACATTACACACTTCGCCATTTTCTTTTTATTTCTCGTCCGGGGTCCATAACTCACGTTAGGATCGACACGAACATCCAGAGGCGTATTTAGGTGGAGTCATCGAATTCACGTGAACCTATGCTCCCTTTTCTAGATCATATATAATAATGTTATATTTTTCTAAAAATATTTAATTTAAATATAGATATGTGAATCCACGCTCGAAGTATTTTTATAATAGTGCACTCATCCATGCAAAATCCTGGATAGGCCTTTGCGAACATCCCTTTCAATAGATTTTTTTAAATTTCCTGAAGCTCAAACACGAAATATCTGATTAAAGACAACAAAGATCACGAACCATTCAACCACAACCTATACTTCTACTTTACTATATTCATTTTCATATACATTAAATTTGAGATGTGAGCCATTTTGGTAACAACACTCGCACAAAGGATTCGAAATTTTTTGTTTAGTAATCCATTGTAAATGCTAGCATATTTTAGTTATATATCACAGGAAATCCACAAATAAAATACATAAGATCATTTCCTTCCTAAATCGGCTCTCGGAAATGGGAAGAATTCATTTGTAATTTGTAAATAAGATGTTCCCTCAGAGTTGAATAAAATAGGAAATAAAAATTGTGTACAAGTACCTAGATCCAAAATTCTAAGCAAAGATACCATGCATAATAATATTCATTTTATATATTATGTATATACTACTACTAATACTTTAGCTAATATTTTATACACATTATAATCTCATATGCAAGTTGCAGGCATATGTCTTGTCATTCTTTGACGTACAATTTGAGGAATAAATAACATTTTACTAGTAATTTTCTAAGCATAGAACAATGGGTCCCACATGGCCTTCTACTTTTGATACCAAAGAAACAAAGACGTATGCTTGTTTGGGCCCACAACCTGACTGAGCCTACTTTGCCTTTTGTCTCACCGCCCAATCTTTCTGCACTATACTCCAAAATCCAGTTCACAAAGCCCTGAACCACTTTCACCTTGTGGGCCCAAAAGCCCACTTATAGTATGGACCAAGGCCCATCACTTTCCAAAAGATAATCCGTATACCTTTAACCCTACCCGCGTCACTTCACGCGCCGCCGTCATGTAAATTGTTTGATCAAAAGGTACTACTAGTTGATAGCTGATCCAACCATTTACATGCTGTGGCAGAGATCCACCACTTGAGGCGGCGCGTGGTGATTAGAGCGAGTGGGGGGCGGGGTATGATTTTTTAACTTTTTTCCCACTAATATTTCCGGATTTACCACTAGTGCTTCGCCGGAGGAGTGATCGGAGATAAATATACCTGACTTTGAACCACCGTCTTACCGACTTTAAACCCGGGAACCACCGTGAACGCCACCTTGAACTCGCCGCCGGCTGCTGAGAAAATCTCATCAGTGACACTTTCCATGTAAACCTCAGAGAATCTACAGTTCTTGCTCACTTGAAAAATGCTAACTTGTTGATCAAAAGAGAATGCTAAGCAATGCAAAAGCCACACGCGCCGCCCCATCTCACTAAAAACCTTGAAAAACTCAGTTTCCGGGAACTCGCCTGAGTTGACAAGTTTCCTTTGGTTCAAGTTCCCGGAGAAGGAAAACTCCATTTTTGGATGAACCAAATGAAGGTACTTGGCTTTCAAGAATTTCCCAAACAGGGAAGAAGGATTCTGCTTAAGAAAATGAGAAACGTTCGCAGATTTCAGCTTCTTGAACTGTTCATAGAAGAAACTCCGGCGATGTGTTACGCCGGAAAATAAAGAATCATCATTCTGAACAGAAAAAGTAGGCTCGTTAAACCCACTGAAAATCTCTCTGCAAACAAAGGATTCAAAAGCAAAAGCCCTGTGATTACTCTTCTGGAAAGTGACACCATTTTGTATAGAGTTGGTAGCAGCATCAATATCCCAGTTTGCAGATTCCATTTCCCGAATCAAGAACTTAACAAAGTTGCGGATAGATCTCATGGCATAGTGTAAAACCATGATGAAATCTTTAGGATTTACATCTGAAAATTTAACATTGTCAAGAATGGAGAATGATCCACTGGCGTTAAGCTTTCTCTCAAGTGATTTGTTGTTGTGAATGGTTTCTTGTAGCTCCTTTTGTAGAGAAGATATGTTGTACCCTTTAGATTCAATTTCTCCTTGCATTTTCTTCATGGTGATTTCATACGTTTTCATTACAGATTGCTGTTCTTGAATCTCAGCCAGCATGAGAGTAACATGGGGTGGTGAAGAATCAATTTGGTTTTTGAGATAACTATGTTTGAGCTCAGATAAAGCTTTGAGTTCATCCACCACAGCTTGATCTGCAACTTGGATAGCTTCACTATTATAAGGGAACTGAGCTAACTGAAGCTCAGCATAAGCAGCTTTAACAGAGGAAACGGTAGCAAAAAGCTTAGCAACAAAGGCCTCAAGAACAGCTCTATTCTTGGTATGTTCTTTGCACTCTTCAATTTCTTCTTTGTCAAAGTGTTGTGACTCACAACACCTAAGCTTTTCTTGAGGTATGAGTAAGCAGAAACCATTGTTGGAAAAAGATTTTGATGAGTTTTTTCTATGGATTACTCTTTGGAATGTCTTAGCTAGCCTGCTTTTACTAGGAGCTGGAGCTGGTCTAACAGAGTCCATTTTGATGTATGAAGCAGAAGGATTACAAGTGGGGGGGAAATGGGTGATTTTAGTACATGAAAAAATGGAGTCTTGGAAGTGTGAACTAAGTAAAAAGGGGTGCTGAAAAAGTGTTGTAAGGAGGAAAAAAAAAAAAAGAAAGGAAAATAAAGAGAAGCAATGGGCAGAAGGGAAAAGGAGGGAAAAGGATAGTCCCTCCTATTTGACTAAAAAGGTTGAAGGTGAAGGATTAGAGGAAAAAATGGAAGTTGGACAGTAAAAGCCAAGATTTGGCGCGAGAAAGAGAAAGATCATTCATTATTGTGCAATGGAGACTTAAATAACCTACTTCTTTGCTCATGTATACTTCTCACATTTTACTTCTTCAGGTCAAATTACATAAATTTTAATTAATATTTTAAAATATTTTTTTTTATTATATCTATATGAGAAAGTTTATAATTTATAGTAATTATATAATTTTTGAATATTTAACTTTTAATTTTAAAATTTTATTTTATTTAACTCCAAAAATTAGTTAATTGACTCTCATTAAGTAAAAATATGACAAATAAAAATAATAAAATAAGTACTCCCTCTATTCCTAATTAGTTATTTTCCTTATTAAAAATAGATATTTTTTAATACTTGTCATTTCACAAAATCAAGATATAATTAATTATTTATTTTCATTTTTGTCCTTAGTAATAAATATAGAGAGATATTAATATAGTACAAAAGAAATATTAAATAAAAATGAGTAATAAATAAAAATAATTAAATTAAATTATCTTTTAATTAATATTTTTTTAAGGATTGTATAACTTAAAAAGGTGACAAGTAAATAGGAACGGAGGGAGTATAAGACACTAGTTGAAAACTTCTCTTCTTTTTTTTTATTTTAATTTTTTTAGAAATTGAATGGAAGCATCACAGGAAAATAAATTGATCCAACCACCCCTGAAATAATTTGCTGGTCATTTAAGTGACGGAAGTTGAAGAGTGTATATTTAAAGCAAAGATTTCTAAAATCATTCATTCATGTATACCAATACTACCTTTCTCTTTCATGGATTCTTCTTGAGCACAAGTCTCACCTATGATCTAAATGATTTTGCACGATCTCTGCTGACGATTTACTATTTCATCTAAACATTTTTAGATGGCTATAAGAAATGTAGTAATTATTTTAACTGTAACCGGTGCATAGAGGTGAAAAATTGCTCAAAGAAAATATGACTCATTAAACTCATCAAAATTTGAATAGGTTAAAGATTCATGCATTTATTAATTCAATCAACTTTGACAACAAATTTCATGCAATTATATAAGTGGGATTTGCAGAGGGTAGAATGTTCACAAATTTATGCTTACTTTCATGGAATATAGAAGTTGTTTTCGAAAAAATTCGACTCAAAAAATAAATAAATTTTGAAGCATGATTACGTAGAACAACATATAGTAAGAAACATTGAAAAAACAAATAAAAGTTAGAGTCAATTTGAAAAAATATGTAGCTCAAATTAACTAATGAGAAAATTTGTTAAATATTTTTTAGAAAATAAATAATTTGATACACTATATATAAACATAATTAACAAAATATTAGATAACTATATAAATTAAAATTAGGTAAGAATCAAGCAAAATGAACTATGATCTATTGTTTAATCCATCTCTAGCCAATTCATTCTGATCCAAGTAACCAAAACTTGATTATTTATTAGCTTAATTTAATTTGATCCACCAAAATTACCTCAACCAGCCCTTTACGCACATATAACCAGTGTATGTATAAAGGAATTATATACTACTACATTAATACTGTACATTTTATTATTATTGATTTTCATTTTTTACTGTGAGAATGCACTAGGATAATTAGAAGTGAAGGTGTAAAGCAGATGGTGGAGACTGTTTAATGATAGTGGGGTCCAGTTAATGAATCCAGCCCAAATATACCCCCAAAAGAAGAAAAAACACTACTTGGTACTACTATACAGACCTTGTGTTGACTTGAGGCGTGAGAGGGGGGCCTCCAAGTTAGTTGGTGGGGGGTACTTAAGCATCTAAGTATTATTCATGTCCACAAGTATATCAAACTGGCAACAACTATCTCTCTCTTCTAATTAATCTTAATTAGAAACATAGCTTTACTATATTTAGTACTAATAAAGAATTTAGGTTAGTTATAGATCATAACAATAACAAACTCAATGTAATCTCAAAAGTGAAGTCTAAAAAATAAAGGCAGAGCTAAGATGGCGGAGGAAGGTTCATTGGAACGCCCTTCGTCAAAAATATACTGTATATATAAAGTTATCTAATATTTATGTCAAGATATTACATATTGAAACTCTGTACACAATGAGAGCTTCATTGCACTGAGTTCTCCTTTTATATTGCATATTGAATGCCTCTGACATGATATGAATATATTTTGAATTCCTTTACTGAAAATTATGCTTTCATCTCTGTTAAAAAAAAAGAAGATATATATGTATACCATCTTACTTCTACCTTGTGAAGGAGAAAAGATATATTGTTTCCGATAATATAGGTAAGTATAAATTATAGATTAATGGTACATTGCCATTATTCTGTTTTTTTAGAAAATATATTGCACGGTCCAATGAGGCGGTGGCTAACATTTTATTATTATTCTATAGTTCTTTGACCCATTTGATATGAATCGTGATACTGTTTCTAATAAATTTATGATAGGAGTACTTACCACAAGATAATCAATACATTTCGGGTTTCTCGGAAACACATTCGAAGTATATTAATGCTACTTTAAAAGTTAATTTTAATTAAGTGCCAAAAGTAATTTTTCTTCACCAGTAAACATAATGTTATAATTCTAAATACAAACAAAAAAATTTACAAAGGAACTTTCTTTTTCTTTGGTTGGTTAATACTCCCTCCGTTTGTTTTTATTTATCACTTTTTAACATGACATATTCATTAAAAAAATAATTTTTGATATAATTATTTTACTATATTATCCCTATTAATTGATGTTTAGAGTATTCCCTCTAATTAAAAATAAGTAAATTTTTAAGCTATTTTTTAATATCCAAAATAAGTGAATTGTTATTTTTCAAGAAACATGTTGAAAATTTCTTCTAATTTTAACCTTCATTTACACTTTCTAGATTATGAGTTTCAAAAGACTTAATTGACTTTATTTTAATATGGCTGAAATTTAAAGAATAGTTTGACAATATCTAAAAGGATAAAAAATAGAAATTAAAGTACAATTTATGTCTTAATTTTTTTTCCTTAATATGTGTGCATTGAGATAAAAAATCACTTATTTTGAATGAGAGAGAGTAATAGGTCTTGAAATAATTTGGAAAATAAACAATTAATGCTAAGGATAAAATAGAAAAAATTATTTTGTCTTTTCTTGATATGTCAAAAATGACAAATAAAAATAAAAATTTAATTAAGAAAATAATAACAAATAAAAATAAACGGAGAAAATATAAATTACGAGTTAGTTCTTACTAATTGCGTATATTTTAGTACTACGTGAAACAGAAATTTTGATGAGTACTAATTGTTGAGTGAGTTATAATGCAGCATTATTATACCTAAAACGTATATCCAGCGCATGCTTGAAAAGCACAGGTCCCAAAAGATAATGATAATGCCCAAGAATGCTCTGGATTGGCTATTCAATATGATTTGGGAGCTATTATAAAACTTGATTTATTTTGTGCACATTCAAAAAATAGTAATAGAAGATTATCAAAAATTTTATTCTAGGTTAACAATACTATACATCTAAAAAATCAAATAACGTATACTTGTGATCCATCACATCAAAGTTTAGAGCATTGACCTTAAGAAGACCTTTTGAGATTCTCAATCAATTTGATTTAATACTCTCTCCGTTTGTTTTTATTTATTACATTATAACTTGATACACTTATTAAGAAAATAATTATTAACATAATTATTTTATCATAATATCTATATTAATTGATTTTTACTATGATGTCATAAAAAAAAATTATCTTTTCTTGATATATTAAAAATGACAATTAAGAATACAAATCTTACTAAGAAATAAGTGGCAAATAAAAACAAACTAAGAAAATAGTTAAATTTAAATTTTCAAAGTAGAATTAGTAAGACTAATTTAATAAAATTAAATTATAATAAATATTTTTTTAATAAAAAATTTAAATTGATATGAATCGAGTAAAATGATATAGAGTAACATAAACTTCTAATAAATTATCAAAATATATAATAATAAAATATTTTTTTAAAGAATATTAAGTTAAACATGAATCAAATAAAATAAAACACCAAGAGTAATATGAAATGAAGCGAATATGTTTATTTTCCTCGTAAGCCTTAATTCTCGAAATGTGGAATCCCTTAGATAAGGGGTTGCTTTGGTGGCTTCTCTATCGGTGGACATGTTTGTTTTTTTCTTCCCATTTCGGCCGTCAGTTTTCACACTTGTTAATTCTTTCAGCTCTGCACCATTATCTGTCTTTATTTTCGTATCTCGTATTTTTTTTATTTTTTTTTTGTTTCAAAATAACTACTGTTGTTTTTAATTTAAACATATAGTTTTATAAAATTATTATTTCTAAATCATAAGATATATTTTTATTTTAATTAAAAAATAAAAATCTACAAAACATTATTAATTTATTTTAATTAAAAAATAACTCGATTTATTAAAACTCTCGTTATGTAAATGGTCCGAAACAACCTGACAAGTTCTAGAAAGTCTATGTATAAGTCAACAATGGTCTCTAAGACGGTGAAAATGGAACTAAAAATAATTTCTCTGTCTCAGTGTTATTATTTGATTTAAGATAAACGTAAATTTCAGAAGTTTGCGTTTTGTTTCTTTTACCTCATGGTGTGTTACTTCGCTGTTGTTGTTTATTTTTATGTTTTCTGCTTGTTATACTGCTATTTATTCTGAGCCGGGGGTCTGACAAAAACAACCTTGCTACTTTTTCTGAGGTAGTGATATGGACTGCATACACTTTACCCCCCAGACCCCACATTATGAGAATACACTGGGTATGTTGTTGTTGTTGTAAATTTCAGAAGTATAAAAACGTTTGATCTAAAACACTTTTCAATTGTTTGTTTATAATCATATTATTTAAAGTAAGGGAAAAAAAATTAAAATTAAGTTATTTTTAGTTATAAAAAAGATAATACTTGTAGGGACGAAAATAAAAAAGAAAAGTATGTTATCTAAACTAAAACAAAAGGAGTTAATACTTACGCGTGTTCGACAGGAAAAAAATATTTTTTAATCTAGAAAAATAAGTAATTTTTTTACTATTTTCTTGAGTTCAACGTACATAAATAAAAATACTATGCTAAAAATATTTGTAATTAATCTAATCATATACGAGTACTATGAAAGGTGGGGTGATAACGATGGGGGCTGGGATTTGGACTGAAGATGAGATGTATCGGACGGGAAGGATCTAATCAATGCTAAATTTTATTTGTAGAATTTGTTTTTCTTATGAAATTGTTTGATCATGAAATTTTTTCATAGTTAAATTCCGCAAAATATGTTTGGCAATAAAATTTTAGAGAATTTCAAAATTCAACTTGAATTGAACTCCAAAATTTCAAGAATTTGAAAAATGATAAAAAATTGTTTTCAATGCAAATCAATTACTAAAAATTTAAAAACAACTCTCATTTGTATTCATGACCTAATACAACTTCAATTTTCAAATATTATTTTTCACGTTACAAACAAAAGCTAATGAAACATGGCCAAACACCACTTATAAGTATTTTCAAAAAAATTACCCAGTTAAAAATAGAATATAATTTAAAATATTTTCCTCCATGCCAAACACACTCTACATCTAAAAGTAAATAAATCAGAAATCACACGATAGTGCATTTATTCATTGCATCATATATTTTGTACATTTGAATGAGCCTTTCACCGGGCGGACCGGGGATGTAAGAGGGTGTGACATTTGGTCATTCAAACTCAAAATTTTGGACGTCAAACATAAAATGTATGTATAAAAAGAAATAAAAAATTCAGTGTTGAAAAAAAATAAATTATAGAATTTGAATTTGTTTGTCTTTCTCCCAACGTCGAAGGCGGATTCTCCCAGTACTATATGCTATAGATTATTATTATAAAAATTATTTAATACTCATGTTATTTAAAAACATATTTATAAAATAATTTTTAAAATTTAGCCCTATCCGTTTTCGGTATAAAGAACTTTTATGCGGGTCAGTAAATCGTTTATTTATCAGCTCATCTCATTTAGACATGTCCAATGTCAACCCCATATACCTATTTAACATGTCCTTTTATATTCACTCCAAGCATAATAATAATTTTTCCCTGAACCCCAAACATAATATGAATATCCTATATATATGTCCCAATAAACCAACATAACAATATCTCTACAACAAGACTAATGAATAAATTAATAGAGTGACTCTAGAACAGTTTTTTCGTCTACTAACAACGTATAAGCAAATACGTTGCCCTTCTTTTAATTATAATAGACCTAAAATCAAACACTAAATAGGAAACTAAAAAGAAATCTAATACTAATGCAGCAAAATCAATATGATTAAAGCTAAAATTATAATATTGGCCAAATGGACACAACTGTTGATGGTGATGGATGATGGAAAATGGGTCACTATACACTGCCCTTTCTTCCTTTCATTAATTCGGAATGATTGGTGTAATGCCTCATATATTTTTTAAAAAAATTTGAAATTTCACTGTAGATTTTATGTTCAATTTTTCTGTTTTGTTGGGGTCATTTACTGGTTCAGGATTTGCAGAATATATAGATTTCCTTGTCAATTGGTCCACCACACACATTACTCTCTGCTGTTGTTTTCAAAATGATGTTCAAATTACCACTCACACGATATATAGGAAAATATCTCAACAATTTTAATGCATGTACTACTCTCTGTCTAACCTTTTGTAAGATAAAATTCGATTTTAGGAATTACATTTTAGTTGAAATTAATGAACAATTAACTCAAAAATGTGGATATTTGAAACTACAGTATTAATAACTTATCTATAAAGATGAATGTCATAAAATTACTTTTAAAATGTCATAAAATGACTAATGAAAAAGAATTTTTCTATATTTTATTTTTCAAGTACATTTATTATTTTGATTTACTTTACCGCGGATAGCTTTCTTGTTATTCATAATTAAACACTTTACCATCCTAGTAATAAGTGAAAATATTCTTTAAATTAATCAGGATTCTCATTATCATATATATAGAGTAAAGTGACCGGTTTTGAAATCTATTAAGAAAGTCGAATAATAATATTACTTATTATAAGTATGTACTAAATAAAGTTAATGAAAGTCCCTATCATATGTGAGGCGGAAATCAAGTTGATTGTGATTTTAATAGTTGATAGAGAGAGCTATAATATATGGTCATAGGCCTGCCCTACAAAATCAAAGTTTCTCTAGCTCTTAATGGTCTAGTCAATAATGGAGTAGGAGTATATGTTTTATGGAACTTAGAGGTAAGTAATTAATGGCCCTCTTGAAATCATTAAGGGACAACCTACCTCCCTAATTTTCAAAAATTATACTACTATTGGAGCCAATATTTATTCAAAAGCATTAACAGTGCAGTACCAAAAATAAAAGATACATAATAATTTGAGCTCAATGAATATGACATGCATTTATCCACTTGATAAGGAATTATTTTTGGTCATTCTATATGTTGGAAATTTGAAAGATAATACATGTGCATATTCCAAGGAAACAGAAAAAGCTGGATGTTGATGGCACAAAGAATGAAACAAAAATAGAGAATAGTATTTGTAGAATAGTTATCTCCGTGATTTTTTTGAAGGGCTTAAAATTATATGAAAGAATTCCTTTGTGAGGAAAAAAAAATATCCGTAAATGATGCAATCCAAGAGCTCCCAAAGTCTTTCACAAGGAGTCAAGTTTGTGAGCTTCAAATTTGACAAGGGTTATTTATGACGAAAGATGCACTTGAGTGCATTATGGAGTCCTCCCGAGGATTCCACATGTTCGTGATAGCATTTGATGGAGCACACATTAAGAAGAAGAAGGAGGATTATGCTTTGATTTGATGAATTCTTGAATTCATCATAAAGAGGACATCCAAACAAGACCCTTACATCATTAAGGGTAGAAATGTAATAACATAGTTTCTTCTTTATTTGCTTAGTATAAATAACCTCTTTTATGGTTTAAAGACTTAGAATTTTAATAAACTAAAAACTCCATTGTTGAGAGAATTAAGAGAGCTTGCTAAGCTTTTAGTTGTTTCTTGTTTTGGAAATAAAAGTTGCTTGGGATATCATTTCCCTTGAGGTTCTTCTTAGAGTTAGGTGCTTATTGGGATGTTTAAGGAAGTTCTCTTTATTTTTTAAAGTGATTGTCTTTAATTCTCAATTTATGTCTATCTATTTATCTTCCTCTTATTTCTTGTTAAATACTCTTGTCATTAGTTTAAATCGTGCTTTATTTCTTTATCAATCTTAACTTTTCTTTTAGGGTTTATATCACTTTATAAATGGTCCAAATTCGCCATCCATTAATAATTGTAGTTAAATATACCCCTGATGTTGCTAATTTGCTTTTGAACTTAGCACAAGGATAAATTTGGATCATTTGCATAATTTAAAGGTAAATTTGACCATTTGGTAAAAGAAGTTTATGTGTTGAAAACTCTATTGTTATAGAATAAGCGCATATTCGGGCCGATCTTTTAATGACATGGGTATATTTAATTCTTAACAAATTAAATATTTTTCCTTCTGTTAATAACGCAAAAGTATAGTTACAACAGAAAAAAGAAAGAACATATATAGGCATAGCTATGCCATTTCCATAAATAGAAAGAAGAAATTGACATGAGGTGTAACATATATTCTAAGGAAAAATGTTCAATCATTTCGCCGGTTGCGTACGTAACTAAAGATTGTCAAGTTGTGATTAAATAAATGCATAGTACTATTTCAAAAGCTTGATTTTTTTGTTTAACTTGTCAAAACAATAGATTGAAAATATTTTAAATAACAAATTTATATTCAAAGAAAATGATTATTCACTCAGCTTCGACATTACAAATTCGTACAGGTTGTTATATAATTATATATGCATTCTACATAACGTCAATCAGAAGCTGATACGTAATTAATTACTACTAGTACTAATTATGAGCCTATTTGATTTATCACTTTAAGCACAAACAATTGTAGCCAACTATTTTGAGACAAACTTTTTTAATAAACATGCCAACTATTTTGAGACGGAGGTAGTATTTGTATTGTAGGCTAATTATTACTAAATGAATCATTATTACATCAAAAATCTTGTAAAAGAAAACTTTCAGTTTACGGCACTATTTATAACTATATATGAGCCAAATTAAAACAGTTCTTGCCTTCTCATTTTTTCGAATCTTGCACAAAAATTATGATGCAATTTTCTCATACTTAATGAGATAAGATCTCCTAAATGTTCAAAGAGAAAAAAAGGAGTTCTCTATCTCCAGAAAAAGATAAGAATATTGAATAGTACACTTTTTTCTTCTTCTCATAATAGTCTGAGTTTCATAATTTTTGTATGTGCAAAAACAAAAATATAAATATATTCATATACCAAAAGCTCATGATAAGTATTGCATCATCAACCAAAATCGTAACCCTCTTATTTCTTCTTTTATTTCGTAAGCTTGTTAGCTTACCGGCTGAACCATCATCAACTTCTTGCTTAGTCATTTTTGTGGCTTGCGTATGTAAACGAAAGAGTACTAGACATCCAAATCATTTTTCGAACAATAGAAATTCATAATATAAAAGGGATATGTTTAAATGCTAAAAATCCCGATTCGACAACGACAACAATAATATATCCGATGTAATTTCATAGGTGGGGTCTGGACAGAGGCGGACCTACCTTGTGAGTAGGGGATGCACGTGCACCCGCTAGCTTCGAGAAAAACTCTGTATATATAGTTTGTATTTCTGTATATATATCAGGGAGTTTAGTTAAATAGATGTAGTGCACCCGCAAGAATAATTGGTTTGGCAGGTGAGATGGTTGAGCATGTCGCCTAAAGTCTCCCTTATTGCGTGATGACTTGGGTTCGAATACCACCACCAACAATTATTTATTGCTCCTTTTTCCAAATACATGTTACTGCAACATTATTGTTGTTTTTTATGTTTCCCACTTCAAACAACATTAACTACATTATATTTTAAATTTTCGATATATTGGAATTTTAAGTGCAAATATATATATATATATCCATTAATTAAAAAAAAAAAACTTCCTACTTAGTAGTCAATTATTTTACATCTTTTCTTTTTGCTTTTATGTATTATGGACATTATTTACGTATTTTTTCTTTTATTTCAAAAATACAAGCTCCCCTCCAACTTCAAAAAGTAGATATTCTCCCTATCTTATACTGTGTAATGTTTATATTATTTTTTTTCTTTTAATCATTAACTTATTTTTTATTTAAAAAAATTAGCAATTTAAAATTTGAAATAGGCTTAAATCAAACGTTTTTCCCTAGCAACCATCTAGCTAACAAATCTCTCGGATTTCATATTTTTCAAAAACTTTCTATTGTTGTTCAAAATATAAAAGTGCATCAAATTCAAGTACGGTGGATAACACACTTTTGTCATATTAAATCTAATTAATGATATTCAATAATATTAGAATTTTGCTTATAAAATACCATAGTTAATAAGTTTTCAAAGAACAGTATGTAGAACTCTGACACTATTAATTACTATATTTGAATATAGGGGTGCACCCGTCAAGCTCAAATCCTGGGTTCGCCTCTGGGTCTGGAGAAGTAAGTACGTATGTAATCTATTCCTATCTTATGAAGATAGAAAAATTATTTTCGATAGATCCTCGACTAAAAACCCGATTCTAATTCTATATATTCTTTCTGAATTTTATGCCTTTATCTCATAAAAAAGATCAAATGTCGAATCCATTTATCTTTCATACAGTGACAGAGATACTACTTAAAGATTTCAATGATATCTTTAATCTCATTAGAAATTTTGGCAATCTTATCATACCTAACTATGCCCAAAATTTTCTCCAAGTCTTAATCTTTTGAGGCATTTATAGAGCTAGATATGCTAAAACTTTAACAAACTTACTTGGAAACTGGAAATATTAAATGTTGAAAACAATAATTTTGAAAGCAACTTTAACGATTACTTCTTTTGTTTCCCATGTTTAATAGGGACCAGGCAGACCACAATAATACGATAGTAGAGTATATATAATTAATAAGACTACCTCAAACATATATGAAAAATTAAATGGAGGACAACATAAATATTGTATAGAGAAAAATTAATGATTATGCCTTTGTTGGTGTTTGTTTATATAGTATATCTTTTGATTGAAAAAAGACATGGCTTTGAGTTTATTATGATACTTGTTTGAGCACTCCCAACTCCAACCTTAATCAAAATCCTTTTGCCTTTTTTCGCATGTTGCTTTGAAGTAAGAGCTTCTACTAAACATCATTATTAATTCAACTCACTATTGTACCCATGAAATAGTACTAATATATATTTAAAGAAAACGAAGTTTGAACCATAATATTTCTCCCCAAATATGTGTATATATTGTGCCAAATTAAAAGCTTATCTAATTTTATGAAGCTTCATCTAAGCTAGAAAGAATTGCCTCTTAAGGGATCTTTCAAAAGATCCATATGCTTCAATCAAGTGAGAAATAAACATATATAATAAAGGGAAATATTCAAATCATGCATCAACTCCGGGATAGTGTTAATTATTACTAATTATATTGGATAAAATGGAAAGAAATTAGCTTAAAGACTGAATAAGAAAAGAAAAAGATCTAAAGGAAAATTTTAGCATCATAATAGTTTATACTTTATAGCATGGTGGTACCAACAGTCAGTGTCATAACCACATACTATAAGGACGATCAGTTGAATAACTTTTTCCAAAAATTTATATTGTGTATTTTAAAAGTTATGTATATATATATAAACACCTTTAGTAAAATTCCTCTCTTGGAATTGCATATAATAATAGTGTTTTCATAGGATACGTCCGTTTCTCATATCGTCCCACTTTCGCTTTCTTTTCCCCTTCACCTTCCCTCTATGTGATTGATAAATACTTAAAAACAAACAAAAAATGAATGAAGACTTTACATATTATTACTTGAATGTAATAATAGGAAAAATAAAATAGCATGAATGGTCATTCTTCTTGTTCGTTTTTCTCTTTTTAAAACCTCTTATTACGTCCATGTATAGTACTATGTTTAGTTCTTCCGTTTCATTGTGATCCATTAGTGTGTTTCATATTCATGCACATGAAGCTTTCATGTTTCCCATATTCTATTTTAAAGCTGTAAAAAGTTTCATCGAATTATAGCAATGCAAGTACATGTCAATCTCCAATAAGGCTGTTTATCTTTATTTCTTTTTAAGGCAAAGATCTAGGCTTGACAGAGAATAAGAATCCAAAGAGCCAAAGTAAGTATATTTTGTTTTTCTAATCGCGGTGTTCGGATCAGTTTACACACCTCAGTTATTTCACATGCAGGGCATGTGCTACTTCTCACCAACACAGCCAGGAGCGGAGATAGGGGGTCACAAGGTAGTTCATCTAATCTCTTTCGTTGAAAAATTACATAGTTTATACAAGGTTAATTTTTTAATTTTTTTTTTTTGAATATATAATAGATGTTGAATATCATAACTTATTTCGTTCCATGTTTACTTCTTTATATTTTCAATTTCATTGACAAAAATAATAATTGCACCACGGGACGACGTAACACAGATACCAGATAACTCTATTTGCCTCAAAGTGAAAATATATTACTATTACTACCTTTTTCAAATCCTATTCCAGAGTGACCATTGGCTATCTAAAAGGGACAGACCATGCACCTTAGAAAAAAGGGTTCAAATAATTTCATTGAGAGCTAAAAAGACTACATGCAATATATGCAAACAATTTTTGTGGTATCTCAGAACATGTTCATTGATTTCAGCCTTTGGCAAAGCATAAATGTCTAATCAAAGATACAGAATATCTCAGGGTTATTATTAAAGGTTTCTGATAAGGCATATAAGAGTACCTCTTATCTTTTTGCTTCAACTGGCTTAAATTCTCTGAAAAAGACTTAAATTTATTGCATCACCAGCCAGCTTCTTGCACGGATGTTACATGTTGATTGTAGTAGTTGGGACCAACTGGAGATATCAGATAAAGTTATATTTGAACTTTAAAATTTGGCTTCCCTGTACCCTTCTTGTTCCTATTTGAATAACGTGTGATTTTTTGCATTACCACCAAATGTTTCGGTGAACCTAGGAATTGAGTCGATTTTTGCATTCTCTGCACCCTTCTTACTCCTAAAATGAGACTTTTCGACGCTAATCTGAATTAACCGGGCTATAAAAGAAAAAAAGGAAGGATTCATTGAAATTCTTGTACAAGGTTTGCTTTGGGTTTCAAAAAAGAAAGGACCCATGAGACATGATTTTCCAAATTAGTATCTCTACTGTCGTGTCAAAATTATAGTGGAACTGATAATTCACACCTTCACAATGCTTTTTTGCCCCTTAAAAATGAAACGAATAAACAAAAGCAGAGATACAAATGGATAAAAAGAGAACAACTTTTCATTTAATATTGGATACAGTAACACTGTAATAGAACAAAAGAAGAAGATAAATGACAAAGCACAATTCCAATATTACTAAGCAGCATATAGCTCAAAGCAAATATTCCTGTGAAAAGACAATCTATTCATAAGCCGCAAAGTTAAAGTGACTAATCACTAAAGTACCAAAATAGAATATAAACATAGACTTTGTTTCTCGTAGATAAAGAGGTATTAGGAGTCTGCATTTTATAAAAGATGAGTGCTTGTCTGATAATAGTGGTTTCTTTTCTATATAACCATGGCATCTCGATCAATTTGTGCACTATTTCATCAGAATTCACTACCTTTCACTAACGCAAATACCAAGGAAGTCCTGATAAAACGAAACCATTATTTTGCAATAATGGTGTCTTAATATTGCTATACTCTTGCATCTCGTAGAGAATATGACCAATGGGATGACAAGTCCTCGTTGCCATTTTCCGTTCTGTTCCCTATTATTTTACACATCTAAACCTGTTTCTTTCATATTCATGTATCGTGATCCAATCATTGGTCACAAGGAGAGGCACAAATTAGGATACAATGAAGTACTACTTAAAAACATTATTATAAAAGATTGTTATACAAGTGGCACCACTTGCTACACCAGTGAACACGAAATTAATATGTAGCACTATAAGCTTTTCATACTTTGGACCTTCTATTATAAAGGATTTTGAAGAATGCTTTACAAGGCTGAGCATACTTATTTTTTTGAGAACGCAAGTATCTCTGAAAAGCTCATTGGAGAAATCCAGAAATGAACATCAATCCTAAGAACTAGCTGATTGTCTTGTGGTGCCGTAGCTTTTGGATGAAAAGGAAATGTCTAAATAAAATCGAATACGTGAACACTCCACGGTATTTAGCTAAAAGGTTTGGTGTAAATATGGGTGCACAGAAATAAATAGTGTTCATCATTGAATAACCTCGCGTCTTCCACACTTTTCTGGCTTAAAAAGTAGAACTATAAGACCCAAAGGAAATTTGTCATCCCTCGGCAGCAACGGGTGTTATTGTCACAAAAAAGATCCCTCGCTAGTAATCTACTTGCACAAGAAAGTTGTTATAGTTATTGTTCCATCAGGCTAAGGTAAATTAGTAAAATCTGGTCAAGTATATCTCTACAGAGCTCATACACTCCAGTAGGCTAGCTGTTTCATTGATAAATGGACATATCTCGTCTCTCACTGTTTCATGCCGAACTCATCAAAGGAGCATAGAAGGAATAAAAAGCATAATTACGTGGCTACAAAACGAAAAGCAAAATACAAGGTGCCCAAAGCTTGTTTGTGCTTGATGCTTGTAAACCATCACATTATGAAAGGGAATAAGGGGAAAGGTAAAGCAACATTCTGTGAGAATATCTGTAAATTAACCTAGTCTTGTCTTGTAAACATTCAGGCTCATCGGCAAGTTAGAAACAAAAAAAAAACTTACAAAATTTAACAGAAAAAACTTGTGGCATTAATATCTATCCATATGAAGCCAGCAAGTTCGCTACATTGCTCTCTTGGCTTGAAAGAGGGGGGACAAACTAGCATAAATGCTACAGCCTACAAACCAAACATACCCAGTTCAGTGGCCTTCTCCTTCTCAAATGTCTCAAAATACTGGTAAATGATTGTAACTGCAAGAAGAATTCCAGTTCCTGATCCAATCGCTCCCATCAAGTCTGCCAAAACTGTCAATGCACCAATGCAAACTCCTCCAAAGGCAGCTGCAGTTGGTATGTAACGATTTAATTCCTTCTGCAGGTTGGAATCACGATGACCAGGCATCACCATTTGTTGCTCCTGCAAAGCAATAACCGTTAAAAGAGTTGTACCAATGTTTGTTTTGTCTTAGCATTATCTAAGTGGGAAAAAAGCAATCTGTGCTTATTAAGTTGGGTTTGGAAGAACTGGTTTTAGTTGAAAATTATCTGAGAAAATCAGTCTTTTTGGACTGTTTAATTTTCGAGAAAACAAGAATAAAAATTACTTGAAGAATCTGTTTTTAAAAAACAGTTGCTCCAATTTTTGAAAAACAAGTGATTCTGGAAATACACAATCCCTAAATTGTACCATAACCACCATTACCCTATCTCATGACCTACGGGCTATGCGAGGCAATCAAGCTCCAAGAACGAACATATTTCCTTCAGAGGCAAAAGTAACCAATGTTTTCCGTGATTCAATAATCAAATATATGGGATGTTACTTAGTCAGATATTACAAATTTCATTAGTATTTTATGGGTAGTTAGCACAATGGAAAGAAAAATTCTGTTGTCCTTTTTAAGCTGTATTTACTGGAAATAACAAGTTCTTGATAATTCAGAAATAATCTATAGCAGATATTTCTTCTCATTATTCTACAGCACAGGGGAAAAATAGAAACCCAGTGAAAAAGTTATCATTCTGGTTGCCATCCATACCAAAGCACAAAGAATAGATGTTTGATTGAGAAAAATTCAATTAATTTTACTGCCAAATCACTTTGGAACAAATAAGTAGAATGGGAGACTGAAAGTTTACACAAAAAAAGAAAAGGCTACAAGATCAGTTACCTTAAGCTGCTTGGCAACATCTTTGGCAGATGATCCAGAAACTTCAATCCAGGTCTTTGAGAACAAGGCACAGGCTGACAACATGAACACTATATAGAAAAGAGCATGGAATGGATGTGACACCATTTCTGCCAAGCTGAAATACATAAAAAGTTAAAAACAGTCAATGGCATTTGAGAAAGAAGCACTAAATACAAAATGTGAGGTTCAACCTAGACACGTGAACTTTTACCAAAAATAGAGACTGATTAGCTGAAGAAAAAGGGAAACAATACCTTGATGGCGCAGTAACAAGGTAAGCAAGACCAGCAACAGGAACAGATTGTCCAGAATATTCAGATTCTTTCCACGTTCCTATCATATCCACCAAGAAATTTCCACCGTATCTCCTGTAGAGCAACTGATCATACAGAAAAGAGGAGGGACAAGAAGAAAAGAAATTGTTAAGCTCTTGGAACAGGTTCGGTAACAAGAAGTTGACAATAGACCAAAATAAAAACCTTCACAATTAGATACCTGAGAGATGAAATACAGGTTGGAGACAAGCGCAGACTGCAGAATAATAGGCATGTTTGAGGTGTAGAAGAGTTTGATTGGGTAAGAACCTTGCTGTCCGCGAGCATTCTTAGATCTAACTGGCAAAACTACACGGAATCCTTGGAAGTAGATAACAATGAGGAAGATCAACACAGTTGCAAGCAGATTTGTCACATTGGGAAGACTTTGCCGGTAGAAAGCCTCTCGCAGGGCACCAATCTTATTTGCTCTAGTAATAGTAAGATGGAACAGGGCAATAATAGCACCTTCAAATTCAGCACCACGCCCGGTATTGATTGTTGTGGGACTAAACGCTTTCCAGATAATGCTTTCACTGAAAATATAATTAACTTGGAATCATCAGCTACAAGGTTGTACTGACAAACTCAAAACAAGCTTTTTTGATAGACAGTAAGAAACTTACCAGATATTGGTAGCTATGAACAAGGAAATTCCAGAGCCAAGACCATATCCTTTCTGAAGTAGTTCATCTAAGCACATGACAATGATAGCAGCAAAGCAGAGTTGAAGGATAATGAGGATAGCGTTTCCAACACCCAATTGGCTAACACTTCCGTACATACCAGACAGGACATAAGCAACTGCCTCACCGACAGCAATCAGGATACCCAACAACTTTTGAGCACCATTACTGCATGGGATAAATTTGTTAAGAGAGCACATCAGACAGCTTCATTAACAGAACAGCTAATAGAAACATCATAAAAAACTACTTAATAGAAGGAACAAAATTTTGTCAGGTAACTAAGTAACAAGTTAAAAAAAGATGCATCTCATTCTTTCGGGATATGGGTGACTGGAGCAGTCGCACAGAGGGAGAATTTGAAACATGAAATTTGTCTCGAAAAATCAAAAAACAAGTAATCTAGGTCCTGCAAAATGATTCCAGCATTGAAGTTACATATCATATCATCCTCATAAGTTCCAAATAATACCCATGTCTGAAAGTCCCAAACTATACTATTACCATTTACCATTGCATATAGAATTAAAACAAGAGACAGCTAGCAAAATGAAACTGATGGAAAGTACATATAGTCTTTAAAAGAGTACAGAAACAAAATAAAAGAAATAAACTCTTGAACACGAATTAACTTACAGGAGTGCTCGGTCCTCACGGACATTGTTGTCCACTTGAATGATTTTTGATCCAGCTAACAATTGCATCACCATTCCAGAAGTCACGATTGGAGTGATTCCAAGTTCCATGACTGTACCACGGTTTGAGGCAAGAATGACACGCATCCAGTAAAAAGGATCTGCACCAGTTGTAGAGTGTATGCCATATAGAGGGAGCTGGCTGCAAACCAGAAAAATACCAAGCGCAATTACAGTATAGATGACCTTCTCTTTAAATTGAACCTTCCTGTCAGCACTCTGAACTTCCGGTAGGAATGAGAGAAATGGTTTCACAAGGTGCAGCACTCTGAATCCTCCTCCCATTGTTCACTATAGATAGAACTATCTCTGCTCAAACCACAAAAAGAAAAAAAAGAAAAACCAAACACAAGAATTAGACAAATGACTGGGAAGATATAGTGCCTCGACTATACCAGCAAAAAGTACAAACATCTTCAAAACAATAAAGGGGAAAACATAAAAAGTCAACTTCGAAACTTCTAATTGTGGGACCCACTAGTGTTAGTGTGTAATTTAAATGTGCATAATTAGCAAGAAAGATTAACTTCAAATGAAATAATACCAGTATTAACATCTCAAGACAGATTTTAGAGCAAAATTCCAATCAATGAAAAGTTATCATTCATTCAGATTCAGTGAAGCATATAGATCAAACTGTTAATTTCCTCATTGAGAGCACATAGGATATGCTTAACACCCAAAACAGGAGCATACCTAAGCTTACAAATTGAGCTGATAACTGTAAACAAAATGAGATTGTTTCTTCTTCTCCACCCCCACCCTTCCTCAATTCCAGAAGACTAAAACATGGAAATCACAGATATCAATCAATCAACAGATTCCTGCTAATAATAGGATACATCAAACCACTAAATATAGTATTATATCCGTGCAACAATTCTCTTGGGGGCTTACATACACTTACAATTGTTGACATAATTAAAATAGATAAAGAGTTTTTTTTACTGAAAAAATCAATACTTATATCAAGTTTAAATTTTTTTATGTCATTAGGAAAACAAAATTTGTTCAAATCCATGCTCAGTATGCGGGTTCGAGCCCCTTACTATCATTCACCCCACTTTGTGGGAATACACTGGGTATGTTGTTGTTTATTAGGAAAACAAAATTTGGAGATTCAAAATAACTCATGCATTCTAAATCAACAGTACGACATACAGACGCAAAACATCAACTATGTGGTTCATGTACCAATTCAAATATTTTTCATGATCGATTAGTGAACATCACATAAATAATAAATCCATTTCCTCATCCTGTCCATCAAGCCATATCTTTATCTAGATATCAAGAAAACGTAACGAAGATATACAAAATATACTTTTCAGATCTAGATCCTTTTACGATCACATTACAAATCAAAATCAAATAGCCAGAAACATTCAGAATTTCGTTACTCCACAAAATCCAGACACACACATACACACATATACATATAAATAAACGCATACATATATCATCAGCTCCGACACAAAACAGATCTCGAGCTAAATAAACTCATCAGATCTATAAATCCAGATCTCAGCTCCACAAAATAACACCAATTTCACACCGTTTTTCGCAGTATAGATCTCTAATATACATTATCTCATTTTGTCCAAACACAAACAAAATCAAATCTGCAAATCTCAATTATGGGAAATCCACATGCAGGATAGATCGGGAGAGACTTACAGCGGCGTCGACGACGATGTGGAGATATCCGTGGACTGTTATTCGCTCGATTTCTCCGTCGAGCTAAGCTGCTGCTATTTGTAGGGTTTTGACCATGAGAGAGAGAGAGAAGGGGCGGATCTGACGGATTTAAGTGCAAGCGTCACCAGTTAACAGAGATGGAGAAAGCGTGACGCCAAGTAGGATTATTATAAAATTAAAATATCTTCATTTTCTGCCAAAATGCAGTTGGTGATGAAAACGTGGCAATGACTTTCTATTGGGAAGCCACGAAGCTTAGCCAATGGTATTGTCCCACGTGGATAGTGAACCGGATTTAGTGGTCACTGTTTGGGTTGTAATAGTGGACAATATAGAAAAAATGAGAAGGAAATGGAATAAGTCAAACCAAATTTTTGGCCAGTCAGAAAGACATAAATATTTATTTTTAAAAATTAGTAATTGTTATAAAATAAAGATAAAATATCAAACTAATAATGAAAGAGACAACTTTAGAGAATGAAATAGTAGTACTTGTTTTCACTTCTTGTATATCACAAAATGTACAAAAGGATGACTATTTATAAGCCACCAAACTTACTCCCTAAGTATGTTTAGCATGACAACAACTTGGCAATTTGACCAAGTAACTTTGGAGTTCAAATCCAAATTGAATAAGTAATCTTGGTGTTCAAGTTCAATTTGGCTACTAACTCTTATCTCTTATTAATGACATTCACACATATATATGTCACATGACATCCATATTACATAACACTCCCCCTTGGATGTCCATTAATAGATAATGTGCCTTGTTAAAACCTTACTAGGAAAATCCAGTGGAAAAAGCCTAGTGAAGGAAAAAGAGTACACACATCTTGTAATACGCCTTCAGTGTTGCCTCATTAAAAACCTTACAAGGAAAACCAGTGGGACAAAACCTTGTGAGGGAAAAAGAGTACAACGCGTATTAAATCCCCCTGATGAGAACATTAATTTAATGACTTGAATCTTCGCATCCCAATCTTGTGCACCACCTTCTCGAAAGTTGCAGTTGGTAGAGACTTAGTGAATAAATCAGCAATATTGTCACTTGAACGAATCTGTCGCACGTCAATATCACCATTCTTTTGGAGTTCATGTGTGTAGAAAAGTTTTGGCGAAATGTGCTTCGTTCTATCTCCTTTTATGAATCCTCCCTTTAGTTGCACTATGCATGCTGCATTATCTTCAAATAGAATTGTGGGTACCTTGATATCACACTTCAGTCCACATCTTTCTTTGATATAATGTATCACCGATCTCAACCATACACATTCTCTACTTGCTTCATGGATAGCTATTATCTCAGCATGATTTGAAGAAGTAGCAACAATAGACTGCTTTGTAGATCGCCATGATATAGCAGTACCTCCGTATGTAAACACATAACCTGTTTGAGATCGAGTTTTATGTGGGTCAGATAAATAACCTGCATCTGTATGACCAACAAGATCTACACTAACTTTGTTAGTATAGAACAAACCCATATCAATAGTCCCCTTTAGGTATCACAATATATGCTTAACTCCGTTCCAATGTCTACGTGTAGGGGAAGAACTATACCTTGCTAGCAAATTAACAGAAAATGCTATATCTGATCTTGTAGCATTAGCAAGATACATAAGTGCACCAATAGCACTGAGATATGGTACTTCAGGACCAAGAATTTCTTCATTCTCTTCTGGAGGTCGGAACGGATTTTTACTCACTTCAAGTGATCGGACAACCATTGGAGTACTTAATGGATGTGCTTTGTCCATGTAGAATCGTTTCAAAACCTTCTCAGTATAGGCAGATTGATGGATGAAGACCCCGTCTGCTAAATACTCAATTTGCAGACCAAGATAAAGTTTTGTCTTTCCAAGGTCTTTCATCTCAAATTCTTTCTTTAGATATTCAATTGCATTTTGGACCTCTTTTGGAGTTCCAATGAGATTTATGTCATCAACATAAATAGCGAGTATAACAAACTCTGATGTTGTTTTCTTAATAAAAATACAAGGTTAAATGACATTATTTATATAACCTTCATTTATCAAGTACTCACTAAGGCGATTATACCACATACGCCCTGATTGTTTTAGACCATATAACGATCTTTGTAATCTGATTGAACACATATCCCGAGACTTTGAACTATATGCTTCAGGCATTTTTAATCTTTCTGGGATTCTCATATAAATTTCATTATTAAGTGAACCATAAAGATAAGCTGTAACCACATCCATTAGATGCATTTCAAGGTTTTCATGTACAGCTAAACCGATGAGATATCGAAACGTTATTGCATCCATAACGGGTGAATATGTTTCTTCGTAGTCAATTCCTGGTCTTTGAGAGAATCCTTGTGCGACAAGGCGTGCCTTGTATCTTATAATTTTATTTTTCTCATTCCTTTTACGCACGAAGACCCATTTATGGCCAACTGGTTTTACACCATCAGGAGTTTGGACTATAGGTCCAAAAACCTCACGTTTAGCAAGTGAGTTCAATTTTGATTGAATTGCCTCTTGCCATTTTGGCCAATCATTTCTTCGTCGACATTCTTCGACAGATAGAGGTTCAAGATCCTCACTGTCTTGCATAATGTGAAGTGCGACATTGTATGCAAAAACATTATTCACCATAATTTTCGATCGATCTAAATTTATCTCATCACCGGTGGAACTTTTTAAAAGTTCCTCATTCACTTGAATCTCGGGTTCGCTGATTTCTTCAGGAATATCAGGATTAATCAGATCTTGAGCCTCTTCATGAGGTACTTTTATAGTGTCACTTTTCTCATTTTTCGTGCTTCTTTTTCTAGGATTTTTATCCTTTGAACTCAATGGTCTACCACGCTTCAGGCGTGCTTGGGATTCAGAAGCTATGACATTAGCGGATGGTCCTTTTGGGACATCAATTCGGACAGGCACATTCACTGCAGGGATATGTGACTTAGTTATCCTTTTCAAATCAGTAAATGCATCTGGAATTTGATTTGCTATTTTCTGTAAGTGAATGATCTTCTGGACTTCATGTTCACATATAGGGGTACGTGGATCAAAATGAGATAATGACTCTGTAAGTGAATGATCTTCTGGACTTCATGTTCACATATAGGGGTACGTGGATCAAAATGAGATAATGACGAAACTTTTCACGCAATTTCTCTTTTGAGTTCCTGTTTCTCTCCCCCTAATTGCGGGAAATTTATTTCATCAAATCGACAATCTGCAAATCGAGCAGTAAATAAATCTCCAGTCAACGGCTCAAGGTAGCGAATTATGGAGGGTGATTCAAACCCAACATATATTCCTAACCTTCTCTGGGGGCCCATCTTAGTGCGCTGTGGTAGTGCTACTGGCACGTATACAGCGCAACCAAAAATTCGTAGATGAGCAATATTTGGTTCATGACCCAAGACTAATTGTGACGGAGAGTATTTATGATAATGAGTCGGTCTGAGACGAACAAGTGATGCTGCATGTAAGATAGCATGACCCCAAACAGTAGTGGGCAATTTCGTTTTCATAAGTAGTGGTCTAGCTATCAACTGTAGGCGCTTAATAAATGACTCAGCAAGGCCATTTTAAATATGAACATGAGCGACAGGATGCTCAACTTTTATCCCAACTGATACACAATAATTATCAAAAGCTTGGGATGTAAATTCTCCAGCATTATCTAGGCGAATAGCCTTAATAGGATAATCTGGGAATTGCGCCCTTAATCGTATTATTTGTGCCAATAATTTCGCAAACGCCAGGTTGCGAGACGATAAGAGGCACACATGAGACCATCTTGAAGATGCGTCTATTAGGACCATAAAGTATCTAAATGACCCACTGGATGGGTGAATAGGTCCACATATATCCCCATGTATACGTTCTAAAAAATGAGGGGATTCGACGCCAACTTTCAGTGGTGATGGCTTAGTTATCAATTTGCCTTGGTAACAAGCAGCACATGAAAATTCATTACTTGCAAGAATCTTCAGGTTCTTTAGCGGATGCCCTTTTGAATTTTCAATGATTCGTCTCATCATTATTGATCCAGGGTGACCCATTCGGTCATGCCACAGCACAAAAGTATTCAAATCAGTAAACTTCTGGTTTACGATAGAGTGTGCTTCAACTGTACTAATTTCTGCATAATATAGGCCAGAAGATAAAGTTGGCAATTTCTCCAATACATATTTCTGGCCTGAGATATTCTTGGTAATGCCAAGATATTCAACATTCATTTCATTTATTGTCTCAACATGATATCCATTTCTGTGGATATCTTTAAAACTTAATAAGTTTCTCGGGGATTTAGAAGAGAATAGTGCATCTTCTATAACAAGTTTCGTCCCCTTCGGCAGAAATATAGTAGCTCTTCCGGAGCCTTCAATTAATTTTGAATTACCAGAAATTGTTGTAACATTGGCTTTTCTCCTAAGCAACTGAGAAAAGTATTTCTCATCTTTAAATATGGCGTGCGTTGTTCCACTATCAATTACACAAATATCCTCACGGTCGATTATTGATCCAAATAAAATTTGAGGAGTATCCATATATTCTTCAAGATGAAAATATAAACAAAGTAAACATTATAGTATTACTAGCAAACAACGTATTTACACAAACTTTATTTATTTACATGATTAGAGAAACACTACTAACAGAAACGTAAACTGACACAACTAACAAAAAGTAAAGTACTTAGACTATTGCAGATCCGTCACCGACAAGGTGATCTATATTTCCTTCAGGGATTTCAAAGAAATCTGCAACGTCTAACTGCATAGGCTCAACATTATCTTCAGAGATAAAGTTTGCTTCTGCAGTATTATCCACCTTCTTGAGGGATGCCTGATAAAGATTAACCAGGTGCCTTGACGTACAACAGGTACGTGACCAGTGCCCTTTTCTTCCACACCGATAGCATCTAGTTTCTGTATTTGTCCTTTGCACAGCTTCAGGCTTTTTACCCTTCTTTCTACACTGCTGGTGCTGAGGGTTATTATTCAGTGCAAGACGATCATCATGATTGAAATTTCTCCCTCGACCACGACCACGACTGGGGCCAGGACCTCTTTCACGCCTAGATTGGTGAAAATTTGCTGCATTTACTTCAGGAAATGGAGTAATACCAGGAGGTCGACTTTCATGGTTTTTCATCAAAAGATCATTATGTTGTTCAGCAACAAGGAGATGCGAAATTAATTCAGAATACTTTTTGAATCCCATTTCTCGGTATTGCTGCTGCAGGAGCATACTCGAGGCAGGGAAGGTGGAGAATGTTTTCTCCAACATATCATGATCTGTGATATTTTCTCCGCATAGAGTTAACTGTGATTTAATTCTAAACATAGCAGAATTATACGCAGTTATATCTTTAAAATCTTGTAATCTCAAATGGGTCCATTCATAATATGCCTGTGGAAGAACGACCATCTTCAGGTGGTCATATCTATCTTTCAAATTATTCCACAGTATAAGAGGATCCCTAATAGTGAGATATTCCATTTTCAATCCCTCATTGAGGTGATGACGGAGAAATATCATAGCTTTGGCACGGTCTTGGTTTGAAGCCTGGTTCTTATCTTGGATGGTGTCTGCCAGACCCATCGCATTCAAATGTATTTCGGCATCAAGTGCCCAAGATAAGTAGGCTTTGCCCGATATGTCCAGGGCAACAAATTCACGTTTAGATAGATTTGACATTATATTAGGAAAAATAAGTTCTTACCTTTATTACCTGAAAAAGTATTTGCTCGAGATGGCAGAGTCTAGTGCTGATAACTTGTTATAAAATAAAGATAAAATATCAAACTAATAAAGAAAGAGACAACTTTAGAGAATGAAATAGTAGTACTTGTTTTCACTTCTTGTATATCACAAAATGTACAAAAGGATGACTATTTATAAGCCACCAAACTTACTCCCTAAGTATGTTTAGCATGACAACAACTTGGCAATTTGACCAAGTAACTTTGGAGTTCAAATCCAAATTGAATAAGTAATCTTGGTGTTCAAGTTCAATTTGGCTACTAACTCTTATCTCTTATTAATGACATTCACACATATATATGTCACATGACATCCATATTACATAACAGTAATAAAATAATATCTCTAAATGAAGGAGTATTTTGAGTCAAAAAATAAATACAAAGGTATTTTTTAGCCAAAAAATAAATGAAGGGATATTGTTGAACCAAAAAACAAACAGAGGTTATTTTTACCTCATTTCGGCTAGTTCAAAAGTAGTTTTGATCCTTTTCCGTTAAATGCATATTAATTTGAATCATTTTTTCAATTAAACACTTTAAGATGTAAATTTAAATTTTCACTATTTTCTTTTTCTTTCCTCTCCATATAATAAGAAAAAAAAAAAATTATGTTAAGGTGGAGTTGTTCAAACTGCATTTTGATTTTGTACATTTGAGACATACCTATCATGTTCATAGATTAAATGGCATATCGCATTATACTGATAAAAAGGTGGAGTTATGGAGTGGCGGTTAGACCAGCTAGATTTTATGGAGCAGAGTATTGGTCATCAAAAACTCTCACAAAGGTGACAGAGATGAGGGTGTTGCAATGGATGGGTGGATTTACGAGGAACGATAAGATTAGAAATGAGATTATTCGAGGCAAAGTGAGAGTGATTTTGATGAAAGACAAAATGTGGGAAATGAGGTTGAGATAGTTCAGGCATGTGATAAGGAGGGGCACAGATGCTCCAGTACAGAGGTGTGAGAGGTTGTCTGTGGATAGATTCAGGCGAGGTAGAAGTAGACCGAAGAAGTATTGGAGGGGAGGGTGATTAGACATGACATGAAACAGTTACAACTTACTGAGTACATGACCTTAGATAGAAAGGTTTGGAGGATGCAAATTAAGATAGAAGATTACTAAGAAGAAATGTGTCTTTGCTGGTAATGAGGGGTGCATTGTTGTGTTATCTGTGCTAGTGATCATAGTGTTATGCTTGTAGTGTCTTGTTCTTGAAGGTTTGACGTGTTTATTGTTTCATATAGATTGATTGTAGTATTACTTTATGCCACTCTTGTTTCTATTATTATATCTGTCATTTTGTAACTACTTATTGTTTCTTGTTCTTATATTATAAGATCTTTTTTCTAGATTATTTTTTATCATGAGCCGGGGGTCTTATCAGAACAACCTCTCTACCTCACTTTTGAGATAGTAATACAAACTGCGTATACTTTATCCTTCCTAATCTCAAAATTAATTATCTCTTATCCCTGTACCAAACGAGCCCTAAAAGTTTTAAAACTAAAAAGTGTAATAAATATAAGATCACCGTCGTTTTCTACACACACATGCCTCGTGGACGTTTGAAACTGACACGTGTATCTCAAGCCGCTTCTTAGAAATACAAAAATTATTTCCCTTCTCAGTTTCTGAATTTGTGATCCCAAAAACAAATTCCAAAATTCCAGTTCCATTTCCATTTCTACATTTTTCTCTCAACTTCCAACCGATAACCCGCAATCCAACCGGACAAACCCCAAATCTTCATCAATTTCTCCAGAAAATCGACTCCAATTTAGGGCTGGAATAGAGCGAGCGCAATCATGAATATCTTCAGACTGGCCGGGGACATGACACATTTGATTAGTGTCTTAGTTCTCCTTCTCAAAATCTACGCTACCAAATCATGCTCAGGTATATATTCTTCTTCCCATTTCCATTTTCATTATCAGTTCCTCTGTGTATGTAGCTCGTAGAATCTGAGTATATATTTCGTAGCATGTACTAATAGTTTTGCATCACAAGGTGAATCAGGGAAACCTTAAGGTTCCGTTTTCAATTTACTTCGTCAACTTTATTCATGTTGAAACCTGAATGAGTAGTTTTGCTTTATACACGAAGGACTGTATCTAATTGGCTCTTAAATTGAACATATATTGGATTAAACTGCGAGCTATGTTTCTGATTTTGTATGAATTCAGAATTAAATAAGAGAAATCAGCGTGTTATTCCATTTATGTGCTAGCTAGTGAATCGGGCAACAAACAGGATACGTTATTTATAAGGAAGTAGTTACATTACAATAATTCCTGAAACTCCTAGGACTCAGGACAGGACGTTATTGGACCTACTGAGAGATTGCAACGACTGAGCATTCTTTTTGATTTCAGCTGAGGACATCTATGAAAATAATGTTTGAAACTGCATTGAGCATCGGAGCTTTTAACTAGGCTACCTTCGTGCTACATATTAAGTAGATATCTGGATTCGTAGGACAGTTAATGAAATCAGTGGCATTGTGAGTAATTTGAAAATATGAATAGACATGTTCGTTTGTACAAGATGTTGTCAATAAAAGTAAATCAACCAACCAGATGAAGTATGATATGTTAGGACTTAGTCTACAAATAAGGAACGTCATAACACGTTGGTATTAGTACTGTGAGACAGATAATTTAACCCCCCCCCCCCCCCCCCCCCCCCCAAAAAAAAAATAAAAAAATAAAAAGAGAAACGGAAAAGAATGAAAGATGACCTTTTCTTGTAATATCAATTAAAACATATGGACTTGTTGCATCCTCCGGTAGCTTGGAGTATACTTATGCTGAAATCTGGCTGATATGTAGCTGGAAAATAGTTGGCATTGAGATTCTTTGCTGTATTCAGGAATATCATTGAAGACGCAAGAGTTATATGCTATTGTGTTCTTGGCTCGGTATCTGGATCTGTTCACTGATTTCATCTCTCTTTACAACACTGTGATGAAACTGGTTTTTATTGGGAGCTCTTTGGCAATTGTCTGGTGTATGAGGTACCATCGGGTTGTCAGGCGCTCATATGACCGTGAGCTAGACACTTTTCGTTATTGGATTCTTGTGGCGGCATGTGCCGTTTTGGCACTTGTTCTTCATGAGAAGTTTACCCTTCAAGAGGTTAGTGATTCCTAAATGTTCTCAATATTTCATGTGGACTGTCCTAGCATTGATCATGCTTATTGTCACTTAATTTTGTAATGTTAGATGGTGACTTATGTGAAGTTAATCTTTGCAAGCACGACATCCTGTTGGTGCTTGCAACAGCCATATTTTCAGAATTTCACAATAGGTTGGCTGCTGTGAAATAATGAGTTTCATTCTAGAAATGTTGTGTTGCTTTGAGTCCATGAATAGTGAACTTGAATACAACAACTATGCTTTATCCTAAAGTAGATTCGGTTGGCTATATGAATCATCATTCGCCATGTCGCTTCATTTAATCTCATCTCAAACACCCAGGTGCTGATGTAATGTGTGGCTAGGTGGGTACGTTTCAACGATATATTCTGCATTATGAAATTCCATTGCCAGTTAACTAGTTTTATGCTGGCTGGCTGCCTACACAACTCTCCTATCTTATTTTGACATGGAACCAACAATATGAGCATTCTCGCAAAGTCAGTCCATCACCAGTGAATGAACACTGTAAAATGTTTCTTTGCTTATTACTCACATGCTACTCTGCATACATGTTTATAGCAACCATTGAGATAGTGCTTGTACAGACCCTCTAAAAGTGACCCATTTTTTGATGGCCTCTGTCATGACAAGCTATGAACGATTTTACATGTGCTGAGGAGTTGTCGTAACAAGATATAAAACCTTTTACGTTGACAATATATGATCAGTAGCCCAAAATATGTTAAGATGATATGTTTGCAGCCATGTGAATTGATTGATCTTCCTTAACTAATCAGCCCGTTAACATCTGAATCAGTCTGCCCTACCTACAAGAATAATTTCTGTAATAGCCATTTGTATTAGTTGTTTGCTAAGTGCCTTTTGTATTGAAATGTTTTTATGATGACTTATCGAGGTCGAGGGTCAACAAAGTTGTGGCTGAAGTTTTATCTTGTCTATTTTATTTTGACTCAAGCTACTTTCCCCTATTAAAAGTCAGCTGAACCCCTCAAGCTATTCTTGTCCTCCATAACCTTTCTAGGTCATTGAAGCTCCCCATGTTTATGGGCTTGCTTTCTTGTGCAGGTTTTTTACGACTTGGTGTTGTTGATATTGTGCTTCATTACAATTTGCATGAGTAACTTCTTGTCTGTATCATTTGCAATGTCATTCTATATTTACATTCTTGGTTCCCATCCTTTTGGTCATCTCCAGATACTGATTGTACGTCAGTATTCATGGTATCCTTATAGTCAGACCCATCAGTTTATATCGTCAATGATTGGGTTTTTCTTTTTATTTTGTGGGGGAGGGGAGGGAAGTGGAGAGGAGAGTTTTTTTTTGGGGGGGTGGGTTTTTGGGGGGGGGGGGGGGAGGAACTGATAAGGAGATTTCGTTAATTGTTTTCCTTTTCCTTTTTTTGGATAGTCTTGATTCTCGAATTTATATTTGCTCACTCCCTGTTTACACTGTTGATGCTACATATAATTCTGTTCCAGGTGTTCTGGGCTTTTTCAATATACCTAGAGGCAGTTGCCATTCTTCCCCAGTTGGTGCTCTTGCAAAGAAGTGGAAACGTTGATAATCTGACTGGACAATATGTGTTCTTCCTTGGGTATGCTTCCCCTCCAGTAAATCTGGCCACTTCCTAAAAGGACATTGTTTTGCATCATATGTTGAAAATTGTTGATATTTTGTATGATCTGGCCATAAATATTTTTTCTATCTGAGTTCTATTATCACTCATAAATGAAATTTGACAATTCACCATTTATTTTTTCATCATTAATGCAAATTTGCCTGCGAAATAGCGCCAGTACAGTGCTGGTATTTTACGTAAAGCTAGAAAAGACTTCCTCAGTTTAACTGTGCAAGGAATCTGTTTTTCTAGTTTCTGTCTTCTCCAGCTTATAAAAGTGTTCTTCAGTACTGTGCTTTAACCACCTAGCTTGAAATAGATTTAGGAACATACTCCAGATCTTCCATACTACAGTAGAATGCAAAAGAAGATGTCTTGGATCCTGAGAATCCTTTTCACATGTAACATTATTGCAAGTAATGATTTCCTTACTCTGCAGGTTAGCCTAGTTAGGCTGGCTTTATCCATAGCTATAAGACAAAACATGCCATTTTTGGAGGTGCTTTTGCTTTTCTTAAGCATTTTTCTCACCCCCGTGAGTGATTGTTGTTTGGCTTTGACAATTTACTTGTCTGCAAAGTCTTCCGTGCTTGAAAGCAGTGAATTAGATTATGAAGTTGGCCCCTCCTTCTCTAACTTCTCAAAAGAGCCAAGGTTATCTGCACACCTCGCAGTCCATGGCAATTCTTCCAGAACCTATTGTGTTGGCAATTCTTCTTGAATCTAAGCTTCTCTGTGCATTTGTGCATTAAGCTTTCATGGCTTAGGGATTACCTTCTTCAGGGAATCCAGGCCAAGCATCTTGCCACCTCCTTATCTTTTTCCCATCACCCACCTTAAGATCCACCCTGGAAGAAAATCATCCCATAAATTTCTTATAAGTATTCATATTGCAAATCCATGCGTTGATACTGGATCTGTTCACTAATATCCACACCTCCAAGCATCTTGCCACCATCTTATATTTTTTTCACCATCATCTACCTTAACATTCTTTCTGACCTTGATTCCTCCCCAAGATACTTATAAGTTTCCATTGCATAACAATGAGCTGATGATATTGGATTTGTGCACCAAGAGCCATCCATGCATACTTGCTTTTGATGGCATTCTTCAAGACTTTCTTGTTCATTACTAACTGCCCAACCATGTTAATAACAGGGGTTTGTATTATGCAGCCTCAGTTTTTTTTTTGACAGCTAAAGTGGATTTTTTTCTTTCCAGAGTTACCTCTGTAGTCTCTCCTAATTCTGTCCAACTGCCTCTCCACTCTTGATGGAATGGGCTATGAGGTATAGGGACATTGCATAGATTAGGACGCCTTCAAGTACACGGTTTATGAGGGTCGGCCTACAACCCATAGATTGGTAATGTTTCTTTCAAGTGGCTAATTGTTCCCCAAACTCCTGCCACTTTGAGGCATTTTTGTGGCTTGTCCCTAAAAGGAAGTCTTATGCATGCTGCTGGAAAAGCTCCATCTCTGTATAACAACATCCTTCCAAGAATGAGGAATAGATGACTCTTTGCCGGTTTTATGAAGATCAGAAACTTCCAGAAAACCAATTGTATAGCTCATGTCACACAGATATCTTAGCCTTCTATCTTCTGTTCCAACAAAAATTTGAGTCAACACAGAGGATTTGAGATAGTGACTATATTATTCCTTTTTGTGCCCTCTTTGAACCTCTCATCCGACCTTTGTCCATAGTTATATACAGCATTCCTCTCAGTTGATCAATCTGAACAGAAAAGTGGTAGAGGGTGTTCGTGTAACAGCCCCCCTTTGAGAACTCTTGTCTAGTTGACCCATTTGTCTCCACTCTTCAAAAGCCACAGTATTATATTAGTATGATCATAAGTCCACCAGGAATTCCTAATTTTTAGTACCCTACTCCAGCTTTGATTTTTAGTGCTTTGGTTTATGAGGGGAACTCAGAACAGTAAGTGAATGAGGTTCCTCTCTTTGAAATTTATCTCTATAGCAGTTCTTAATATGTATTTTCCACCTTTCACTTTCTGTGGAGCTTTAGCGCACCGGGCTGCCCTTTTTTTAGTTAACTTACAAAATGGAATGCCACTATTTCAGAACGGAAGTAAGTACACCATAAAGCTACCAAAATTATGGGGTCTTTCATTTAAATGTTTTCTTGAGCCATAGATCATTTTTTGGTGATAGCACTATAATAGCCATGTCCAAGGGAAAATTGTTCTCTTTCTCACACCACCCTCTCACTGTTTACCCATATTTATCATCTCTCTTAGTTTTGTTTCTGTGGAATTTCATATTATAATGCTTGGAGCTGAAAGGGATCTAACAATTCAAAGTTCTTGAAGTATGTAAATCAGTACATGCAGCATGTGTTCCTTCTAGTTGAATAGTGTCGCACAATGACATTTTCAATTTGATTTTAAATAGTTAAGATTGATTGGGTGTGGCTACTGACATGCTGGTTTGATACGATCACAGGGCCTACCGTGCATTTTACATCTTAAACTGGATTTACCGCTATCTGACAGAGCAGCGTTTTACTAGATGGATTTGTAAGTTTTTGGAAGTACAATCAGTACTGTTTGTTTGCAATGGTTCTTTGAAGTTGAATTTTTCTTTTCTTTTATTTTTGTAGCTTGCGTCTCTGGTCTTGTTCAAACGGCTCTTTATGCAGATTTCTTTTATTATTACTTCATCAGGTAACAATTTGTTTTAAGCTTCCTGAAGTGACTCTTCCTTGATGACGTAAACAAACTACTAATAAGTTTGTTTTGCAGTTGGAAAAATAATGCCAAGCTTCAACTGCCAGCATGAGGTAAAGAAGATACATGATGAACTATTTTAACACCTAACCGGAATCTGGTTTCATGCTGTGGCTTGTGGACAATTTTGGCATACTACTTTTCTTTAGACGTGAGATCATACATGGAGTTTGGCCGAGGGTTAAGTATTTCACTGAGCTCCTCCTACATTGTTAGATTCAGATGCAGTACCCTTGTTAATATGACAGAAATATGTTAATTTGAAAATGTTGTCTGCATTCCTGTTAAATGTGATTTGAACTTCAAAAGATAGAGAGGTATTCACTAATCAATTATTTTGCTTCGTACATATGAAGGTTCTCAGATGTGTGCATGCCTTCTTCCTTTTCCAGGTGTCTTTATCTTTCGGTCTTAACAAAATGCTGAGCAGTTTTGACTTTCAATTGGCCATTGACCCTGATGATGCTTTTCATTTCTACGATGAGTGACCTTGTAAAGCGCACAGAACGATACTTTGGGATAATCCTGTAATTGATAGGCTGTCTATATCTTTGAGGTCTCAGATAGATTTGTTGAGTACAATAATAATACCCATCAATACTTTGGAATAGACCACAGGCTGCAAGTATCTCTAAGCTTTGAGATATTTAAAACACCACCAATGGATATAGAATATGCAATAGTAACTAAAACCATTTCCCAATGATAAAAAACTGCTTGCAATTACCAGCCCAGATGTCGCACCACCTTCCAACCACATTGTCAACTGGGTTTGCTCCAAATGTACGGTTCCGGTACATTCTTGCTAGTGTCTATGACATTGATGGATCACCCAAAATTGGAAACTTATGCCATCTTATTTAAAAGGAGAACAACTCTCTTGTCTTCATAGTTTGGTTTGAAAATGGCAGAAGTACCTTGTAAGGTCATGTATTGATCACCTACAGCAATCACTACGATTCAATCATAAGAAAATTGAGGTATTGGAGTTCAAGCCTCATTATTTCAATAGGAAGCGCTTCCCCTTTAAGGGGTTTTGCACGATGCAATCTCAATTTAAGCGGGTTTCAAAGCAAAACCAGTCACCAGAATGAAAATTAAATGAATAGTTAAAGTCCGTTTGAATCCTCACTTTTCATTTTGCTTCATTTAAACTCAAAATAGATATAATATTATATAAACTAAAACTAAAAATAAAAGCTATAGATGTTATACATTTTCCACTGTGAAAGATAAGAGTCTTCTCATTGTGATAAGCAGCGGAGAATGGAAAAGGCATAATCAGTAAACCTTCAAAATCAAATGAACAATTTTAGAACTTTAGACTACAGGAGCTCTTTGGTGATCCCGTTATAAAGTAAGGGGTCGTTTGGTGTGAAGGATAAGGGGAGATAACCCTGGGATAAGTTTTTAGTACCTCTTTATCCCTTGTTTGGTTATAAAGTGTTGGATAACTTATCTCAGAATTAATAATTAGTACTGGGATAAGTTATCTCTATATGTGGGTGGAATAGTAATTCCGGGATAACTTATCCCGGGATAAAATATGTAAAATAACAAAAGTACCCCTTAAACCCTCTTTTATACACTACTTTTCACATTCATGTATATTTACATAATTTTTAATAACATTCACAACCTAGACTACTCATTATTTTTATGATAATATATTTTTTCCATTAACAAATTACACTATAAAAATATAATTTTTATTTATGAATATATTATACATTGAATTTATTTGACTAATTCTTATGTTTATTTATATTTTGATTTCTCTTAAAATATTTTAAATTTTTATTTTTTTTGGTAAATGGAGATATTTTATTAATAATAAAATATGTCATTACATGATAAACTTTAATATTTTACAATATAGGAGTAATATATGCTTAAATGAAGTGACATAAATAATAAAATTTCTTTTATTTTAATAAACTTAAGACGGAAATTTTATTTTTAAGCTAAATAATATGAAAGTTATATTTTCAAAACACACGGCACAATTATGAAAATGCACATACAAAAATATTTAAGCTAAATAAGATGAAAATTTTATTTTTAAGAATGACTAACTAAACCTTGCAAAGAAAATATATATGTAAAAAAAAAACACTAAATAAGGTGGAGGACATTTTTGTAAACAAACAATTTATTCTTAGCCATCATACAATGCATATTATTTTGAATATAACAAACCAAACAATCAATAAGAAATAATCCTAGCATAACTAATCCCAGAATAACTTATCACATTATAACTAATCTATCATAACTTGTCTTCAAACCGAACGACCCCTTAATTTATATTCGAATCATTGGCTGATATATCCAACAGCTAAGGGAGTCAGCTTAACCCGCTGTCACATCCAGAAAGCTTTATTACTTCATAACTTTTTGTGCTGAAAGGATATTATCAAAGTGACAGTTATCATCGTGATAATATCTAATCAACACGAAAGGAATGCTAAATATTTCTAAAGACTATTGTCTTTGGTTGAATCACAACATTACAGTACAAGAAAAATGGAAAATGGGAATTCGAATCTCTCCTCCTTTTTTCCTCTCAGAGAGGAGACAGCAACCAGTCGAGCATCTCACCAGCAAACATGGGAACAATATCTCCCGATGCATAAGAAAAAGATTCGGGTACCTTCCATGGTGTTTTGCTCAACTTAATCTTTGAATTGTTCCTAGGAAGCCCATAAAAGTCTGGTCCATTGAAGCTAGTAAATGCTTCGAGCTTGTCAAGGGCATTTTCCTAAAATGCAAACAACCAAATTTATGTCATTTGACTTATAGCGATAGCTACTAAATTAAGGAATCCATCCGAAGTAGTATAACATGGAATGAGTCCAACACACAATAACATGAGAAACACTATAGATGTCTATTGCAATTACCTTTTCGAACACCTTTGCATACACTGACAAGGCTACAGGAGCATTGTAAATACCAGCACATCCGCAAGAACATTCTTTCCTTCGACTATCATGAGGAGCACTGTCAGTCCCAAGAAAAAATCTTTTACTTCCACTTGTTACAGCTGATACAAGAGCCTGCCCTGTGTTATTCAAAGAACATATACCAAGTGAACAACAGAAAAGTAGCAGAAAAATGGGACAAGACCAATGCAATAGATCTTGTAACTATCTGAGCAATGAATCTACTGGAGTAATAAAGACTTTTTTCTCGAGCACTTGTTCACTTTATTATTTTTCAAAAGTATTTCTGCAAGCGAAAGTACTTTTCCAAGTCTCATTAAACATTGCCCCACAATAGCAAATTCTTAAAAGATATGGAAGCACCTTTGTTTCAACAAGGACATTTAGGCCATACATTCATTTCCGTTTTTTTTTTAGCACATTTGCATCAAATGTTCAACTAGTTCACATGTCTAGGAAAATAAAAGGCAACAGAGAGAATTAGCAAATCAAAAAGAGCCTGATCAAGTAGTGAATCGTAACACATTAGCATCAGTAAGACTAAAACCTTCATAATTCTGACACAGAGGGAAAAGAAATCAGGTAGAAGAAGAAACTTTCAACAAATTATTATACCCGAAAACAGGGTCAATTACAGGCAAATATAGCTTCTACCTAACTTTCAAAATTTCAAGATAGATAGCTCAATAGCCCTTTAAATTCTTCTTTGTTCTGGTGACAATATATCTTAGATAATCCATAAAACAAGATCAAAATGCCATAGTCCAAAACGATAGTAGGCTTTTAGACAATATTTGATTTGATGAAGTAGTTTTTTTTTTGTTTTTTTTTGATAACCGCGGTGTCCGGGCCGGCCTGCGCACACCTCGACTAATTCCACGGGATACCCGTCACCTCCCGCCAGCAACAAGTACCAGGTAACTCTGTCCACCAAGGCTAGAACAGATGGGAAGACATCACCTAGTGTTTGTCTTTGTTGGGAATTGAACCTGAGACTTCATGGTGCTCAACCCAACTTCATTGAATCACTAGGCCACACCCTTGGGTGCTTGATTTGACGAAGTATATGAAAGGGTTTCACACCATCTCTGGGTGTAGTTAAAGAAGTAAGCACTAGTGCATCAGTACGGTGTTTGTAAGTCCTCCCTTTTATTCTGGTTAGACACTTGCAGGGGGAAAAAGAGAGAGAGAACCACTAATTTTCTTTAAAAGACAAATTACTCATTACTTGAACAATATTAACCAGGACTGGAGCGGAATGGACACATGACATGAGGCATAGTCGATTGATATAAGTTGCACCCTAGATCTTTTCAAGCTTTAAACTGAGAAGGTGTGCATCTGTTAATTACATCTTTAATTGAGAATAGCTGGAAAAGAAAAACAAGTGAACAACCCAACAAGGTACTTAAGCCTAGAATGACAGAGGAACAAGCTCAAAAATAACCTTGGAGGAAATTCTAAGATTGGTATATTCTCATACATTTACCTTACATTCTCAAAAAAAGCTACATTCTCAATGTTTTCATACATTATGGTTGGTCGGAGTGAAAAAGGAGACACTGGAAGGAAAATAAAGGAGGAAACAATTAACCTTATTAAAAAGCAAAAGTGTAGGGTATGCAACTCAACTTTCCAAAACAGTCTAAAACTGGGAAATTAGGAAATCGACCTCTTCCACTTCAGTTGAGTCGAACCAAACAAGTGGAGGTAAATGTTAAATACTTTATGCAGGAGAAGAAAATGAGCAAGTTTAAGTCCGCTTCGCTGAACCAAACAAGGTCTACATGACATTGTAGTGACTGCAGGTGGTTAACCAAAGAATCCTAGTAGGTTAATTGAAAAGTAATGCTACTTCATAATTGTTCTTGAAACCGAAAGACAAAACACCAAACGATAGAAGAAAGAATCTGAGCATCAGTGAGAAAGGATAAAGGATATTACTGTGGATCTCTCTTTTGAGCACTGGGAGGCAGAAATTATGCGGTTGCAAGCCCCCTTGGAAGAGAGAATTCCTGTTCAAAACAAGATGTTGTGGGGTGACAGTCGCTGCGACAAATCCTTTAAAGAAGGATAGAAAGGTTGAATTAGCATTTGAAAAAGGAAGGTCAATAAAGTTCTTTCAACTGACAAGAAAACTAAAGTTCAAAAAGGTGGATCAAGTAGAAAAGATTACCTTCATTGCAAGATTCAACAAACTTAACAGCATCCATGGTGGTAACATGTTCCATCACAACCTTCAATCGTGGAAATTTCTGCACCAAAGGGCTTAGAATTGTTTCAATGAATACCTTTTCTCGATCAAACATGTCAACCTCAGGATTTGTAACCTCTCCATGAACCTGCAATCAACTAGGATACATACATAAAAATCCTATGAAATGAAGCTATTTCAAGGAAAATGACAAAAACAAGAAGCATCCCCAGAGCATTTGGGGGAAGAAAAGACACGATTAAGGTCGAGTCATCATAGTTAAATGCTAAATCTATTTTATAGCGACCCAAGAGATAAACTGAAAGGAGAAAAGCAATTAGCATAGGCAAGAAATAATAGGAGAAGGTTCAAGGAGAACATCATTTCTATTCAAAATCAAAACTAACAACAACCCTAGAAACCCATCACATGCTGATCAATTCTAGCAGACTCCAGTTTCCAATAAGCTGAGCAGACAAAATTGAACACAATCAAGTGACTGCTCTATTATGAAATGCTAGTCCCAGCTAAACCGGATACAATCACATCTGTCATTGTAAAACTCAATGATGAACTAGTATTACCATAAGAACTTTGATGATAATGAATCTGTATTAACGCCTTAAATAGGGTGAAAAGTAATCAACAATTTAAGATAGTATGACCAAAAAGACCAGTCCAGAAAGCATCCAAGGGCGTGGCCTAGTGGTCAATGAAGTGGGTTTCAAACCTGAGGTCTCAGGTTCGAACCTTAGCAGAGACAAAAAAACGCTAGGTGGTTTTCCCATCTGTCCTAGCCTTGGTGGACAGGGTTACCTGGTATCTGTTGCTGATGGGAGGTGGCAGGTACCCCGTGGATTTAGTCAAGGTGCGCGAAAGCTGGCTCGGACACCACGATTATAAAAAAAAAAAAAAAAGACAAGTTCAGAAACTTTTTAAGCCTCTTTAGTTACAGCAAATGACATATTTCTCTTGCACCTCCATTTGTTACTTCTGGAGATTCTTCCAGAGTGCGATTTTCTTCTCTTAAAATATAGATCTTTTTGTTCCACTGGTGTTCAATATTGTAAAAATATCTTTACCGAGTGTCCTATTCTTGATAGTATCAAAGCTTTGTCTTTTCTGTCAAAAGACAAAGATCTCCTATTGAGAGGTTAGTAATCTTCTTTCACATAACCTGTCAAGAAGAAGACTAAACTTCAAAAGAGCCACTCGTTAAACCTAAAGCTAGCACAGACATAAAGATACAAGTTTGAATTTGCAGATTTCTATAGAGATAAATAGCAACTTTTTGGTGGTAAGGTTAGCATGTACATTAGAGCTTATGCAATGTTCTAGTGGAACAGGAAGAAATGTTTAGCACCAAGTTTAGCATACCAGCAGAGGCATATTATGCTCAACCATTTCCTGTAGAACTGGTAGACACTTCCCGAAGAGATCAGTCACTCCATCTTGAGAATTTGTCGTGGCACCAGCAGGGTATAACTTCACCCCAAATACGACCTTGCTCTCTCCTGTGTTACAAGTCTCATTATATTAGAAATAGTGGGAAAATATAGATAAAACAACAAAAGAATAAGAGGATGATACTCAAAAGCTTTCATGGAAAGAAAAATAGAAACATGGGCCATTCACATTGGAAAAAAAACTGCACCCAGATGACAATACACAATCAGTTCAACTTAAAAGCTACAACCTTTGACATGTTTAAATTTCCTCGCAAGTGAGTAGAGCCTGACTTTATAAAGGACAAGAGACTCATAATACTGACTTCAAAATTTCAAAGATTGATCTAGCACGGAAGTAGACATAATAAAAAGACCCAAAAAAAGGGTTGGCATAGCCAAGAATCTAGCCTTCAGTTTTAGTGTCTTGAAAACAAATTGGGAATTGCACTTCCCTGAACCCTAGAAACCAATTTTAGAAACATCTAGAAAGCCAAATCATCCAAGTAGGATTCTAGAAACTAAGAGACAGGATAAATTTGGTTCCTGATTAAATTTGAAGAGAATTATTACATTTCCCTGACCCCTTTGTGCTATTTATACAGCCAACTGAAACACTATACAAAACCACCTAAGAAGGATGCTAGAAGCAGGGCTGCAGGAACAATAGTTTTTGATTAACCATAAGTATAAATTGCCATAACAGAAAAACTAAAATGGCAGCTTTAAGATGAGATTTAACAAAGAATTACAATATCTCTTAAAGTTCAACTCTACCTAAAAGTTTCACCAAATTGGCTTTCTAGTGGTGCCTTTTACGTCATGCTCTTATTGATGCTTATATACACCATTATCATTCACGGATATTTAATTTTTTGTTTCTTAAGATACATGCCTGCACTATGATAAAAGAATGTCATACACACACAGTGTTTAAGCAGTCATAATATAGAAGAATAACATCTAATATTATTATTTCCATACCAATAGTATATTGGACTTACTTGCTAGTTTGATTTCCGTAGGACTGGTTGTATCCGTCAAATAAAGTGTCATAAGAGGATTGAAATCACTATCAGCAGGCAAAGATTTCAATATCTCTTCCCGATATACTACAGCAGCAGCGGTGGTAGTGATAGGAGGCTTCAAATTTGGCATGACTATTGCCCTCCCAAAGTGCTTTGCACTTTATCAAATAATGCAACATGAACAAATCAAAATCAAGATAGAGGAACCAAATTTATTACTTATAAACTATAAACTGAATCACAATTAGCTACTCAATACTCCCTTCGTTTCAAAAATAATGACCTAGTTTGACTTGACATAAAATTTAAGAAAATAAAGAAACTTTTGAATCTTGTGGTATTAAATTAAAAATATGTCAAATATATTAAAATGTCCTTTAATCTTCTGGTCTTAAACATGTCATGTGGAAGTTGAAATTAAAAAGTTGCTAAAAAAGAAAAGATGTCATTCTTTTTTAAATGGATTAAAAAGGAAAGTAGATCATTCTTTTTAAAACGGAGGGAGTATTAATTAGAGTCCCACAGCATCAGCTTAAGTATTTAACTAGAAACCTGTGAGGGACAACTGCGTTAAGAACGTCCCCATCACGAAGATGAAGATGCCAATCATCAGGTCGTGTGATTGAGAGCTCCATTTTTGCACTGTAAGATTTTAACGAGCTTTTGCGTCCCAAGCTAACAACTGGTATATGTGAAATCTGGATAACAATAATAGTGATATGATTAAAGAGGCGTGATTTATAAGCCAAAATTTAAAATGACATTGATTCCCTTATGTAGCACATTTAGTTAGTCAAAGTAAGGGGAGCATTTGAAGTAAGGACTCAATTTGTCTTTCCAAAAATACTTTTCAACTTGTGTGTCAGATACTTTGTAATCATTTTTATAAAGAAATATAGTGAAAAAGTGCTTCAGAACCATATATATAAAATAGAGGAGGAATTACCGAATTAGATATGGTATAAGCAAAATAGGGCAAAATTACATACTTTGGAGGGGGAGAATAAGGTCCTCATGACTCTACAATCTGAAACAGTTGTTCCTTTAGAAGCCAACATTTGGTGTAGTTACTCAAAACAAACAAAATTTATCGAGCTACGAAGAAAAATACCCAAGAGAAAGAACACTTTGAGGAGACAAGGGGATTTTGCGGGTTTGCTTGTGGTTTTTTTTTTTGAATTTTTTACTATATATTTGTTCGAAATGCTTAATTGGGTCAAATATATATATATATATATATATATATATATATATATATATATATATATTTTTTTTTTTTTAAGTAGAAGGTTAAACAATGTGGGTTGTAGTGTATTGGTGAAACTACTTTATCTTTAACTAGAGGTCTCGGGGAGCGCCATCCCAGAATGAGCTCTGTCTGTGATTCAAATTAGTTGGGACTCCAATGCGGGTACCGGATACTGAATTGGAAAAAAAAAAAAAAAGTAGAAAGGTTAATTTAAACTCTTTTTCATTAGGAAAAAAGAATGCCGGAAAAAGTTGTTTTTTTTAAAAAAAACAAAAACTGATACACTGCAAAGTCGAATTAATTGAGCTCAGAAGTGAAAAAAAAAGAAAAGAAGGAAATTAACAGATCTAGCAAAAAATTGGCAGATTCCTCATACAGAGACACCGAATAAAAATTAAAACCACACACACACAAAAAAGATAAACGAATAAGGAAGAAATACCGTTCATCTCAATGTACCAGTTTTCTTCCTCAACGTCTTTCACTTACTAATGGTTAAGAAAGTTTTGAATACACCCATACTATTGATCAGTGTATTTGTTTTAGCAAAACGAGAGTGTTTGGTTAATTTGGTGGGTTGACGAGGTGCTATAGATTTTTTGAATTATATTATTATTATATGAAGGATTAAAGAAATAATATTACTAAGTTTGGTGGGTTTTTTGTTATATTGAACAGCGTTATTTATTTATTTTATTTGTTTGTGGTGTTGTTTATTTTGTGAATTGCAGATTCGCTCCTCCAAGTTTATAGTATAGTGGAGTGATTAGCATTTAACATTTTTCATAATCTCAATTGTAACCTTTATGTTTAGATGTTTGCTTGAAAATGGACATTACGGGCTAAGGGCAATGTCATGTAATTGTTATGTGCCAAGGATGGTGCAAAAATAATGTATACTAGCAACAATCAAATTAATTAATTCAAAGTGGCCAATTACAGCTCTTTGCAACTGCAATATTATGAAGGACTGTGATTTAAGACTTTAAGTTGTGACTTGGCTAAGTGCAATATCATAAAGGATAAATGGCCTTTTTGAGTTTGTGACTTGGAGGAAATGTCATCCCATTGCCGCTTTATATTTACGTTTTACCGAACACTTACATATTATTTATTATTTTGTTCTGAAAAAGTAATATTGTTATAAAAATAAAGACAAAATATTAATATCAAATTTAAAAAAAAGAGATAACTTTAGAGAATTTTAGCAATACTTTATTTATTACGTGAAACTATATCAAAATGTACAAAAGAGTGTCTATTTATAAACCACCAAACTTGCTCTTTAAGCATGTTAAGTTTGACATCAAGTTGATAATTTGGCCAACTAACTTTGGTGTTCAAATCCAATTTGAATAAGTAACTTTGATATTCAAATCCAATTTGAATAAGTAACTCTTGGTGTTCAAGTTCAATTTACCTACTAACTATTATCTCTAACATTCACATATATATGTCACATGTTATCCATATTATATAAACAAATATGCCAAAATAGATAGTTATAGATTAGATCTACATATTATTATAAATATTTTTTTTATTTAATTTAAAATTGAAGTTATATTTGGTTATAGTTTTTGCAAATAGTATTTAGTTGATTGAATTTTTTTTTCTTAAAAAAAAAAAAAGAATCCAAAATATGAAATAGTATAGTTTAAATCAATTGTTTTTGCAAAAATAAAAATTTTAGAAAAAGAAAATGAAAAAGGAAAATAGATAATGAAAGTAAAAGAAGTGAAAACAAGATTCTTAATTTTTTTTTTTTAAAAAAAATTCATATACAACTTTAAATACTACTCTAGTATTTAAATTTTTCATAACTCAATCAAATAATAATAAAATAAAAAAAATCCGAAAAAGTGAAGAATTCTGGTAGGCAAACAGGCCCTAAAAACTAGCCAAACGAAGCAAAGTGGGTAGCAGTTTTGAAGAATTGAATCAGGGTGGACTCCCTTTCGTTTCTTCTAAACGGTTCTTTCTTCTTCTCTGTAGGTACACTACAAAATCAAACATCTCTACTAACAAAAAGTGAGAGAGAAGAAAAAAAACACTATATATATATAGTACATAGCTGTGGGTGAGAGAGTCGTAAGCACGCAATAATATAAATACTCCTAAAAAAGAAACACAATCCCAACTCTAAATTTAGGAATTTGACTCCTGAGATCGACTGACTCTGTGGTTCTATGGGTTGCGCTGGATCCTCACGTTCCAAAGGAGATGGTACTATTCTTCTCTTGCTTTTTCTAGTCATACCCATTTCGTTTCTTGATTTATGGACTCAGTTTTGACAGTGTTTCCTTTGTGTTTGAAGTTGATTGCTTGCTTTCTTGGTGAAATTATTTTTTTAGAGATACCCATTTGGTTTACCAGATATAAAATGTGAGTTCTTTTGTGTAATTCCACTTTCTGTGAGTTCAAGATTGCATTTGTTTTGGAAGTTGATTGCTTTCTTTCTTGGTGAATTTATTGTTTTAGAGATACCCATTTGGTTTTCCATATATAAAATGTGAGTTCTTTGTGTAATTCCACTTTCTGTGAGTTCAAGATTGCAATTTGTTTTGGAAGTTGATTGCTTTCTTTATTGGTGAAATTATTGTTTTAGAGATACCCATTTGGTTTTCCAGACATAAATGAGAGTCTTTGTGTAATTCTACTTTCAGTGAGTTCAAAGATTGCATTTGTTCTGAAAGTTGATTGCTTTCTTGTTATTCTTGGTGAAGTAGTCTGTTTTAGCAATTTTTGGAGTTCTTCAATTGGTTATACTCATATATGGGTATGTATGATTTTGCCATTCAGGGAGAGAACTTTACTGTTTTGGTTATTTGACTGTTTAATTGGTGCTCAAGTAAGTGATATTGGACAATGGATAATTAGTGATGAATTAGGTATTGGGTAGGTATTAGTACTATTGGGTAGGTATTTGTACTATTTATGTGATTGTAACTTCCATTTTGTTAGATAATGTGGCTATTTGATACTTATGGGTAGGTTGTAGTTATGATGTGTTGCTTATTGACTTAAAAATATGAATGTGACAATGAAGAATAGGTCGAGAAGCTATTCTGGTAAAATCGTTGTCCAATTTATTAATCTGTTCCTTTGTTTTTTCCCTTAAATTTGATAAAGAGACATTACAATTCCTTTTTTCTTTAATAAAGAGAAACCACTAGTCCTTATCACTGGCATTAGTCCAACAGTTTGTCTTGTCTTATTCATATTTCAATTTTGAAGTTGTGTCTAAAAAGGATTTAACTGGAAGCCGAGCTAGGTGCAAAAGAAATATCTCTGAAATATCTCAAAGCAATAAATAGATACTTGGCAGACTTATCGACAAAGGTGCAGAAATAATCAAAATATATGCATTGGAAATAGGTCGGCCAAGTGCATTCACCTGCTACTTAAATAGGTGCACTCAATGAAATTGAAAGGGGAATTATATTATCTAATGAAGAATCATGTAACTATAAGTGTAAAATGTTAGGCAACTGGGAAGTGATGCTTAATCCAGAGAAAATTTTACTTGAATAAGATAGATATGTAATAAGAATGACAGGACTAGAATCATGGAGCAGAAGGAAAGGACAGAAACAACATGGTTTGGTAGTGTTGATGGAAAAAAAAAACCCATGTTTAATGAAGAATGTGTCTTAGATCAAGTCAGTGTTGATAAATTAAAGATTTTAGCCAGTAAAAGGGAGATGGTAGAGCATATTGGAGTTTTTGTCAAAATCTGAAGTACTTTCATCATTAGATCTTTTAAGGTCACCTTCAATTCCTAATTATCAAAGTTCACACATGGTAGTCGACTGTTTTGATTCTTTTTTCTGAAAGAGATTAACTCAAATAATCAAATCAGATAAAAGTTTGTCTTAATACACCTAATATGGAAATGCACTAGGAAAAGCTTTTTTCTCTACGAAACTTTGTATGTTGTACCTATTTGTCTGAACAGACCCTTTTTTTCCAATGATATGAAAAGGTACACTGCTGGCTATTGCTCATTTTATTTAAGGTTGAGTAAATGAACATATGGAAAAGATTTAGCCTTTCTTTGTATGATTTGAATTGTGTGTCCTTTGCAATTCGACTTATTTTCCAATTCAGAACCTGTTAAGTTTGTATGCCAGTGTTCCTTCACTTCTTTATTAATCTATTGCTCAGTAGTCAGGACTTTTGGTTTTGTTTGTGGACTTGCAATTTGGTTTGTTTTCATGATAAGTTATAGTTATTCCTATGCTGGATTAAGCTTTTATTAGAAATTCTAGGTATTTCGAGTTGTCTCATGTTTTTCTGTTTTTGCTATATTTGATTTCTCATTACCTCCTTTGGCTTTTGTTATGAGCATGTGCTATACTATTCTTTCCTATTCACTTTCTATTGATTCCGGACTAATTTCCCCTTTTTTAATGATCCTTCAAGTCTTTGTTTCTTTTCCCCTCATTAGAGACGACATGATTTTTTCTGTTGCTGCTGATGCCTTCTTCTCCTGCAGAATATTTGTTTACAGAAAGTTATATTGAAGTGCAGATGATTGTTTAGTGCCACTGTTCAAATAGATCCATGTAGCCACTAGCATGTTTTTTTTATCTAATTGAATGTTGTGTCATTTGTCTCTTTGCAGCGACATTCTAGTAGAGTTGTATTCCTAGAAAGAAGTCTAGATCAGTGTTGGATAACTTATTATGTTACTATCTACTTTCTAGAGGCATCTGTTCTCAGATATTTGTCTTTGTCCTTTGCATGTTGTCTAGTTTAATAGTGATGCACCCAAGAGTGTGGCCTAGTGGTTCAATGAAGTTGGGTTGCACACCATGAGGTCTCAGGTTCAATTCCCAACTGAGACAAACACTAGGTGATTTCTTCCCATCTATTCTAGCCTTGGTGGACAGAGTTACCTGGTACGTGTTGCGGGTGGGAGGTGGCAGGTATCCCGTGGAATTAATCGAGGTGCGCGCAAGCTGGCCCGGACACCACGGTTATCAAAAAAAATAAAAAAGCGATCTATGCGTTGAAATGTAGCAAGGAACTTTGGAAAATAAAAGAGATGCGCTGAAGCTTTATTTCTTAAGTGAAGATTCTGGTTTTAAAGGAGGAGCAGTGCATGATTAACAAATTATAGTCATTAAACAATCCAAAACTGTGGGACCACTTACACCCAAAAGCAAATTCTAGTGCCAATTTATGCTTGCCAATATGACTCCTTTTTGGTGGCTGGCTCTTAGTGAGCATAATGATTTGGGTCCACCTGTCCACCTTACACCCGATAAAGGGGTTCGATGAATTAAGAATTCTAGATACTTTAGGATATGTCTGTGATGGACAACTTTTGACCCTCCAGCTACTGCTAATGCTCTATGGTGTTGCACTCTAGACAATTTGACTTTTATCCTTTTCCCTTGTTAGATTGTAGATAAAATTCTATTTATTTTAGTTTTATCATCAAGGATACAAAAAACCTTGTTTTTACCTTTTGTCTTCCCCTACTTTTGGACAAAAGCAAGTTAAGCAAAACAGTAACCTTTTTTTAAGAAAAAAACTTTTTTCCCTTTCTTTGAAGAATGCTCCTCCGAACAGCCAGCATGGCCACGTCATCTTGCAAGATGGTGTCGCCGTGAATCACATTCATTAAATAAACTGAGTAGTGGGTACGTGGCTATTGTTTGTTTCCTTGCTTTTGTCAGGAAATTTACCTTTGGTCATCCTGACTACTTTATGAGGCTGTAAGTTCCTCTATTGTCATCTTACCCCTTTACTCAACATCTTGACCCAGAGAAGTCAGTGGTGGCTTCATTCTTCATGAGATCCATTCTAAAAAAAATGAAGTTATTTCTTTTCTTAAGTCGGAACTTGTATTGTGTCATTATCTGCTCATAGATATATGCATGTGTGCCTAACTAAGGCATCAACAAATAGAATAACGCTCTACGGCTCTAGTGTCTAAGTAGGCTAGTGTGGAGCAGAGGGGTTTTTATTAAGAGGATCATCCACATTTAGAGAAATAAAGAAAAAAATGAATTGAAAATTTATAATAGAGGGTAGATTCTGGATCTGAGGAATTCTAGAAGATTCTGGAACTAAGGATTTTAATTCTGGAATTGTATCGGCCAATTTGTTCTAACAGAGTTCAGAACATTAAAGTGGATGTTAAATTTCCCATGTGAAAAATCTTTTTACCTTTTAAGAGTTGTTCTCCATTCTCCTAGTAGAGGTTTCAACATTAAATCATTATGCTAATACTTGAATGCTGCTCATAATAGATATATGTTTTATACTTTGACATCTTTATCTTGCTCCGTCATTTGCAGAAACTGGTAAGAAGATAAGAAAGCCAAAGCCATGGAAACACTCAGAACCAATAACAAGAGCTCAGCTTGTGCGGATGCGTGATGAATTCTGGGACACTGCACCACACTATGGGGGACGAAAAGGTAAATTTCTTGATAGCTTTTACTAGTTTCTGCAAGTTTCTGGAACCACTGGTTCAACAGAGATGGATGTATGATCAGGTTACAGAACTATGGGCCTCTGTGTTTTTGTTTAGTAGCTAGTTAGTGATAGGCCAGTTGTTAACTCTAGAATACACGTGATGATATCTGAAAATATATATGGGAGCTTGGGCAGAGTGAGTTGTCAGTATAATGATGTGTAGGAACTGCTTAAATATGGATCAAAAGAATCCTTCTTGATGATAAGTTGCTATAAGTTTACTTTAGGAGGGTTTATACCATGCATTGAAGTTTTCTCGTAACGATCTGGCTCCAGTAGTTAGTAGCTTGGATATATCTTTCAGAAAAGAAAAAGACTTTGAATTTATTAAAATCAAGCTGAGCATGATATCTTTTGATATGCATGCTACATCTAATTTTAAGTAATGCGCCCTTTTTTGGCTGTTCTCAGATAGCTGTTCATTTCAAAAAGTAAATTCCCAATATGCTCCTGAGCGATAACAACCTTAATGATCCTTCATAATGTTCGGTACTATCAATTTGGCAAGGTTTCTGCAGGCAGAGATATGTCCATCTCCAGATCTGTTTTGCCTTCCCATATTGTTAGAGAGAAAGCTGCATTAGTTTCTTTCAAATAGTTCAACTAAAGCAAGGCACATTAGCTAGTCCAATAAGTAATTTTAACTTCTAAAAATAATGATAATTATGACTTCTCAAAAAACAGAAAAGGAGCAACTTTTAAAAAAAAGTATGGGAAGCTAATGTCAACTTTCAAGAGAACCTTTTCTGATTGCACCAATGACAAGGAGCTTTTGTGTTCAACAGAAGTTGGGAAAGCTTTCTAGTAAACCTCACTGTTAAATTATTTTCAGATCTTCATAATTGGGATACCATTCGATGCATTGAACCTTATATTTTCATGTTGCAAAATGAACGGGACACAGGATATCTGATTTCTTTTTTCCGGTGGTTATTGTTAAAATTTGGAGATAGAAATGAAGCTATTACATGTATTAGCTGATGTTAAGGTAAAATATTATACTTGCAATAGGAAGGTCCACTCTCCAACAGGATAGTATATGAAAATCTTTTTCTTACAACATATTATACTCCATTTTCAGAGATCTGGGATGCGCTACGTGCTGCTGCAGAGGCAGACATAAGCCTTGCACAAACAATTGTGGATAGTGCTGGGATAATTGTTCAAGCCCCTGATTTAACTGTCTGCTATGATGAGAGAGGTTTGTAGTACACATCGCTCAACACCTCCAGCTTCCGTTCTTGAGAATCTCGCTTATGTTAACTCTTTTAATGCAGGTGCCAAGTATGAGTTGCCCAAGTATGTCTTGAGCGAACCAACAAATTTGACTGGTGAAAACTGATTAAGGCAATCTAATCAAGTGCCATGCTTCATTTGAGACTGTAAATGGTGTAAATTGTTCTCACAAGTCATTTCTCTTAAAGATTCATTTCGTTTTATGCATTATGGTTCCATTTCAAGATATCAAGAATCCTCTTTGCCGCAGCAGCAACCATACACCATGGTATTTTTTTGGACATAATATCTCTAGCTGAAGAGGCCTAGCATAAGTTTCAATTTCATGAAAGTACATTTTGTCTAAAAGTTCTCTTCCAGGCGCTCTTTTTGGCTTGTTGGCAAAGCAAATGAACAAAACTTTATTGTAAACTCTTTAAATTCTTGAGCTCCTACTCTGTTAAGGGGTTTGGAGTGATGATGTTCTACTGCCGGATTAAGGGGGTTTAAATGTACTAGTACTGCAGAAATTTGTCAATTTTGAGTCGAGCAGCCTTCCTGTGTACTTGAGTTGTCCATTTCTTTATCATTAGTGAACTCAGAAGTCTACCTAATTCCGAAAACTATGATTATTCTAATTATCTTTTCAAGTGCACTTACTTCGTTAAACAGAGTTGGTCATATTAGAGAGGATACTGGGAGATAACGTAACTTAAAGAAATTCCATTAGTCCTATACTCTAGCAGTGAGTTTATTTCTTCCAACTATATTTGGATAGGTTTTTTCAGCACCTATGCATATTCGATCGATATACTTTGGTAGGCAATACGTTATACAATCACCTAATGGTTATCAATATATACTATTCGCACATCTAGTTTATCCAAAATATGATCTAATTATACACTCAGTTGTATATGGCGTGCACATATTGGGTATATGTATGTATAGTATATGTATATTAGTATAAGATGTATATACTATACTATACACTGTGTACACATTTTTGGGTCTTTTACCGGGTCAAAGGTGCGCTTTAGTTCAATCTTAGGTTTTTGTAATAAAGCCCATCAATAATTCATGTGACCTACTTGAAACTCCCTTATCTTATTATGATCATAGTTAAATATGTTTATATTGTAAGATTAAAAGATAATGAGTTATGAAAGCAAAACACATTGCATGATCATGCACACGTGTACGGACAAGCAAACTAGGAATAGCAAATGCACGTATTTAGGCTACACGAATCAATGCCCAATCTAAGCTTGTACTTAATTATTCTGTATTATTAGCAATGCATTAATTAAATTAAATTAAATTAAATTGTTCCTTTGTGATGGACTAATAGATTTTCATTTACCTTGTACTTTAGTAAAATGAATTTTTCATATAATTTTGTCACTTCAATCTCTTGCAAGACAAGAAGAAAAAAGTCACTTGAGTGTTGGTGACTTTATGAGATATTATTTTCTCATAATAATAATAATAATGTTATTTTCTCATTATTAATCTTTCATTAATGTGCCTATCCACAAAGTAATTAACTTGAAGTTAACCAACATTAATTAGTTCTTCTATAAAGCTACATACTAGGACAATCCCCTAATGACGCCCTAAGATGGGGAGGTAGGAGACGGCGGCCGCAAAGGTGCATTTTGAGTACTTTTGTTCAAAGCATGATTAACTTTAAGAAATTTCACGGCTTAGAGTGTTTTAATTACATTATATTTACCCATAAATGAAAGCCAAAAAAGATTAGGGGACTTTGGTACTAAAAATCAAAGATATTTGTCCCTTTGGAACTAGACATCTATTCAGTTCCCAACATTTTAAAATGATGTTCTCCACTTCTTATATAAAGACCAGCAGTGACTTGACAAATAATCATTAGACTACTTTAACAAAGGTCAACAATATCTTTTAACTCTTTCCTTCCTATTCATTTTACTTCTAAATTTAACTATCAATTTTTATGTAGTAATTTAATAATAAAGATAGTATTAAAAAAATAATAAATAATTTCTTGATTTGTTATAATGGACAAACAAAATAAAAAAAAATATTTTTAATATAAGAACCAAGTAAAATGAAATTGAGAGACCATTTAAGTACTTTGATTATTGTTACTCATAAAAATAAATTATTTTTATCTGACATTCGTTAATTCTATCTATTTTCAAAATTCGGTAAGTTTCGTGAAAATTTTCATGTCAAATTATATTCTCACAAAATGATGAAATTGAAAACCTAATCCTTTAAATTCTTTTTTTTTTTTGTGTGTGTGTGATGTGTTAATAAATTACATATCCTTTGGTTGAATCATGCTTAGGTCGATCATGAGTAGTCGATTTTAATGATATTATCAATATATCATGTGCTAGTACTAGTAGTGGCAGCACTATACTATACATATGTAGTAGGGGCCGGGTTCAGTTTGTTGTATGTATAGGTAAAAAATAATTCTATAGAAAGAATTTTAGAAGATAATAATCCCTTTATCAGAATTTTTGTTTCTGCAATTTATGACAAGTAACTAACAGGTGCATACAAACTGATCGAAACACCTAACATCAATTTCTTTCTTACGAATAGCACAATCAAAGAAATTTTTATCGAAGTTGTTACGTTAGCATTGATAATTGGAAAGAATTGATACCTATAACCTGTTTGGTCAAGCTTATTTTTTTCTAAAAGTGTTTATTTTTTCTTAAAAGTATTTATTTTAAAAAATGAGGTGTTTGACCAAGTTTTTGAAAAAAAATAAGTGCTCTTTGGGGAGTAAAAAAACAGTTTTTCATAAGCTAAAAAAGTAGTTTTTCCTTAAAAATACTTTTTTGAAAAACACATTTTATAAAAATACATTTTAAAACACTTTTAAAAAGCTTGACTAAACATTAATTGTTGTTCAAAAGTGTTTTTTAAATTTATTGGTCAAACACAAACTGCTTCTAACCAAAAATATTTTTTGAAAATATTTATAAAAAAAAAAATATTTTACAAAATAAGCTGATTTTAGAAATTTGGTCAAACAGAATACTATTCCAAGGATATTGTCCCACACAAGTAATTTGGTACATTTTTCGTAGGGCACTAAATATATTGCCATGTAATTTGATGACAATTTTGCACATGCTCCCCACCCTGTTTTTCCGATGGATCCTATGCTTTTTTTCTACGTACTTCAATATGTTGTTATTGGTTTCAAACACTACTTCTTAAATATATGAAAATTTTCAGAAAACATTTTAATTAATTTGCAAGGCATCCCTAAAACCCCCTCCTGATTGGAGCAAGGGAATAACTCGTAGGCAAAATTTATTCGCACTGGGATATTTATATATAACTAAAAACTTTAATTAATAAAAAAAAATGTGTGTAAAACTAATAAAGAGTTTGTGTCTTGTATTCATTGACGAATTAGAATAAATATCGAGCGTAATTTTTTTTTTTTTAGCCCAATTTAGTAAAGTTTGTAGTTCTAGATATATAGCTAATAGTTTAGTCACAATATTAAAGTATTATCATACTGGCTATGTATATGACTATTTTAGTTAGTTTATGTTAGTGTAGCAGCTTTCAGAGTACTTAAGTGGGAGATGCTCAAGATGGTTTGGTATCCTAGGAACTGGAAGATCAAATATTATTAATGGGTCAGATCAAGTCAAAATTACTAAATCTTGACTGACTTGGTTTAATTATTACAATAATTAATTAAAACTACTTATTATAAAGCGATGGGAACATTTTATCAACTGCATGCGTGAGTGTGCATGGATTTGATTTCTTTAATTTCTTCTTCTTTTTCAGTTACAAAGATATGAATAAACAATGATCATAAGGCTAAGTGAACAGATTGGTGGATAACTAATTAACTTGCAACCAGGGTCGGACGTAAATATGTTTTAAGATATTGATTCGACAAAACTTAATAACTTTCATCCAAATCTTATATTTATGTTAAGAAATTCACTAATTATATGCAAAAATTACTATTACTTAAGATCACAATCCTAAAATTCCACACCCATAAAAATCAAATTCTGCATCTATCTTTCCTTGCATCGAGTTTAATTCATTGAGGATCTAGGATATACGTTAGTCCCAGACTCAAAAATTACAACTCCGTCTTTAACAAATTCACTAAACCTTGATGAGTAACGTTTTCTCCTCAGAAAATAATCATATTTATATGATTTGCTCAAAATTGAATTAAGGGGAAATACGCTACGTATATATATATATTAGAATTTCTCCTATATATGAATCATACAACGTTTTGCGCCACCCAAACATGTTCTAAAATCTTTCATTTATTTATGGGTAGCTAGATAACCCAGCCCTTCTGTGACTCAAATCTAAATATCCAACTAAATATGAATATTAATTAATTAGTTGGTAGATCTAATTCAACACTTAAAATTTTAAGTGTGTGTCTTTCATAACATAAAATGCATGTCAGTGTGCTCAAGAACTAGCTAGCCCCTAGCTTGAAGCAACTGGTCCTCACATGGCTAGATGGATAAAATTCAATACATATAGATCTATGGTTGCCATTTGTAAATTAAATATACTATTAGCTAGTTTAACTTGCCTAGGTTTTTATTACTCACAAATCACATGGCTAGGATACAGAAATTTACTTTAATTTGTGCTAGAGGTTTTTTTTTCTCATTTCATTACTTATTTTAGGGACAGCTTTACAATTATTAAATATTAATATGCTTGTAACAAAAGGATTTAATTAAATCAAACTTATCGATAGTTTAAAGAGTCCCTGCACTATATATATTACCATAATTTAAGTTGTAATAACAATTAGGTACCGTTTTCTTTTTACCAAATTTACAATTAATATTAACATAAAGATTTATTTTATAATTAATATCTGATTGTGAAAATATTTTTTGTACCATTATCTATTGGCGTAAAACTAATGTCAAACATACGTGAACTCGAAACCTTGAAGGGGTCCAATTTAGTGTCATTTTCTTGTACCATTGAAAACTTTTAAAGAGTACCAAAATCCAGTCTCATTTTTGGTCCCCTCCATTAATATTAAGTTTTATAACCAAGATTGCGACCTAACTGAAACTGAAGAAATAATTTACAAGTACTAATGTTCAGGATTATTTGGTTTGATGAAACCTTTTTACAATTTTTGTTTTCATCCCAAAAGACGAAACTAATGTTAATGTGGTCAATTATTGCATTTGTAGCTAGGTTCATGAATTTCCCTACATGGAGTAGTAGTAGATAAGGTGGATAACCAAAAACCAAAAGTTTATCTTAACAAACCCTAGGAAAATTAATAAACTGGTCACTGGTGAATAAGTAGTTGGGTCACTAAATAAACTGGTGAATAATTAGTTAGGTTTATTTTATTAAAGATTTAGTAGTAGCTTCATAGTATTGACTTTTGACAGAATAATAGGTTTAACAAAATCCTTCATAAAGTTTGTCTTAATTATTAATACTTCATTAATTTTGAATTAAATTTAATTTCTTCTTGCAAATGCACTAATAATTATCATGAAGGTTTCCAATTTCATCAAACTATGCTTGGCCATAACTTCACTTATTGCAAAGGTGAAGCTATTTGCAAACTGAAGTCTGGTCATTAATATATGCAAATATTGAATTTATTTGAGATCTAGAAGTATTTTATTGGCACTTAACCTTTATTAATGCAAAGAATAAAGAAATTTCTCCCTTTTGTCCCTTTATTTTTGTGGTCCTTTTCTTAGTTCACTTCCTTGTACATGAAAGACAAAATGTTCCTCCTTGATTAGAAAAGAACTTTTTTTTCCTTCTTATATTGAATTGTCTTTTTTTTTTTTTGAGGTCTTATATTGAACTTTATTTTCTCATCATAATAGTAAATTATTTTTTGGGGGGTCTTATATTAATTAAATTCTTTTACTATAGTTGTAAAGATCTAGTATATAAGAATGTGTTTGGATATGTTCGTATAATGTATCTAGATAGTCTCAAAAATTGATCTCTCATCTGATATAATTCTTGTAACAACTAGATCAATATGTCTTTTGTAAGTAATTCACCCTCAGAAACATCTTCTGATTCTCTTCTTCTTAAGTCATTTTCGGAACTATTTTGTGCAATTTATAAACTTTCAGTCATGAGTACTGCACATGTTTGAAAGTGATTAAAAACCCTTAGAAAGCGAAATCATCACCACAACAATTTATATTCACTATTTATTTTCTTACAAGTCAATATCAATACTATGCAATTTTCCCCCTCAATCATTTTAAACACAACTTTCTAATGCTCTTTTGCGATTTCAACTTTAACCAAATATTATCCGAAGCACTCACTACGTAAAGCTCAAAGCCTCTTTAAAGACCCTTCCAATCATCATAAATAGTAGAAGAACTGTAGAAGCATTTCATATTCCAAAACAAAAAAGAAAAAAGAAAAAATAAACCGAACAAATTAAAATAGGGATTGGTCCAAAAACAATAATTGCAAAGATTGTGGAGATACGTCCCCTTTGATACCAATAATGTTCTATACTCACAACGGAATGTATGTTACACATAGTTGATTTTTTTTTTTTCCAAAGATTTGAAAATTTCCTTATTTTGTCTCCTGTTTCCAGCACATGAACGTGTCCTGTCTCCTCCATCTAGCCTTCACTAATTTACTGAACTTCCATTTCAAATTACTATTTAGTTTCTCTTAATTTAATTACTGCAGTATATTTTTAACTTTGCTTTCTAGTGCAAATTAACTACTTTGCTTTCTAGTGCAAATTAACTAAGATTTACATATATTTTGATTAGAAAAAGTAACAGAATCAAGTCCAGAGATAACTCAAGATTGGAACCATTTAACATTCACACTCCAAATTGCACTTTCATTTTCCTCATTTTTTTATATACAATAAAATGACAGTAATGAGCTTCCAATGTAAGGTGGGAGTTTGTTTTTTTTTGGTTGTTGTTGTTAATAATGTGAAGGAGGATAAGAAAAATGAAAAAATGGGAAGCATGAGTCATAATAATTGAGTAGAAGGAGAGAAACACGTGGCATTGAGATTGACAGTTCATTGGGAGATCCTTATTTCTAAAGATGCTTTCCATGCAGATAGATAACAGCAGATTTTCCAATTTAAATTTGTCCACATTGTTCATTGGTAGTACAATTTGACTCTACTTTTGATTTTTTCTTTTTGGTAAGTAGTAGTACTTTTGATCATTTCATTTCCATTTTGCTAATTAGAATGGTTCAAAGTGAATTTTTTTTTTTCTTGATAAAAAAAAAAGGGAACGATTCCCTCTCTTTGAATATTTATAAAAAAAAATAAAAAATCCTCTTTCTTTTTGTTCTTGCCTAAGTAGTCATTATATTTTACTTTCTTTTTCTGCAAAGTTCCTTTTCCTTTCCAATTTAAGAAAAAAAATTGTAGTACGCAAAATAAGTGCATGTGCACCCAAAAAAGTCCTATCGAACGTTTAAGGACAATGAGTAGTCCAAAGTCCAAAATCCCACACGAGAGTATATACCGTACTTAAATGACAACGGTATTTCGAAATCGAACCAAACGGAACTCTTTTGGCCCCACCTAATTCAAAAAGTTCAACCTTTATTACATTACTCCATTTTCCTCAATTAGTTAGGTGGCTTTCTATTTTAGATTTTATTAGTTTTACTTTACTAGTGTTTCCAAAATAATAATTTTAATAAAAAATTAATGTACTCCAATTAGTTCTTGAGAAAAAAGTTGCTATTGAGTTAAATAGTTTCATATGGATCATGTAAGGATATTTTAAGAGGGTTAAGAAAAGCGAATGATGTTGCAAATTTGCCGAGAGTAAAATTTCGTGGACTACAAGGAAAAGATAGAGACGGCAAAGAGTTAAACTAGTTTACTTGTTTTTAAAAGCATAAAGTTATAATGTTATATCTTGTTTCACCTCGTTTTGTTATTTTATTTTGGGAAAATACTAGTGTAGGAATTATGTTATTTAGATGAATTTTGGCTTGTAATGACAATTAGTAATTTCTATATTAATAATATTTTTATAATGAGAAAAAAAAAAAAAAAGGTAAGGGTTTATAGGCTTTCATCACATTAGCTATTGTCTTAAGATATCGTTTCACATAATATTAGAGTTGGTGTTTTGGTAAATTCGTAGTCTTGCACTTAATAGGCCACATCAAAATTTATACATGTATCGCCTTGTACATGCACACAACTATTGAGTTAAATCTAACCTACCAAGAATGACTCCTTTTTTTTTTTTTTCAGAAAAAAGAATGTTTTGTCTCATTCCTCCTCTATAATCATACTACTTAGAATAGAAAAATAATTATACTTATATCTATCATCATCACTTCTTCTTTTTTTGTTTCACGCCTAGTGTCTGTTGGATTTGAAATCGAGAGGGCGTCATGCGGAAGCTAATAGTTTGCAAACCATAGAGACAATAATTCAGATGAAAAGAAAAACATATTATTAATATGATTTAGTCAAACGACCTACATATTAAAAACTAATATGAAAAAACATAAAATCTATTGGGAGAAATCTCCCTCTAAACAAGACTCTTTTAATGACTACATTATGGATGCTATTGTGTTCTGGAATAAGAAGAAGGATCCTCAATTTATAGAGGTACAAAACCTTAAGAAAGAGGTTAGCCAAATATGAAAGAGAATTTTATTTTTCTTTCAGAAAAAATTAAAGTAATTATGGTATTACTTTGACTTTTTCTTAAAGAAAAAGTAAACCTCAAATTTGGTAAGAAAATCAGGATAAATACCGTAACAAATCTCCCATTTTTGGCTTGATTTTCTTGAGATAACTTGATCCGCCTTCTTCATATGCATGATGTTTGTTCTTCACATAATCTTCATCACTGCTGCTTGCCATGGTTAAAAATAAGATTTAAAATATTATAGTTAAAAATAGGTTAAAAATTAATATTTTATTTTTTATTTTTAAAAATACAGCAACAGGAATATTGAAATATGCTTGAAACTTCTCCATATGTAGCTGGACAAAATCTTCATTATCATCAAATTGGTTGCTACTTGATTTGAAACCGCTTTAAACCTGTCTTTAATCTCGTTTTATCAAATCTTTGGACCTTTGAACCGTAGACTCTGATACCACTTGTTGGGTTCGAAATCGAAATGGCGTCATGCGGAAGCTAATAGTTTGTAAACCATAAAGGCGATAATTCAGACGAAAAGAAAAACATACTAAAAAAATATATTATTAATATGATTTTGTCAAACGACCTATATATTAAAATCTAATATGAAAAAACATAAAACCTGTCATGACCCTAGCTAGGCCCTAGCTGTGACTGGCATCCCCGACCAATGCCGGTTCAAGGAAACCTCTTAGCATAACATCATAAGCATAGTATAACAAGATGCGGAAATAGACCCATGAAAATAAAGGATTCAACTCTGAAATAGTACTTAATGCAAGTGTCTTGAAAACATAATAAAACATCTACCAAAGTACGTCTAGGAAGCCTCTAACAAATGCGAATGAAATTCTAAGACGGAACATAGCCCCGGCAATATCATAAACGAAAGTAGAAGTCTAAGAAAGTAAAACATAATGCCTTCCGGAAGATGGATTGCTCACCACTTACGAACTGCTGCCTTGAGTGAATTCTAGTGCTGAACCGAGTCGTGAGTAAAGGCTTCGGAACCTACATCATGAAAAGATGTAGTGTCCGGGGACAGTCAGTACGATGAGTACTGACATGCGATCCAAGGTAAAGGGACCAAAGCAGTTACATAATAATAATATAAGATTTTCAAAACATTTATATCATCAGGTCAGTAAAGAAAACCAAAGGTAAACATTTATAAACCATAAGATACCCCATGTAACTCACAAGTGTAAAAATTTTGAGATAAAAACATTTGGAAATAAACATAAACATCCTTAAAACTTTATTTTATGGACTATGTAGTTTCACCGAACTTAGTAATCCACGCGCTGATATGGGTCCGGTATTCGGCCAACCGGCGGGGCCCCAATCCATATTTGTCGCATGAATTGAGATAAACATAGTGAGGCTATCATAACATACCGCACTCATAGAGGTGCGTATCACGATCGTCTCATTTAAGAGCGAACCATCCCTATGCCGACAAAAATAGGTTTCCGGCGTTGGTTACAAGGACTACACCTTCTCGGTGAACCAAATAATTCCCAAGTACGCCCCATTAAAATCATTTTCATAAACCATTATCCATAGAGTCTTTCACTATGGCATTCACATTTTGGTACCGTCGTATCAAGACTTGCAAGCCATCCATGTTATGCCAACTCATTACCATAAAACATTATAGACTCTCTGTTTCTGTCTTTAAATTCATAAACATAGCCATAACATGATTCTCATAAGAGTCATTTAAACCTTTCATTATTTCATAACATGTGTGGCTCAAAAGCCGGAATAAACATCATGATTCTCCATTTACAGCAAGTTTTTCGAAAAAGGTTAAGGGTTTTAGTATCGTATTGTATAACATTTAACTTTACAAATCCATATACTGAAATTCACCCTTTCAAAAGGGATGTTCAATTATCAAACCCTCTACTGGTAATTAGAAAACAAATTGTGACAAGAGGGAATTCCATATTAAGCTTTTCACAAACAAACTCCTCAACCCTAGTTTTTCAAATCAGCAATTTAATATCCGTAATAGTAACTAAATTAACATATTGTAATCATGGTTGAAGTAGGGAGTGTTCAAACATGCCTTTCTGACCGAAGGAATTTGAGAAGGCTTGAATTCTTGGTCTTGAAGCTTGAACCCTAGCTTGAAATCAATATGAAGGCTTACATGACTTGCATTTGTCCCTCATACCCTTGATGACGATTTTGGTGGGAAATCGTTGAGAAAAAAAACTATAATCTTTGACCCTTATTGAAACTTTAGGATTGAGAGTTTGGGGTTTTGGGAGAGAAGAGGAATTAGGGATTTGAGAATGAATATAATAGTTTAGGACGACTTTTCGGGGGTAAAAAAATCAGATTGGAGAAGTTACATGTGGTGGAAGGACTAGTTTGGCCTTGATTTAATAAGAGAAAAACGTATTTTTATGTCGGGGAAGGGAAAGGTGCGTCGCACGTCCTATCGCGGCATTAGCTGTGCCTTGCACGGCCAAGCACGCGGTACCAGCTGTGCCTCGTGCAGCCATCGCGCATCCTGAATAGTGTCTCACTAAAACATCCATAACTTTTTATTCCGAACTTGGATTGATGAACGGTTGGCGGCGTTGGAAAGAAGACTAAAAAACCTTTAATTTGGTAGGTATTAGGCCACCTAACTCATTATATTCTAGGAGAAATAGTCATTGGGTATTTGGCCCAAGTAAGAACATCTACTAAAACTCAATCGGTAGGAAAGTTCTCAACTCAACTTTGAGTTAGGAGATTTCTATGACCTCGATTCATCTCCAAAGATGTTCCCACACTAAAGAATTGAATCTTCACACCTATTCTAAATAGAAATCGTTGGATTTGGGTTTGTACATGTATAAAGGACGGTCCAAATTCTAGCTCAAAAGTGTGGGGTGTTGCAAAACCTATTGGGAGAAATCTCCTCCTAAACAAGACTCTTTTAATGACTACATTAAGAATGCTAAATGACTATATTATGGATGCTAGTGTGTTCTGGAATAAGAAGAAGGATCCTCAATTTATAGAGGTACAAAACCTTAAGAAAGAGGTTAGCAAAATATGAAAGAGAATTATATTTTCCTTTCCAAAAAAGTAAAAGTAATTATGGTATTACTTTGACCTTTTCTTTAAGAAAAAGTAAACCACAAATTTGGTAAGAAAATCAGGGCAAAAATCCTAACAGTGTCCGGTACCCACTTTGGGGCCCGATTAATCCGGATTCGCGCCGAAAAATCCATAGTGGGGGTTAAAACGCTCCCCCCAAAGTGGACTCTATACTCAGGATTCGAACCCGAGACCTCTGGTTAAGAATGAAGGAGTACTTACCATTATATCACAACCTTTGTTGGTATCATCATCACTTCTATAATTTCGTACGAGGTAATTGCGAGCTAGCGAAAATAGACGGCTGCATTATTGTAGTGTATATGATTTTGTGTGACATCTACCTTTGAATTGTCATCGGACTCTAGATGATTTTATAAAATCAAAATCATTTTGAAATCTAAATGCCGTTATTTTGACAAAATTGGAATACTTTACTAAAGCAAGCTGCGGTATATTTGTTCCCTAATAATAGTATGTCATGCACCAATGCACCAACACAACAATTAGGACGGATTATTACAAATTATAAAGATTAAAGATTGTGTGATATAAAATAAAGTAAATGAAAAAAAGCTAGCCTTCAAAAAATTAAATAAGATTCTTGTACTACTTTCATAAAGGATTCGTTCAATTTAACATTTAATTACTTGTCATATTTCCTTTTTCAAAGTCAATTATATAAATTTTGATTAATATTTTAAATATATATATTTTTTATTATATTAATATGAAAGAATTGGATTTACTAGTACTTTTTGTGTAGCTTTTGAATATCTACATTTTATTTTTTATAAAATTAAATTAATTTAACCTAATTAATTGAAAAGTTAGTTAAATTGAGTTTCGAGAAGCTAACAAATATTTTGGATCGGTGGGAATAGATATTGTGTGACATTATTGGTTTCTCTCACCGGCTACTTTTGATAATATTTTACTACTCCATTATTTGCTAACTGTTACTTTTGCTTCAGAGATTGGCCAAAAATTCAAATTCATCCTCTCTGTTTACCTTAACATACAAACATACAAGTAGTTAAGTACAATTAACACAAAAAGTTTTTAACTTTTTCATTTAGAAGGACATAAAATCAAAAAGCAAATCTCCCTATAAGTGAAAATCAATGCTCTTCCTTGTTTTTATTCCTATATTATTACTTAACTACTCCAGCTTATTCTTGTTTTAATAGTAATAATAATCATAATAATAAGAGATTCAAATCTATGATTATTTAATTATTAACCAAAATCATGACAAAAGACCCAAAAAAGAAAGATACAGAAAAAGAGAAGATTTAATTCAAAATTTCCCATCATTATTTGATGCTTAAAACAAAAATTAAACTCTTTTCCTTTTTCTCTTGCAAAAAAGTGTCCCAAATTCCTCAGCAAAATTTCTAAGATGCTTCGCTTTTCTCTAGTCTATAGATTGTAGACATAAGACATTTATGTAGTCTTGTTTCTCACTCTAGCCCGCCCTTATTCTTTTTCATTTTAATTTCTCGATTTGATGTCTATTATTTATATTAAAGCTTGCTAATTTAAATTTATAAAAAAAAATATCATTATGAAGGATAAAGATTTTTATGCTAAGACGATTTCATATTGAGAGTTCGAATCCAAAAACTAAATAAGAATAAAATAATATTTAACACTCCACCGTAACCTTTAGTGATAGCCCTCTTTAATTCTTACATTTTCACAAACACCCACGAATCTTTCACTCTCTCTCTTCTGGTTAAAAAAAAGAGACTACCCATTTCTGTTCAGTTCAGCTCATAACAAAAAACACATAGTAATATAAACACACAGTAAAACAGTGCTTAATGCACATGCTTTTCTGGGTGTATGTGTTTGTGTGTTTTGAGGTGAGGGGCAATTTCTATCGTTTTCTTGAAGGAACCCCTCGTGAAGTTCATGTGAAAGTATGCTAGATTAAAAAGAGATCTGAGAAAAAGTATAGCAAAAAAAAAAAAACAGAGACTTTTTATGATAGTAACGGGTCACTTGCTGCTTAGCTAGTTATCCTCTTGATTCAGGTGAGTGTAGTGTTTGTTCCTCCCAACTTTGCTTTCACTTTTCCACCATTTTTGTCACAATATATGGTGACCCTTTACTTCTATAAGCTATTAAAAGCTTAGAAAGTTTGAGTTGGTTGGTTAATTCAGGTATTTTTTGAAAGAAGAAAAGTGGGCTGCTTTGAGTTTGAGTTAAATGTGCTGGTGTGGATAGTTTCTTGTTTTCAGCTGTAAAGGTGGAGTCTTTACGCTTTAATTGAGATGGGTTTTCGTTTTTGCTTTGTTTTGTTCGTTGGGTAGTATGCAAGAATGGCAGCTGGCTTTGGGTTTGTGGAGGTTTTGGTTTTTTAATGGCTAATGATTTAGTTTAGTGGGAACGTGTATAGTGATTTTTGGGTTTATTGGATGGTTTTGGAAGGTAAATTTTGTTTGATTTGGTAGTTAATAGTGAGATAATACTGGTGAATTGGTAGTGTTTTTAAGTGGGGCATTTCCATAATTGAGAAGATTTGGGACAGATTTGGAGAGAATGATGTATTTGTTGATGTCTAACCATAATTCAAGAATATTTCCGTTTTTGGATCAATTTATGTACTGATCATGACCAGGGCTGTCCGTGACCGGATTCTTAAGGATGCAAATGGAAACATTAGTGATCACTTACGAAATCACATACATTTGACAAATTGTATTCATTTGAAGAACCACATGCATAAGCATAGCCCCATTTTGGCTGATAAGTCCCTTATGAGGGACCTTGTTGTCCTTCAGAGGTCAAGGTCCTTAAGAGATCCTTCTGCAAGTCCACCCTCGTGGCAATCTCCTTCAGTTGTGGATGCCCTTCTTAAAAGAAATGAAAGGGATGTTGGTGTGAGCAATGGTAGGCGGTCTGTAGGCATAGATCGACCTAGGGATGGTAGAGGTTTATCTGGAAACTCGCCTCCTTTAGCTGGACGATCATCGTCTAGAGTGGCTTCTGCAGAGATTAACAAGCATAATACTGAGCGACTGGCTGGGGCTCCAAGTGAACGAAGTAGCAAGAGTGGAGTTCGAGAACGGAGGAGAGTCAGGAGAGAAGAGTCAAGCCGTAGGAATCTGGGAACTGACTTCATTGCTGAGAAAGATGAGTGTCCGGATGTTGGAAATGATTTGGTCCGTAATCCTATTTCAGAGAATTCTGGACAAAGGGATAGAATTAGCAATGAAACAGAGAGGCAGAGGCATGATGATCGAATTAGGACCCTCTCTGAGCAATTACATGATTTTCCAATGGACAGTGATGAGGTAGCTTCTTCTCACATTCATGCTCGTGGAAGGCATACTCATAATGAGAAAACTGCAGAGCAAATGGAGGCAGCAACTCGTGGCAATGGAAGAGGAAAACGGCGCAAGTTCCGAGGGGCAAGAAGAACTCGGACTTCTGTTCCTTCAAGAGATGCTCTTGCCCACAATGAAATGTCTGTGGCCTCAAATTCATTAGGTCAAGCTTCAGCACACCAAAAATATCCTGCAGAAGATGGCTACGAAGAGTATGTCAACCAGAATGTAACAAGAGATCCAAGTAATGGATGTGGAATTCCTTGGAACTGGTCAAGGATTCATCATAGGGGAAAATCGTTTCTTGACATGGCTGGTAAGAGTTTATCTTGTGGGTTGTCAGACCCAAGGTCAAAAAGAAGTGCTGGCGGTCCAAGAGTGAGGGATGCTGCTGATATGCCAATAATGTCTGAATACTCTAGCTCATCTAGTAAATCTGAGGCAGAGGCGTTGCCCTTACTACTTGATGCTTCAAATTCTCAGGGCAGTTCAGACCATCCTGCTTGGGTTCATGATTATTCGGGAGAGTTGGGTATCTATGCTGACAATTTACTAAAGCAAGAACTTGACTCGGATCTTGCTTCAGAAGCTAGATCAGGTGAGCAACGCAAATTTCGTAGGCGTGGAAATAGTAGACACCAGAGTCTAACACAAAAGTATATGCCAAGAAATTTCCGGGATCTGGTAGGACAAAATTTAGTTGCACAAGCTCTTTCAAATGCTGCTGTTAAGAGAAAAGTTGGCTTGCTTTATGTTTTCTATGGGCTTCATGGAACAGGAAAGACCTCATGTGCTCGCATATTTGCAAGGGCATTAAATTGCCAATCCATTGAGCATCCCAGGCCTTGTGGCTTTTGTGATTCTTGCATTGCACATGATATGGGAAGGAGTCGAAATATAAGGGAAATAGGTCCTGTCAGTAATTTCGATTTTGAGAATATGATGGATCTTCTTGATAATATGATTATTTCCAAACTGCCATCCCAGTATAGGGTTTTTATTTTTGATGATTGTGACACACTGTCTCCTGATTGTTGGAGTGGTATTCTTAAGGTCATCGATAGGGCCCCTAGGCGAGTCATTTTCATCCTTGTATCCTCAAGTCTTGAGGTCTTGCCTCATATAATAATATCTAGGTGCCAGAAATTCTTTTTTCCCAAGTTAAAGGATGCAGATATCATCTATACTTTGCAATGGATTGCAACCAAGGAAGGTCTTGAAATCGATAAGGATGCACTCAAGCTTATTGCATCAAGATCGGATGGATCATTGAGAGATGCTGAAATGACTCTTGAGCAATTGAGTTTGCTTGGTCAGAGAATCTCTGTCCCTCTTGTGCAGGAGCTGGTGCGTTTTTGGCATTTTCTCTTATCAAAACTCTAGCAAGTTCTTGTTGCTTTGCCGACCAAGATCTCATACTTTGTTGCTAAAGCATTTATTATTGTTAGTTATCTTATGATCTCGCTTGAAATTTATTTGATTTGCAAATAGTCATTTGAAATGTCCCAATCAAGGTTAAAAATTTTTGTGCGTGTATTATGTTTTCTTTTGTTCTTCCTTTCCTCTATGGGGAGTTCACTAAACATGCTTTGATTTATCATAGTGCATCTTTTTTCAAGTGGATGTTGACCTTCACAGCGTTAGAAGGAGATTTAAGTTTTTCATTTTTTTTTTACGTTAAACTATGCTTTCAGTAAGAGGGTGGCATGCGATTAATTTCTGTTTGATCTCATAATTGTTAAGAAAAAAGCTTTAGCCAAATGATGTAGGTGTTTTCTTGCATGCACACTTATTTGATTCTTTCAGTTTGAGGTGGTTATTTTGTCTAGGACTAATAAAGTATTATCTTACACTTCAGAAAGAAGCCTAGTCTTTGGTAAGAGAATATCATGCTTTAATTGTTAGAGTCTTTAGCATATGCTTATATCAGTTTACAATGATGCCGAAGAAGTACTAGGCATCTTGGACGTGAATTTTAACAGGTTGTCCAACTATATGATAGAAGCCTTTACTTTAAGCTTCCTATAAAACCTAAATTGCCTCTGATGGACTGGTTATTGCTGTTTGGATGATATTGAGCTACTTAGAAATGACGTTTAGTATATATTGCTCTTTTATGAAGAAGTGGAATCTCCTTTATTATAAATTATAATGATTTCTTCTTGCTTTTATGAATACTTCTATGGAAATTCACACTAATCAACGGAGAGGCTAGCTTTGCCTCATCATCTTTGATACATAGCCTAATTACTAAATTTTGAAATTGTATATGTAAGTAAAACTTTTTAATACCTTTCTGTGACACGATGGTATTACAGGTTGGACTTATATCTGATGAGAAATTAGTGGACCTACTTGACTTGGCATTATCTGCAGACACTGTCAATACAGTGAAACATTTGAGGGAGATCATGGAATCTGGTGTCGAACCCTTAGCTTTAATGTCACAACTTGCTACAGTCATAACGGATATACTTGCTGGGAGTTATGACTTCACAAAAGAAAGGCCTCGGAGGAAGTTCTTTCAACGTCAAGCAAGTAAGTGCTCCATAATTTGGTTATTCCATAATAAATAAGCTATTCATTGATTCTCCTTGATAGATCCATATGATATTGGATAAACTACTGGGTAATAGCTAACAACCGCCGGAGCATTTCACTTTATTAGTCTTCCAATTAAAAGTTAATCAACTTTGGTTGTGAAACAATTTGCAAAGAGAATGTTATCACATCCTCCAATTTAACTAATTGCCTCCTCATTCTCTTCAGTATTCTCACAGGAACTTCATAACTTTATATGCCATTTTAATCATATTATTCTCCAATTTCAACTTGATCTTACTTTCCTTTATTCTTTGGTTGCAGTATCAAAACAGGATATGGAAAAACTGCGTCAAGCTCTGAAAACACTATCTGAAGCTGAAAAGCAGCTGAGAATGTCAAATGACAGACTTACCTGGCTTACAGCAGCATTGCTGCAACTCGCTCCAGATCAGCAGTATATGTTACCCAATTCCTCATCAGACACTAGTTTTATTCAAAGTCCACTAGGATTGAATAGTGCAGGGGGAACAGAAAGACCCAGGAAAAGCAATGTCGAGCATGCTGACATGCTACACAAAGACAGAGGGTTCCCATCTAAAGGTAGGGTAGAAAACTTTCAACCTGGATGTTCTAGTGATATTTACTCGGACTCCAGGATGAAAGGTGTTTGCATTGGTGGAAAACGGCATAATGGAGCTGGAGTATTTACTCAAAAAGCTTGTAGCGTCTCTAGTGATAAAAATAGAACAAGCAGTGCCCAGCTTACAGGTAAGTTGCACCGGGATACTGAAGAAATGTGGTTAGAAGTGCTTGAAAATATCGAAATAAATGGCTTAAAAGAGTTTATGTATCGAGAAGGGAAGCTTACCTCAGTCAGCTTTGGAGCAGGTACAATTCGTTTAGTCTCTTACTAACATCCTTAGCTATGTCTTATGGTCATGACTATCGACTAGTGAATTTTGTGTAATTATATTCATTTTAGGCATTTCAACTGCATGTTTAATCAGCAGGTCAAAACCAGAAGAGTTTTGTCTGCCAGTACTGTACATTAATTTAAAATTTACCAATTAACTTTAGCTTAAAACAGATCTTGATTATTTTAAGTTATTACCGGCCTGCACTTGTCCATCTAATTTGTTAATTTCATTGCAGCTCCAACGGTGCAGTTACTGTTCAGCTCACATCTAACAAAATCCAAGGTAGAGAAATTTCGGGGTCATATTTTACAAGCTTTTGAGTCTGTTCTTGGGTCCCCAGTGACAATAGAAATCAGATGTGAATCCAGGAAAGACATCAGGGCTGGTCCAATTGTGTTGTCAGCACCTCATGGGGTGAGAATGGCAGGTCCTGATGAAATCAGCAGCGCACAAGTAAATGATAAAGAAGGTTTAGCTTTTGCAAAGCTTGACTCAAGAGGAATAGGTGATAGCGAGATAGTTGAAGAGGAAGCTTCTCCAAGAGAATTGAAACACAATGATCAGATCGACAACAATACACTATTTGATAGGCGGAATTTAGAAAGTGATTTTCCGGGAGGGACAATGTCAATTGCCAAAAATTCATCCACCTCCATTTCTGAAAGAAGAAAATTAGGGGATAGAAGCCAGAGTTTGAGTCTTGTTAAGGGCAAGGTATCTCTTGCTCACGTAATTCAGCAGGCAGAAGGATGTACGCAGCCAGGTAGCTGGTCAAAACGCAAGGCTGTTTCTATCGCTGAAAAGCTTGAACAAGAGAATTTGTATGTACCTCTTTTCCGATCTTTCTGTGTTATCACATTGTATATATGTCTCAGATGTGTGACCATTTTTACATTCATATGTTTGAAGAGACAAACAATATCCCATTTAAACACATAAAATAGGCCAATGTCTTTAAGTTGTGTTTTGATTTAAATAGTAGTGCAGATGCAGAAAAGATTAGAGAATGCCCTACCGATACTTGGTTGAGGAGATATAGGGTACATATTTGTATCATATGAAATGTGGAACAGAAGCAGCCCATTCATCCTTCACGTGCTAGAGAAACACGCTCCATCCAACCTAGTGTTGTCCTGTCATCAGTTATCAACAAGAAGACCCCATAGCAAATGTTACAAGCTATCTATACCTTTGGATATAACATCAGAATATATGGCACCACTTCTTTTTTATGTTAACCATATCAGTAGCTGAATTAAAGCAGAAAGCCATTCCTCTATGCCTATTGTCCTAGCACATTGTGAACTTGGCATCAATTTTGTCCCCCACCCCTTTTATCGTACGAGTTACTTAGGCTGAGAATATCGCACATGACATATTTCTGTATGATCCCATCTCTCTACACGTGTGTATGTTTATTATATGAATCTTTCCATACCTTTTCGTAGTTCTGTTTTTTGTTTTTTTTTTCTTTTTTTGATAAATACATTTTTTGTAATTTTCTTCTATGTCAAGTATTGCTAAATATATGCTAATTACTTGATACCACGTGAAGCTGAAAGTCGACCTTTTTACTCAAAGAACTTCATCTTTTTGTGCGATCCCTGGAAGAACATTTGTCTGAACCTGTCTTGGAGCAATTTTTCTACTGGAAACCTTATAAATACATCCGATGACGATTACCTGCACCCCATTGGAATATTACCTTTTATTAAAAGAATCTTTTTTTGATGACGATTACCTGCACCCCATTGGAATATTACCTTTTATTAAAAGAATCTTTTTTTCTGGGAATAGTACTCTTATATTGCATAGTTCTTATGGTAGGTACAACTGTTTATACTTGATATTCAGTTGTTGGAAAAGACGGAAGTGTTCCTCCTTTAATTTGACTATTCTCATGCACTAATTTGATATTTCTTCTCTGCAGGAGATTAGAAGCAAGGTCAAGGAGCTTGCTTTGTTGGAAGGCTAAAAGAGTCTCCCGTCGAAAGGTAAACAGATTCAAAAGTCTATTTTCTTTGTTAATGCATTTAAGAGTCCTGTCCTTTAAATGCTTTCTACAGATCTTAGACTTTTCGAGTTGTATGTCAACGCAGTTTGCTTGCATTCTGCCATTAATTTAAACTTGACATACTGCACAATAAGAGTTGCGAGTGTAAGAAAGTTTGAAGATGTTTCACTTCCTAACATGTCAAATGAAGACGCTTCCTTACCAGCTTCCTTGTCTTACATTTAGCTGTTATGATGGAACATGAACAAAAATCTTGCGCACCCAAAAAAAAAAAAAAAATCAAGATGGCAAATGGAGTATAGTGGGATGTATTGTAGGCACACATTAGAGGCCGGCTCGTTATCCATCAATTTTTCTTTATGATTGTGATGTCCGGGCTAGCTTGTGCACCTTGACTATTCCACTGGGTGCCTTATCCACATGTATCATGTAACTCTACCACCAAGGCTTAGTTAGATGGAAAGAAATCACCTAGTGGGTTTTGCCTCTGATGAGATTTGAGCCTGTGACTTTATGGTTCTCCTCCCACTAAATTGATCACTAGGCCACATCCTTGGGTGCAAATCTGCAAATCCAATTCCAAAGCTAGAAATAGCGAATTATCTAGCCTGATCTATTGCTTGCAGGGTATTCGTCCTGTTGCAAGTAGTGCAACTTTCAGCAAAAAGGCCCTCGTCCCCCTTAAAATAAACCAAGAGAAGGAAATAGGTAGGACAATTGCACATGATTCATAGTTTCGACTGTTGCTTAGGCAGTGCATGAGATGTTTAAACTATAACATGCAGTCAGTACAGCCAATTTGTTTTGTAAAAGGTGTCACAATTTCGAATATAAAAGGTGTTTAAAGAGCATCAGGCTATAGCTATAAATAGCAATTTTCTGGTTACTGGTAACATAGTACTTTATGCCACACTCAATTTAGTTTGCTGTCACTGATGCATGATGCTGAATGAGGGACTTTTTCCTTGACTTATTTATCGATGGGAAGATTTTCTTAGTGGAGTGAACGTGTAAATGGGATGTGGGATGTAAATCCATTTTCAGTATAATGCTATTGATTATGCTTGTGGCTTCTTATTTCTTTTGTTTCATAATTTGGAAGAGCTAGAGGCTTTGCAGGAATAGAAGCACCAACTTTTGCTGCTTATTGCACATTCAAGAAAAACCGACTTATTAGCAAATTTAGTTAGCCTGCTGATTTATTTGAAGCTATCAGTTAACAGAATTGTTTATCGTGCAGCTTTCGCGATTGCAAACAAGAAGTAGGAGGCTAAAGAGCTTACTGAGGTTTGTTTCGTGCGGGAAATGTCTCTCTGGTAGGTCTCCAAGGTAGCAGTGAATGTATCAGAAGGCTTAGGGGGCAGATTTCCAGTTTTAGTTCTACTATTTGTTCAAGTCAATCTTTGTTTAGAGGGCCAATTTCATTTTTCCAAAAATAAAGTAGAAGATGAGAAATGAAAGGTGCAACATTATTAATACAGTGTATTATTTTTTTTAGTTTCTAGCAATTTTCTTTTTAGATGTCTAAAGTAGTTCTCATGTGCTAGACTATTCTACCTTTTTTTAAAAAAAAAAAAATTATTGGGAGCAACTTCTCTTTTACCAGATGGGAAATTTGTTGGATTCTTAGTTAAAACTTTTGTTTCAATGGTCAATTATAGAAGATGTAGTTTTGAAGAAATATTCTGGAAACATGTTGGGGAACATAAGACCAAAAGATTATGCATTCAAAACAATAAATAATCTCCTCTCACTGAATAATAAGGAAAGTTAAATACTATAGTTACCTCCCTTATTTTGATTTTTATATTGCAACACTTATTTTGTGATAATTTTACTAAATTTTCAAAAGTGCCCATAGGAACCAAAATAAAAGAGCCATTACAAATTATGTATTTTATAGTTGTGCAAACTGCATAACTTCATTTCCAAAATATCATGTGTGCATAATGTATTCCAGAATTCATTTGTGGGCTTTAATTTTATCATAATTGTTACAGTGCTTTTTTCACGGGACGTAAGTATTTTCGCATTATAATATTCCACAAATATACTCCAAGCCTTTAAAGAATTTATGTCCTACTAGACATAAATTCGATTGCTAAATACCAAAATTAACGATCAACTTATCTTAAGACAAAAATTAAATATCAGTTCGTTTGAAGGAAAAACGTGCATTTTTTTTCAATTTTAATCTCTCAAACCATGTACACGCTTGTCGTTGCATGTACATGTCTGTCAACAAGGTATCATAAATTTTCACGTATATTAGTAACTTTCTAAGCATTTGATATGTTAAAGTTAAACTAGTCATAAACGAGCATCTAAGGGGTAAAGTGTCTACTTGTCTCAACATATTTTTATTATATTCTAAATTAATTCAAATAGGAGTATCACATTTCAATCCACTCATATACTACGTACGTAGATTTTGTTTGGATTTATATTCGGATGTGTTCCTTGGAATGGGAAATATATTAGTCCATTTCATATTAAATTTCATAGAAACCAAAAATAATGACTCATGAATATATATAGTGTCCATACCACTATGTATGTGAATATTCAACTATGATTTATTTTTTTTAAAAATAATTGTGGTGTCTGGGTCAGCTTGCGCACGCCTCAACTAATTTGTACAAGAAAAAAAATCACCTAGTGTGTTTTTGTCTCCGTTGGTAATTGAACCCGAGACCTCATGGTGCTCAATTCACGTCATTGATCATTAGTACACACCCTTGAATGCATATTCAACTATGATTTAAAAGGGTGATGGGGCATTTTTGGATTTTAAACCCCCCCCCCCCCCCCGCCGCCCCCGTCCACCCACCCAACCACCAAACTAAAAGGACAATATTTATGGGAGTTCTATGGAAGACAGCTTATATTGGAAAATGAATGGTGGTTCAGCCCATCAAATGGGTTTCAGGAATATATTAAGGAGGCTCACATGGGATGCTTCTCAGTTCTCCTAGTCAACAACAAAATTTTTGGCTCAAATATTTATTCTATGTATGGTCAAGTTAATAATCCTTTTATTAAAAAAAAAACAACACTATTTCCCTATATATTTCTAGGTAAAAGTCGCTTATTGATTTGAAACTTACATACTTATTAAAGACTAATTAATAAAGACATACAATATTCAGTAAAAAGCTTTACTCGTAGCTAGTGCTAGCTGATCAGTAATGATAAGTACAAGTTCGAAGAGTAAAGGTGTCAAATTCACTCAAGAATTTATCAATAGGGTACTAATGATTGAGGATGCAAGTTTACAAACACTAAACATGGTTTTGAATTTAAACAAGAGAGGACAAAAAGGGAAAAAATGGATTTTAACACTGCATAGCAGCCCGACAAAGCTAAAAACAAAAAATAATCCAATCCAAACACCCTCTAGAAGAAAAAAAAAATCCTATTTAACCGGTATAATTTATGTATATTCAAAATGTATACACTGAGGATGCGTTTGGTATGAAGAGAAACGTTTGTTTGGGAAAATAAGTGATTTTTGGGTGTTCGGTAAACAAGAAAATATCATCGCAGAAGCATTTATATGTATTTTAGGAAAACAATATAAGTTGGGAAGTGGGGTTGGGGGTTGGGGGGGGGGGGGAGGTGGTGTTGGAGATGGGAAGAAGACAATATAAAAAAAGTCAGTTTCCTAATTTTAAGATATTTGTTTTTTCTAAAAAAAAAGTTCTCCCCAAACATTTTGACCAATCAAGCATGATAAAATTAGAAAATACGCTTAACACCAAACACATGTTGATTATACACATATTGTATTCTTATTATACACTGAGTATATATCGACGATGACTACAAACAGTTATTGTTAGGTGAGTGAATTTTTTTTGCCCCTAATTTAAAATGTTACGCGTTTGGCCTGAGACTTTCGATTTCTGTTTTGCGTTTGCTCTTCTTGTTTGTTTTTTCCCCCATAGAAAAGATAAGGTTATAAGTTGTATAAACAAATGGCCAAGAAGGAAAGATACCATTTTAAGCATATCTCAATATTTTGCAAGTAACAAACAAAACGTCATTTGAACATATTTTTAAAAATTATCTTCTTATATATAGTATATAGTTATATGTCTTTCTCACATTTGCATGCATGGAAAATCCAAACTAGAGGTACAACACATTTGATGACTCTTTTGGTTTTACTCTTAATGTACATATTTCAGTCAACTGGTTAGGTGAAGAAAAGGCAATGGAAAAATAAGGGAAATTACAATTAACACGGATTATTATAGATGGCTACAACGATTAAAAACCAAATTTGGACACGTTTAGTCTATTAGGTGTTTAATTAATTAATGTATATGAGTATTCTCCAGTAAACACTTTTTTATTATTATTTAGATAATTAAATTTGACCCTTTTTTAATCATGGCCGACCTCCCACCCACCGATTTTGACCACAATGTGTATTTTGGAAGCAAGAGTTCAATTTTGAAGTAATAAAATTACTCAATCATCATAGACAAATTAAGTGACAATTTTATTGAATCTTGTAATTGTAAGCAATTATATTTGACTATTTGATCCTTCTAGATTTAATTTGAGATAGTTAAAGTTAATAAATTGTGTGGTCTAAAGTTACCACTCTTATTAGCATATACTTAATGTAATTAGAATATTAATTAATCCAAGTTATCACCCTTTCATACGATTCATCAATAGTTAATTGATATAGTGCAAGATATAGCTCTATTACAATTAAAAAGAATATATTATTATATTGTTAATAGCAACAAAATAGTCTAATCCAACATTGGAATAGTTTGTGTACCATGTGTTAAGTCACAATTATCTTTTGTGAGATATAATATTATCGGACTGGAGTATTTCTCTCTTTTTTTTTAAACACCCATGGAAATTTATAGGCGCTATCTTTCGAACGCACATTAAGTAAATTTGTTTCTGTACAATAGTTCATAAATTATACAAGATATAAATTACACTAGGCAAGTGTTAGATCCTCAATGTGATGGTTCTGGTGGTTCGGGCTTGAATAGGGATTTACATGATCAACCTAGCCAAGACCAAATGACTAGGGTCAAAGTTAGATTCGATTAAGGCCAGTTTGCGGACATGGGCATGTCAGCATGACATGGTGTGTGTCGGCAGGGCATGGCAAGACCTTGGCATTGGCATGACTAAGGCATGCAAGGCATGGCTAAGGCATGACAAGGCCTGGCAAGCTAAGGCAGCTCAAGGCTAAGGCTGATATAAGCTAAGACAAGTCATGTTGCGGAGACGTGGCTAAGACAAGACAAGCTGGGCTAGACATGGCTGGGACCAGGCAACTTGGGTGCAGACAAGGGCGCAAGGCAGTGACATAAGCGAGTGCACAGACTGCCAAGGCTCTGGTGCGAAATTGGCACAAGTGCTGCCAAGGATGTGCGGGTACTAGGCATGAGCCTTGCACATGACAGCAGTTGGGCAGTTACAACCGCCCTGGACCTGCGGCAAAGCTTTGTTGCTGTTGCAATTTGAATTTGTATTTCGAATTTTGAATTATCCTATCAGTTGAGAATGTCAATTGAATTAGGATAGAATCATGTGTTGCACATGTGACTGACATGTGACTGAAGTTGTGGTCTATAAATAGGCACAGGCAGGCTGTCTCAAGGCCAGATTTGGTTGTGTTGGTCAGATTTTTGTAAGGCTGTTTTGAGTGCTTCTTTGTGGCACGAGTTAAATACAAAATTGGGAATTCGTTCCTATATATGCTTGTGTCTGTTTCAATTCGTAAGCCTAGGCAAACTAAGTGTTGAGCGAAAAAAGTAAAGGCTGAAGCCATAGTACGTGTGGCTGCCGCATTGGGTTCAAACAATCAGGTTGACCCTCTGTCAGCAAGTATGGTGCAACGAGCTCGACCGAGAAAGTATTTGGAGGGAGAATCGATCCATGACCTCATAATCCCGTATGAGATACCACATGCGGCACCAACTCAATATTTACTTACAAGAGTACATAAAATGTAATACTCCTTATACATGAGCAAGAAATCAAAGGGTCTATCTTTTGAACTTATTCATTTGTTTTGTATTCAATACTATTTCCTCAAAGTCAACAGTCCGACTTTGAATTAAATCTGTCAACTTATCTAACTACTCCTAATACTAAATCAACGCCACATATTCTTTCAGATATTAAATTTAATTTTCTTAAAGGGTCTACTACGGAGTATAAGTTTTAAATACACTCCCAACTTGAATCTTTCAAGTCTTCCAAAACTTGAAGTTATATCTAAAACGTGCTCCCTCCGTTTACTTTTACTTGTCACATTATATTTCTAGAGAGTCTAACTACATAGACTTTGACCAACACTTTTAAAATATAATTTTTCATCATATTAATATGAAAAGAATTGCTTGTAGTATTTTCTGCATATATAGTTTTCAAACATCTAAATTTTAATTTTAAAACATGGAATCAATCTAATTCAATTTAGCTTAAAAAATTAATCAAATTGACTCTTGAGAAATGAAACGTGACAAGTAAAAATGAACGGCGAGAGTGGTAAAGACCTTCATGTCATAAACTTGATTTTTTCTTCAACTAATATAATTAAGTTCATGATCAGTACGTAATAATATATTTGAGTTAATTGTGAACCTCTAAAGCATAACATCAAGTTGATTGTTGTAGAACTATAGATTATAAGATGTTTGTCCAATTAATCATATAAAATTGGACAAAATCAAGGATGATATTCATTTCTGATAGAAGTTACAAATAGTTGACATGAAAGGTTAAATAAGAAAAAATTGCATGCCTAAAATAGGTCGGAACTCTAGTATATGCTTCATGGCTCGGTTATGTTAATTATTACTACTAAGTTTCTCTAATAAGTTGCTGACAGATTTAGATAATTGGAATTTGGAACTTGTTGTCTTTATTTATTCCACTTATATACATTGTTTAATTTCGTGTGTGAATATATAGCCAAGTATATTAAAAAATAGAAAAAAATTACGTGGAGTAGAAAATATCAAGTCATAAATATTAGGCATAGTTAATATTTAAAATAATTACTATTTGCAGTTAAGGTTTAAATTAATAGCTAAATATATTTTTTTTTGTATTTGTATATGTATATTTTGGGGCTCACACATTTATTGACTACATTCTACATCATTCATTACTATACTAAATTTAATATAAATATTTAATTTAATTATATAAAACTTTATAATTGTAAAGTGAAAATAGAGATTTCAATATGTCAAATTTAAGCAACTTTTTAAAGAATAAACAAAGTAAGAAAGAAAGACAAATGAAAAAAGTAATTAATCAAAACACAAAATGTACGTGGTAATTGAATCCTCAACTTCAATTATAGAGGTGCAATCAATATCCATTATACCATTATAGGACTTTTGAATATAGATGCACACATATATAAATTATTTTGAAGATATATATTATTGTTACTTATAACCTATATATGATCTAAGAAGTGTAGCATAAGTACATATGAATCCATAACTCTTCTTTTGGATAGCTCTTTGGTTATGATTTTAAATTTCACCATAATTAAAAGCCTGATATATAATTAGAGAAATATTCAAAATTGATTCACTATTTATCGATTTTCAAATTATAATTATTGACCCTGGAAAATATTTTGATTATAAAAAAGAATTATTAATCTCTTAATAAAGAACTGATTGAAAATAGACATTTGTGATAACAACTCATCAAACATAGAAAAACATCCAAGTACTTATTTTTTCCATTATATAATAAGTAATAATAAACTTAATAAAATTTTGATTGTTGACTTTAGATAAGTTAGCCGCTAGAAATTAGAAGAAAGAACGAAGATGAGGTCAACATTGCGTATACGTGCCAGTTTCTTAGCTGCAGTTTTCTTAAAGGGTTATGGAAAAAGTCATGTGCACAAGTGGGACTCTAATTATTTATGTATTACCTAACTATATATCATAAATTCATAAAATTTTAAAGCATTTGGATTTTGTTAATTTTTTCTTGAAGATTTTTTTCTTTTGTTTGAAAAAGTGTCCACCACTAGAAAAATGCATTTGGATATGGAAAAAATATCTTCTTAAAAGGATTTCTTCAAAATTGAACAAATTAATATGCATCTCTTTCTTAAATTAATTGTTGGTGTATGAGTGCATTTTAACATTAAAAATAAAATACTAAGTGCAGGATAATTAGTGACATAAGGTGGAGAAAGTACTAGTGTTTTGATTTATTGTAACTCAAGTAATTATAATGACACTTCTCCTTATTATATTCTACTAATTGCCTCACTCCTCCTCAAATGACTATTCACATTCTTGACACTTATTTGTGGAATAAATCGTACCAATATATAAAGGATGTTTCCTTCTTTGTGTTGATAAAGATGAAAAATATGAGAAGTGGTTCAGAAGTATTATATTGTGTTTATATTTGAGGTTGGTGTAGTGAAAGAGAGAGTTGCAAGTTAATTAAGTCTTTAAAAGATCTAGAGTAATTTTATGTTGAAGAAAGGTGTTCTTTTGGTGGAGTTTTGGACTTTTCAATTAATCCAAATTTATTGGAGTTGCATGACATTGTTGGCTTGTTGTATCCTAGATGAGACAAGTCAAGAGTTAAACTACTGGACTAATCATGATTATGTTGTAAATATTAGAGAATCACAGAAATTCCGTAGCTTGAAGCGTGCTTCTGTCACCGTCCTTAAGGATATTTCACTGATTAAAGTGTATCCCCCAGAATTCAACAAGCTCTTCTAGTATTAAACTAGGAGCCAAAAACTAACAAAGATTTAACTTTAGAAAAATCCAGCAATATAAAATAAGATAGAAAAAGTATTTCTTTATTCTTTGTACCTTGTCTTCTAAGTGTTTCTTTATTCTTTGTACCTTGTCTTCTACTTCACAAGATAAACACAAAAATATTATATATAGAGTAGTAAAACATTACTATTGACCAAAATAATTTACAATTAAAATGATAATTAATACTATTAAAGTATTTGACCAAATATCTCATTTATGTTGAACATCCAAATTACTTCTTTTAAAAATGCTCATTAAGGTGATATAATACATATATATAATCAATGTCTTAAAAGGTATTAAAATAATACTTATTAGGAAAGATATTTAAGGACCATTAATTATAGATTGAAAAGAATAAATAATATGATTAATATCTTATTTATTTTTGAGATATTAAAAATATTTTTTCTACAGATTAAATCATGATGGACTTGAATATTCTTAAAAATAGCAAAATATTCAAGCCTCAACTTGAATACTTATTTATTCATATTAGTATTTTCAATTGTAATTTAATTTGTGGTACATTCACCACCATTAAAATAATTAAAGATGCTCCATTGTGGTAGAAAATAAAACAATAGTGTAAAAAGTGTCTGTATTGTTTAAAACTGGATAAGAAAAAAAATATTTGGATGCATGATAAATAAAAAAGAATAAGAAAAGAAAAGGAGACGAAAAAAAAAAAAAAAAAAAAAAAAAAGGAAAGAGTAACGCGGTCTTTAATTTGGATAAGGATGACGAATTATTTGTTGAAAAAATAATTTTAATATCTCAAAATACATTATTATTTTCTGATGTTTGCAATTTTGAATAGCCTTAATAGTCAACGATCATTTTTAGTGAGCTGTGAATCAACAACTTGTCCCATCCTTGAATTGAATTGCCTTCTTACTGTGACAGTTGCAATTAATTTTTATTCCCTATATTTTACTCCTTGGATCTGTATTCACATTAATCCTCATTTAACCGTTGCTGAGGCTATGAAACTCCGTTCCGAGGATCAACACAGGTTGTGGTGGGATGATTGAAGTTTCTCCGCTCTTAATAAGAGATCTTATTTGAGTTCTAGATATAGAAAAAATCATGTCGGGAGTGTTGCCCCTATGTAGGCCCTGCAATGTGTGATTTAGATATAGTCAGACTCCAATATAGATATCGAACATCAAGTTAGAAACCAAAAAAACAAAAACTCCGAGCGGCTACACTTGTTCACCTGTATATATTTGTATATTTGTAGATATCAAGACAAAATCTTCCTTTCATATTATATTGTGTTGAATTCTTTTTCTTTATTTAATTTTTATTGTTTTTGCTCCTAGTTTATATTAGAAGGACTCAACCAAATTTTCAATTAGTGAAATATCACGGACAATATTTTTGACACATCTCAAGCTACAAGAATTTCCAATACTATTGATCACCAATTTTTTTTTATGAAATTTTACATTGAAATTTTAAAACAATATTAGATTGACCGTTCGCTTAATTTTCCAAATTAAATCATTTATTTCGAGTGAAAAAACGAGTAAATAAGAAGAAGAAAATTCAGAGTACATAAGAAATTGAAATGAAACACTAAAAAAATGACCCTACAATTTATTTACTTTTCCAACTCCTAGCAATATCATACATTAATACTAGTGAGCTAGCAAATCACATACAAAGAGAATTAAATGCAACAATTTTTAATTGATCCCACTGCAAGTGAGAGAGAAGAGCAGAGAACGAAGACTTGAAGTTCAATCAAGAGAAAATCTCAAGGCAAAGTTTGATTATTAAATTCGACTTAATACTTCATTTTATTTACTTTTAAATAATTTGGCGGAATAACCTACAAGAACTTTTAAATTTGTTTATTTTGAAAAGTATATTTTTGAAGAATTATTTGACTAATCAATTTTAAAATTATTTTTATCAATAGTTGTAACTAAGGGTGGCAACGGACCTGATCGGGCCTACCGGACAGGTCGGTCCGTGTTTTCCGGACCGTCACCGGGGGACGGTGACCGGATATGGTCCGGAACCGGGCCTAAGTCCCCTTTGTCCGAACCGGTCCGGTTTCCGGTTTGGATTCCGATCCGGATTCCGGTTCCACCCGGTTTGTGTTTTTTTTTAAAAAAAAACTTTTAATTTAAATTCAAAATAAAAAAAAATAAAAATAAAAATTTAATAATTGTTTTTTTGTTTGAATTTAAATTAGTTTTCAAATTTTATTAAGTTTTAAAACATTTTTTTGAAAACTTTAATTTTCAAATTTAAAGTTTACGTTTAAATTTTCAACTTTGAAAACTTTGATTTTTTTTAAAGTTAAAATGTAAATTTTCAAATTTCAAGTTTAAATTTAAATTTTCAAGTTTAAAGTTTAAATTTAAATTTAAACTTGAAAGTTTAAATTTAAATTTATAAGTTAAAGTTTAATTATTATTTTTTTTAATTCTTAAAGTTTAAATAAAAGACAACTTTAAAAAGAAAATGAAGGCGAATAGCCTATAATTTTATTCAAATCAATAAAGAAGTATACATGTATTACAAATATTAGAAGAGCACCTAATCTACGCAGCCACCTTCTAGGAAGGGTTCTGTTTCAACTAAGTCTCGATTATTATACTAATATCTATAATTTCGAAAGTATGTTTTTCGTAATTTATCTATCAATTCCTTGGAAACATGATCCGGAATTGGTATTTGATTTTCTTCATCCATTGCTTCCATGTCATCATCACTATTATCTCCAAGTGCTTCATCTATTTCTACTTCGGCTTGATGCGATAAATTTGGTAGTCCAGCATTCCTTCGTTCGGCATTGATCCAATCTCTGAACAACACTGATATTTCCAAACTATCTTTTGCTAACGAATATCTATGGTCTCCAATGAAAAATCTCCCTGCGCTGAAAGCTTGCTCCGAAGCTACTGAAGATGCTTGCATAGCTAGCACATCCCGAACCACCCTTGAAAGATATGGAAATTGTTCTGTCCGGTTCTTCCACCAAGTTAAAAGTTGAGGATCTCCATTTTCATCCCTAATATTTTCCCGTGCCTGGTTAATATATTGATCAAAATCATTATTGTTAGAAGAATCAAGACCAAGTTCTTCATCCATAATTTCATCAAAATCATTAAATCTAGCCCTACGACATGGAGGTTCAGACGGTTCATCATTTAGTAGCTTCTCTCTATAAATGTCATACAAATGTCTAGCTTTAGTTAATACACTATATTTACACGATTCAACAGATGGAAATTCATCACTTGTAATTTCTAAATTTTTATAAATTTTTTCAATCATTTTTTTAACACCATGTTCTTTGTACGTTGGGTTGAACAAAGTAGAAGTCAAAAATATTTGAGGAATAGGAAAAAAATAGTTTTAAAATTTTTCAATCATATATGAAACCGCAACTTTAAAATTTTCACGATCTTTATATTTAACAAATTCAGATGAAATAACACAAACATTTACTAAAGCTGAAGAAATAGTAGGATAATATTGATCAGATATAATATTTGTAGCACTATAAAAAGTTCTCAGAAAGTTAATAAGTTCTTCGCATTCTTTTCAATCCTCGTCGGTGATTTTAAAGCTCCGATGCGATTGATGTTTATTATAAAACATTTGTAAAGGCTGGCGATAATCAATAGCAACAATAAGTATTTCAAATAAAGAATTCCATCTAGTAGTCACTTCTTTTGGAATTTTTCTAAACGGCATTTCAAATAAAGCACAAGTTTTTTCAAATTCTATAATTCTAGACCTTATTTTAGCTTTAAAAAACCATGCACAAGCAACTCGAATTCTAACACAAGAATCAGAAAATACATTAATACCATCCGTCACTATTAAATTATAAATATGTGTATTACACTTAACATGAAAAGCATCATCATCAATTGGACAAAGTCTGAATTTTAAAAATTCAATAGCTTTTAAATTAGCAGAAGGATTATCTAATGTGACACCCATTATCATATCACAAAGAACAAAATAACGTAAAATCTCTCCTGTCAAAGAAGCAATATAACTACCAGTTTTCCTCTCTTCAACATATTTATAACCTATAATTCTTTTTTGCATGTTCCAGTCATGATCAATCTAATGAGTAGTAACGATAAAATAATCATTACCATTAGGACTTACACCCATATCAGAAGTGATAGATAATTTACCATCAAAATAATAAAAGTAGCAATGAAGAAAATGACAATGTTCACGTTGATATTTAAAAATATCAGCTTTAATTGTATTTCTTGAAAAATCACGAAAATCAGGATTATACACCATTCGAATATAATGAATAAAATCGGGATGTTCACCAAAATTAAAAGGCAAACCACAAACCGCAATCATTTTAGCTAATTCTTCATGATCCCTATCCTGACTATATGTGAGTGATGTGCTTGGGCCAGCCGGGTTACTATAATCTAAAATATTCTGGACCATGTTAGAACCTCCGACAGATTGGTTAGTATCGGGCAAGGGTTTACCATTTTTTTTAGCCCTAGCGATAGCTTCTAGACGAACATATTCAGGAACACAAGCTCTCAAATGTCTAGTTAGCATTCCTGTCCCACCATGCGATCCCCCAGTCAAATGTTTGATCACTCTCTTACATTTATTGCAAGTTGCAGTAGTTTTCTCCGTATTTTGGATCATAAATTTCCAAACTAATGATCTCTTAGGACGTTCGCTCTTTCCTACTCTAGTAAACGTAGGTAAATTTCGTACTTCATCTTGTTCCGGTAATTTCGTAGCCGGACTAGTAGGGGTAGGGGTATCTTCTAACTCTTGTTCTTCTACATCTTCCTCTTCCTCTACGTCTTCAAAATAAGTATCAAAACATCTATCTAAGGACTCATGGTCTACTACATTACCGGAATCAACATCAATAGCACAAGGACGTTCAAAAGAAGTATCATCAAACTGATTAAAATCATCATTATTAATTCTAAATCTAGGTGGCAACGATTTAGAACTACCTCCACCACCGCCTCTACTACAACTAGCACCCTTATCTTTTTTACCCCAAATTTTTTTAACCTGACTAATAAATGTTTTCTTACCACTGTCTTTTTTACGTGCATCCATATTTTAATATTAAAAAAAGAAATATAAAAATATAAAAACAAACAATGTAAATATAATGAAAAATTAATAGTAATTAAACAAATAAACAGATGAAAGTTGGAACGAATGTATCAAACGTCTGCGTAAAAGCAGACTTATATAACCAAAAAGCCGGAATTGAGAGATGACAATTGAAGCCTGCTTCAAAAAAAATCCCTTCAGTTAACAAAATACATAATATTATAGAGAGTATTAGAGAGTGATTAGTAATAGAGAGTTTTTGAGAATTTGTGGGAAAATTAGGGGGAAGAGTGGGTATTTATAGAAAAATATGAGGTGGGGGGGCTGGGGGCTGGAATTAGCCATTGGGGGCCCCACCAACGGCTAAAAAAATGTTTATTAATTTTTATTTTTTTATTTTTAAATATCACCGTTAACAGGATCGAAACCGGACCGGTCAACAGGACAAAATGACCCCTTCCGCACCGGTCTGTGTATCGGTAGGTACCGATACCGATCACCAATCGGAACCGAAACCGGAATCGGACCCGGACCCGGAACGGAACGGGCTAGCCTGGTTCCGTTGCCACCCTTAGTTGTAACTACATGTTCCGTCGTTACTAAAGGCACCTCGTCTAAGGGCACGGAGTACGATAATTTTTATAAAATTACAGTCTCAAATTAGTATGGATGGACTTGGTTGAAAATTTTTAGAATTTGAAATTTTGGGTCGGGCTGATGTCATCCCGCTATAGCAACACTGTGGTAGCGGCCTACCGGCAGCTATAGCGGGACGCCGAGGACAGAATTCAGTTCCCCATTTTATTAAATTCCCTTCTCATCTTCAGTTGCAAATAGGACGAGGTTTGCTTCCAAAACCACCCTTGGGTTGCCTTATGGCCTTGGAACAACATTGGAGATGAAGAAATAAGCTCGAACGGGGTAAAATTCATAGTTTTCTCATGAATTTCACGACGAAAATCACTAGCACGGAGTCAGAAGCTCACGTTCATGCCTCTGTAGCAGCTGTTTGGCGTCCACGTAGGCTAGGTTTAGCTGAGTAGTATAGACCTGGGTTAGAAAACATATGCATGACGTAGATGGACGGGAGATTTCATGCTTAGGCCTACGGACACGGTGTTGGGATGGTTAAAAATAATAAATTTCGGTTGTTTGAATGAACCTTTATGTTGCGTGTGATATTGAGTTTGTGACATGACTTAATGTGTATTGTTGATGATGTTAGCCCCTCATGAATGATTGCAATGGTATTTTGCTCGGGAATTGTGTTAAATCTAATGATGGATAAAATTAGGGGTGGTTAGTGTTGGTGGATTCCGAAGAATCTAGGGTGGTAACCAGAGGAATGACAGTCTTGACAAGGTATTAATGTTGGTGAAGTTCGAAGAATCTAGAGTGGTAACCAGAGGAATGGCAGTCTTGACACGTTGTTAGTGTTAAGATGGAAAGTTGGAGATACTAGGGCGTGAACCATATATGTGGATGTGTATCTTAGACATTGCAAGTCCTAGCTAAGCCCTCAATTGATGTACAGATTGTAGGTGATGCTTTAACATAGTTGAAACCTAACTTGAATTATATGTGCATGCTAACTGTTTCTTCGTATAATTGTTACAATGCATGTTCAAAGAAAGTAATTTGTTGAATGATATCCTAAATGTTAATCACATATAATGAAAGTGATATTAAAGACTTGTTGATTGTACAAGTGTAGTTGTTTTTTTCTCATTGTGATTGTGGTTGTTGTGATATATGTTGATTATTGTGGGATGTACTGGTATTTGAACATCTTCACGGGATTTATATTATTATTGTGGGATGTATCGGTATTTGAACATCTTCACGGGATTGATAGATATAAGTTTGGCAGGTACTAGATGTTTAAAATTTTTGGTACATGGACAAGAGCTCGTCCCCTGCAGGTCATGGCTAGTGGGCGACTATAAGACCCTTAACATGTGTATACAAGATATTTGTGAGTGTGACGGTTCTTTGAGTGAATCAGATTTATTTGTTGACTTGTTATATTTAATTTCTTGAGTGAACTGAGATTTATGATTATTGTCATTGTTGTTGTTGGATTGAATCCTTGAGTGGTTCGGGTTGAATTGCAAATGATTGGCATACCTATTTTATTGTCTACTTGCTTATGTATATGAGACAAGGTGTAGCATATTGTTGTTGAGTCATGATGGTTGACTTGGATTAATGATGGTATTCATGATCTTGACTTGGGTTGTTGTCTATATTGACTTGTACTTGATTGAAATCTGTGGTGTTGTTTGAAAGGCTAAGCGTCATATAATTGTGGTAAAAGTTACTTGCATGGTGATCAGGTTTGTGCTTGTGTGCATGGTTATGGTCATTGTCTATGGAATGATATTGTTGAGGTTGGGTAAGCAGAGTATTGTTGTTTGTTATTTATATGTTCATAGTCTTGTTTGAAATCTCCAACTAGGCGATTGTTAATGCATAACCAAGGTAACGAAATACGAATAAGTGTTACGTAAAAGCTTGAATTGACGGGTTGCTAAGGGTTGGAAACTATTGTAGCTAAGTGTAGTTGAGTTCCTAATTAAACGAGTGTTTAAAGACATGGCTAAAGGGGATGAAATTGTGGGAAAGTAGTGCATTAGAGTTGACTGTGTTATGAAAGTTGACTTACAGATTAGTAAGAGTGACAAAAGATAAGGGAGGTAAAGAATTAAGGGAAAGAAGGTTATTTGGCTAATAAAACTCTTAAGGTGCATGTTTTCCTTCTGAATATTTATGTGGTGTTTGTGTGATTTAATTCGGATCGACCGATGATGCTTACCAGTACGTGTTGTTTGTACTGATACTACTCTTGCTATCAGAGGTGGAGCTACAGTGTATTTGAGGGGTTCGGACGAACCCAGTAGCTTTTGCGTAAATCCTATATTTGTATTTAAAAATTCAGCAAAAATAAATATATATTAATCTGCAAACCCATAGACATATCTGGGCTAATTGCTTAGTGGTAGGAAGTAAGCTGCTAAAGCCCTTCAACGCGTGAGGTTGTGGGTTCAAACCCGGCTGATATCCACTTTTTAATCTTTTTTTCAAGTAGATTTCTTTTTAAAAAGGAAATGTTCCAAGGAAAGGGTTTTCCTTATTCCATCTACGCCTTCTTCCTCCTTAATATATGCAGATTTTTAAAAGAATCAAAAAAATTAATTTTTTAAAATAAAAATAAAAGTAACAATTAAAAGAAGCAAAAAAAAAAACAAAAAAACATTATCCTCTAAAAAGGAAGAGATTCAGCTTCTTCTACAAAACATAAATCCAAAAGCTATAAAAACTTTTGCCCACCCACCCCTCTGTGGAGTTCAAACTTCGTATCTTATTTCAATTTGTTTCATGTTATAATGCCTAATATATATTCAAAAATTAATTTTTGATCTTTGATTCTAGGTCTGTTTCGTATTGTTTTCTTATATTTACTAATTTTTATTGTTTTGCTTCCCAAAGTTTCAACCCAGAACTCACGACAAGCCAACAAATTTGTGGTCTGATTCATAACTCTGATGTTTTAATGTAATTACTTTTTCATAATTTGCAATCTCTATATGAGTTGACAATGAAAAATAGACAAAAAAAAGGGTAATGACTTTTCATCTCCGAAGTTCGTTAAAAATGGATTGCGAAGTATAATTGGTGACAAAGTTTTAAATAATTTATTTAGTTTTGCTATAAAGTGGATGGATTATTTGAAAGTGTATCTAATGATCCGATCATTGATCATTTTCAAAATGACAAGTCGTCGAGTGTAGTTGTAATGATAATATTTAGTATATTTATGTACTGTTAAATGATTCGTTGTTTTTTAAATATATTAAATATCGATACACGTTCGTTAGTTTGACGGTTACTATATATTACCTTGAGGTCTTTATTCCGTCCTAAATTTCAGAACCCCCAAACTTTAAATCCTCGCTTCGCCTCTGCTTGCTATACCCTTTCCCGGGATATAGTCTGATTGCAATATCAGTAGATGTTTCATACTTGATGCGGTAGAGATCTCTAGCAGCTTCCATCATTTGTCTCTTACGGTGGGAGCTGAGTCATATGCATCTTTTAAATTCTCTTGTTGTAGCTCTTGTACTTATTTAGACTAGATCTCCGAGGTAACGTATTTTCTTTTGTATTCAAGAAATTTTAACCAGGTTGTAATAAATTGAAAGATTTATTATTTTCTTTTATGACTTCCGCATGTTTTCAAATTGGGTGATAAGGATTCTCCTATCTAGATAGATTAGAGTAGGTGCTTGCACGATCCGATTAATTGGGTCGTGAATAGTGATTTACGTTTGGTCGAAAGTCCAAATATATACTTATAAAGCAAAGCTACTACTATCGTTCAAAGAATTTTTTTTATTTTTTTCAAAAAAATTAATCAAATATCTTCACTTTCTAAAATAAATACTACTTTTTTTTTTTTAAAAAAAAAATACTTTTAGCTTCTTAAAACTTGCCCTTTTGGCCATAAGATTTATTTATTTTTTTCGAAAATTATTTCATTTAGTGAAAATTGTAGTATTTGGCCATAAGAATTTCAAATATAATTTGAAATTGTATTTGAAAAAGTGAAAACAAGTCTTATTTTCAATTTTTTAACTTCAACTTATCTCACAAAATATCCAACTTCTCTCTAACAGCTTATAAGAACAATACCTTTATTCCTCCCAAAAAAGAACAAAAGGAACAAGTTAAAAAAGCAAGTCATAGTAACTATAATGAACAATCCCAATGACTTTTTTTTTTTTAAATAAAAAAACAAACACTGTAAAAGAATTAGTTAGGAGATAAAAAGAGAAGAAAAGAAAAAAAGGAAAAAGAAAAAGAATAACGATGGAGAAAATTGAGATGAGAAAGTCAAAAAAACCATAAAGATATGCACATCTCTAAGTAATCCAAAAGCTTTGGTGGTTGAGAACTCTTAGGGGTCGTTTGGTAGGGTGTATAATAATAGTGCAAAATATGGTGTATTAGTAATGCTTGCATTAGTAATGCTTGTGTTAGTTATGCTTATGTTAGTTATGCTTGCATTTTTCTTATGCAGTGTTTGGTTTGGTATATTAAAAATAACATTAATTGCATGATTTCTAAAAAATATTTTTTTTAAAAAAAATACCCTCCATAAATATGGTGGAAAGGATGTGGAAAAGATTTTGAGGGACAATTGTGACTTTAACCATACTAATGCATGCATTAGAGTCATTGCATTACTAATACCATAGATTTCAATGCATTAGTTATACACTCCTTAATACCAAATAGAGTGTATAACTAATGCAAGCATCAGTAATACATAGGATGAAAAAGTGTACCAAACAAGGTATTAGTAATACACAAAGCTAATGCATGTATTATTTTTTTCAATGCACTCTACCAAACGGCCCCTTAATGGTGTATTTAGAGCACACACGTAATAAAAATACAAACACTCTTGAGAACCCTATGCCAATATTGATTCCTTTCACTATGCACCCAAAAGAAAGAAAAAAATTACTGCGATCTGAGTCCATCTTTAATTGTTCAAGGTATTAAAAATAATTATCGAATTTGAAAGATCAAGAGATAATTTACCATTTTATATTTATTTTATCCTTGATTTATTTTCCAACATTAGATGACGAATAATTAATAGAGGTGTTATGATAAAATTATTTTTTTATTTTTTATTTCTTAAGGGGTGTGTAAATATGAACAAGTAAGATGCACGGAGGGAGTAACATTTATTTATCCTTAATTGCTTTTCTTAGCTTTCATTTAATCATTAATTTTAAAAAGTTGAAATTTAAAATTTTGAATTTTTAAAGTTGTAATTTTTGAAACTTAAAATAGTATTTGAAAATGCGCTTACTTAAAAAGAAATATAAAATTTTATGAATGAAAATGAGATTTACCAATTTTTTGGACATGGAATTTTCTTTAAGATTGATTTTCAAAATTTATGATGAAATGGTAAATGCAGTATACTTCCATAATTTGGATTTTTGGAACCTTTCGTTTAGTCAAAGCTCCTAAAAAAGGCCAACCTGTTGAATTGTATATTTTCCTTGTATATTCCAAAAGACCGCCAAATTAAAGAATATAATAATCTTTTTTGTGCCTTTTTCCATGCGTTACAGTTTCTAATGGGCCCAAAAAAGGTCTAATCTCCTTTTTCTTTGGTCAACTCTTGAATTAATTGTATGATGAAAATACACACTTATAATATATAATAAAAAGAGAAAGGAGAGAAAAAGAAATATGGTCTATAATCATTAAAAACCATCGGGACCAATCAGTAATTAATATTGCAAAGGTGAAGTGAAAATAACTCCTCAGAAGACATTTTCTTTTCTCAAGAAATTTTTCAAATTTACATTTTTGATTGTTTTTTTTAGCACAAATACATACATGTATTTTTAGATAAAAGGAACTCTTAATTTTATAATTATTAAACAAATCAGATTTTGTCAGTTTGTGTAGCTAACAAAAAATAAAATTACCAACTTTTGATTGATAATAATTAGTTCAAAATAAGTCAAACCTTAAAAGCTAAGCCATAACAATTACAAAAACTAATCCAAGTAAGAAATTTTCACCTCCTTTTTTAGTTCGACATATTCATTATGAATATCATTGAATATAAATTTACAAGAATACACATAATTCTTTTTTAGAAAAAATAGACAAATGAGAGTACACACAAAAAAATAATTAGAATTTAAATTGAAAATAACTAATTGAAATACTTTATTAAGAATTGAATTATTAATTAAAACACGATTAATTCAATTATCAAAATAAATATCCTATAAATTTAAGAAGCTAACTATATATTAAGCCTAACTATAAAAAATCAGATTCCACTAAAACTAGCCATGCTTCACTGCTCTTGACATCATCATATCAAGCTTCACATAAACACAGTAAAAAATATTTAATCTAGTACAACATGATTAATTTTTTAATTTTATTTTCTTTATTCTGACAATACTTTGTTGCAATATGTAAATGCACAATCATTTCACTAATTTTTTTTCATACTTTTTTTTTTAATTGACTCATCCTTTACAGGACCAAGTAATTTTTTCTTCAATCACCACCTTTTGAAAAAAAAAAACAGTTAGAACTTATGTTAATTTTAACTTCATTATTTATGGTCACTTATATTTTTATCTATTTCCTTTCTTTTCATATTTAAAAATTATTATTTCTCTCGAATAGGTACCCAATTTGTCTTTCTGTATTTGGATGAATTTGATAAAAGTTAGCAATATAATTAATATATTTACAATTAATTAATCTAAAGAGATAGGAAGAATGAGTACGAAAGAAAATAAAGAGAAGAAAACGAATGGACAGGATTTAAGAATCTGGATAATATAATTCGTCAAAGCTAAGGTTCCAGTATTTTCTTGGCGGCTTCACTAAAATTCCTAGAAAAAGAAATTAATGCCAAAAAAAGGAAAAAATATTTTTCTCCACCTTATTTTACTTGGCTCTTATTGATGTTGAACATGAAAACTTTATTACGTGTATAATTTATTAAATTAATTTTATTAATAATATTTTAGAATTTTAAATTTAATTATTGTTATTTATATAGTAATTTAATATTAATGGAAAAATATAAGTAATAAAATTATCAATTTATAAATTTGATAAGAAAATTGAAACACCAAGTTTTGATAGAGGAGCTAAATAAAATGAAAGGGAGTATATATTGAAAAAAAAAAAGGGAAAAAAGATATTTATAAAAGGAAAGAAATTGTCAACACAGAAATCTTATATTTACGGAGTGAAAAGCACCGTATCCCTTTCTTTCTCTTCTAGCTTTTTCTTTGCTTTCTTCTTCTTCAACGCGGATTCACTACTATAGAATATACCTATATTATTTTCCCCTTTTGTACAAATAATAAATACCCATTTTGTTCTTGGTCTTACATTTAAACCTTTCTTGATTAAATCTTTTTCCATGAAACTTCGATAAAGATAGAATCTTGAAGTTGTTTTTATAGAAATATCACTGAAATATTGCACAAATAAGATCAAGAAAACAATTTTATAAGAATTGGTGAAACTGGGTGTTGAAAATTGATGGCATCTGCTGCAATTTTCTCATCGTTAAGGAGACAAAGGTCTCCGTCACTGGAAGCATTCTTGGCGCCGGTGGATCTGACAGATGTTGGGTTGTTGAAAACTTTAACGGCGTTATCTTCTGAGCTGATTTCTGCATATTCAGGTAAAAAGGGGGGACCCTTTTTTCAGAGGAAGAATTGTAAGTCTTTGTTAAGGAAAATTCATGTGTTTTCTGTTCTCTTGGAATGTCTTCTTGAGAATAGTAACAGTAAGAGAAGTAGTAGGGGTTCTTCTTCAGATTTGCCCTTTACAGCTTTTTTGTGTTTCAAGGAGTTGTATTTATTGCTTTACCGGTCGAAAATCTTGCTTGATTATTGTTCCTACTCTAGTAAGTTGTGGTTGTTGCTTCAAAATCATTCGATTTCTGGTCATTTTCATGATTTGAATCAAGAAATCTCGACCCTTTTGGATGTTTTTCCCTTGAAGGGATTGAGGTTACCTGAAGATGTTAGGGAACAGGTTGAGTTGTTGAAGAAACAAGCAAGAAAATCTAAATTGTTTGTTGATAAACATGATGAGATGTTGAGGTTGAAGCTGTTCTCTTTCTTGAATGAGTTTGAGAATGGAGGTCTTCCTGACTCTGCTCAGTTGTACTCTTTTTTTGTGGAAAAATTGGGGATTTGTAATCCCAGGAGTTGCAGGGTTGAGATTGAGTTTTTGGAGGAGCAGATTGTGAACTATGAAGGAGATATTGAGCCCACAGCCTCAGTGCTCAATGGTTTTGTGGCGTTGATGCGATACTGCAGGTTTTTGCTATTTGGCTTTGAAGAGGATGATATGGGATTGAGATTTGGTAAGCATAAGAGGCCGAAGAAAGGGCTGATTAGTCGAGAGATTGCAGAGACATTCATTTCTGTTCCAAAGGATTTCTCTTGTCCGATATCGTTGGATTTGATGAGGGATCCGGTGATTGTGGCAACAGGGCAGACGTATGATCGAGCTTCCATATCGAGGTGGATGGAGGAGGGTCATTGTACTTGCCCAAAGACGGGGCAGTTGCTTGATCATACCCGGCTTGTGCCAAACAGGGCGCTTAGGAATTTGATTGTGCAGTGGTGTGCTGCTCATAAAATTCCCTATGACCCTCTGGAGGGTGGGGATCCATGTGTCGAAATTTTTGCAGCTGCTTCACCTAGCAAGGCTGCATTAGCAGCTAATAAAGCCACGGCAGCTCTTCTCATTAAGCAGCTAGAGAATGGGACACAGATTGCAAAACTTATTGCTGCTCGGGAGATTAGACTTTTAGCTAAAACTGGCAAGGAAAACCGTGCTTACATAGCTGAGGCTGGGGCAATCCCACATTTGAAGAATTTACTTTCATCTCCAGATGCTGTGGCACAAGAAAATTCCGTCACTGCAATGCTTAACTTATCGATTTTTGATAAGAATAAAGGCCGAATTATGGATGAAGTAGGGTGTCTGGCGTTGATAGTTGGAGTTTTGATATTTGGGCACACCACAGAGGCACGGGAAAATGCTGCAGCAACATTGTTCAGCCTGTCTGCTGTTCATGACTACAAGAAGCAAATAGCAAAAGAACATGGGGCAGTTGAGGCCTTAGCTGGTCTGTTGCGAGAAGGTTCTTCCAGAGGGAAGAAGGATGCAGTAACTGCTCTGTTTAATTTATCTACCCACACAGAAAATTGTGCGAGGATGATAGAGTCAGGAGCTGTTGCTGCTCTAGTTGGAGCTTTGGGAAGTGAAGGTGTTGCCGAAGAAGCTGCTGGTGCTTTGGCGCTGATTGTTAGGCAGCCAATTGGTGCTACAGCTGTTGGCAATGAGGAAATGGCAGTAGCAGGGCTCATTGGGATGATGAGATGTGGGACACCTAGAGGGAAAGAGAATGCAGTTGCTGCGTTGCTTGAATTATGCCGTGGTGGGGGAGCAGCTGCTACTGAGAGAGTCTTGAAGGCTCCGGCATTAGCAAGTTTACTTCAGACGTTGCTCTTTACAGGAACAAAGCGCGCAAGGAGGAAAGCAGCATCGCTTGCTAGAGTATTCCAACGATGTGAGCATGCATCAATGCATTATGGCGGGTTAGGTGTAGGATATGCATATGCAGGAAACTCAGCTGCAGCTAGGGATTCAACTTTTGCCGGTGATGTCTCAGTGTCCATGTCCATTTCAGTACCAGTATTATAGGGGGTATTTACCACTGTTCTTATCACCATTCATCTTTTGTTCTTAGTTTTGCCTGTAATATCCACAAATTCTTTCATTGAAATATAAATGCGACAAAGAAAAAGAAAAATCATAGGAATACCATAAATTCATGTGTTCTTAGCATCTTGCAGAATAAAGTGTTTCAAGTCTCTTCGTGTTTTGCGTATCAGAGATGCTAAGAGTAAGGCTGGTTAAATCGAACTTATGGGAGTACAAGTCTAGAAATTGCAGTCTTGGCATATTGTCTCAACTCTTAGGTACATTTGTAGAAACAAGGTGCAAAATCACTCTAGTGATGTCCTAAATTTCATTCTGAAAAAAACAGATTTTCGATTTACTATTTTATTTTTTCTAAAGATTTTGAGATTATGAACCAACTCAACTTTGTTTGCAAATATCTGTTAAGTTAAATGTTCTGCTGAACATGATAAAGATGGTTCTCCAACTTGATAAACTGAAACAAACCTTTGTAACTGAGTAAGATATTGAGTTTGTTATATTGTAACTTTCAAATGTTGAGATTTTTACCAATTACTAAACTAATAAGAATAGTAGTCAGTAGATGGAAACCTTCCTTTCTAGTCAAATCTGTTTTTCTTTGTTCAATGGTTTGGTGTGTAAGCAGATGATATAAGACTTTGCTAATGCAAACATTTAGTGGTGTTCAAGTTCGATTCAACTCTCTAATAGGATATCAATGTTGACTTTGAATAAATCCACTTTTTAAAGGGAAAAAAATGAGTGAACAAGGAAAAAACCACAAGAGAGAGGCACCCAAGTGTGACATAGCTGTCAATGAGATGGGTGAAAACCCGATGGATTCAGGATTTGAAGTACATGAGTTCGTACGACGTCTTCAAGTTAACGTATAAAGTACATGAGTTCGTACGACGTCTTCAAGTTAACGTATAATAATGAGCAGCTCAATATTTTAAATCTGAATTTGAAATACACGAGTTCGTACGTCTTCAAGTTAATATATAATAATGAGCATATCAATATTTTAAATATTTAGTGAATTTCTTAATACATATACAGGGTCCCCATAGCTTGTGCTCTAAATCCACCACAAATGCAAAATCATCTGGTGCCTATGCTACTGGGTGATAACAAGTGGCGTAGCCATATGTAGTGAAGGGTGCCAGTCGAACACCCTTCGTCGAGAAATTATGCTATTCATATATAAAATTATACGAAGTATATAGGTGAAAAATCAAATATTTATACGTATATACTAAATCTTGAACACCATGAACGAAATTTCTGACTTCGCCACTACTAATAAGTAATAACAACTACCTCGTGAAATAGTAATATATACACAAGTTGGTCCATACATCATCGTATTCAAAGAAAAAACAAAGAGAGACATAGATAAGTGGTACGGAAAACCAAATGCGTGGTTGCTAGTAACCTGCAAATGGTTGAAAAACAATGCAAAATTTCCATTGTAGAAATGATGGCTTGGCGCACCAAAATGTTCCATGAGAAATAATTGAGACCAGCCGTTGTTGATTCTTCTTTTGAGTTGTTTTCCAATACCTATTTCTTTATTTTTATCTTCATTTTTTTAATCACAAGGCATCAAACTTTGGCTAGATGATGAATTCCATTATCCCACTGTAATAATCTCTTAATTCATTTTGATACGTTGACCTATCATTAGCTGCTTGTATTTGAACCAAAAAAGCAGCCTCTCCTTTTAAAGAAACAACAGCAAAAATTCTTAGGTGATGGTATAGAAATGATGTCTTAGACTTCTAGTGGGGTATGATCAATTTTCATTATAGGTTGTGCACTTTTTTGCTTTGTGGGGTTTAAGAGGATCTTCTAAGTTGCCAACTAATCGATTAATGTTTGATCTTTGATCCACGTAAAAAAGAAAAAACCATAAAAATGTCTGTGGGGAAGAGGAGGAAAAAGGAAATTAAAGTTGTGCTTTTCCTCTTATTTTCTGAACCCTGGCTCTAATAAAGAACACTCTTCTAAAAAAAAAAAGTTCTCTTCTTTAAAAAAATTATATTTGAAGAATTGCTTTACAAAAGTTCCTTGTTGAAAAAGCCCTTGGGGCATTGGTCTAGTAGTAAGAGCGGAACACGTGATGTGTGGATTAGACACATGTCATGAGTTCAAACTCTTTGAAGAAGGATAGAGAGGTGGGTCCATTCCACCGAATTTCGAACCGTTCTCCAAGTGATCTTCAACAGTTTCTCTATTATAAAAAAGATCCTTGTTGAAAATCAATGACACCATAAATGAAAGGGGAGAAAAAGAGAAGTTATAGAAGAAGGAATATTCAACTTTTTAACAGTCATTCCTAGTTCAAATTTTCAGGCCATACTTTTCCATATGTGATAATGGTTGGCTCGAATAACACTTAGGAATAACAATCCCATACTCTATTATCACAATTTGACTATTCTTTTGAAAATCGACACTCAGTAATAGCTACAGTCAAAAATTACAGCTACATGGATAAGGAAATATCAGCTTACAAACAAATGTGTTCCTTTTCCTAGGACTTTCCTAATGTATGTTCTTGTTTTAAGTTAAAATTTCCATCCATCATTTTCCTTTTCTACATTCCAATTTCTTTTCATTTTTTAATGCTCTGAAGTTGAGGTCTTTGGTTGGTCAAGGGATCAGAAAGTCATTCATGAGAAAATCTCTCACTTCAAGTGAGGTCTGTGTATTGAAGAAAGTTAAAAACAAAAGTGATCTTTACTCTTTTAAGCACAAAGAATTCTACAATAGAGATGACACAATGGATATGAAACCTAACCTAGCTATGGCTACTTAAATCCTAAAGTGCGGGGCTTTATAAAATAGTGAAAAGGAGCGTAGTTATATACAATCCTGAGGATGGGATAAAAATCATATTTTGGACAATGAACCAATCCAACCCAACACTGACTCGATGCCAACCTTACTGCAGTATCCCTGATGACTCCCAAAACTCAAGTAGCCTTCTGTGTTCTTTGTCGTTCAATTTATCAGTAAGGCCAGAAACTAATGGAGTGACAACTATGATAAAAGAGACGTTTCTTCCTAACTCAATTGTTGGAGTTCTTTACCAGAGTTAGGCAAAGCCCCAGTCATCGTCAATCTCTTAGTAAGGAGAAGAAAAGTCCTAGGTTAAACATGGACAACAATGACAAAGGGATAACATTCAACTTAGTTCAAAATTTCAATTGTACTTATCTTCCCATGCAAAATGAAATTGTCCACAGAGCATACTAGTCAAATGCAATACTGAGATTTGCAAATTGTAGGAAAATTACATTTCCAGTCCATACTGTCACATAATTCCAAAGCTTTCCAAGCACAGAAAAAAGGAAAATACATCAGCTTCAAAGTTGTCTTACCCTATATAGACAAGTAGTAAAGCAGATGTTAATAGATTCATTTCAAGGATCATCAAGTCATTGATATAAAATAAAGATTTTTCAGATGAACTATTCACCTATGTAAGAATTCTTCTGTTTATGTTCTTGAACAAAGAACAATTTAGTTTTCTCATCTAAAAGAATCATGGTTTTAGCCTCTGTCGAACATATCTTGAAGCTTTTGATCATTGTGCTCCTTGGAACAAGTATGATAAAACAAGTGTTTCTACCTACCTCATTTTTTCGACTACTTCATCAAAGTTACACAAAGCGCCAATCATCATAGTAAGGAGAAGAAAAGTCCTATGTTTGAATTGTACAAATGGGATAGAAAGACATAGCTTATAACATTCAACTCAGGTCAAAATTCCAAATGTAATTGTCTTCCCATTCTAGATGAAATTGTCCACATAAGGGCCACAATTTTTACTGAACAGACTAGTCAAACACCTATAGTGGCATTGAAACTGTAGGAAAATAACATTTCTATTCCTAAATGACACATAATTCTCCACTTGTAATGCAGATTATTTGGTATGAGAACAAGATCAAGGTTAGCCATGTAAAATCAGGGCACGTAAAGGAAAATACAGTATCGGCTTTAGAGGTAATTTCTTTGTTGCTTCTTGGACTATCCTAGTTTCTACTCTATGCTTATCAAAGCCTTCTTTACAGTTTACCCAATCAATTATGTAAATTATAGATCTGACAGATGAACTGTTCATCTATGTAAGAATTCCTTTCTCTGAAATTAGTTCTCGGTCAAAGAACATTTTAGTTTTTTGTCTAAAGGGATTATGGCTTTAGCTTCTCTCCAAAATGTCTTGAAGCTTTTGATCATTGTGCTCCTTAAGAACCTTGTTTTAGCTCAATTTCTTGATTATCACACGACAAAAATCCCCACAACGTGGATAAACAATAATATCTCACTGGTCAATGTTACAAAGCCCTTGACATACCCTTATTACTCATTCAATCAATCTTCTGGACCTTTTATGCGAATTCTGATGCTGAACAAGATGGAGAAGGACATGGGATATGCTTGTGGTTTTGCTTCAAATGGAGAAGATGATTCCTTTGTATTCTCAATAGGAACTGTACGTTTTCGTCGGGACTTTGTAGGAGCTCAACGCTGGTCTGACCTTGAGCTAGTCTGGTTTGCAAACAGAAACCATCCAGTTCGTGAAAATGGAACACTGCAATTGCTGCAAAATGGAGATTTAGTATTAAAAGACGTGGATGGAACTCTTGTGTGGTCTACAGGCACAGGGAATAAGTTCGTTTCGGGCATTAAGATGATGGAGAGTGGAAACCTTGTGCTTCATGACATGTATAATGAGACTGTCTGGCAGTCTTTTGATCATCCAACAGATGCACTGCTTCCAGGCCAGAAATTAAGGGCTGGTCAAAGACTTGTGGCTAGATCTTCTTCATCCAATTGGACTGAAGGTAACTACTATCTCTCTGTAACCAATCAAGGCTTGTTTGCATTTTACATATCAGACAAGCCACGGATGTATTTTAAGTTTTTGGTTAGTGGAGAAAGGGATAGCTTTGGTGAAAGTTATGTCAAAGCAGTGAATGGTACTCTTGCCTTGTACATATCCTCAACTGAACCGAATGAGCCCAATGCTGTGTTCTCAAGACCTTCTAGGATGAAATTTTTGAGATATGATTATGATGGACATCTTCGAGCCTACACCAAGGGAAGTGATCAGCGAAACGATCTTTTGGCAGATTTTATTGTTTTTTGTGATTACCCCACAGCCTGTGGCAGTTTGGAGCTTTGCTCAAATGGATTTTGTTCTTGTCCCAGTGCATTGAGAAAAAGTAATGATCGACAAAACAATGGATGTGTGGAAGTTAGTCCGGTGGAATGCGATGGACCACGTTCCCACAAAATGGAGCGTGTTACGGATGTCTATTACTTTAACTATGTCGACATTGATGCAGCAGCTCTGAGAGGAACAGATGAGGAAAGCTGCCAAGAGTTGTGCTTGAAGAACTGCTCTTGTAAAGTAGTTCTCTTCCGGTATTTCACAAACTTTTCAAGTGGTGACTGCTATTTACCCTCCCCTGTTCTGTCACTTATAAACGATGGAAAGGAAAGAAGTGGCTATGAGTCATCTGCATTCATCAAATTACCAAATGATGCAGAAAAAAGCAAGTCTACAGCTGCAAGAAGAACTGGCATTATAGCTGGATCAACTGGTGGAACAGTTCTTCTGATAGTATTAACTGCTGGCATCTTGATTGCTTTCAACAGAAAAAAAACATTACAAGAAAATGATGATGATTACTCAGAGGAAATAACTGGCCTTCTAAGATTTTCTTATGACCAGCTGAAGACGGCAACTGAGAATTTCCAGAAAAAGCTTGGTCACGGAGGTTTTGGCTCGGTTTATGAAGGAGTTCTTCAAGATGGTCAAAAAGTAGCAGTTAAGGTTCTTGATGGTTTTGGCCAAGGAAAGAAAGAATTCTTGGCTGAGATCCAGACTATAGGAAGCATCCATCATGTTAATCTTGTTAGGTTAATTGGAGTTTGTGCGGAGAAAGAGCACAAGCTATTAGTTTATGATTTCATGAGTAATGGATCATTGGATAAATGGATTTTTGGCACAACCTCTACTCAATTTACCCTTGATTGGCAAATAAGAAGAAGAATCATCCATGATATAGCAAAAGGATTGGCATATCTTCACGAAGAATGTATGCCAAGAATAGTCCACTTAGATGTTAAGCCGCAGAACATTCTGTTGGATGACAATCTTTGTGCAAAAGTATCTGATTTTGGCCTGGCCAAGTTGATGGATAAAGATCAGAGCCGGATAGTGACCAGAATTAGGGGAACCCCTGGATATTTGGCTCCTGAATGGTTTAGCGCGTTCATTACTGAAAAAGCAGATGTCTACAGCTTTGGAGTTGTTGCAATGGAGATCCTCTGTGGACGCAAGAACGTGGACTATTCACACTCATTGGAACATCCACATTTGCTTAGTTTGTTTATGACAAAAGCCAAAAACAATCAACTGATCGATATGATTGGAAATTACAGCGATGATCCGCAATGCAATACATCAGAAGTCATCCGTATGATGAAGCTTGCTGTCTGGTGCTTACAGAGCGATTTTACTCTGAGGCCATCCATGTCCATGGTGGTTAAAGTAATAGAGGGGACAATAGACATTGAATCTCACTTAGACTATAATGTTCCAAATTCACAAACAATTGCAGCAATCAAAAGAGTGGCAGAACTAGACACCACAACTACCTTGTTCCCTTCAATTCTTTCAGGACCTAGGTAAGGATTTTTAAGTGCGATAAAGAAGGAAGAGAGTTAAAAATTCCTCTCCTCTTTACCTATTTATTGTCTGATCCCTGTGACCATCATTATTATGTAGCTATATTGGTTTCATTTGTTTATTTTTCTGTGACTTAATAAGATCTACAATTGAGAATCATGGTGTAGCTTCCAGTGTAAATTCAAAAGAACATGATTGCCTAAGTTCATCTATTATTCTATTGATTTCTTGAAACATCAAATGGAAGCTGCTTCAGATTGTCATAACTCACAGAAGTTTTAGAGATAGACTACTGTGTAGATATTGATACTCTAATTAATTACAATTATGAAGCATAAGAAGTTCTCATAACTTCCTATATCTAATACAGTTTCTAGGTAAAATAATGTTAAACAAAGAAGACATCCAATAACTGCTGGAACAGGATAAGAACACACTGTACGGATAACATAAACTTCGCATCAGCTGTAGTTCATCAGCAGTTTTCTTTCAACTCCCTGCAGGCAAAGTGCAATTTCGATTTGATATCAAGAAACATGTAGTAGAATTCATATTTTTGTATTTGATGGAAAATAGAAGAAAAGAGAATATACTATGTCCATAGTTGAAGATAACCCTCCATCTCCTCCTCTAAACCAGCAGCAGCCCTTGCTATCAAAGCTTCTTCTTCCATAGCAATCTTGCTCTCCACCATCTCCTCAATATCTGCCATAGACTTTGAACGATTCAGTGCTTGCTATGCCTCTGCTAGTTTATTTTGAGTCTCTGAATCATCTTCAAACAGGTTTTTCCAGATACTCTATTCTTGTCATTTCTGGCTTCTGTTTTCTGTTTTTGACTAGAAATTACTGATCAACCGCAGCGTTTGGTGTCTGTTCAATCCCATCCTGGAAGAGCCAGCCACACAATCTTGCGGCTCCACCAACCGTGGCTTCTTTTTGGTGTCATTGCTGCTAAGAATCAATGAGGAGAGATTCCATAATCAACATTTCAAGAAACTTGAAATTGTGCAGAACGCGTTGGGCTTTCTACAAAGTGAAGTTGAACAACGTAATGAATGGATACTTCGCTCCATGGTAAAACTCAGAAAACTAGGTTGGAGGAATGCAAAAACTGATGGACAATTTACAGAATTACAACAACAACATACCCAGTATATTCCCACATAGTGGGGTCTGGAAGGGTAGAATGTACGCAGTCCATACCACTACCTCAGAGGTGAGGTAGCGAGGCTGTTTCCGATACACCCCCGGCTCGAGGGACAATTTACAGAATTGATTAAAGAAAAATCTAATTAAAAAAAAATACATGATCTTCAAATAGCTCCGGCTACAAACTCTTCGTAAAAGAGATAAAAAAAAATCCAATGAGTTAATAGCTCAAAAAATAATACTGTCCAAAATATTTAGAGCTACAGAACACACATTAACAGATGACCAGACAAAGTTGTTGGCATGCGAACAGAATCTCAAACATAAAAGAGTAGTGATACTCTCAAGTGATATGAAGCATTTGTGAAAACCGTGAATGTTTAATCCAAAAAGTACAGTATCATACCATGTTAAAGGTCACTATGTCCAACAAATGTTATAGCTTTCTCTATTTTGTGTAAGCTTCTTGATTGAGGAATACATATTTTTAATGTTTTAGATCAATAAACAACAAAAAGTGTTTTTTTACAGATGTTTCACTTCATAGCACAATTGACACATGCATTAGTCTCTAATCTAGCATATATACTACATTGCAGAAATTTTAGTTGAAAACAGATAGAACCTTACATTACAACCCTCTTCCACCCGTGAATAGAGTAAATGAGATTGAATGTGGTATATTTAAGGAGTTCTAACATCAGATCATATTGAATGTAGTAGTATTATTTTGTCAGTAGTGTACCTGAATTCGAATTATAATCCTTTCAGAGGATGACGACCTTGAAATCAGAATTCTGATAATCTTCAACTTGTGTGTAAAAGATTTCCCTGGCTGAGTTGACGACAGATTCGTTGCATTTCCTTACCTCAATGGACATTAGAGAGCTAATGTCACCGAAACAAGACGGGATTGCCTTAAGATGTTTGCATCCATGCAATACCAAATGCTCAAGGCTCGGAAAAACATCATCTTCGACAGTCCATTCGTGAAACCAAACACAATCTACTAGTTTCAAGATCTTGAGTTGAAGGAACTCGTCATTGCTCACTTCCCATTGCCGTTCTTGAAAGTAAACTTGCACCAGTTTGAGCACCTGAAGATTCTGAAGCAGACCAATGTTTGATAAGTTACAATGGACCAGGTAAAAGTTGGACACCGTCAAGTTTTTGATATAAGGAGAGGAGATGCACAGAGAGAGGTGAAGCTCTGGATAATAAAGATTCCATTCCAAGTGTGGCCGGATAATCTTCAGCGTCTCAAGGCTTGATGGGAACTCCAGTATAGGGTACTGATAGCTCCGAGTACCCACAAACATGCATTTCAGTTTCTGAAGATTAGGTGTTTTCCTCAACATCAATTCCGCATCCTCAACACAAGAAAAATATGGAGAGGAAAGAGTTTCCAAATCATAAAGTTTTGAGGAGGTCTCAGGTAATTCTTCTGCATTATTTATAGTGAAATAAGTTCTAATGGAAGCAGAAACGTCAAGATGTCTCAATTTAACCAGCTTCCAAAGCGTATTTGGTAAAAACAATGTTCTTTGCCTACTTTTTAGTATCAGATTTTCAAGGTTCCAAAGATTGGATATGGATGATGGGATTGACTTTTGATCAATTCGTGCAGCAAAGTACCTCAAGTGAACTAGATTTATCGGCAAAGAATCAATTTTGGCCAACTCCAAATCCAAAACTTTTAGAAACTTATAGCTGTGAAAAATGTGGGAGGCCTGAGCAATTGAAGAATAGCTATGAAAAATTACAGAGCCAACAAGTGAGCAAGACGAGCTCCACTTTTCAAGAGTATTCACTCCAGCATAAATGGACATGCGACGTTGAGCTAGTTGCTTGTGTGAGTAAACATGGGAAGAAGGATTGGCATTTTGCCCCCTGTTAAACGAAGACATTGGGAAACTCATAGGATTAATTTTCAAATAGAACTTGAATATTTCGATTACCTGAACCAAAAAAAAAAAAAAAGTACTACCACTTTACCATTCAATCCACAGTAGAAGATTCTCTTCCTTTGCTCTCTCCTTGCAGAAATCATGCAACAAGTCATGAATGCGACATGCTTTAATCTTACCACCAAAACTCCTCTTAGCATCCATCACTAGATTTCTTCCAATAAGATTTTCCAAATAACATTCTGCTATATCCTCAAGACTCCTACCTTCATAGGCTTTTATAAATCCTTCCGAGATCCATAACTTTATTAACTTCGAAACACTGATCATGCTATCCTCTAAAAATGCTCCAAAATAAAGAAAGCAACACCTTAGATGATATGGTAAGCTCTGGTAACTTTGATCTATGATGGCCCTTGAGTCACTGTGAATGTGGGAACCTAAATTCTCAGCCACACGTTCCCAGCATTCCTCTTTCTTCTCCATCTCTGAGAGAATACCTGCAACCAAAGCAATTGAAAAAGGCAGCTTGCCACACTTTTTTGCTATTCTTTGCCCGACATTTGTAAGGTGAGGGGGGAAGCTTTCTTCACCAAATACTTTCTTCTTGAGTAACATCCAACTTTCACCATAGTTAAACATACGAAGCTGAAGGGGATCACTCTGGCATCTACTGTAATTGGCAACTTCATGATGTCTTGTGGTTATAATGATTCTACTTCCATTATTGGCATCCTGGAAACAACCTCTTAAATCATCCCACACACTATTTTCCCACACGTCATCAAGAAGGATAAGATATCTTTTGGGCAATAAAGTTTTTCGGAGCTCATCAGCTAAATCATCTTCGCGCTTTTTTCTACGTAGAGAATCCTCACCAGCAGCTTCAAGTAGGATGGACTCGTTTCTACGTTGAGAATCCTCATCAATAGCATCATGTAGAATAGCCAAAACCAAGTCTAGACGCGAATATAGTTGAGACACAGAGCACTGTGCACGAATGTCAAAGTGCGCGACAACTGACTTGTCAGAATAGAGTCTGTAGGCCAAAGTCGTCTTACCTTGTCCAGGCATACCGACTATTGAGATAACATCTCGCGCTTTTGTTCCTCCTGTAAGCCGAGCTCTCAATTTGGCAATCTCATCCTCAAAACCCACAATTTCTTCATTCATATTTGGGGTCCGGTCCAATTGTGATGACATATTACCAATGTTAGTATCCATTGTGTCCTGAATCTTTGGTAACTCTGCTATGATGAGAGTAATCTCCTTCTCGATATCTGTAAGCCAACACTGGAGACACCAGTAAGGAACTTCGTAGCTTATACAAGCTGCATCAACTATGTATTCTACCTCATAAGCTTTGCCAATCAATTGTGTAGCACAATGTTGTCTTTCAAACATACTGTGTCGCTTTTCTGCAACAGCCTTTAGAAAAGGCTGCAAGCTCAGAAGTTGATGCTGAATTATTTGAAGTTGGTTCTGGATAGGAACAAGTGAATCTGCATAACGGGCTTGGAACTCCGCCAGTTTGTTTAAAAGGATATCGACATAGCCTAGTCCATGAATCATTGGCAAGTTAGATTGAAATGGCTTGCGAATGATGAAGTAGATGATTGCCTTGATGTGATGAATGTTGCCAGGCAAATCAAGAAGCGCTTGATTCACTTCTCCCAAAGCCATACCCTCCTTCTCGCTATCATAAAACGAGTAAACGAGAAGTCCAGCATCAACTATAAAATTGTTGATATCTGAAAGATGAAATTCAAGATCTTGTATCGGAATATGGATGATATTGGCTCTCAAGAGCTTGAGCATCTCCTGGAGAATTTCCATTTGGTCCTTCAAAGCGGCTATTCGACTTGGACTACTATTAGTTGATAGCCCCATCAAATTATGTAGGATACTATCTATAAAGCCGGCTTCACAGTCAGCTACATGCCCATTTTGGATGTCGGGGTGCCATCCTGATTGTATTGTCGACTTCAAAGCTTTCAGGACTGCAACATAGATCTCACGGATCCTTGGCAGAATGGGCTTAATCTTCATTTGCAAGAAAACCAGTACATTGATTTCACATAGAGCCAAACCTTGATCTTCGTAGCCACGGCCTATAAAATACAACCAGACAAGCATTGCTACGTGGCCAGCCACCTCTAAAGCGTGAATGAAGAAAGTATGTTGGTTCTGAGGCTCATTGCATCGTTCTGACACAAATCGGATAAAACTTCTCAGCATATTCAACTCCTTTAACACCTCTTGTAGTGAAGGGACATCATCAATCTTCACTAGATCATGAAGATGCACTGCAACAATATCCATGAAATCCTCTACAAATTTTGGATCAGCAATTCCATCCCTGCTGGCTGAAAGTTGTAAAGATGTCTTGTAAAAGGAGTAGTTAGCTCTGATTTCCAGCTTAGTCATCCGAATATCATCTTCCATCTGCTGGACAACTTGAGAAGTATTTGGAGAGGTCAAGTCAAGAGAGGAGAGGGCAACTTGGGAGTTTCTAAGCAGAGATTGGGCTTTTTGTGTGGCATATTCTGGCATGTTATCACATTCAACTCTTTGGCTCTGCAAGATGAGAAAAGTATCTAGGAATTTCAGCTCCCTCTCAAGGAACTCGATTCTCTCCTTTGAAACCTTATGTGAAGACATCTCTGTCACTCTTTTTCTGAAGTGATGATAAGGACTATTGTGAAATCAATGAAGAAGATGGATAGTTGAGCTTCAAATCATACATTTGACAGTCTTTTTAAAAGTTTTTTTAGCCTCTTTAGTCCTCTTGTTCAGAATTCTATAATCTGGTCTTCTTAAAATATAATTTACTAAGCAATTATTGAGTTACAAAAATATTAGCAACTAGGCATAAATTAATCCAATTGTAGGCTAAGCAATTGCTGGCATGCTCCTCTGTCAACTGTTCCTATAGAACAATTACAAATTTGTTGCTTATGGTGATTGATTGATGAGGTCAGTGTCACTTATTGACAATAAACAAACCAATAAGTTTTAGAACTCAAAAATGCTAGACTCCCAGACAAGAATTACTATTAACCAATTTTGAAATAGTCAAACATCTATAATGGCAAAACATATTACCAGTAAACAAGATTTACTCTTAAGCACAAGAATTCTATACAAACTACCTAACCTAGACTATGGTTGTTTAAATCCAAAATTGTGGCTAAATAGAACAGCAAACTCATACACCAGCAAGGGAAACTCTGATAAAACAAATGTTTCCTAACTCATTTGTTGGAGTGTTTACCAGAGTTGGCTAAAGCCCCGGTCGTCAACGTAAAACCTTGCATCAGCACAGCTGTAGTTCATCTGAATTTTTCTTCTCCTCCCTGCAGGCAAAGTGCAATTTCGATTTGATAACGGGATCACATTTTAAAAATGTCATAAAATTGATGTTCTTTTTATTTGATGGAAACATAGAAAGAAAGAGAATATACTAGGTCCATAGTTGAAGTCTTGAAGATAAGCCTCAATCTCCTTTCAAAAATCTTGCTCTTATCACCATCTCCGTCATAACATTCAAATGATTCAGCCGCTGCTCCTTCATTTTTAGACTGAATCATCTTCAACATTTTTTTTCCCACAACACCCAATTTGTATGAAAGATAAGTATTTCCTGAACATATAGGGTTAGTGGGCCTAAAAAATACAACAAATTCGGATTCGCAATGGGGTGACCCCTGATTATTAGTTTTGAGTGACTATCTAAGAAATCAACTCTCTGACCGTGCTATCATCGTGCCGGCAGCTTCAGCAGTTCCACTGTGATTGTACTGCCTGAGACTTGTGCCTCAATTCAGATCCATATTATTCAAGACACAAAGTCAAAATTAATTTTTTTTAGATGATTGAAAACCTTGAAACCAGATTGACAACAGAGTCATTGCATTTCTTTACCTCAATAGACATTAGAGAGCCAATGTCACCGAAACACGACGGGGCAAACCAATATTCAAGGCTCGGAAATCGCGACAGTCCATTCGTGAAACCAAACACAATCTACTAGTTTCAAGACCTTGAGAAAATCTCAATGAATTGAATAAAGTTTAGGTCATTTCTCTTTTAAGCCCAAAGAATTCTACAATATATCATGCCTTGATGATCTTCATACAACAGCAGACTCATGCACCAGAAAGTTGAATTGTGTTCCTTCAATTTTATCAGTAAGTTCAGAGCCCACTGGAGTGACAAGTATGATAAGACAAGTGTTTGTACCTACATCATTTTTTGGACTACTTTATCAGAGTTACACAAAGCGCCAATCCCAGCTAGGCGAAGAAAAGTCCTATGTTTGTTTTGTACACATGGGAAAAAAGGACATAGATTATAGCATTCAACTTAGATCAAAATTCCAAATGTAAATGATGTAATTGTCTTCCCATGCTAGATGAAATTGTCCACATAAGGCCCACAATTTTCACTGAATAGACTAGTCAAAAGCCCATATTAGCGTTGCAACTGTCGTAGAATAACATTTCAACTCCTACAGAACAGTAAGCATCAAAGGAAGTAGCTTCAGATGTCATGACTAAGTGAAAGTTTTAAAGATAAGCTACACAATAGATACCGATACTCTAATTAGTTACAATTATGAATCATTAAAAGTTCCCAAACCTTCCTACATCCCGTATAGTTTCTAGGTGATATTATGTAAATAGAAAAGACATTAAATAGTTCCTGGAACAATATATGAACAATCTATATGGAGAACGGAACTTTCACATCAGCTGTAGTTCATCAGCATTTTTCTTCTCCACCCTGCAGACAAAGTAACAATTTTGATTTGAAAAGAAGATCACAATTCTTGATTTGAAAAGAAGATCACAATTCAAACATGTAGTTGAATTCATATTTTTGTATTTGATGGAAATATGAAAGCAAAGAGAATATACTAGGTCCATAGTTGAAGATAAGCCTCTGCCTCGTCATCTAAACTAGCAGCAGCCTTCGCAATCAAAGCCTCTCCTTCCGTAGCAATCTTGCTTTCCACCATCTCCTCGATCTCTACCATAGCCCTCAAACGATTCAGTTCCTGCTCAGGCTCTGCTCCTTCATTTTTAGACTCTGACTCATCTTCAAACAGTTTTTCCCAAAATTCACGATTCTTAGCATTTTGAGCAATTGATTCTTCTTTCTGTTTTTCGTTGGAACTCACGGAGCCACCAGCAGAGTTTGATGTCTGTCCAATCCCATCCTGCACGGAGCCAGCCACACAATCTGGCCTCTCTGTGGTGTCATTGCTGCTCGAATCTCGTCTGACTTCGGATTTCTCGAGAAGTAGCTTCAAAATATTCCTAATATCTGTCTCCTTTCTGCATCCTTGCAAAGTAGGAAAGAAAGCTCTCATGTTTTCTTGACCATCTTTCAACTTCTGAAGTTCTACCTTCAGACTAATGTGATCATTCCTCAACTTCTCCAGCTCCTCTTCCAGATTATCAGTCACCGGATCAACACGAGGGCTATGTGAACCTTGTTGTGGCTTGTTCTCCTTGGATTGTTGAATCCTGCTTTTGATATTTTTCAGCCAGTGCTTTTTCCCAGCCCGAAACCATGGATTTGCATACTCACATTTGTAAGAACAGACCTTCCTAAAACGCTGAAAGTTCATTGTTTCTTATGAAATCAAAGTTCCAAATCAAACGAAACAAAGCAAATATCTTCCAACAAATTGAAATCATATTCACAATAACACCAGATGCATACTAATCAGAACGTTAAATTGAAGACGAAAGGATATCAAGTTTTAGTGTTTACACATTGAGGCCACATAGATGTTAGAGCCAATAAAAATGGGGGTCAGTCTGTAATAGAAGCCTATTTCAAGAAATCAACATAAATGAGAAAATAATATGGCAAACATATCAGAAACAGAAGAGGAAATTGCAGTAACACTGCCATAGATTTGAACTAGTAAAGATGAAAAGAAAAATTCGAGTCATTAACCAACAGAAACAGGAACACAAAACAGAAAACAATACCAAAGGAGAAGTCAAATTTCAAGAAATCAATACAAATGAGAGAATAACATAAAAAATAAAAATTGGAAACAGAAGAGGATTGCAGTAACACTGTCAAAGCTGTTGAGCTAATAGAGTGGAAACTAAATTTCGAGAACTTGACCAACAGAAATGGGAACACAACACAAGACATACTAAAAGAGAAGTCAAATTTCAAGAAATCAATACAAATGAGAGAATAACATAGAAAATTTACTGGAAACAGAAGAGGATTGCAGTAACACTGTCAAAGCTGTAGAGCTAATAGAGGTGGAAACGAAATTTCGTGAACTTAATCCAACAGAAATAGGAACTCAACACAGAGAACATACTACAAGAGAAGTCAAATTTTCATAATGATACTCACATAGTTGTTGAGCTGGTAAATGAAGCTAGATAAATTGCTATGTTTGAAGTACTTTGGAAGAACTTCAACACAAAACTTGTTAGGATCAGTGATAAGAAAAGAGGTTTTGCTAGAAGTCCAATGTACCAAGTGATCAGTATCAGGATCATCCACCATTTCATATGTCTTCGCAAGAAAGGGTGGTGGAGTGTTTCCCCGTAATCCGTTGAGCCTCGGTCGACCAACACCTCCCCCTCCTCCTCCTCTTCTTCTTCCTCCTCTTTTTCCACCATTTTCTTGATTGATGTTCTCCATTCTTTATTGATGATATTATTTTCTTTGAAACCTTTTGAGAGAATTTGGAAGTGAGTGAAATAATTGATCATGCATGCAAGAGAGTTATATAGGTGTGTGAAACATACTAACATATATTATGAAATCAAATGTTTTCAAGTACAAAATGCAGAAGTTTGCATTAGAATCAAGACCATTGGTTTTTTTCTTTTGTTTCCCTTTAATTGATCACACACAACAGCCAGCTGCTACAGGACAATTCACTCTTTCTTTTTCTTCCTCTAAACTGTACTTCCTCCCGTTCCCTTTTACTTGTCCAATTTGCATTTTGTACTAAGAAAAGATTAATTTAAAATTCATTTTACTAAATTATCCTTATTAATAATACTTTAGAAATTTAAATTTGACTATTATTCCAATTTAGTTTGGAAAATGGTTACTTAGTGATAATAAAATAGAATTTTATTATTAATTCTCACTCGATTTACTAAAATAAACAAGTGAAAAAATATAATTAATATATTGAACAAGTAAATAAAAATGGAGGGAGTACATACTTGACACCCTTGTGGCTCAATTGTATACTCTTATCGTTGTATAGGATTTTCATTATATTGGAGATTAGTGTTTAATTTGAAACATAAAATATACATTTGCAAGTCAATCACATTATAGGAGTAATTTTGTACTTTTGACATTCAAACTAATATATTCTCTGTGGCAAACAATTTTAGTGTGGAAAATTAGCCATTACTTGGCGCTAATCCCTGACATGGTTGCTTGTTAGCTGTTTTGTACTCCAATTAGTTTTTGAAGAGGGTAGAAACTATATCCCATTCAGTGTTTACATCAATTATATTAATTACTATGATTAATGAAGTGAGAATATATATTAAAAAAGTATCACTTATTAAATAAAAAATTATGTGCAAACACGTGTTGTGCATCTATTAATTAACTTTGTATAAGCACTTAGAAGAGTAAATTTATTCCTCACAATAAAGTGTGAGTTTTATTCCCAGACCCACTTCCCTTCCCTTGTTCTTTTCGTCCCTCTATGCAATAAAAGAAAAAATAAACCAAAAAAAGAAAAGAACACTTTATTTTTAAGTTGAATTTTTTAAAAAGATGTTGAAACATTGTTGAAAAAATAAATTGTTTTTTCTTAAAAAAAAAGTAATAATTAGTTTTTGGGAAATAGGACTGTTAATTACTACCAATTGATTTGATTGTCTTAAATAAATAAATACTCCCTCCGCCCCAATTTATGTGACACATTTTTCTTTTTAGTTCGTCCCAAAAATAATGTCACATTTCCTTATTTGACAACTATTAATGGCACTATACCCATTTTATCATTATTGGGTCTCACTTAATAAGAAAAGACAATTAAAAAGTAAGCATTAAAGTGACATCAATAAGGGTAATTTAGTAAACATAACAAAGTCTTCTCTTATTCCTTAAACTTCGTGTTTTGTCAAATTATGCCAACGGAGGAAGTAAGTAAATAACAAAAATTGTTGAAAAAAGACATAAAATACCCCTTGAACTTGTCTACTAAACTTACTTTAGCACTTAAACTTTACGGATATTTAAATACCCCCTTTAACAACTTTGGAGTGAATTAAATACCATCCTGAAAGTATAACACCAGATTCATAGGGTTAGATATATTACACGTGCGTGCCACGTCAGCTCCATGTCAGTAACATGTGTGCCACGTTAGTAATTTATTTTTAAAAAATTATTTTTTCACTATTTCTTTTCACACCTTTTCTTTATTATTATTATTATTCCTTTTCTTACACTAAATAATTCTTAAAATCCCACATGACTTCATCTCCTTTACACCCCTATAAACAAAAACATCAAAATTGCCAATAACCAAAAATTTGTATATTTTTCTAAATAGCTATTTAATAGATTGATCAAAGTTTCATTTGCATTAGTGATCTATCTTCCACAATGAACAAAATAAATCGATTATTTTTTCACCATAAATTCAAACAATCATCTTTCTCTTCTATTCTCATCTCCAACTTGCTATTATAACTCCGTCAATGACATCTTCCCCAAATAACTGTTTTGAAATTAGCATTACAATACTCCGAAACTTCAATTGTCTTTGTCCCCAAACTTTTTACCCCATAGCTTAGAGATATCATCAATAACAATAATATTATTTATTTTGGGTAAATTGATTTGGGTATTGGACTGTGTTACTTTCCTTAATATAATTTAAAAAGAAATTTTTGTTGGTTCTGAAAATTAAAGGGTGGGTTCATTTATTAATTTTTTTAAAAGTTAATGAATCAAAATTAATGAAGATGGGTTTACATTTTCAGTTTTGGATGATTAAACGTGTTTTTTTTTTATATTTAATTTTTTATCCATGTCAGCTTTAAAGTGGTATTTAATTCACTGTAAAGTTGTTAAGGAGGATAAATAATTACCTTAAAAGTTTAAAGTAAGTTGTGGGGACAAGTTTACGAGTGATTTGATCTTTTTTCCCAAAATTGTTTTATCTTTTACATCACAAGGGAACAGAATATCCATGTAGTCAATTTTAACTCTTTTAAAGATAGAATTTTAGTTGATTAGTTGGTCGTAACATGGTTGGTTCAACCATTTCCATTTTAGGTTAAAAAAAAATAAATAACAGAATATTCAATAATTGAAAGAAAATAATTCATGTGAATCTTTTTCCATTTCTCAATTTCTAACACACCCTTTCTGGTATACTTTTTTTCTTGTTTTTACATTTAATTCTTACTTCTAGTTCTACTTGGGTACAAGAATGTCAAAATCACTGACAGTCCACTCTGCCACTTGATTAGCGTCTCTATAAATTTCAGTTCCTAAGTCAATTGAACTCCACCTCCTCTTTGCTGGTGCAGTGCCTGGATCCTACAATAATAAACATGTTGCATCATTAATTTCACACGTTAAACTATACTGAGAGTGTAAAAAATGCGCAAAAAATGCCTAAGTTAGATACTTTGAATGCAAGAAAAGAGAGAATTGATCCAAACCTGGTAAAAATAAAGGGATTGTGACAGCCTTCCAACATCAAGTTCCCAAGTTCTTGGATCACCAATCCAACCTTGTCCTTTCTTAGTAGGATAACCATATTCACCCCAAACAGGATGTGGCAAAATCTGCAAAATCTCCTGAGGTTGAGGATTACTGTAAGGATCACATGGTGTACTAGGCTGCTCAATATGCATCCCATTCCCAGGTGCACAATACAAATGGTAAGCCTCATAGGGAAAATGAGACTTATCGCTTCGATGAACTCTTGTTCCATTTGGAAATGTGTGGTATGGAGGGCACAATTTTGGGTTATCTGGGTTGCACCAGGATGGTGTTTCTGGATTCAGGACCATTTCACTGTATCTTGTGACATCTGAGGTCACATCCCCATCACATGGCTTTCCATTGTTCTTCCAACAACTCCCCATGTCCATCAGATAAAATTGGCTATTATGACCTCCACCACTGATCACATTCAATGTGAATCTTACCTTAAAATTTGGTGATTCTGGTATCTGCATAAAAATTTACCAAACATTTCAAAAAGGGTAGTAAAGAAAATGTACAAAATCGCAAAAAAGGTTTATGTTTTAATTACTCACAATTTTTGTCATGCCCCTAGTTTGATAATGGTATCCACCAGAAAAACCAGATGTGGCATCTGATCTTAAGTAAAGCATCAACCAAGGATACTTTGTTGATGTCCTTAAAACATTGTGAAAAATCCAACTTCCTTTACCTATTTCTTTCTGCCATGTTACAGAATAGAAAGAAGTGTTCATGTTTGCACTTCCTTGGGTCAAATCCCATGTTCCATAAAAACTCCCTTTAAGAGTTGTCCCTTGTAAAGTTGTGTAATTGTGGAAAATCAATGGCTGATTCATGCATCCTTTGCCAAAACACGGAAATTGGCTAGGAGGTCCGAATGGACCTACTTTGACACCATTTTTCGGGCATTTAGCAGCATAAGTATCCATGTTACCACTCTTAAGCATGATCATCCAGAATTGCCATGGATTTGGCTTGTCATCAACTTGACATTTTGATCCCAAATATAGTTCTTTATCTGCTGCATAAAGGTCTACGTTGTTGAGTGCCGGTTTCTTCAGTCCTGGAAATGATTTTCCTATGCCTAACTTGTTGTCTTCCTCAGTCACTTTATGTTGCAACATGTATGAATCTTCACCACAGACAGACAATTCTCCCACATAAAAACATTAACCATTTTAAACATAACAAAATAAAGAAAAAAGAAACACATACAAAAGAGGAAAGAAGGGAAAAAAAGGAAGTTCAACTCACTCGAGGCTTTGCTAACATCAAAGCAATCAGCAGCTCTTGGGCTTCCCATTTTGGGAGCTTCTTCTCCAACCTCATTGCATTGGTTCCATGCCTCTATGGCCACTCTTAGCCCATCCCTTCTCATCCCTGAATCTCCAACAGCTGAAATGTACTGATCACTTCCATCAAGACTTGAGGAGAAAACCCCACAAACAGACACATTGATTAGCAAAAGGGAAAGCAAATTGAACCAAGAAAATGGACTTTCAAATTGAGCCATGTCTTTAAGTTTTCTTGCCTGGTGTTGTACACTAGCTCTCTTTATATATATTTTATGTGGAGGACTTCACATTGATGCTCTTTAAATTTACTAAAATCTCAGATCTTTAAAGACTGGCCAAATATAACTCCCTTTATTGTTTCATTATATTTGAAAGTTGACTGATCATTTGTCCTTTTTTCAAATTTTCCTTGTTTATTATTATACAAGTATAGGAAAAAAAAAAATGCATTGCAACTGGTTGGTGGTTGACACTTGCTCCATTTTTCCATAATTGGTTAGGTTTAAATTTGATCTTGAAATCACTATCAGAAAGTTTCTTTTAACCGAAACCTCCAACAAGAATGATGTAATATACTTTTAACAACATCATCTAACAAACTAGATGTTGATTGCCTTGTTTTCCTCTGTGTATTCATGTCCTTTGAGACTTTGAAATTCATACTCCTATATCCAACTCAAAAGCAATAAATGAAAGTGAACTTTGCTCCCTATATCACATGTAAAATGGAATCTTGTCCACAAGAAAGTAAAAGTTGATTACGGATTATTATTTCTTAGTGCCAGAACTTTGAGACTAAGAAAAATTGGTATCAATTCTTGAACATAAAGGCATGCTTTTTATCATGTTTGAGGGAAGTAAAAGAATTATGCTTTTGAAGATTTCAAGTAGCAAATATTTTTTTCCAATAAATACTACTCCTATTAAAGTCATTTTAATTTTCTTGACACTACATATGCTTAAAACCAATTGTACTACCAAAAAGGTCCCCACAAGAAGGTAGGCTAGAGAGAACCATTAGGTGAGAATACACATAATTGGTTAGTCTTTAGAAAACATTTAATTGCATGGTGTTTGCCCCTCAATGAGTTAGTCTTTAATTTTTGCCTTTCAAATAGATCGGTCTTTTTTTTTTTTTTTTCTATAATAGAGATAGTCACACGTAATGACATAGCATGATTTTAACTTTTTTTTCCTTAGAAATCAAACTTATGACCAACAGGGCATAAGTTCTTTAAAGGCGTGGGACACAATTTAATGAATATTATAATGCAAAAATATAAACTTATGTCTAAAAATTATTTATCCTGAAGGAAGAAAATTAAAAACCACTACGAAATAGGGGGAAATGTAAATGACCCTTAGGCAACTTCATATTCGTTATGGGCTACGAATAGGGGTGTGCATCGGTCGGTTCGGTTCGGTTTTTAGTGTTATTAGTTCGGTTTATCGATTTTCAATTTGTAAACATGCTAAACCGATAACCAAACCAATAAGATATTCGTTATCAATTTTCGGTTAATCAATTTTTGGTCTTTATCAGTTCGATTTTTGGTTTAACCGATAAGAAAATACTCTCCTAATTTTTTTTTACTCTCTCTTATTTTCATTTGTTCTACACTATCTTCATGCATAAAGTCTACACAAATTATAAGCACCAAAACAACAACTATAAAATGCAAAAGACAATAAGGTATGTATTTAAAATCTAAAGTCACTTTTATATAATTATGAATAAAAATATAATTTTAATATAATCTTATTGGGTTACCGGTTTAACCATTAACAAAAACCTTAAAACCAAAAACCGAACCAATAGCCTGATAAAAAAATTTAGAAAACTGTTTAAAAATCGGTAACCCAATAACTCAATACAGATAAACCAATAACCTTTTTATCGGTTCGGTTGAACCTGTTTTTGCACACCTCTAGTTACAAAAGCTAGCACTAAACCTTTTTTTTTTTTCAAAAAAAGGAAAAAGATAAATATTCAATTGATATGTTAAAAGTGATGAGTATTTATTTTTTGTCCAAACATTAAATCTAAAGTTGACAAACTTAAATGACACTCTTATAATGTGTTCGAAATTGATTATATCTACTAAAATTATACCCCTTCATTTATTTTTACTTATCCACTATTTCAAAAATATATTTTTACTTTTATTCATTACTTTTAACATATAAAAAAAACGATAAATTTTTTTCAAGTTCTACCCTTAATATTAATTGATTTTTCTCCACATTAATTTTCAAGACTTGATATGATTTAGGGGAAAAGAAAGATTGACGAGGATGTCACACACCGTATTGATGCAGGGTGGTTGAAATGGAGGCTCACTTCTGGAGTCTTGTGTGATAAGAAGGTGCCTCTTAAATTGAAAGGCAAGTTCTACAGAGTGGCAGTTCGATCGGCTATGTTATATAGATCGGAGTGTTGGCCAGTCAAGGCATCCCACATCCAAAAGTTGAAGGTGGCGGAGATGAGGATGTTACGATGGATGTGTGAACTTACTAAGAGAGATAAGGTTCGGAATAAGAGTATTCGGGAGAAGGTGAAAGTTGCCTCGGTAGATGACAAGATGCGGGAAGTGCGGTTAAGGTAGTTCGGGCATGTGATAAGGCGGTGTACGGATGTCCCAGTACGGAGGTTTGAGAGATTGGTTATGGATGGCTTCAGACAGGGTAAGGGTAGGTCGAAGAAATATTGGAGGGAGGTGATTAGACATGACATGGAGTAGCTACAGCTTACTGAGGACATGACCCTAGATAGAAAGATGTGGAGGGAGCGGATTAGGATTGAGGATTAGTGGGTAGGAATGCGTCCTGGCTAGTAGGAAGGTGTGTTTTGTTTGCCTCTGTGCATGTAGTCGTAGTATTATGTTTGTGTCTTGTAGTTCCTTGTTCGTGGTGTTTTGATAATGTTTGAGATTTTTGGATAGATTGTGTAACGCATTACTCTGTGCTTATCCTGGTTCCTTTACTTTCTATTGGTGTGTTATCCCCTTTTTGTTTGTTGTTTTTATGTTTTTCTTATACTGTTATTTGTCCTGAGCCGGGGGTCTATTAGAAATAGCCTCTCTACTTCGTCTGAGTTAGTGGTATGGACTGCGTATATCTTACCCTCCCCAAACCCCACTCTGTAGAAATACATTGGGTGTGTTGTTGTTGATAGTATTAAAAGTAGTACTTAGTTGATAAAATAGTCATTTCGATTATTTTTTTTAAAAAAATGTAAGTCTAAATGTGACAATTAAAATTGAATTGAGGGAGCACTACCAAAAACAGACCCCACAAGAAGGTAGGTAGATAGAACCATCAAAGAGAATTTAAAGTTTTGTAAGCGAAATTCCCAAAAACTCAATAAATAAATAAAAAATATTTGAAGAACAAACTTTTAAAATTTGACCAAATTCATGGCTAAACAAATACTTCATCCGCTTCGTTTTAGTTGGCCCTCTAGTTAAAAATATTTGTTTTAATTTAATTGTCTTATTTATGAAATCAAGAGAATTTATTATATTCTTCCAATACTATCCCTATCATTAAATGACTACGTAAAATGTATATACTAAAATTTATATTTTTCAAAGCATAATTAATAAGGCTAATTTGGTAAAATAAACTCCGAATAAATATTTTCTTAAGGAGAGTGTCAAGTCAATAAGGGTTAATTATGTTCGTGTTGAAAATTGCTTCTAGTTACTGCAGTAATTTTTAGCTTAATAAGTTGTTTAGATTAGGTTGAATTTGAATTTTAAATGTCTGTCAGTTTGTTTGTTTTGTTGAGACATTTTAGGTAATTTGAATTTTAAATATTGCTGATTTTTCTATTGTAAGATGGCTATTTAAAGTCCCCCAATGCTTAGTAAAATTATTGAAAGCTATTCAAAGTTTTTTAATCCATTGAGAGTCATTTTTAACCCCTTTTTGCTGCCTCATCTTTTTAAAAAAAAAATCAAAAATTCGAAATTGAATTTATCCTCTAAATTATACTCCCTCCGTTCATCAATAATTGTCAACTATTGACTTGACACATATATTAAGAAATAGTAAATGATAGGGGTAGTTTCACTATATTACTCTTGGAATATAATAAATTTGATGTTTTGAAAAATGTATTTGATAAATGAATAGTATTTACTATCAAAGATAAAATGGGTAAAAATAAGAAAATTATCCATTGATTTTTCAATTTGGACAATAATTGTTGCACATCTATTTTTAATATAGTGAATAAGTAAAGATGGAAAAATGAATACTGCTCACTCTAATTTCTGTCATATTAGCAAAATCCTTTATTCAATTATTGGGAAACGAAAAGAGTTATGCATTGGAACGAAGAGAGCAGGATAACTAAAAATTGAACATCAAAAAAAAAATGAATGCTTGCACATAACATTCTCTTGGTGGGTAGAAGTTCTACCGTAGAACTTTGTTAAGCTGGGGAGGGGAAAGGATGATTTTTGTTTTGTTAGCACCACCAGGTACGGTGGAATGAATGAGATGCCTCTTTCATTCTTAGTCGGTCCAATAAATTTCAGATATCATATGGTTATAAAAGAAAATGACGGTATGCATTTTTGTAAAGGATTAATACTAGTAAGAAGCTTTTAGATCTTGGAGTCTTTGGGAGCCTTGGGTATTGGGCCAAGAAGAAAAGCAATTGGTACATATTTGGCTGCCCTGTTGAAGCCAATGTCCCATTCTCAAAAGACAAAGCAATTTTGCCCCATAATTTGCTCATTGAATGAACTCAAAATAATGGAAGTATCAAGTACACAAAACTGTGTAAAGATTTCTAATGAGCATCATTATTAGCCAAAGTTAAGCTGAAGTTACTAAAGACAAAGCTAAAAGCAAAAGAAGGAACCCAATCTAAAAAAACAAAAGACAAAGCTAAATCATGTTTTAAGGTAGAACTAAAGTGGAAACTTTTGGGCCCTACTATGTGCCCTACCTCCTTCGTCAAACTAGTACTACTATAACTTTTACCCATTTTAAATACTTCCTCCATTTCAAAAAGAATGACTTAATTTAATCTTGATACGAAATTTAAAAAAATAAAGAAGACTTTTGAATCTTGTGGTCCTAAATTAAAGTTATGTCAAATGTACCAAAATGCCCTTTAATCTTCTGGTCTTAAACATGCCATGTGAAAAGTTAGAATTAAAGTATTGCCAAAAAAGGAAAGGGTCATTTTTTTTTAACAAATTAAAAAGAAAAGTAGGTCATTCTTTTTAAAACGAAGGGAGTACAATTTTGGGATGCTCGTGATATCTATAAAACAACTTATGGTAATCCTAAAGAGGGTGTTCACCCTGACCGTTCGGCCAAAAAAAAAATAAAAAAAATTATACTATATATATAAAGTAACTTTTTTATTTTGTAATCTCTCTCTCTATATATATTTTGAACCCTCTAAACACAAGACAAGAGATTGCCTATGTAGTTTGAAGGATTCAAAATTTACCTTAAGGCTCTGAGTTCAAATCCTAGGTACTGGTGAGGAAAGGGAAATGGGGCAAAGGAAATCGAACCTACACTTGTCTTGCGGAAATTTTTCACCAATTCCTATTAGATAAAAGACAGAGTAGTGTCTTGTCCTGCAACTGTTTATAGTACATGATAAAATACAAGGAAATTTAAACACCTCAATAAATATATAAGTAAAAAAAATAGTTGAAAATAAAAAACAAAAAGTAAAGTACTACTACTTGTTTGCGGGTAATGACTTTAGGTAGGAGGAGACCCAGTGAATTTGGTCTCTTGCAGATAGAACAGCAATTCTGCAAAAACTAGAAAGTAGGAAGAAGTGGGTAAGTGGTCACAAGATCTTTCAATATGGCGGGCCTTTCTTTTGAACTAAATAGTACATTTCCAAAAAGCAAACACACACAACCACCTAAAAAAGTGGACACCTTCCTCCAACATGAATCCCACTTCCCTATTTAACAGCCTAACTGCCCCTTAACTGCTTCAATTTCACTTCTTTTTTTACCTTCCAAGAAACACAATTCATACTAGCAAATTTCCAAGATGGAGTGGGGTAAAAAGAAACCTTCATCTTCATTGATCACTCATGTTTTCCCTGTTTCTTGGCTCTCAAAATTCAAGCAAAAGAAGGATGCCAACAGTGAGCATCAAGAAGCAGCAAAGATGAAGTACAAGGGCAAGGTGAATTCGACTTCTTTGACCTCGCGGTCGGATGTTAGTTTGAAAGAAGGCAGATTCTATGATGATGATCCTTATTGGAGGCTTTCTTTTACTGAAGACAACTTTGAAGCTCATCCTCAGAATCAACAAATTCATAACCCACTCTGGTGTGGTTCTTATGATGAATGTGATCAAGATTCAACTTGGAATGCCAAGAGTGTTTTGGGAGAAGAGAAGCAGAAGTTCAATGATATGGTTTCAAGAAAGATAAAGGAAAAGCCCAAGAAAATGTGGATTACACAGTATGAAGCAGAATTCAGCAACAGAAAGCGGAGTTCTATCAGAGATGAGAAGTTGAGGAAACTTAGTAGAAAAGCTTTGGAGGAAAGAATAGCGGAAAATGCTAGAGAGCCTGATCAAGAAGAAGAAACAGCAGCAGAGGTGATAGAGAAAGATATATTTGAAATAGAGCCTGAGAATGAGAAGGTAATGAAAAGGGGGAAGGTGAAATCAACAGCCTATAATTCAAGAAAGACGCGGAGTTTGTCTAACACGGATTCCAGTCTGAATTCAATAAAGGAAAGTTGCATGACGTTTAAAACTCTGAATCTAGAGGAAGAAGTTGATGCGTTGTCTGAAGAAGAATTTGAATCAGAATGCCTAGAGATGAAAGACATGAAGATCAAAGAAATGTCAGAGAAAAGTGGTTATCAGCAGAGAAAATCAGTGTACATAAACCAGAAGAGAAGACGAAAATGTGGTGTTAAAGTCAGAGCATATTCACCAAGAACAACAGCCAAGATGGAATGCAGAATCAAAGCTCTTGAAGACGTGAAGAAAGCAAAGATGAAGATGAGACAGAAGACAAAGGAGAGATCGGGAGGAGACAGGACAGTTTTCGATAGCTATGCTATTATGAAGAGTTCATTTGACCCTTTCAGCGACTTCAGAAACTCGATGATTGAGATGATAACAGAGAGAGGGATAAAAAACTCAGAGGAACTTGAAGAGTTATTGGCTTGTTATCTAACTCTCAACTGTGATGAATACCATGATCTCATTATCAAAGTCTTTCGGCAGGTATGGTTTGAGCTGATGCAGGTCAACATAGGAGCAGAATTACAGAAATGTTGTTCTGATGACTAACAATTGCTTAGTTTGAGTTTCTTATTCCAAATGTAAGTAAGTTGTAGTTACTACCCTCTGTTAGGAGTATGTTGATTGTTTTTATATTATTATGTACTTAAATACTGAAATGAGGAACAAAACAATTTAAATTACAGACATCGCTTTTTGAAGTTTGCAAAGAGCAATCAAGCAGGATGTTTCATACATTTTCCAGGTCAATGAACACAGGATTGTTCATCAAGATGTATTAGTTCTCCTAACTATGGATTTAACAAGGAGTTTCATTGGGACTAGAATCTGGCAGCCAGAACCCAGAACTTCCATATGGATATGGATACCAATGATAAGAAATGGAATATAAATATAACACAGGTTTATAATAGATGCTTCTAGGCTCAAGCACAAATTTAGGATAGCTGCTTGTTATAGTTTACAACAAACTATTTGCTTCTGTTACCAAAAGAGCTATTTCTATCAATATGAGCGACAGTTTTGTTCTGCATAAAGAAAAACTTCATTCTTTACCAGATTGGATCATCTGTGATTCCCTAAGGTCTTGCCACGACTCAAGTCTATATACTATAATGCCCATCTGGCAGCCTGAAAAGTACGAGAGAGTATTAAGGGAATCAGTTGTAGGCGGTAGTAGAAGCAGGCCAGCAAAATTTTGTACAAGAAGTATTTTGTCCTTGTTACAATATGATCCCTTCACCAGCCAAGAACTCGTGAACAACTCCATCAACTTCAAGCATGCTACAACCGGGCTCTTTAGTTACCCCTTCGCTCCTCATCTTTCTCCGCACTTCCCTCACATCACCCCATCTCCCCATAGATGCAAGGACATTTGATAGTTGTACATAACCAGCACTGTCGTGAGGGTCAAGCTCTAAAAGTTTGGTAGCAATGCGTTCTGCCAATTCGACATCATTATGGCTTCTGGAAGCACTCAAGAGGGACTCCCAAATAGCAGGAGCTTCTTTCACCGGCAATTTGCTTATGAGTTCTTCAGCCTCCTCTAACAATCCAAACCGGCCAAGTAAATCAACCATACAGCCATAATGCACAAGCGTAGGCTGAATTCTATACTCATTAATCATGAGATCAAACAGCCTGCGGCCCTCGCTTAACAAACCCCCTTGACTGCAAGTAGACAAAACGCTTACAAAAGTTACCTCATTTGGCTTGATACCATCAGCAATGAGCTCATCGAAAGTCTTTAATGCATCATCCAAATACCCATGGTTGCTGAACCCTGCAATCATTGCATTCCAAGTACTAATATCTTTTCTCAAAGTACCATTAAACACCTCCAAAGCTTCCTCAATACATCCACATTTGCAATACATATCCACAAGAGCAGTCGCAAGAAAATTGTGAACCTCAATCCCATTCCTGTCGATAAACGCATGAACCCACTTCCCCTGGCTCAGAGATCCAACACCAGCACAAGCAGACAGCACATTCACAAGTGTACAATCATCAGGCTTCACTTTAGCTCTCAGCATATCCTCAAAAAGAGCCAAAACTTCATTAAACCTATCCGCCTTAGTATACCCGGTAACCATAACATTACAAGAAACAACATCTTTCATCAACATTTCATCAAACACCTTCCTTGCTTCATCCACCAACCCAACATTCACATACCCAGAAACCATAAAGTTCCAAGACTCCACATTCTTCACAGGCATTTCATCAAACAACTCACGCGCCAATTCAAACAACCCCCTTTCCACATAAACACTCAACAACGCGTTCCACGCTATAACATCATCCTCAACCAACCTATCAATCATCCCACGCGAAACTCCAAAACACCCACATTTTGCATACATATGAACTAAAGTATTATACACATACACATCTTCCTCAAGTCCAATTTTTGTCACCAACCCATGAACTTGTTCACCTTGTTTAACATTTTCCATAGTAGCACAAGCTTTTACAATGAAAGTAAACGTATAATTATCTGGGAAAACTTTATTTACAGAGTTTAACATGTTGAGGAAGATAATGAGTGCGAGTTGTGGGGCGGGGCTAGTGGAATAAGCACGGATGATAGTGTTGTAGATATATGAGTTGGGTTGTTGAATGTGAGTGAAAACGGAGAGTGCATAGGAAAGAGTTTCAGGGGAAGAAATGGGAAGAGCAGTGGCTTTGGTTAAGAGGCGACTAGCAGTAAAAGGGTTGTGGAAGAGGCCGGTTTTGAGCATGAAAGCGTGAGCTTGGTGGAGTTGGGAGATGGAATTGGCTGTTTCTACGAAGGAGAGGATTGGTGGTGTTGGGGAAGTTGCTGCCATTGACTACTGTATTTTGGTATGAGCAGGATGTGTTGTGTTTGATATACTTTAATATCTTCTGCCTGTCATAAAAGGGGACAGGATCCGCATAGAAGAGGTAGGCCGGAGAATTATTGAAAAAGTGATTAGACAATACTTGGAAAGGTTAGCTTGTGGTAATACTTGGACCTTCCTTCTTACTAGTAGTATTAACACCATTCTCATAGTTTTTTGTTCTTGTGCCTTTGCTCCGACTATTGCATTATTTCATTGTAGATAGTACTATTCTTGTTTCTTTCCCTGGTTTGTTGTGTAATTCTTAGTTCTTTCCCCTGTTTGTTGAGTAATGCTCTTCATGTATCTTGTGTTTGACATGGTTTATTTAAGTTGGAATCTATTAAAAACAGTCTCTCTATCTTTTTTAGGTAGCAGTAAGGTGTGCATATACTCTATCTTTCTGGACATCACTTGTGAAATTACACCACATATATTATTATTAGTCATTTTCTGAGTTTTAGACTTTTCATATGTCTGAACTCTAATTTTATTCTCCACAAATCTTATACTTTTATTATCAAGCATCTTATACATGTTCAACCAAATATTCTACTCGTCGCCTGAAGTGATCGACTTGGATCATTGTTAGAAACCTTTTTTTCATAGAAAACACGTTTTCTGTAAATTAGAACTACGTAGAAATGTTGATATCAAATAGAGCGTTAAAAGGTAAGCTACTAAAATTGCAATTGAGAATTTTTTGTTTAAATTGTTCAAGTATACATTACACTGAAAATTTGAAATTACAAGAACTCGGGCCATGGTAACTGGTATAGCGGAGATTTTTTATTTTCTTTTTCCTTTTTCTAGAGAATTAGCAGGAGTTTCTTTGTCCCCCTCCTTTTTGATGCAACCGCAGTACAACACTAGAACTCGAAGCTACGATCAGTTTCGATGAATCTAGTCCTATCCGACCCAACCTCGGAACTTAGTACAGCCGACCTGTTTAACAGTAGAACAGGGAGAGGGGGAGTCGTGCCCATTCTCAGAAACATAAAGAGCGGTTTTGCGTGATTTTTTTTGTTTGTTTTTTTTGTTTTTGTGTTTCTGGCACAGACATGCTTTACCAGTGAATTCAACATCTAATAGTATAATATAAACAGATACTCAAAATCACCCTGTACATAATAGTGTGATTTCAACGAAACCCCCTTGCGCCCTGTTCATTATTGTACCCTGCTTATCCAAAATCTCAAATATTACTGAAATTTTCAAATTTGCTCTCTTGCCTGATAAGATTTTGACCCAGATTGTATTGCACAACTTCAGACATGTAGGCTCTTGTACTTATTGTCTACACAGCCCCAAGACATCTAAATCTTTGACCACAAATACTCACTTCTTAACAGGAAGACAAGACGGTAATCTCAAACAAAGAGCAGTCCCATGGAGGAGTCCCCACCTACTTGGTCTTATAACCTGTCTTTTTGGGCTATTTTGGAGCAAAAACTGTTCCACTATGAAAAAGAAAGTGACAAGTTACTTGTAAACATATCAGTCTGCCATTAGCAACCAAAGAATCCCATATATTTTCATGCTTAGAGCATAAGAAACTTGGTGCAGCTAACAAATGCATAAACCTATTGAGAGACCTGATTGATTAATCAAGGTTGATTTCGCAATGAGGTCCATACAAAAATGAAGAATCTACATAGCTAAGGTAGCAAGAGCTGGTGATGAATCATACATCTCAGATCAGATACAACATTAAGTAAATGAGGACGGACCTGACAAGAAAATGGCATACATTAAGATCAACTATCACCATATCAATTTTTTCTCTTTAAAAAGAAGATTGTGGGAACCTCAATTATAAGTTTCATATCACAACACCGTGGCATTAACGCAGATTTTCTAATGAATATTACAGAACACTGCAATTTCCGGGAGAATAAGAGGCCTCTTAACAGAAGTGTTAAATATTAAGTAGTTCAATCTAGTTGAAACAAAACAAGACAGACTTTCAACTACATATCAAAGACAACATCTGCAAAGCCCTTTTACTTAATTACTCATCGATCTCTTCACACACAGAAACAACAACTTTAGATGCCAGCGTCAAAGTAAAGCAGAAGCTGCAAATACTTAAAACATTTATTGAAATGAAAAAAAAAAAAAAGGCTTTTGGCTCTCTAGCCTGCTAAACACCAACATAACAGGGAGAGTTACAACTTCACCTCTCCCCATATAAACTTTTATGCAACACAATAGCCACAAAGCACTTTTTAGGATCAAGATTTGCAATCTGGACAACTGTGTCATTCTCCAGTATGCCTCTACACCTAAAATCACTTACGGGGCCATTTTACTAATAGCTTCAAATGACACATTGACACTGACCAAGATGGAACTTGTTATTTGATCGTAGATCAAAAAAGTTTCTAGTTTGTCAAACGTGCTAAACACTGTAACAAATACATATAAGTGAGAAGCTCTAGCCGGCCTTATTTTCAACAAGACTCGCTCTATTAGATTATTTCTGTATACAGATGCAATGCATGTTTACAGGGACTTCTACTAGTTCAAAAAATAATGCAGTGAAGAAGTTTATCAGTTTCTTACTCCCAGGAGATCGTTTGAGCTATTGAATTGATCTGCAGCAACATCATCACCTTTGGTGCCTATCCAAGGCCAGGTGATCATTATTGAAAAGAGGTGTAGACCAAAGGCCCAGCAATGATCTACAAGTCAGAGTTATGATGTTGGACTTGGGGAGGAAATTTCTCCTGATCATTACTAAGATCATGAACAAATGCGAAGTGGGAACCCCAAGCATATCAATCTAACAGAGGATTATCAGGTTGAAGAAATGGAAATCGTTGACATTGCGAATTAATTAATTATACAACCTAAAGCATGACAGCGTAGAGAGACCTAATAATTACATTAGAGTGCATCTATCTAGACTAGATTTTTTTTTCGCCTTCTGACGTTTCTAGATTTCTAATACTCACTCCTAAGCTTCTAGTCTACAAATATAATAATGATAGTAAGTCACTATTAAAACTTCACGGACAAGAAAGAGGCTTTTAAATTAGTAAAGGTTGGATGCGACTATTTTTGCTCCGCTTCCCTGAGAGAGAAGTGGGGTACTTTAAGATGTAACAATCAGGGGATAAAGGACTGGAGTGTAAAAAGAAATCGAAAAACGAGAGGAATGTGAAAAAGGAGAAACCATATTCTTGCCTTCATTTGGTTTCACAAAAAACTGGCAAGTAAGTTGTGGATGAAATGACTTCACTCCTCATCCCAACTAAGAACCCCTTAGTCCAAGAGGAAACAATTCCAAGTTTTTTTGCCTGTTACCTCATCTTATTACAAAACAAGAAAATAGGAGTACGCCTATAAGCCCCTTAGTTTTGGAGAGAAATCACTGAGAATTCTTCGCATGAAAGAAATATAGAGAAAGCAAAATAGGTAGGGTCTCTTGAAGTTCTCTCTCTCCCAGAATCTGAAATGAAACAAGAAACTGAATTTATGAATTACGCAAACCTCATCTTTCTCCCATAAAGAATATTGACACCAAATTTTGAATTCTCCTTTTCAAGCGAATGATTGCACTCTTCCTACTTAGATATATTCAAGTAAGAAAAACAAGTAATGCTAATTCAAGCATTTTGTATCTGAACTTCTGCCTTTAATTAAGTAGGAGTAACAAATTTCAAAAGCTCTCCCCAGTGATGGATGTTCCCTAGTTGCTTTTAGTAGTTTATTGTTAGAATCTCATGTCGACTTCAACCCATGAACTGCTAACTACCACAAGAGGTTAAAAGGAAAACAGCTTCCAACAGAAAATAAAGGCCAAGAAGAGGTCATCGTGCATTTGCTATATAAAGAGTCACGTCCACTTGCCACTACAGTGCTGTCAGTGCATATAGAAGTTCTGTTCTTATCAAAGTTCAAAGCAAAGCCACAAAAAGAGCACCGACACATGCAGGCAAGAAAACGTTAACCAGTTCTACAATTTTACCATAAACTGGTACTATGTATTTAATATCCACTTCTTAACATTAATTTCTAATTTTCTTTCATTTCCTTCCTTTAGATATTCATGTTTCTTTCTGTTTTCCATTTTGCGTGGATAAGGAGCTACAATAGAAAAGGAAAAAAAAAAAAAAAGGAGCTACAATAGAAAATTTTTGGAGTTAAAGTTTGGAGAGAGACCAGATGTGGATATCATTTATATATTATTTATCTCTTAATTAATTGGAAATTTAAATAAAAAAAGCTATCTTCTTTTTAGAGATGAGTTTTTATTTTTTCAGTTATACCTAGAGTTATATTACTTTCAAGTGATCTAGTTTGTTCAGTACTTTGTACCATATATATAGGACCTTCATGTATTTTTTTTGACAGGCATGAATAACATTTGATGTATTGATTTAATATTGCAATTTCCACCTATACCCTTTGACAAAGAAATGGACCTTGGGCCTAACTCAACCCCAAAAGTTATTGTCCAAGACCATATAAGGAGACTAAGGATCCTTTAACCCACCAATGTGGGACTCCAACACCACCACCCCACCACCACCACCACCCCCAACATCGGAAACAATGAATTGGGTGGGTCTGGCTCTAATACCATGATAAAGAAATGGACCTTGGGCCTAACTCAACCCCAAAAGCTAGCTCATGAGGGGAAGATAGCCCAAGTCTTATAAAGAGACCACCCATCTCATTAACCACCAATGTGGGACCTTTTCTCTTTCTCATCCTGGCTTTGATATCATGATAAAGAAATGGACATTGGGCCTAACTCAACCCCAAAAGCTAGCTTATGAGGGAAGAATTGCCCAAGACCATATAAGGAGAACAAGGACCCTTTAACCCACCGATGTGGGACTCCAACACCCTTCTTCCTCCTCCCTCACCCTCCCTCCTCTTTCTCTCAAGTAAATTTTATTGACAAGAAAGCATCAAGAGGGTGCTGGGATCTGTACAAGAAGAGGATTGTACTCCCTACCAACTGAAGGGAGTCAATATAGTTCAGCGAGGTATCAAAAGGATTCACATCTTACACCAGAAAACTGTAAACACCTGTCTCTCATACAATGCACCTTTTAAGCTTTGCTGTCTTGATTCACTAATATCTTACTTTAAAAAAATGATACTACTTCTCCTTCAAAACATCTGAAATCCATCTCCTTACATACACTCCAAGACAGGCTCTGACGTATGGTGTTCCATGTTGCCTTGAGACTCTTTTTTATCTTCTGATTTCTCCAATTGTTTATTGTGTCTTACAGATTGCTTGGCATCACCGAATTATATATTAAAAAGAATTGGTAAACAAGCCCCAAATTTTCCTGGATATAGAACAATGCAGATTTAAATGCCTTGAACCTTCGACCACCTCCACATGGGAAACATCTGTTACGCGTACTTATTCTATTTCTGTCTTAAGATCCTCTAAACTCTCTCTTCTCACTTTTCTCAGTTTCCCCCCCCCCCCCCCCACTTCCCTTTCCCCCTTTTCTTCTCTGGTACTACATCAATAGCAAGTTTGTTTTGTTTGTCTTCTAACGTTTTGTGTTGACTGCTAGGATTCGCAGGAAAATCTATTAAGATGATCAAAGAACATAAGGAAGAGAAATTGTACTATGTATTTACTTCACCATATTCTTTCTTTGATTCTGCCTTGCTCTTGGTGTGCTTCAGCAACATTCATTAGCCTTCAACCCAGAGGAGACATAAGCTTACAGAATATGCGAGGCTTTAAGCAACATAATTTCTATACTCTGAAGTGACACTCTTACAACAATGTGTACACACAGAACAGTGCAGGGATAAATTAAGGGGAAGAAAAAGGAATGTATGGAATTGTGCAGACCCAATACTTTCAGTGTAACTTAAAATAAAGTAAACTTTAGATACAAGAGACGCTGCATTTTACAAGATAACCACCAAAAATCAGTTAAGCGCAAAAGACTGCAAACATGTGGAGATCTTAAATCAAATAATAAAGAGAATCATTGTATCCAGATGGAAGTATAACGAGCAAGGCTAATAAGAACAAACCAACATAAAACAAGGAATTCATGCAAGAGAATTTTCAGAAGCTCGATATTTCCCTCATATAATGCAATGCACAGGAAGAACAAAATCAATTTACACATCAACACGTATATCTACTCCCTGATAAAACAACTAGTACACTAGATATACAACAAGCCAGAAGGCCAACAACATGAATAAAGCATTTATCATATAACCTACCAAATTAAGTTTTCTCTGCTGGAGTAAGATGTCCCAACTGTTCTGCCAGGCTATTTACACTCTTCATGTTCCACCAATATTTTCCACTGTCAACTGGTTTGCTTTCATTCTTTTTGCTATCAATATCTTTCCTTTCCGACTGTATTTCGGAACCAGGATTCTCAGTTAGGAACTGTTCCCAAAATACATCATTAACCCCTGTTGGGACATTAGTAGCTGTCCCTGCTACTGCTTTATCTTCTGGTTCTGCAGCCTCGGGAGTAGTGTTTGCATTAGGCTCAGAATTCATGTCAATTCCAGAAGTCTTAGGTCCAACATCAATATTTAGTTGTGTGTAAGATATAGCAGGACTATCTGCACAGTTTGTAGATTCGTCCAACTCCAGTGAACAATTCTGTTGTATCCCAGCTTGATCAACTCCGTGTGACACATCCTCCCAAAAAGTCAAAGAAGATTCCAACTGATCTAACCGTTCTGTGTTCATTGTCAGAAGAGAGGATGGATTCATATTTTCCCAAGTCAAAGCCCTAGATGAAATCCCTTGCATATCTTCCAGGTCACTTTCATTAAAGAGGCAGCTGTTTCCTGGCAACCTTCTTTTTCTGTCATTCACTTGAAGTGGTGGCATGTGACTCAAATCCGCTACTGGTTTATCTAAGGTTCGAGCTAAAGCAGAAAGCATGGTCTTTTGACGATGTTCCACATGTTGAACACGGTCAGTCAAAACCTGCATTTGCAGTTCAAGTCCATGGTGATCCTGCTGCTTATGTCTTTGTAGGTCCAAGTGAAGTGATTCATTCTCATGCTTCAGCTTTTGAATATCTTCCTTGTATCCTTGCCTTTCTGATTCAGTTAATGGAGACGACAGGCCATGAAGATTCTGTGCAGAATGACTGTGAACAGGTTTACGTCTATGGATATTCTTCAAAAGGTGCGGCTGACCTCTAACAAAATTATTATCTTCATTCGCAAATTTCCATTTTTCAGGGTCAATTTTCCTGAATCCCTGGTCCACCAAAGAGGCCAAAGGCATGTGAATACTAACAAATAAGTTACAATCGATAGAAACAAAAGATCATTTAAAAAATGTGAGGAGAACTAACTCACTTACATAAGTGTTTAGCTGTCTGATAAAGCTAGAAAAATTATTATGCTTGAAGTATCTAGGCAACAAATCCTTTGAAAAATCTGGCGGATTCCACACAATGAAGCTTTTATTACTCGAACTCCAGGAGACAATGGAATCACAGGATGGATCATCCACCATTTCATATGTCTTTGTAAGAAAAGGAGGCAGTGCATTCGTGCTGCACGTAGCTTCATCCATAATAGGCTTAAACAAAAATCAAAACCCCTAAACTAAAATAACAAAACAAAGCATCTACTGAAACCAAAACTACTTATCAACACACTCAAGAACACACAAACAACTTGTAAGGATCGCTATGAGCTCGATCACACAAACTTCTCGCAATTTCAGATCTCCATCAATTCACAAGCACATGCTTGTTTCCAGAATCCCACACTACAGACAACTTGCTCAATTGTGGAAACAGATTCTACTCTTATATATATCTAAGAAGATTCCAGGTGACAAGAATTCAAAATTTTGTACTAATATTTTTCTTCCTATTGTCAACTAAAAGAAACTTCAAATTGTATCATTTAAAAAAGGAAAAGAAAAGAAAAAAAACACCTTCTGGAACATTCCAGAAGAAATTCACCCCAAACCAATAACCCCCAGAACTCCTATTGCCAATCCCAAATCAATTCAAGAAACTCTACACCTTTTGCCATCTTTTAACCAACCAAAGCCAACATTTTTGCTATCATTTGCAGAAACCCAAAATTTTCCAAAGCTCAAAATTTGCAAAAATCCCATTATCCTCCAAAAAAACACCCCCTTTTTCTCTGCGTGCCCAAGAATCACAAATCAAGGCCAATTTTTTCCTGCATTCACACTAGACAAGAGTCAAAATTGGAGGAGAAAAAGTAAGAAAACAAAGAATAGGCCAATAACCCATTAGATAAAATTTCCAAACCCATTACATCAAAGTCGTTAAATAAAAAAATAAATAATGGGTGTCCCAAACTTCACGCAAAAGCATCCAATTATAAAGGAACACATAAACCATCAAGAATTAAAAAATAATTTACCTGAGAGACAAAAACTCGTAAAAAGAATTTGAGGCCCAGAAATAAGTAGAAGAAAATTGTTTAGTATTTGAAATACTCGTTCGTTGATCCGTTGCTACTTTGAGGATTTGGTTATTTTTCTTGGGATGTGTGAGGAATTTCACAAAATCAAAGCTTTTTATTACACTATCAAAAATTGGAATTTGTGCAACTTTTTTGGGGCTCCGTCAAACGTCAAGGAGCTCTATATAAATATTCACCGTTCCAAAATAAGTAAATAATGCTAAATATAAAATATAAAAAAAATATAATTATTTTTTATAGGCTTAAGTCAACAGCAATCCTTTAAAGTTATCTTTAAAATTTAGTTAGATACCTTAATCTAGCTTTGTATCTATTAGACATTTTATTTTAAAATAAATATACCTATTAAACACCTCATGTAGACATAACAAAGCAAGTGAAATACTGAGCCCGTAAATATCAGTATTATAACAAATGTTTTTAAGAATAATTCATTCTTTTTCTTTCTTATTTATCCTTTTTGCTTTAAAAAAATAAAAATTAAAAACTATTTCCCTTCATTAAAAACTATTTCCCTTCTTCATTCACACAAGAACACCACCCCTGCCATTGCTACCCACCACAATTCCACCATTTATATCCTTCTTTTTCTTTAAATCTGACAATCACTATCATTTTATTCACCGAAAAATATGGAGACCTACACTGTCACCGCCTTTTACCTGAAAAAAAATATGTCTAAATATGAATCAAATATTAAAAAATCTAAAGAAAACGTTGGATTAAAAAAAATGACAGACGAATGATGGTGACGGAAAAATGAAATCGTCGTCAGCTTGTCTCTGCCACCTCTCTCCCTTCTACATTTCTATTATCAAATCAAACTCAAATATAAATCAAGAACAAAATAAATCCAAAAAGTAGAAAAAATGAAGGAGATTTAATTTCTATAACAAAAATGGGGAAGAAGATGAAGCAAGAGTGGGGAAGAAGATGGGGGAGGGGGGAGTTGGCCAAACAATTTAGTTTTAGTTTTTATTTTATTTTTTTAACTTAAAATTATTTTTTAATAATTATTTTAGGCCCCAATGCCACATGTTGCCTTTTAATTAGCTATTCTGCCACGTTATCGCGAATATATCACACACACTTTTAATTTATTACTGACTATCAAAAAATGTCTAATAGAAACAATTTTTCTAGTAAAAGTGTTCAACAGATACTAATCTTAGTAGGCGTTTGGCCATGAAAATTAAAAATTTTGGAGTTGGAGTTGGAGTTATGTTTGGCCATGAAAAAAATTAGAGTTCTTTTTAACTTTTTGTGAGAGAAAAAAAGTGAAAAAAGTGAAAACAAGAAAAACTTGTTTTCACTTTTTCGGAAATTTTTTTCACTTTAGTGAAAAAAGTTTCATGGCCAAACACCACCACTTTTCACTTTTTTCACTAAAGTGAAAAAAAAATTCGAAAAAATTTGAAACTTATCCATGGCCAAACGGGTCCTTAGTTGAGGGGTCTAAATGAATTTTGGGGACAACTTTAAGAGGCAGCTAGTGACTTAAGCCTTTTTTATAAGTTAAAAGTAATAATTAAAAATACAAATTACTTTTTGAAATAATAGACAAGTAAAAATAAACAGTGAAAATAAGTGTCATCTTATTAAAATCACATCCATTAAAAATTACTTTCTCCATTTCGTTTTAGTTGGCCCTCTTTCTAAAAAAAATTATTTCAATTTAGTTATTTCATTCGTGAAATCAAAAGAATTTTATTATGTTCTTCTAATACTACTCCATCATTAAATGACTACATAAAATGTATATACTCAAATTTATATTTTCAAAGCATAATTAATAAAACTAATTTGGAAAAATAAACTTTTAATAAATATTTTTTTAAGAAGAGTGTCAAGTTAATAAAAATCAATTATTTAAAAATTAAGAAAGTATAAAATATAAAATTACCAAATTTCGTGCATAATGAGATCTTTAATGCACCAAGCAAATTAGAGCTCAAACCATTTGGTAGAGATCAAAAATAGACTAGGAAAAAATAGGGGACCAGAAAATATAATGTGGCAATAACTATTGTAGAAATTTTTTAATTAATAGAATCAAAGATCTATTTTGACCGAGTGGCGTCGTTGGAAGACCGTGAATGGTGAATTCATTTAAACTCAAATCATTAATAACATTGTTATATTATAAATAATTTATATTATGATTTTTTAATTGGTTATAATTATGAAAATTAGTGATGAAGTTAGAATGATCACTAATTAAGATAAAAATATAAAAGAAAATACACAAAAAATAAAGAAATTCACACATAAAAAAAATGAAGATTGAGCTAAAATACTCCATCTGTTACTAAATACTTGTCATTTTTACTAAAAGTAGATATTTTTTTAATACTTACTCCCTCCATTTAAAAAAGAATGACCTACTTTCCTTTTTAGTCCGTTTTAAAAAGAATGACCCTTTCCTTTTTTGGCAACACTTTAATTCTAACTTTTCACATGGCATGTTTAAGACCACAAGATTAAAGGGCACTTTGGTACATTTGTCATAACTTTAATTTAGGACCACAAGATTCAAAAGTCTTCTTTATTTTCTTAAACTCCGTGTCAAATCAAATTAGGTCATTCTTTTTGAAACGGAGGGAGTATTATTTTAGGAAATCAAAACATAATTGAACATATTTTTTAGCTTGGGGGTGAAGAAAATGAAAATTATGTATTTGATGACATCACTGCTTTGGTCAGCTAATTTCTTGAGGACTACGAAACCGTGTGGCCATTATTTTCCAAGCGCATAACATCACGCGTATAAATAGCTGTTTCCCTAATACTAAATTTTAGTATAAATTTTAATATCTTACACAATAATTTTTTTATTTAATGTTAATTTTCTAATATTAAAACTCTTAATCACCAAGAATAAAAATTCCTCCATCTTGAAAATGTTTAAGCACTTATTGGCTCTCGAAATTAGTGACATGACTTTAACCAAATTAAAAATAGTAGTAATGTTTTTAAGTGAATTTAATATTATTAATTTTTAATGATATTTAACTAATTAAATCTGTATATAAATGTAGACGAAAATGAAGATGTTAATTACGACAACTTTGTTAACAAATTCAAATATGTTGACAATATGTTGGTGTTGAATATGACGTAAGTTCTTAAAAAAATATGTACTTTTATATAATTATATATTAGAAATGTTAACAAATTGACATACTTATAAGTTTGAATTTAAATTTTTAAAAAAAAATTATAATAGATTGGGAGAAAAAAGAAGAGGCTAATCATTCTTCACCAGCGTTCCTTTTAAGGTTGGGTTGTTGGCCATTTTAAAGCCCATTTAAATGAATGAACAACTCACCAAAGCCCATCAAGTTTCTTGGGTCGCAAAACTTGAACTGGATTGAGTTAGACTTTCTCGTTTTGATAGTTCTAATCATATGGAGGTCCTTGTATTTAATTAAGGGAAAATGACATGTGTGGCCAATTTCAAAATAAATAGCCTAAAGTTTGCATATTGGACAAAAAGTAACTCCTCCACATATTTATTGCCAGTTTATAGCCATTAGGTATAAATGCCTCAAATCAGGCATAATAAGTTCAAATTAGGTATTATCCTTTTCATTATATTACTATCTTTTATTTTTTGGTTTATTTATTTTCAAATAAAAGGGTTTCTTCACCATTTTATCAATTTCGATTTTCTTTTGTTCCATCCACACCAAAAATTCTTCTCTCTTTTTTTTTTTCTTTTTTTCTTTGCTTTGCTAATTGTTCCCCTTCTTTTTTAATAATCAAATAAATTGTTCCTCTCTCGTTGTTGTTTTTTTCTTCTCTTTTTTGTTTGTGTGAGTGTGTGAAACACGTGATGAGTGAAGTGAGTTGGTGTGCTATGTGACTTTTCGCATGACTTTGAGATGTTGTTTTGGTTAATACGTGAAGGAGGTAAAGGGCAAGGACATGGGAGTTATAAACTGTCTTGTATTTAAAGCATTTGACTGAATAAAGCTCATAAATAATGTGAAACTTGGTAAAATGATTTTAAAATATTCATAAAATGTGTATATAAACTGTATAATTGTTATATAAAATATGTATATGTATAAGATTTCTATAGAATTGTATAATTGTTGTATCAAATATATATTTGTATAAGATTTCTACAAAAACTGTATAATTGTTGTATAGAATATGTATGTATAGGATGTGTATAGAAACTATATAATTATTGTATAGAATATGTATCTACATACGACGTGTATAGATATCGTATCATTGTGGTGTAGAATATGTATTTGTAGAGGATGTATATAGAAATTGTATCATTATTTTGATATGTATTTTGTATAGGATGCATATAGAAATTGTATCATTATTGTGTAGAATATGTATTGTATAGGATGTGTATAGAAATCGTATCATTGTGATGTAGAAAATATATTTGTATTGGATGTGTATATAAACTGTATCATTGTTGTGTAAAACATGTACCTGTATAGGATGTGTATAGAAATTGTATAATTGTTGTATAAAAATGTATCTATTATGATTTTTTATGTGTGTGTGTATATATATACATATCGTTGTTGTATAAAATATATATATTTCTTATTTATTTCAACTGACCTATTATATCATCATTTGGATGTTTTAAATATATAAAATGTATAATAATTATATATATTTTATAATATATACATTATATAACAATAATAATAATAAGTATGTATACATTATATATTACGTATATATTGATTGCACATTTATTATACAAGTATTATACAAAAGAAAGACATGAATAATTATAGTAGATTGAATTTTAATCTATTCTAATCATCTCTATCATATTTGAGGAAAAATAAGAAAATTACAAAATTATATTTTATTATTAAAAGAAGTGCAACAATTAATAAAACCGAAACCTTTTTTTTTTTTTTTTTTTTTTTTTTTAAAAAAAGCAAAACTAAAACACCGAAAAAGAAGAAGAAGAAGAGAGCACCAAAAGAAAAAAAAAAAGAGTAAAGCAGTCAATAGAAAGTAGAGAAAAGAAAAAAAAAGAGCAACCGTGAAAGTCAAAATGGCTACTAAATGGGATATAAAATTCCTTGGCCATTGGGTTGTCAATACTTTTGACCGAATGGCCATTTGTGTACTTTTCCCTTTTATTAAAGGAAATTTTATATAAATTCTTGTAATTTATGTGCCCCAAATATAAATTTCCATGTATTAACCTATCTAAAATTAAAAGTGAGACTTAAAAATATCACTCCCTTCGTTCATTTTATGTGTTACCTTTTGATCGGGTATGGAGTTTAAGAAATAAGTAAGGATTTTATGAAGTTTACTAAATTGTCCTTTCTAGAAAAGAAAAAAAAGAAGGAATTCTATCTCTAAAATTAAGTGAGACCAATAAGTGTAAAAGAGGAATTGTGCCTTTAAATAATTACCAAATAAGTAAAGTAACATTCTTTTTGGGACGGATCAAAAAGAAAAATGTGTCACATAAAATAGGACGGAGGGAGTACATTATAGAAATCTCTTGCTATTGATAGCCAAAAAAATGAAGAAAAACTGAAAAAGAACCATTTTCGTGAATGACAAAATCTAGAAGTTTAGGTAAAAAGCTAGTCAAGAATTAAGATATTAGTTTACCATATTATACGAAAAAAAGAGCAATTGTAGTAAGTTAAGATATCGTCTTAAAATATTTTTGATTAGACAAACACAGCAAATGCTAAATCTACCAGAGTATGATAATTATAGGGGGTGAAGATTAAATTAAAAATTATTTTAAGTCATGCACTTGATTATATAATTTATTTTTTTTGGAAACATAACCTTTTTATTTCGAAATTAGATTTGCTACTAGCATCAACCTATTTGTCAATCACATGGAGGCCTTTTCTCTAAAGATAGATTATCTATCCTGCTCTTAGTTCTTAAATTTAATGTCATTTATCAACTAAAACCATTGTCATTGGGGTAAATTTTTTCCAGTTTAGGTGATTATATGTCTATTTATTTGCAGTAAATATTTAGTATTTTATCTGTAATGTTAGATATACCTCCCACCACTTCTACACTCAAAACAAGTCAAATGATGAAGTTATAATAGTGGACTGGACTTTAGACCCCTTCCTATCTATGCATTTTGGGAAGGCCCAACTAAATCAATAAGTTGAAAGCCCATTACTAACAACTTATTGCAGGGTATTGTCCCTCTTTTGGGGTAATCTTTAATTTTTGCCTTTAAATGGGTAGTCTTTATTTTCTGTTTTTGCTTCTCATTTATTTATGAGCTAAAATATCTTTAAAAGCAAAAGATATTTCGGTATAAGTTGTGTAACATCTAATTCGCAAGATATAAGTTTACAAAACTTTTTCCTTGACCGACAAAAGTTCTATAGGAATAAATTAGGTCTAGTGAAGCATAACTTCGTGGGTTGTAAAACTGAACCCATATCTTTATCGGCTAAGTTTATGTTTAGGAAGGCATAATTCATGCCTTGTGAATTTTTTTTACCCTGTAAGAATGACTTGTGCCTTGTGATTTTTTTTAATTTTTCGCTTGCAATTTTTTTTTTTTTTTTTTTTTTTGGTGTCGGAGGATGATGCATCTCAATTGTATCTGGTTATTCAACCTTAATTGGAATAGACTTAAGGTTTTACAACTTTTTAAGGCAAATGCATATAATTCAATAAAGCGACATGTTTTAGTTATTAATTATTTACATAACGAATATTTAAAAATACATATAAATTTCATTGCAAAATTTGAATAAAACATACCTAATATAAGTAATTTATGTATTTAAATATTTAATTGGAACAAGTCATATTTGGGGAGTGTTTAAATAATTCATGGGCAAGGAACATTGTTCTTTTGTGATATCTAGATCTTCCTTTGTAGATAGACTGTTTGTGTATCTAAAACAAGTCAAACTATGTTATTAGTAGGTTTGTATATCTAAAACAAATCAAATTATTTTTATTTGGTAACTAATCAAAATTTTATTACCAAAGTGGATCGTTACAAAGTTGAAAGTCAATCGTGCATCTTGAACAACAGCCCCAAGCTTACACTATACTACTCATCTCCTAACTCAATTACAACAGCTATGTCTACTCAACTCGATTAATAGTTCAAGTCAGCAATCCTCGATTCAAGTTTCTTTTGCATCAATCCTCTACATACCACCTCCTGTATGATCAACCTGATAAGTCCAGTTACTGGTCTACATCGTTGTTGAAGTCAAACTACGTTATTAGTAGTAACTATTCTCGATAATACTTATCTTAATTAATACGAAAAAAGGAAAAAAGAGACCTTAAAAAGGACATCTGCTTTTATAATTAAGGGTGGAATTTGTACTTTTCAGTCCAAAATTTTCAAAAGGGTTGATTTCATACCCCCATTTCAGAAACACAATCATTGTTTTTGGATTCTTTTTGAATTTTGACTTGGTCATCCATATGAAAATTCCATTCCTACCCCCACATCATTTTCTTGACAATTTCCTCGTAATTCACTCAGGGCTCATTTGGCAACTGGAGATGAGTCATGTATATATTAAATCATACATAATATTATGTTTAATAGTTGGTTAGGAACTAAATTATTTATAAATAAAATTAATATAGTATTTGATTTATAATTTAGAAACTAATATAATTAATATATATATAAATTACAAGAGAATTTATGTATTATTTTATGCAGAATAAAAGATGAAATAAGTAATAAATAGATAACTAATGCATGAATAACTAAAACCTGCATAACCAATACTCCATTAAATAGTACATAACAATTCATGTATTACTAATACTTACGTAACTTTAATCAGCTATCAAAGGATTGTTTGATACATGAGATAAAAGTAAAATGAATTTTGAGATAAAATTTATAATTTATATAATTACAAAAATTAATTCAATAAATTTATGATTGCATAAGTTTATATCATCAAAATAAATTTATTTACTCCCTCTGTCCCAATTTATATGATACATTTTTTTTTATCAATCCAAAAAAGAATGACATATTTCTATATTTAATAACAATTTAACTTTAAAATATCCACTTTATCCTTAATGAAATGATTTACAATCACATAAATATTTATGAATTATTTTTTACCACAAGTTTCAAAAGTCTTTCTTTATTAAATTTTATGTCAAATTAAATTATATCACATAAATTAAGACGGAGGAAGTATATCATCAAATAAAATTCTCGTCCATCAAATGCACCCCTAAAAACTTTTGTAAAAATACTCAACACGTGCACCGCCCACATTTCCAGGACTTTTATTTTAATCAATAAACAAAAAATCTAAGTGGCAATTTCGTAGTTTCCCTCATAATCAGTGGCAAAATTCCTAACTATCCACCTGCTCATATTTAGCTCATAAGAAATGTCTTAAGTTCTCTCTTATTTCCATTTCCATTTCCATTTTCATTTTTTTAGCAAGCCCGGTTCAGAATTTAATCCGGTTTAACTCTTCTCTTCCGGCGGCGCGTGGTAATGACTTCCGGCACAAGGCTACCGACATGGAAGGAAAGAGAGAACAACAAGCGGAGAGAGCGGCGGCGGAGGGCGATCGCCGCTAAGATCTTCGCCGGATTAAGGATGTATGGTAACTATAAGCTCCCTAAACACTGTGATAATAACGAGGTATTGAAAGCTCTGTGTAAAGAAGCTGGTTGGATCGTTGAAGAAGATGGAACTACTTACAGAAAGGTAAACTACTTTTATATATTGCATTTAGTAAAGGCAAATTAAGCTGAAAACATCTTCTAATTTCTTACTACGAGTCCTTGTGTTTCAATTTATGTGGCACAGTTGAAATTTTGAAAGTGAAAACTAATTTTTCTTTGATCAAAATTTATTTATACCCATTTAAATATTATAAGTGGTTAATTATTGTGATTTATAATATATATATTTTCTAGTAGTTTTCAAATATATAAATTTTATTTCATAAAATCTAAAGCTTCTGTATCTGTATATCCGTATTCACGGTCAAAGTTTAGAAGCTTGAATCTCGAAATTTCAACTGTGTATTTTTTTATTTTTTTTGGGGAAGATTAGTGCTTCATTTGTGCATCGAGAGGTTTTGATTTTTCTATTCAGTCATTTAGATTTTGTAAAAATTTAGTTATTTTTTCATTGTTAAATTTAGAGGAAAAAGCAAAAGATTGAAAAGACGAATCCTCCATAGATTTGTTCTGCTCCGTGTATTTTGTGCATAGTCAGAGAGCTTTCAGAAAAGTCTGAACATTTCACCTAGATACTAATTTGACGATATTGCCCCTGCTGTACTACCAGGGTCCCACATTTTTTCTTTGGAATTTATGGGCTGTATGGACATTTCAGCTGATTCCAGGGTTTTACCAGTCCTTTAATTGCTTGCAGTTCTGCGTTTCGAAGTCCTGAATCTGCAGTCTCGTTATAGAAGGGTAGTTTAGGAATTCAATGTTAAGGTTCAATAGTAAATTCACAGAAGTACAATCCCTTGATGCATCACTATTAAAATTCAGATGTCAGAAAAGGAAAAAATTACTCCTCTTTGTTATCATGTGACCCTATTTTGACTGAGCATTGAGTTAAAAAAAAAAAGATTTTTTTTTGAAATTTTTGGTCTTAAGTATGCAATATAATTTCTGTGGCTATACACTTTTGACACTTGTAGTTTTAAACATGCCATATCATTTTTGTAACGACTTTTGTCACTTGCGATTTTAAATATTTTATGGCATTGGTGTAGCGATAAAAGCTTGTCGTTAAAGGTAAAATGAGAGGTTTAAGTTAAATTGTTTCCTTATTTAAGAAGGGGCAGTTCTATTAAAAGTCATCCCTTCATCGCTTAAAGCATAAACCAATGAGAAGTGATGGGTTGTTGTTTCATAGGTGAAGCTGTGCACTTCAAAATTCAAATATGAAAATCAGAAGCAGTGGGTTCTATGAAAATTTCATAGAATATAAGCACACTAGTGCACAAACTAATCCTAACAAGAAGCAGTGGGTGCTATGAAAATCAACTTTGAGGAGTTGAATATAAGCACACTATTGTATACTGTGTTCTGAAATTAATTATTTTGATTATAATTTCATTATTATAGAGAAGTGAGCGCTTCACTTCTCGCTTTTCGCTTCATGGCCCATGGATTTTATTGTTCTTTTGTGCTGTTTGCTTTTAGAAACACGATGAAGGTGTCATTATTTTTTGGAACAGACAAAAAAGGAAATAGGTTCACTTAAACAAGGAGTAATATTTCTTGTGATCTATTTAAATTCTTGCTGGACAGAATTAAACCACCATTATGAGGGGGGAAAAGAAGATATCAAACCCTTCGGTTCTATTAGATATCAAACCCTTCGGTTCTATTATTGTTGTTGGTTGCTTATCTTTATTTTATTTCAATATTTATTCTTCATAATTATAGTTGAGGCTGTAGAGCGTGTGGGGATATCAATTTTGGATGTGATGGGGAGAAAAACTGTTGATGGGCTAGGAGGAGAGGGGCTAACATTTTTAGCTGGGTTTGTGGTTTAATCATATAGTTGACATTATCATTGGATATGGACACCCTTTTTCAAAAGTTGTTGGGATGGTAGGGTTACAGTTGTCTAATATTTTTGGTAGTGCCATTATTTATGTTTTCTATGGCTTATTTCGGCAATAGGGTTATGTCCAATTTATATGGGTGTAGTTGGATGCTTTTATCATTAACATGTAGGGTTTTAGTGGTCATGTTATCCGAGTCTTGATCAAAGGGATGAGAGGTGGACCCAACATAACATGATTGCTATGGCTGAAAGTTGAAAAAGAGCCATTTGAGAATAAGCAAGATGATGGCAAAAAGGATTTTAGATTTTTTCAAGTAGGCGTCTAGTGGTGCCTAAATTAGGAAATTTAAAGGTCGAGAATAGATGTGGTTGGGCCGATAAATGCTTTTAAACCTATGGAGAACTATTACAATTAGAATGAATTGGGGACCTTTTTTTGTGTGGGAACATTTATAATTAAACTGATTAGAAGTAGTAATGGTTACTATATAAGGAGTTTCAAAACATAGATTTCAAAATGTTTCGGTCAAATAGAAAATCGCTTAATGGAAATAGACTTGGCTCTTTTTGGACCAAGAGAATACTCTTCATCTTGCTAAAGGTAATGTGGCTTTTGCACTACTTTGTTAGCCATTTCAAGCTACATGAAATCTTGTCTTGGGAAAAAGTGATTCACTTATATTTCAAGATTTTGCAATTTGAATACTCCATACATCTCAATTTAATATTTCTAGTTTGACAGATGTAACTTTTAGATTTAGGGGCAAGAGTTGAATAGTTGAATTGTCTATTATAAGTTAGAAAGATGTAGGTTCATATGTTGACCCTGTCACTTGTGGAGTATAATTCAACTTCGCTTAAAGGGACACCATTTTGGGGAGGTTCTAAAAGAGACTTACCTTTTTGGGACAAATAATATTTCAACTAAGTTCTTTAATATCTTGGTTGCTTCTTTGGACAGCAAACTTACTTTCAATTGCTGAGCCACAGTTACATCTGTTTGGGAACTTTTTGGCGCACCTTAACTGGAAGATTTCTTTAAAATGTGTAAAACTATGGGATTCTGCAAGTAAATGTTGATGGCTTTTTGTTTCTCGTTCATTATTGATTCTCTAAATTACTGTTTTTGACTTGGTAGCCGCCAGATATATTAGTCCCTCCGTGATACTGGTTATCCTAAAAGGTCAGTACATTATTGCTAAGATTTGCCAAATTTTAGATGCATCAAGTATCCTGTGGATACCAAACGCAAACAGGGCAATTGTACTCTCAATCTATCGACATGTTTTTTTTCTTGAAGAGAGAAGTTGGTTGGTCAGTGTGGCGGGAAGTTGGTTCCCTACAGCATAGCAATATGTGCACCTTTACAAGAACATAGATGTAGGTACTCCCCATTCCATTTATATGCTCATTTCAAGAGCGGAAGCTTCTGATTTCGACATGGGATTTTTGTGTTGCTATAGATGTATGCAAATGAGCTGATATATTACTAACTGGTGAATCACTAATGTGTATTCTTTTATTGGAGCATTCATGTAATATCTGGTATAAGTACTTACTAAGTTACACTTCATCTCTAATTTAAGCAGTTGAAATCATGTAATGGGAACACTTTTAAGCTTTAAAAAGATCATATAATCTCTTAAGTCGGGGCATTGCAAATCTCAGTTCTCTTTCTGCTATAATTGCATAGTTCTGGGGAAGGGTTCACTATTGACTATTTGATTTGCCCCTTTGCCGCTGCTTATCATTTGTTCTCTTCTGCAGGGATGCAAGCCAGTAGAACGTATGGATATTATTGGTGGTTCTGTATCTGTAAGCCCTTGTTCGTCTTACCTACTGAGCCCTGGCGTTTCGTATAATCCGAGTCCCGCTTCATCATCTATCCCTAGCCCGGTCTCGTCTCATTATGTTGCCAATGTCCAAAATAATACTTCTGATCCCAACTCGCTTATTCCATGGCTTAAGAACCTGTCATCGGGCTCATCACCGTCCTCGTCCAAGTTTCCCCATCATCTGTGCGTTCCTGGAGGTTCTATAAGTGCTCCTGTGACTCCACCTTCGAGCTCTCCCACTGCCCGTACTCCTAGGATGAATGATAATTGGGACAATCCCATGGCCAACTCTACATGGATACAGCAGCATTATCCCTTCTTGCCGTCCTCAACCCCTCCTAGTCCAGGTCGCCAAACCCCGCCAGATTCAGGATGGCTCTCTGGTGTTCAAACTCCACAGGATGGGCCTTCATCTCCCACATTCAGCCTCGTCTCGTCAAATCCATTTGGATTTAAGGAACCATTATCAAATGGAGGGTCTCGAATGTGGACACCTGGGCAAAGTGGGACATGTTCACCTGCAGTTGGAGCTTGTATGGATCAAACAGCTGATGTACCAATGTCGGATGTTATCTCAGCAGAGTTTGCATTTGGCAGCAATATGAAGGGTGTGGTAAAGCCATGGGAAGGAGAAAGAATTCATGAAGAGTGCATCAGTGATGATCTTGAGCTTACACTTGGGAACTCCAGCACTAGGTAAATTTCTTTTTTAAACCTTTTGACAAACTCTCTCGCTCTCTCTCTCTTCAAGCTTTGTGTCAAGTAGTTTGTTGAAAGTGGCTGATTAGTGTTCTTTCTGCTTTGTTTGTTGAAAGTGGCTGATTAGTGTTCTTTCTGCTTTGCAGATAGGGAATGCCAAAGGATGTAAAAATCTATGCTTATATGATCATCACATAGTTTGGACGTTTTTAACTTCTTGTGTTGATCATCCCTTCGGAATGTGAAGATACTCTGGTATGGTGAAAACCAGAAGTCACAAATACAGAGTAGGAGCAGCAGTTAGTTTTCCCATTTTGTTTTTTTTTTCTCAAGAAGAGAGCTCGTGTGGAGCCTTTTTTTTTTTTTTGTACTCTTTTTCCCGATTGGGTTGGGGGAAGTGGGAACGTTATCCTATTTTCTCTAATATTCTCCCCTGTTCTTTTAATTCTTTTTCTCTTTTAGTGTTGGATATGTTTGTAGTTACCCTGTTGTAATTGTCCACACAATATAGTTGACCAACAAGAATCTGTCTCTGTACCTTTCGTTTGTTTTTCCTCATAAATTTCATTTCTAAACAGAGGCTCTACCAGGTTTGCCCAAGTTGTGATAACCACAGAGACTAATGTGAAAATTCAAGGTAACTGCCTATGTGAATGATATTCACAGGGTTGAACTATTTTGGCTGGAGTGGACAGCTGAGGCTGCCATCAAATACTTTTTAACAGTTCAATAGACAAATGCAACATAAAGGCCAATGTAAAAATGTATATTCCCTTTAGCTTGGCCATTGTGTCATAACTCACAATGGTAAATGGTCTTTTAAATGCAAATCTAGAATTGGGGTTATCAAGAACAATTGGATGAATAATCATCCGAGTAAGAGAACAAGCACCACCGTGCTCCCTCCGTTCCATATTAGTTGAACACTTTTCATTTTGCACGGTGCTTAAGAAATCATAAATGGAATGATCAATTTTACTACTATACCCTTTATCCATATTAATGGACATAAAAATAATGTGTTTAAACTTCCAAAGAGCATATTAATTGTAGGGGTAAAATGAGAATTTTAATTAATTCTATCTTGATTTAGTAAATGATCAAATAATTTGGGACATATATTTTTAGTAAGATGACCAATTAATATGGGATGGAGGAAGTATAAGTTTTTTCATCCATTTTTTCCCTTTCCAAATTGAATGCCAAATTGCCAATAGATTCAATTGAGCTTGGATCTACTCCCAGCAAAGATCATCATTATATTTACATTTCTCTTTCTTCCAGACTGTACAAAATCACTATATCTATATAATCATAATTCACAAAGAATAGCAGTAATAAAACTCCAAATTTCAAACCCAAACATTATGTACAACACTTTTAAGACGTATGTGACCTTCAGAGCTTCTGGTATAAATCGCCGAGTGCACGATATAGGGCGGCTGCAGCAGGGGGCCTCGGCAACGAGCCAAGGAGAATTTCTGAAGCTTCAAGTGACTGACTACCATAAAATCTGGAGTTTTCTCGTGTTCTGGTAGTCACAGCACTCCCTTGTAGGGAACACCCAACAAAGGCACCTGTACCAAAAAACAAATAGCACTTTAACATGGATATAAAGATATAACTAGGTATAGAGAGAAAGCATCAACTTTACTTCCAGTGAGAAAATTGGTTTGAGGTTCCCTAACTTTCCCAAACTCTTCTAAAGTTAAATCAACATCAACAAGAATTCTCTGAATTATTGTAGTTCAAACCCCATAATTATTTTCTGATGAGCAAATTTTCTGCATATTTGATTATTCCAAACTTTTTCCACCAGGCAAGAGAGTAATAATTTCTGGCCATTAACAATTGTGTTATATAGAAAGCAGATATAAATCACATGCCACCTCTATCTTCCAATAACAGAACACACAAATCAAAGTACAACATGCACAATACATGTGGACTTTTTAACAAAGTGTACTTGATACCTTTACTGCAGCTGTATGTATAACAAGCAGCATAACCGCCAGTACCGGCACGAAGATCAGCTTCAGCAGTTCGTCCAATGATCCCAGCAGCAGCACTCACACCAGCTCCAACTGAAAGATGCGCATCACCACCAAAAGTCTTGACAGCATCAGTAGTTCTCAGAACAATAATGAAGTCAGTAAGTTCTCCACCAGCCTACAAAAAAAAAATAATCTGTTTTATGATTTACTGACGGTAAGTTCCTCTGAATAGAAATAATATTTTGAATTTTGTTTTTTGATTAACCTCCTTCCAAAATTTTGGATACTTCTTGAAGAAACTACATTAAAGAACGAACAGAAAAGCTGGAACTTTTCAACTAATTGATAACTATCTCTAGTATCTAACTACTGAACAGACATCTTTCTTCGATGTTTAACTCTATTAAACAGAAATGGCCAGGGCTTATATGAAAACCAGTGCAGAACTGCCAAAGCACCAATATTATCATGAAAGGAAGACTCCTTTACATCGCAAATCATCTCAAGATGGTATTTGAATTTGCCTAGTTACCCATGATCATGGATAACATCCAGAAGCCACTGGGTAAGGATTTCACATGAGGCAATTAAGCCACTACCGTCAATGGGGAGCCATATGCAATGCTCATATCTATTATTTCTTCCTACAATGATAAATACCTCTCGATACAGATGAGCAAATGGTAATTATCCTCGATCCAAAATAAGTTGCCGGCTATATGAATCTTCTATATCCACACCAATCTATACAGGTTGGTATTATCCTCAATTACATTTAGCAGAAATATGTTGTAGTAAAATTTATTCACCTGAGCACCCCATCCAACACCGAAAGAAGAAATGGCCGAGGGGGGAGACCATGAACCATCTTCTCTACGTGCAATTACCAGTCCGGTTCCGATGTTGTAGGTTACCATCACTCCAACCTTCACGACCGTAAGTATGGCAAGGCCTCTTGCATTTTGTAGAATAGCTTTTGGAATTTTCTTCTCAGAACTCAACAAACCAATCTGAAATTTTTTGTTCAGAATATTTCAGGCAGCCAATATGTCATCGTAAGATATCAAGAAATTAAACAAAAAAGAGAACCATGCTTGCTTATATTTCACAAATAAGATGCAGCAATTGTTTTCTTTCAAATCAGACTGAAGTATATAACAGGGAGATATACATATTGTGTGTTTTATTCAGTAGTATCACTAAGCACATATATAAGAGATGCAACACATAACATAAAGTAGAGGTTAGGTCTGCGTACACCCTACCCTCACCAGACCCCACTTTGTGGGATTACACTTGGCATGTTGTTGTCGTTGCAACATTTAACATAAAAGATAGAACTTCATACCCTTTCATAGCCCCGGATAGTGTTAGTGGCCTTATAAATTTCGTATTCCATTGACTGTCCCCACGGGAAGTTTACCCAGGATCTCAATGTGCTCAAGTCAGTGAGGTCATGGGTTGGCAACTGAGCAGCACGGCTTACTTGATCCATTAGGTATGGCTGCACAGACTCGATACGTACACAACATACATCACATACTCGTTGTGGTTCCGCAGTACGAAATTTTTCAGGGAGCAAACTCCTTCCTTTAGTACATTCATTGCAAAATATTCCTCCACAAAATCGACAATGATGCCTGCTGCACATGATTGGGTGGAACCGTACATTACATAACATACAAGTGGAAGATGCACTGTCAGGCAACCATTTGGGAGGATCTGCCTCAAGAATTTCCTGGGCATTACCAAAATTAGCTTCTGTGAGGGTTTGAGCCATCTCTTTCCAAGCCTGCTCAACGAGATGGCTTGATATCCACGACATGTTACCTACTATATCACCAGATGCAAGAGAATGCACTTTTCCTCGTGCTGCGAGCAACATATCGAGAACCACATCCCACATGGTCAACTCCTTGTCTTCCCCAATGCACTGAGTCCAATCTGTGTCACCTTCAGGAAGGTATCCCCCATTTGAGCAGAAGCCTCTACTCCACTCTTCATGCTCACTCTCTGACATTGGAGGAACTGATACAGGTATCCAAGCCCCAGTTTCACCAAAAAGTGGTGAATCGTAGCAGAAATATTTTTCTTGATTTTGGTGGCACATACTGTTTTCTACATTTTGAGATGACTGAGTTTCACATTCTATATTTTCAGTTAATTGTGGGTACAGAAAATTACTTTTTACGTCACTTTCATTAGTCTGTTGAATTAAATTAACATTAGATACTTTAGCTTTAACCATTCCATTAGTTGTGTGTGCCCCCTTCTCATAGTTTTCTTTTGTGCACAAAGGTGAATCCTCATCAGTCTCTTGATGTACACCCACTGGCTTGCCCATGATATAACTCTTATCGTTGTTTACGTGACCTGCACTTTGACCAAATGATTCCAAACCACATTTTCCTCTTTTATCCCAGTTGCTGCTAATAATCTTCTCAGAACACCTCAAGCTATTGTTCTGTCTCAGGGTTATAGAATCTTCTTCAACTTCCCCTTTCCAGCCGTCCATATGATACCTCCTAGCTTCTCGAGTGTCTTGAAATGACTGTTTACTGAAAAGTTCTTCTGCTTGAGTATCTAAAGCCCTCGTCGAACTTATGTTTTCAGGAATTTCATTCCTTAGGTGTACAGCTACTCTCTCATATTCTTCATGCTTACCCGTTTTTACAATGTTTGAACCTATGACTGGCTCAAAATCATCCAGGCCTCTGTTATCTCCAAACTTACTACAGTCCTATCACCAAAAAAACATGGTAAGTGTGTATTCTCATGTCAAACTTTAAAACTTTGCTTGCACTTAAAAAAACTGCACCTTTTTACCTACATGAATAGATAATTAACGGGATAACATTAGAACAAGTAACTACTAACAATTGGCAAATATCTCTAATTCACCCAACAAAAGAAAGACATCTCGACAATTTGAAATGGGACAGGCCAATGAATAGACAAGTAGTACGTATCAGCATAGAACTAAAACTACCAACACATGACTATTAGCTTACTTTTTGGCAAAGAAAAATTTCTCAACTGCATACTTTGAGTTCAAAGTGCAGGGGTGTTCATTAAACAAAAGAAACACACCCTTTTCTCAAGGTGGGAAAAGTTATCGTACACAGACCAGCAGCTATAGATGAAAATTCTAAATATAAATTATTCAATTTGACCACAAGAATCTAGCCAATCAAAGTGGCAGGACAGTGTAATGAATCCTGAACAGAGTGAAAGGAAGGATCTCAAGAATACAATTTCATATGGAAGAATTGAGCACGCATGTGAAACTTTTATTTGCAGATGTCAATGGTGTTCCTAAATGGATATTAGATGAAAGAACAACATTATGTAAGGCGTCCGACAATGTAATTATTTACACCATTATTGGCCTTTTAAACGGTGATGTATGACATTAGATTCTTGAATTTTCTATATCTAATTTCAGTCGCATACAAGCATTAAATAATGGAGAGGCTAAATACAACAAAGACAACAACAGTAGCTGCACCTTAACCCCAAAGCAGATTGGATTGGCCAATGCACAGGCCATCTAATATATTAATTGTGTATCTGCGTTCGCATGGAATCAGTCAGAGGAAAAACCGAAAAAGCAAGTGAAATCTCGGAAACAGATCCTATTAAAGTTTGAGAAAACTTTTGAAGCTGCTTACTTACATACAGTTAACAAGATCTAATATATGAACTGGGATCCTCTGAACTTCCTTTCGTGATTTTTTTTTAAAAAACAAGAAAGTCACTTCTCCTATCATTGATGAGAGACAGCTAAGCTGTCGCAGCAACGTATTCATCATCATCATCATCAGCAACTACTTTTACTTACGAGTTTCAGTTATCATCAATACTTGTGTTTCTAAACTTTTAATCACCCCAAGAACTAACCCCCATCCACCCACCCACCTACCACAAAAAAAGAAAGTAAAGGAATTCCATCCTTGATTATTTACTTTGAATAATTAAAACCTCAAAACTATAACTTGTCTAGAGAAATCCCATTGTCTATATTACTGTATTTTTCTTATAAAGGAAAATCTCCGTAAGAATGATCTAACATAACAAAATCCCCATTTTTTTTACTCGTAAAAGCTCATGAATATGGACGTTCCTTCACTAAAATACCCCAATTATCTTCATATAATCTCAATGATAAAGAGAATAACTTTATGCAGTAGAAGCAAAACATAAAACTTGGGACCAATCAAAAACAGCTGATCAAACCAATAAACAAAATGGAACAGCAAAGCATATTCAACAAATCCAAAACAAAAAATAATAAAAATGAATTAAATTAGGAATGGAGAATTACCGATGGAATAAGTGGATTAGAAACCCTAGAATAACAAGGGTGGACTTGTGCTTGAGTAGCAAACTTAGAATCCGAATTGTGATGGGCCTCCATCATTTGGGTGGTTGGATCATTATTAAATGGGAAAATTACCTCACAATCAATAAACGATCTTATCTTTTTTTTTTTTTTTCGTATATCAATCCTAATAGGGAATAAAATTTTGAGAAGAAAGAATAGGAGAGATGAAACAAAGAAAGAAAGAATATAGGGGTCTCATTGATTAGATGGTCATCAACCTCCTGCCGTGTCCTTTAGGATCTCTCCATTTTTATTTTTAGAATATTAATACTTAATAATTATTATTAAAACATTATTAATTAATTTATAAATACTACTACTTCTTTAAATAAAGAATTAATAGATACAGTAGTTTAAAAGGGAAAAGAAAATAACCCACGAGACAGAAAACTAGTGGAGGAAATTCATCATCAAATAATTTTTTTTTGTGATAAATATATTTACATTATAATGAATATCCCTCAAGATATAATGAGTATATATTAAAATATAGAATGTCTATCTTTTTGAGTGTATCTATTAAGATATGAAATGTCTATTTTTAGATAGGAATTAGAAAAAAAATTCCCTTATAAATAGAAAGTTCTTTCATTTTAGATCATTCCTCATTTCTCAAGAGAAATAAAGAAATGTCTTTTCTCTTATGTTCTCCTTTTTCTTGCTATATTAGTTTCATAACAGATTATCAACACGAGGCTATGCATTAAGGAGATGTCAGATGGTATCTTTCTTTTTATGTTCATTAATTTTCGATTAATATTATATAGAAGATATCACAAGATATTCACGTTCTATGCTACTGCCATTTTATGAAAAGGGTATGATTATTACCATCACGGTGATTGCATAATGAGATTGAGAAATTCCTTAAATTTACTCAATAAAGAAAGCCTAAGAGAAGGCACCATAACTTCTCTGTTACGTTTACTATTTAAATACTAAGGCCACGTTTTTTACTTTTTTCGAAAATTTATTTTACTTTGATGAAAAAAGTAAAATTTTGTGGTGTTTGGCCATAAAATTTATTTCACTAAAGTAAAAAAATTTCCCGGAGTTTTCACTCCTACTCCTCTCACAAAAAGTCAAAAAAAACTCTAATTTTTTTCATGGCCAAACACAACTCCAACTCCAAAAAATTTAATTTTCATGGCCAAACGCCTACTAAATATAGGTAAGATTTTACCATGTATTTTAATTCTTTAAGTTTTATAATTTGATTCTAAATTCGGACAAAGACAGAATGCTTTGATTTATTTATTTATTAATTCCTTTGTTCTTGGTTTAAATTCCATCGATTTATGATCTCAAATATTTTTATATGGGTAAGACATTGAGTTTAAGTCCTAATGCACCATAGTGATGATATAATAATGACTAAGGCAAAATAATATGCCTTTGATGAAAAGTTATGAAACATGTCTCATTGAATATGCTCCATTTCCTGAAGTGAATATGGTAGTAGTGCATAATATGTCTGAAAGATGACAAGTGATCATATGTATGAATATGAGCATGAAGGGACAAAAGATAATAACCAAAAGTGATAGCACATGCTTATTGTGATTATAATGAAAGATATGTAGAGAAAGATTCTCTACATCATATGTAGGCCTCAGATTTGCTCTTGAAGTAGCAATATCTTGAAAGAAATTCTAAGTTATCATAATTTGATATGCTTAAGACACGATTATATTTCATTCCTGTGGAATGAAAATTTCGATTGTTAGAAATACAGATTTATACCCTGGGGTGAATGTGATTGTATTTAGTAAAGCTTATACATTCAAACGTGTTCTTACTTGTGAAGATATCATAATCCACCTCCAGAAGAGGAAGAATAATTGGAAGATTGAATATCTCCAAGTTACTATGATAAGAAACACGTATGTGAAAAGTTATCTGAATACATGATGGGATCACGTGCCACAATAAACTAGAAGTTTATTGATATAAACAAAAGGCATATGTCATGGTAAACTTGAAATTTACTAGTACAAATAGTTTATCTGTTGGCATGGACGATTTTGCCATCTCGAAGATGCGCATATTGAGTATTGGACATGTAATGAAGAACTAGAAGATTCCTCAATAATTGTTTTATGTTGCTTGTTCTTATAATAAGTTGGTTGGATCAGATAATGTTGAGATTGAATCCTATAAAATTCTAGAAAGTATAAAAGATGAATATGGACCCGTTCACCTATCATGTGATATGTTGAAAAGATGCATCAATAAGATGATCACATTTACATTTATTGTCAACCTGCAGTTTGACATTTGCAAAGTTGTTTGCTCGATATAAATTGAGTTAAGAACATAATTTTCAGATTAAGTAATCAAGATTATTTATCTTGATAATGCTGGTTTGGCGTTGAGCACCTCCAATAAATAGCTAAATCATTGCTTATGAGAACAAAGCTTCATGTGTTAGTCTGAAATATAATATATTGCATACAAAAGTACATGAATGCATCAGACCAATAAATTACGATTAATTTCTCCCTCTCTATTAGATATACCTTGATGCACAAAGATGGATTTTCTAAAGTACATTGAGATGTATGTTAGTTTTTCTAGCATAAGGAGGAGATAATAAGTAGCTAAGAAATATGTTGTGAATTATCATCAATATGATCCCCATTCAAAAGATAATTCAAGTTCAAATGCTGGGAGCATTTGCTGACCTAAAATTGATCTTATATTTAGCTGTAAATGCTCAAATTAGATGTCCCTGAAGGACAAAATCTACTGCATGCATGAAGCATGGTAGATCAATTGATTCTAAAAGCAATAATTCTTGAAAAAAGAAAAGGGAGTAAATGATCATAATAAGGAGGCAATGTGCTCTTGAAGAGCCTACGATATAACAATTCATGAAATCTTATGAGAGGTTCAGGTACCTGAAAAAAATTGAAGTGATAAGATCTTAAAAGTTATATCTTATTGCGCGTCGATATAAATGATATATCATCGACAATACCTTTGGTATAATATGACGCAATATTATAAAATATTATGAGGATTTGAATTCTACGTTTATTTAAGCATGCTAAAGTAGAAATATTTATCAAGTGACATGGAAGGATGCATCTTGGTAAGTATAAAGCTTATTTGATTTGCAGTCCAGACATTAGAAGATGTCACACATAAAATGCTGAATATTGTCACTTGGCAAATTCTATATGAAAATTCCTGAAGGATTCAAAATGCCTGAAGGATTCAAAATGCCTGAAACATATAAAAGTTTCTGAGAAACTTATTTATAATCCTTATAAAGGATAGATTGATGACTTACATATTATTGGAACTCTTGGAGAGTTTTTAAAAGTTATAGATTATCGGTTGAAATCAGAAACTTGTCGAATTGGATTGGTCATGAAGTACCAGATCTTGTGCAATTTATGCATTTATACATCTTGCTATAACTATGAGCATGCTATAATTTTACTCCAATATGGGGATAGTGAAGTAGATCGCTTGCATATTGCAAATGAAAGCCCATGTATGGATGTGTTTATCCTAACGAATATTGTCAAGCTTTTAAATATACAGGATATTCATATGATCGACATAAGTATTTGATACAGACTTATTATCTATAGTCAATAAGGGTTACTGTCATGCCAAGTTATTTTACATAACATTCAGATTATGCTAAGATGATAGCTATTCATAAAGCAAGTTGAGAATGTATGTGGCTAAGGTCAATGATACATCTCATTCCAGAAAAAGTGATTTAAAATACCCACTTATATAAAGATGCCGCATGCATCGCACAATTAATGGAAAGATCCATAAAAGAGAAAGAATGAAGCACATTTCATCAAAGCTATCTGCATGAGCTCCAAAAGAATGGCGATAACAACGTGCAACAGATTCATTCGAGCGGTAATATGAATGATTATTCATCAAGTCTCTATCAACTACAACTTTCAAGAAGATGGTGCACAAAATTGAAATGCGAAGTTCAAGATTTTGAATTGATGTTCTCATCAGGGGGAGACAATACGCGATGTACTCTTTCTTCCTTTCAAAGTTTTGTCCCACTGGAATTTTCTTGTAAGATTTTTAACGAGGCAGTCGAAATGCGTATTATTAGAGATGTGTACTCTTTTTTCTTTACTAGATTTTTTTTCACTGGATTTTTTCTAGTAAGGTTTTAACGAGATACATTATCTATCAATTAGACATTCAAGGAAGAGTGTTATAAGTGTATTTACATTATAGTGAATGCTTATCAAGATATAGTGAATATCTATCAAGATATAGTGAGTGTCTATCAATATATGAAATGCCTATCTTTTGGATCTTTTAGAGAGAAATTAGGAAGAATTTTTCCCTATAAATAGAGGGGTTCTTTTCATTGTAAATCATCCCTTATTCCTCAAGAGAAATAAAGAAGTCTCCTCTCTTCTCTCTCTTATTCTCCTTGTTCTTGCTATATTAGTTTCATAACAGTTTGGTTTGGCTTTTCTTTTCCTTGCTTTATGTATTACTCCTTTGCCGTATTTTATGCGGATTAGTTTGACTTGACACAATGTTTAAGAAAAAAAAAAGACTTTTAAAATTTATGGTCGAGAATAAGTCTAAGATGTTTGTGTGACTATACATCATTTTATTATGGGTAAAATAGACATTTTAAGTTAAATTGTTACTAAATAGAGAAATATGTCATTCTTTTTTGGAACGGACTAAAAATGGAGCATTCATCACTTAATCATATATTATTCAACTAGGAACACAATATATAGTACTCCCTCCGTTTCGTTAAGTTAATTGTTGAGGCATTTTTTAATGTTCCATAATAAGTTAATTGTTCAATCTTCTTGGATTTTTTTTTTCATTTTTACCCTTCATTTGTATTTCCTATGTGATGAATTCAAGAAACTTAATTGCTCCTATTTATTTATTATTTGGATTTTCAAGAGTAGTTTGACAATTAATTAAAAAGGGCAAAAATGTAAAGTAATATCTAATTTATGTCTTAATTTTCTTTTCTCAGTGCATTACATAAATAATTCACTTATTGTGAAACGAAGTGAATACTCTTGTAATTGCTAAAACAATCGTACTCACATAAGGGTGTAAAACTACTTAATCAGTGAAAATATGATCTGTGTGCTCGTTCAAGAATGGACGCAATAATCCCACTTATTATTAAATTCAAGTCATTTTTACCCATTGACATTTAATTTATCTAAAATTTACGTTGCTTTGAGTTAAAAATGTAATTCAGATTTTCCATACAAAATCTAATCAAAATATCTGAAATTTTATTTGTTAATATGTTATACGCCCTTCGTTCCCTTTTAAGATTTGAAAAAAAGTATGGTCATGGTTTCACCGCCGGAGAAGAGGATGGGGAAAGGGGAAAGGCCAAAGGGTGTCTAATTTTGAAAAGGGGGGATGGGCTAGATGGCAGAGGTTTTGGACGAATGGTGGTGGTTTGGGAGGGGCAACGTAAATATATCCCTAGTTAAAAAAATGACGTATGCATATATCCTCACCATCTAATGACGGTCTATTTATTTCAATTTTGAAGATCAATTTCGAGTTTGGTTCAATATATTGCTAAAAATACATGTAACTACATAAGTAATGGAGAAACTTTAAAGAAACATATGAATGAATTTTGAGCAAATTACAACATTATATGTTACTACTATATTTTTAGTTGGCTTTCACGCTAGTATATTGCACCAAAGTGTACTAGTAACTTTGTGATTACCAACCTCCACCACTAAAACCACCAGTATCACTACCACCACTAAAACCGCCGCCATGACCACCACCACCCCAACTATTACCACCGTGATCATTACTCCAACCACCACCACTCCATCCGCTGCTACTATGACCACCACCAGTGTTCCCAGTACTTGTGTTGTCATGATGATGACCACCTCCACCAGTAGTACTATTTGTGCTAGCATGAGTATGACCTCCACCCATATTATTATTATTGTCACCACTAACATAATGATTGTCAGTACGATCAGTACTAACATCATTAGTAGTTTTTCTACCATCGTCCCCACCGGTACTTATCGTGGTGTCGCCACCATGGCATCGAGTATCTTTGCCGTCATCGTTATTGCAAACATCATCAGTAGATGGAATATCTACAATTGCTGTAGTTGACGCTGCACTAATTAATATTTCTCCAGCTGAACGGACGGGGGCAGAAGTTGCACGTGTTTTTTGTGCTTTACTTTCACCAATAACAACAGTTTTAGCGGAAGTTTTATCACCACCACAATTATATGGATTATTCTTATTCTTACGTTTGGTGGAGGATTTGGCACAGGCAAATATGACTATCCCCATCATTGAGATTGAAGCAGCTATCATGCCAACCATGAATATTGTTAGCCCAGGATCCTGAAATGCACCATTTTCTGTAACAGAAAGCCTAACCATTTTATCTCCCTTTTTTTTTTCTAAGAGATTTTTTTGGGTAGTGAATTGTTCTTTTTTTCACCTTGCTATATATAACTTGTGTAATCACTATGAAGCAGAGGAATTAGGCTTAAGCAATTACAAGGAAGCCAAGTTCATCACGACCTCTATCAAGTCAAACTTCTATAATTTACACGTTGATGTGAAATTAGTATATGTTTTAAGTCTTGATTTTCGGCACACCAAATTAATCGTAGCAGTAAAATGGTGGGGGAGACTATTTAGTTTATATGAGTTTTGGATGTTTGGTGGAAAACTGAATGAACGAATCATTCTTGTCCTTTGTATTCTAGTCGATCATCCTATTGTTAATTAGTTTACTTTGACCCCAATTATCCTTGACTAAGTAATTAGATTACCATTTCCATCTTACATGTAAATTGTTTCTGAATTCGTGTGTATAACAAACTTTCTTAAAAGAAACTTGAAAGAAGTTACGGATATTTGTCCTACATCATGATGTATACTGTATAGGACCTAATTAACTGATTAGTTATTACTAATTCTTAATGTGGAAATTAGAATAAGCTAATGAGAGGAAGTCAAATACAATTCTATTACTAATATGAAAGCAATTTTAAAATTAAGTTCTGTAGATGATCATAATCATGATTCATGAAGTCAGAGGTCATGTTCTGCTCATTGATTTTTGTATGATTGTATCTATGGGCATATCTGATTTAAACATAATTGACCAAGCTAACACGTACAATACTTACCAAAAAGGAATATATTGTGAGATTATTATCATGAATAGATCAGCTTATTCAAAAGGGAACATTGCAACATAAAGATCACATCTCTCATTAAGGTTATTGCTTAAAATTTGATGAACTAATGCTCAAAGGGGTATATTCCAAATGCATGCATTGACAAGTTTATTTATTGTTCAAATAATCTTTTATGAGTTAGCTTATTAACCTTACTTTTTTATGTCTTTGTTTTGACAAATTTCCTTGTGGTTTAATTAGCTCAAATTGATGACCCAAACTAGCATTAATCACAACGAGTGTTGTGTATGTATACCTGTTGTATCTTTTCCCTTATGTATTCCGGTGATATTAGAAGACTTGGTTCTCTATATACGAACCTTGTATACTCTATATTTGTTTGTATATTCAACAAAAAAACAAGGTAGTCGTGGGTTCAAAATTTTGTAGATGTAATTATGCCCAAATTCATGACATGCTGATAACAATACATATTCCCAGGTAATTCACCTAATTATACTGAGCAAATTATTTTATCCATGATAAAATTTGACACCCCTAGCTAGTTTAAGTTGAGAAGACTAGACGGTCAATATAGTTCTATTTGTTATGTATATGTGCAGAATCTCGATTAACAAAAATATTAAGTAGATGTATATACAAATAGATCACAAGTCTAAGACTAGAGTACATACATAACACACAAGAACAAACATACACAAATATATCACAGCTAGCACAAATGCCTATACACGAATTATACACACAACACCCAACCATATTGAAATCCACACAAATTAACACACATAGTATTTTTTTTTCCTGAGATAATTGTGGTGTTCGGATCAGCTTGCGCGCACCTCAACTAGCGCAGGACAAGTGATGGAAGTATTTCCTTGACAAGCATAACACTAGGATAAGTTTTATCCCTGCCACCATCAACATTATTTCCCATTCTTCTTCTACTACCAATTGATCTTGAAGTAGCACTTATACCAGTACTAGTACTGCTACAAGCAATTTCTCCTCCAGCAGCAGCAACACCACCCGTTGATGGCGGCCTCGGCTTTTTGAAGCAATCATTAGCAGAACCAAACACGGCCATTGACATCATTGGGATAGTCCCAACTGCCAATCCAAACATGAACGATGCCCCTGAACCGTGAAGCATCGTTCTATCTATCTATATGCTTTATTGGTAACAGAAGCCTAATATATACTTAGCCTAGTGTTGATATGGAAAATCAAGTTCTTAATCTAGTGTTTATATAGAAATTTTAGCTTGTCTCCTTTAAACCTGTGACATCATATGTCATGTGTGAACTTCTCTATTTTTATTTTTTTTAATGATTAATGCCCTTTTCGATGACATAATTACATTAGAGATTTCCCTAAAACATTTTGAGAATTTCCAAGTTAGAGTTTAACATGAATGAAAGGGCGGGGCGCACTTGTGTGCAGTATTTATATATTTGTGTCTATTTCTTGAAAATGTTTTTCTATTTGATTATTTGATGTGGTGCATTTGTTCATCTTCTTACGCTACATATCTTTTTTCGTCAATTCTATTAGGTCATACTGAATCTTCCACAATTAGGTTATACTGAATCTTCCACATCTCAATTGCGTATAGACCAAGAAAATTACACTATACAAATTTAAAACAAGTTGATTAAGCTAGGGATATATACCTTATATTATTTGACTTGTGAATAAATGGGATTACAGGGATTAGGATGTAGAGCACAATATCATTTCTGTTTGGTTTGGTTTTGGCCAATAACCTCACAATCAGTGTCCCACCACAAGATATATAGCTAAGTAGGCTCCTAATCCTTTTCCCACCATATCTGAATTAGCTGCCATCTTTTCATCTTTAAATCTTTTCTTTTATATAGTGTGTATGTCTCGTTTATTTGAACCTAATGTGATTGTGACAAGTCACTTTAATCTGGCAAAACATTTGTCCGCACTCATAATTGTGTCAAGCTAAGTAATTTAACGTTAATAGTAAGCGATAAAAGCATGAACTATAAGTGATTTGTGTAAATTTATTCGTTGATTCAAATATTGAGTGTATGGAAGTTTAATCACTCCTTTTAAGAAAGTAAAAGATGGGATAGAGTTATACTACAATTTTTTTTTTTTCAACTACTACAATCTCATTCACTATCTTTCATAATCAGATCTTTTTCTAGCTTCATATAGTTTTAAGTAATAGATATCCTGATTCATAGAATCTCAAAATTTTGAACCAATTTTTATATGATTATGGAACACTACATGCTTGTCAGTCAAATTTTATATGTATAAAACTCTTAGTAAGAGGAAAACAACCTGGCCCATTAGCTCAGTTGGTTAGAGCGTCGTGCTAATAACGCGAAGGTCGCAGGTTCGAGACCTGCATGGGCCAATTATTTATTTTGCTCTTTTCCTCAATTATTGTTTTTCCCAATGCTATTTTAACCCTTGTTGGAGGACTCCATAGCTAATCTTTCGGCGAAATTCTTGCAGAATCAACCTTTTATTATCCTTCTTTTTGCCCATGAAAATGAAAATGCTCATTAGTACCCATTTCTCACTTGTACTGTTTCTTCTTCTACTGCTTTCATCAAACGGGTTTATTGTAGGAGATCCAGTTCGAAAGCCATTGGGTAGTAGTACTAGGAGGAGAAACTCAAATCGGGTACCCGACTGCGGCAATATCGGGTCAAAATCTGATTGCTTGATGAAACAAGGTTGTAGATGGTGCAGAAGCCATGTTCTTGATGATTCTTGTTTCTTCAAATCTGAAGCTGCTAGATTACCTTCCCAGATCTTCACTTGTCATCTGAGTAGATGAAGATAAAAAAAAGAAGTTATTTTTTTGTTATTTCAATTATCTTTTTTTTTTCCTTGAATTTTGAGTTTTGGGGTGAAGTTCATTTGAGCTGTTATATGAGTATATTTGAGCTGCACTTGAGCCCAGGGTCTTTCCGAAACCCGGGGTAGGGGTAATGTTTGCGTATACTCTAATTGTCTGCCGACCCCATTTTGTGGGATTACACCGGGTGTGTTTTTGTTTTGTTTTTTTGTGATGTTAACAACATTTAGGCCTACCATTCTGTTTTGAAGAGTAAAAAGATATGTTTTTGTAGATATTGTGTTTGATAAATTAAGGAATTGAGTGATGCTTTTTGATATACTAGAGAGACCAGTTAATTTGCAGTGATGTGTGTGTTAATTTTGGATGGCATATTTGATTTCCGCTACTAATATCGATAGCTTTGTGTTCTGCTTGACCTACAAAATGATTAACTGGTTTACTGTTGCTGTCTATCAGTAGTTGTTGCTGTCAACCAAATTTATTATAGCCAGAGCTGCTTTGTAAGCTTTCTGTTTTTCAGCTTTGCATTAGATGGTTTTCTACATGATTTATGGTTTAGCTAGTTGGCCGTGGTGCAGCAAAGTATCTTGCATTTGGATATGGAAGAAAAGGCGCTCTGTAAGTTTTATGGCCAAAAGCGAGCTTTTCTGAGTTTTATGGCCAAAGCGAGCTTTTCTGTGTAGGTGGAATGGGGGTAGGGAGATCATGTATGAGGTGTCTTCTGAATACTTTGGAACTCCATTATAGTCCCGCTTAAACTATCTTACCTTAAAGTTATAAGTTAGGACATGATTGACTTACTCCATTCTAGTGGAACAGATCTATTGAATCAGTGCTAATTAGTAGATCAAGAAGATGCGATTACATGATTGACATAGTATTGGAAGGGTCTAAGAGAATAGGAGGCAATGCTACTGGGCGGAGTAAATTATATCTTGTGTTTTTCTCAGAAAACAAGCCCACCTTTGAGCTGCGCATGATCTGCAGATCTGCAAAGTTGGATTTTCAAGGAGATCGATAGTTATTAGGTAGGCGAACTTTATTTCAAGAGCTTGGAGATGCTCTACACAGCTAGTAATAACTAATAATTCATTCTGATGCTCCGTGCCATCTGCTCCTATGCTTGTTCTACAAAGGTTTTCCTTGCAAATCCCGAGAGGCAAACCATCAGCTTCCATTTTAAACTTTAGACCACCATTCCGTATAGAAAGGGGGTTCCCTTCTATTTATCGGTTAACTATTTTTGCTGCTTTGTATCTTTCTAAGCGATTCACCAGATGTTTTGGTGATATCACGTGATGTTTTTAGTGAGGGTAAATGAATGTTTTTACAGCCAAATCTGCTATGTCCCCCATTCAGACAATCAGAGTGTGTGTTTATTGCTGGTATGCAGGAGTTAGTAACTTCAAGAAGCGGTGTTAGAGAGACCTGATAAATTTAGCCCACATTATGAATCACCTAATGAAGAAGCTAGCAGGATAAAGTTGAGATTTTTTCTTGTTCAAAAAAAAAAAAGAAGATATTTCTTCTTTTTTTTTTCTTCTGTAATTCACATTCTAAAACTGTGTGTGTTTCATTTGAAGATTGTAGACAGTTATATATTTCTGGTGCATGCAGCAGCTCTTTTGATTTCTGAAGTGTTCCTCTAAGAAGTTGGATCTACTTGTTATTCAGACTGTATGAGTATGCTTGTTATGCAAATGACCTTGATGGGAAAACTGGGAACATACAGTAACTTCTTAAGATTAGCAATTGTTTGCATTGAACAAGGGTAAAAGCAGAAGTTGATTCAAGCTAGAACTGTATATTAATTAGTGTTAATGAGACCATGGTTGCGTAGAATATAAATGACACCAGCTCAATCGTATGACATATAAATCTTGATGACAATCTACAACTGCAGTTGCAAAACTCTGTGCTGCTGAAAACCAGTTGGCAAGTTAGAAGCAGCTTAAAGACCAAATCACAGGGAGAAATTGAACTTGAGAGGAGAACAATTGTGGGGAAGATGATTGTCACACTACTTATTAACAGTTTTGATCTTATGTGAATTCGTGTTAGAATTTACAGAGGAAACTGAATGGTGATGCATAAACAGAGAGGATCTAAATCCAGCAACTGAGTGGAAATCTATTAAACTTTGAACTCTTGAATCGACTGCTAGAATCAATTTCTAAAGCCTTAATTACTACTAAGATTGACAGCTTTTGAATTCAACATCAAGTGACTCGTCTCAATTCGGAGAACAATAACTCTACTTAACCTTACTTTCAAGAATCCGAGGAGAACGAACATGGATAGTTTTGCACTAAAATTTTCAGAATTGTATACAGTTCCCAGTTTCATATCACATTTCCATTTGAACACAAAAGGTGTTCAACCTATTACATTAATTCACCAGCAAAGCAACCAAACAAATGCAGAAATAAACTAAGCATTAAAAGAAAGAAAAAGAACTTAAATTTCCACTGATATGCATTTTTCTTCTTCAGCAAGATAAACCTTCACAGCATCCCTCATATCTTCAACTTCATTACACCCACCAAGGAACTCAATGAGCTTCTTCAGCTCCCCATCAGCAAGATCATCGGTAAATGGCCTAATCGGAATAGCATTTTCCGGCTGAAAAAGGTAAGAATTTGGGTTATCATCAACGATCACCACCCTCTTCATATCTCTCCCTGTGTCAGACAAATCCTTCACAAACTTCCCATCAACTTCCTTGCAAGAATCTCGATACAATCTATGCGAAATCAAACCCTTTCTATCTATTCTATCAAGAACAAGAGAAGCATACTCCTTAAGCCCAGCAGTGAACACAACAACCTCAAACTTCTCGCTCAAAAACTCCAAGAATTCATCCAGAAACGGCCTCTTCAACACATAAAACTCCACTCTGTGTCCATCAATCACCGGCCTAACAATGAAATCATACTTTTCTGGAGGTGGGTTTGGATTAGAATGCACTAAAGTCTCATCCAAGTCCAGAAAGATCGTCTTTTTCTCCAGTGACACCAATGGAGGAAGGGCATTTCCGTCATCAAAAAGCGATCGCCTCAAACTGTTCCCATTTTCAGGTTCATCAAACACTTTACCAAGAAGCTGATACCCTTTCTTGCTAGGACTCCTCTTAGGAGTAGCAACGCGGGCGAATTTCGAGAAGAGTTTAATAAGACGGCGATGACAAGTGTACAAAGACTTGTTAATGGATGCAACAACTACAGAGGCTGGATTTTTAGCAGGGGATTTCTTCCGGCTACTACGACGAAGATTTCTCCGGTTCTTGATTGACTTTGTCGGAGTTCTTTTGATGATTTTGGACACCATTTTTGTTCTTCTTTGGAGAAATGGAGCAAATGATAGGGCTGTATGGGGGGTGGTTTCTTGAATTTCTATCAACTTTAGAGCAGTTGTAGGAGTTGGTAAGATTTGAAATTAGGATTGGAGGCAACGGTCGAGTTTTTTCTTTGGTTTGGAACCTAAGCTAATGGGAAATTATTTTGGAAAGTGAACGTTGGCAGTATTATTCTTTTGGTTCAAAAAATTTATGGCGGAACTTGTCTAAATTGTCACTGTAGTCTGTATATCTACTGCAAATAATTTTGATTCTTTTCTTAATTTGAAATTGAACCTTAGAGTGGATCTGTCTCAATCATATTAGAGATTTTTGAAAATTTAAATTCTAAAATTAGATCACTTAGTTTCCTTTAAGGTAAATTTTTGGAAGCACATATATTTTGGAATAAATGTCAAGAATTCGGCAAGATTTGCTTACCAAGCTTGTTATGCTTAATAGACTTGGGCCAATGGATTTACCCATTTATCCATCAATTTGGACTCTGTGCGTTGGGCTCGGGTGTCCATAGCAATTCTATTACAGGATCAAGTATGATGTTTGAATTGTACAGTTCCAACTTCAGGATACAATATTCTTGAAATTTTAACTTTAAAACTGAATTTGAGGACATAGTGGCCTGAAATTTTTTAAGATAGAAAACTGAACTTCAGGACACAGTGTCCCTGAAATTTAAGATAAAAAAAGTTGAATTTTAGAATGCTAAATCTTAAACGCGTCCATGTCATGAGTGTCAGAATCGCACGTTCTCCGGCAATACCTTGAATCTTACGATATTGGGTGAAAGAACCATTCCTAGGATGTTGTTTAATATCCCGAGGTTGTTTCCTTGATCCTTAGCTTCCACATTTGACGATCAAGAATGATGATAGAAACTTCTTCATAAGACAAAGTCCTCCATAATCTAAACATTAGGTACAATTTAAAACTTGAATTGAATAATTGAACTTAAGGACATGTAGAATTTGAAAAAGAGGGGGAAAACGTAATATTTTTTCGCTTTTTCAGTTATTATTAAATATTAAATAATTTGTAAACGATGGCTTAAAATTAAATATTGATCGTAAAAGTGGCCACCTAGCTAATACTAGTATTTCTTAGTATATCCTAAGTTAAAGTCAAATCGTAAATAGATTTGGTATCATATATGTTCGAGGCTTCAAGCACACAATCTAAAGGTGTTTTTGGCAGATGAGAGTAATTTTTAATCTTATTTATGTTCGATTAGTTCTCCACTTATCCTTTTACACATTTTTTGAGAAATCATAAATAAGAAAAATAATTTTATTAATTTGCTCTTTAATTTTTTATTTTTTTTTTATAAAACCTTACAATCTTTTTTATATTTTTAAAAAGAACTAATTTAACGATACGTGTGTTGCACGAGTATATCAAATTATATAATCATCATTTTGTAAAATAATAATAATTAAAAAAAAAAAGCTTTAAGTAAATAATTTCCAAACAAATACCAAACTTTGCAAATATACGATTAACTTAAGCCTAACAAACAATAGAGAAACAAATCTTCCCCACAGATTTTGGCTAAAAAGATGTACACAACCATAAAGCAAATAGGAGCAAGCACTCCAACCTTTAGGTAAATGCATATACCTTATTATTTGCATTAGAACCCAACTACTGACTCATATAGTAAGCGAACAGTTTATGGTCCAAAAATATGTTCTATCAAAAATTAAGGTGGTTGCACACAATTTTAATAGAATACAAACACAATATATTAATGATTTCGGGCTTAATTGGAGTCACTACCTAACGCCTAACAGTTCTTTTAGGTACTGTAGCCTAAATTTTTTAGGTCAATTAAATTGAAGGGAAGATCAGATACCAGAGGCAGAGCTAGGTTTTTTGGTTTGTGGATTCTAAATTTTAAGACAGAATAATAATTTCAAACTAATATATAATAACTGTGAAACTAACGAACGAGTATCATACATAATGTATTTATAAAAACAACAAAATACTTAATATTATATAAGTACAAACATTATCATTATAATTGCAATCGAGAGTTAAGAGTAGTGTTTGAAGAGGTTTGGGCCTTGAAAAAGTTTGTGATCTTATTGACTCTCGCTTTAAAGATCCTCATTAAAATCATAAAATACAAATTATGTAACTTATTTCTTATTGTCAACCATATAAATATTGTATATTATGAAAAAGGAAAAAAAATTACACTATAAAAAAAAAAAAAAAAAAAAGGACCACATATCTTGTAAAATTTTTTTAACAAAAAGAGGTTTTTAGGACAGAGAAGTGCTAGTATTCAAAACGACCTAATGGATCGTTACAAAGTCTTTTAGTGCTATTAAAAGATAAATATAGTTTCTAGAGGAACAATATCAAACAGATTTTAACTCTCGTTACTAGGCAAACAACACTATATATGCCCAACGTGGGACTTTTCTGAACGAATTTAAATTTAGTCGAGCCTCAGTATGGCTACCAAACACCAGATGCGAAATTAAAAAAAAAAAATTGCCATATGGGTTCATACCAAAGATAGAATTTTAAGAAAAGCAATATACCCAAACCTTTACCACTATCTTTATGCTCCATCACTCAATTTATCTACTAACTCTTTTTGATCGAATTCAGTAGAGTGAATTATGTTTATGATGTCATTTAGAAGAATCTTTAGAAAGAAGTTGGCCTTTCTGAAAACAGTTTTTTTGTGTCTAAAGATTTCAATGTTTGCAACGACTTGGGTGCTCAAAGAAAGGAAAACTCCAATTGCAAGGGGGAAAAATACAGTTGTAGGTACAAAAACTATCACAATGATTATGAATAAGTCAAACGTGTGAGCGAAACACATATACATTGTCTAAAGAAATATACAACCAATAAACATAAAGTTCGTAGGGTAACGGGTTGATATTAAACAGGCCAGTCACATATCAAAATTTTTCTAGAACACACACCCAACGTTCTCAGGAGCAAGTTAGTAACAGGGGTACAAAGGTTGAAGCGTTGCTTCTCTTCACAAGTGTAGGATTTTGTTTTTAATTTTTGAAGCTTTGGCTTCTCTTCACCAGCGCTAGGTTTTTGTTTTTAATTTATTAAATAGAAAATTTAAATAAGGAAATTTAGGTAATTTAACTTTCTTGTTAGGGAGTTCATGCTTTTAATGCAGTGTAAATATCGATTAATTGTAAGGATGAAATGTTAGCTTTTTGCTTCCTATCAAACGCACCCATAAATGGAATCAGAACTACTCTGAGCTCTCTCTTAACTGTTTTATCTTCTCACTGATTAGCACATTATTTTTTTTAGTTTTATCTAAATTAGCACACTATTTAAACGGAACTTATAAACTCCATAATATAAAGATAATATAATGTTTCTCTCTAATCCATATCCATTTTCTCCATTATTTATCCATTTATGTATTGATAACAATCTCATTATAATACACCTTGGTGTCTTTTCCTTAACGGGCGGATATATTTAGCATATAGAATAGTAATTAAAGTTGCAAGTTGGCAACCTTGGTCCATAAACTCATAAAGTAGAAAGGAAGTATGAGATGACGAGACTCCATCGATCCTAATTACGTGACACTCTTTTTTTTTTTAATCAATTAAGAAAAATGACATCTTTTTATGTATGATAAGGTACAATTTAACCTTACTTATCATTAATAAAATAATTTATTGTTTTTAATCACAAATTTCAAAAGTTTTATTTTCTTTATTTAATTACAATGAAGCAACTGAAAATGACAGCATTAATAATTTCCATGTGATGTGAAGTAAGAAAAAAGTAGAAGGGGCATATTGTGTCACAAGAGTCATTTGCTTGTGTCCTAAAAAAAGAAAAGCTAAATCAACCAAAATAACTGCATGAATCATGGTATATTATGACCAGAACACCTTACCTTGGTCTTATCTATTATATATATTTACAAGAATTTCCAAGTATTTGTCCATTTCACATGAACTTTATGACACCCTAAAAGCAAAAGAGTAATACCACATGGGGATCCAAGGATATATAATGGTGCATGTCATCAAGATTAGGATTAAGAAAGGATCTTCAATATTTCAGAACAACTATCACGTTATGAAATAAGTTATACATTGAATAGACTTTAAGTTTTACACAGTGTATAGATTTATTTTTGACTGATAGATTTGTACTCCTACCAATTATTTTCCACTAACGGCATTGGAAAGAGAGTTGAAAGATCATATATGTGTTAGTTAAGATGAAAATCTTGTTATTTTTTGACTCACAAGTCACAAAGAGCAGTTAGTTGGAGACTATATTCCTGCATGCCCACTAATTGTGCCAAATTTTGTGGATTGCTTTGACATTTTTATTTCATTATTTTAGCTTGGAGCAATAGTACGTCCTCCATTATCTACGGAGCAAGTGTTTTTTAATTTAGTTGTTAAATTTTATACAGTGGGAAACTTTTCCTACCTAGATACTTATAATTGCTATTACTACTTGCACAACTCCTTAGCCTAATTGTTCAAACTTCTAAAATCTAACTTATTTTGAAAAGCGTTTTTCAAAAACGTATTTTTAGTTAAAAACAGTTTATGTTTAGCTAATATTTTTAGCATGTACTTTGGAGCAGTAATTAGTGTTTTGCAAGCTTTTTAAAAGTATTTCCAAGTGTAATTTTTTTAAAAGTGTTTTTGGAGATAACTACTTTTTTAGCTTTCTACTCCCCAGAAGAAGCTAACACCTTACTTTTAAAAAATATTTCAGACTCCTGATAGAGCCAATAACCATTCAGTGAATTGTCTTGTGTTACTAAGTTTCAAGATGCTCACTGAATCCTTCACGCGATGTTTTGGTGGCAGGTACTAGTAATACATCGAAACCTTAGAGAGCCGCTGGACTCCAGATAAGCTGTTACGAAGCGCCATCAGCCCAGATCAGGCGACCCCACTTTTGGCAAAAAATAAATTTGGTCAAATAGGCTATGAATGTATATTTTATTTATTTTATGTAAAAGAAGAAAAGTACATTTATTATACGTTGTTTTAGGTAATTCAAATTCACAATTTAGGTAGTGATTTAATGTAGGGTGCGATGAGAGGCCGTCAAAAAATATATATTGAATTAGAAATGGGTTTGTTTCGTATTGTATTATATGGTATTAGAGTAAAAAAAAATTCAAAAGAAATTATTTCTTTTTTATTTTCTTCTTCTTCTTTTCCTCCTTCTCCTTCTTAGCTCATTCTACTCAGAAATTTCCAACGTCTATCTCCTATATATATATATATATATATATATATATATATATATATATATATATATATATCTTAAATCAATGAATACCAAATAGTACATGAATGGAACTATGATCATGCAATCCATGACAAAATGATGAGATCACACATATCGAGGGATGTAGTAAGGTGTGAAATGCTCTAGTTTCACACCAAAATTTTCCACGTAGCACTTTAATAGATAAAGACTTTGCTCAAATTAATTAGTTCCTCATAACACGACACATGGGTTTGCTGCTAGTCCATCCCCTTGTCTTTTTAATGTCTTCAACTTATAAGTTTCATTCTGCTAGAACATCAAAATTGACCTATATATAAATGCGTCCGAAGAAAATATTTTTTCAAAACTTTATTTATAAAGATGTAACATGGTTGACTTTAGCAGCTGCATATATATAGCTAGCTAGCCATTATATTGAGACTAGTACTCGATCGGCACTAAAACTTTGAATCTTTCTTTATCTACAGGAATCTGATGCCGTTTAATTTCATCATCAGCTAATTATGGATACACGTTAATTGATCACAAACGCCATTTAGCAAGGGATGTCATTCGACACCGCTTTTTCAAGAAAAAAAAAACTTATATGCGTGTGGAAGTTATATTTTAAAAGAAAAAAATATGCATAGATACTAATTACAATAGGTCAAACATCTAGTGTAAATATCAATTTAACATAGAAAATAAATATTTAAAACCATCGTTCTTCTAGATTAGACCAACTTACAAACGAATTATATTGTGACAATAGCTAGATCGACACTGCTTACGTAAAATCTTGTGTACACTACTAATAAAATATTATTGTCCATTATTTTCTAAGTCAACGGTCTCTCTTTAACTCAACGATTTGATGAAAAATAATTAAATTTTGTACAACTTTTTAAATTCATGTATAGACGAGGAAAGTTATGTTGCAACTAGTCCCCTACTATAAATTAAACTAAGATATATATGATTTGTTTACCCACACTAAGAAAAGATTGGTAAATTCATCGCGATCATAGTATAAAACTATAAATAAGCAAATATTTGACTAGTACGTCACAATTCGTGGACAAGATTGAATATATAAAATTTGTATGATTGGACAAGAAAACTTCAAATATTGAAAATATAGCCAGCTAATGAAACAACATAGATATGATTATAAAGGAAGGTAACAAGTTCGTTAACTTGATTTTAAAGTAACTGAATAAGCAGTTGATCAGCTACCTCCCACCATGAATTAGAAACTTAATTTATTTGAAAATTAAATAACTCTACTCCATGCATGAGTCAGCGGTGAGTATTATATATAATTAAGGAATGTTTTAAAATCACCGAGTTCTAAATTAAATAATACTCTCCATCATAGCTATGATTTGAAGTTAATGGATTCAGAAATTAATGTATTAAAATGACTGAATTCTAAATTGATAACTTGTACATATCCAATAGAATTTTTGATATAAATACGTATACGGGATTTAGACCAAAGCTATGAGTTTATATCTTCCCGAATTGCATAGCCAAAAGTCATGTCAAATGATTCAAAAAAGATATAGGAGTAATTAGAAAGTCTACTTTTTTTAAAAAAATATATTATTCATTAGTATATAATGTCAAATAAGAATTTAAACTTATAATCTAAATCAACTTTGAACCTTTTTAAGATTAGACTAGCTTGGTACAATAAAACTAAATATGCATATGATCATTTCACACTAGCTGCCACGGCCGACCAGAATCTCCTGAAGAAGAAAAATGAGAAAAAGGTGTAGAATATAGTACATCGATCAAAAGTATATGAGAACCCACCAGAGTTTGACTGGATGAGTGGTTTTCGGAGATCTGGTATCGATTATCCTCACCGGCAGTCTTTTCAATCAAAACTCGTTGCATTGGATTTGTTTAGTGTGATTTACATGTCTTGTATAGTTTCCAAGTTATAATAACTCGTGAGCAGATTTATCCAGTGCACACCCAAAGAATAGCGACGGCAGGTAGCGACAATAACAAAGCCCAAAACGCGATTATATCAAAGAGTAGTATATTGAGTTAAGCTATCTTCAGATAAATTCTAAGAATATTCAAATTGTGGTGAACATACTACTGAATGGAAGTACTTTAATTAACTTAGACAATATAATTTACTCTGTTTTGTGATATTCATAGTATGTATGACATGGTTTTAATTAATTGCAGTGTTTTAATTATACATGGATCTTTTGCTTGTACGTGGCAAATGTCAGAGCTAAATTGGAATATCAGAAGAAATGCATGGTGCAATGCTTTTAATTAGAAAGCTTTTTATGAACGGAACAGAAAGGCTAAGTTGAGAAAAAAATAGATATTTCATAAAGCTAGTTTTCAACTTTTTCCCTTAATTTCATGAAAAATGTTGTAAGTAGATCAAGTGAAACTACTAAAAGTGAAAAATGCCAGTTTGACAAGAATCGTTATAGCTTTATTTTGTTTGTAGTGAGTTTCATATATCTCTTTACAATAATGGAAAAGGATTATCATTTGCCATTATGTGGATAATAGAGAAGTTGGTTAATTGTTGTGAAAATTAAAAGTTTCCGTCTCTTGCATTCATAACTTTTCTGTATTACCGGTGGGTTGTTGGATCAGCCTTCACTGCCTCACATTTAATTTTTAATAAATACGTCACAGTTCCAATAGTATCCCCCGATTTTCCTAGTAATAATAAATGTTCATGTCTCTTGTTAAAATTACAAATCAAATTATACTATCACTGCAATTTTATTTGTTGTGATTTGTGACAAGTCACGTTCTATGTTTTGCAAGATACTATATGATACATTTTGATTGACGATATATTTAAGAAAGAATTTTTTATAAGAAATTTATAATTTAAATATTTGTATGATTATAAATTATTTTATTTAAAATTAAAATATTCTTAATATGAAAGCATATATTCGTTTTGAAATAAACTTTTAAAAAAAATGTATCACATAATTGAGACGATATATATGAGATAGAAAGAGAGTAACAAACATCAGATATTGCTCTCATTTGATCATAGATTTTAAATTTGAAATTTGAGTTTTTGAAATTGAATTTTTAGAATTTGAAGTTATATTTGAATATGTATTTTATTTGGAAAATATTTAAAGTTTTGTGAGTAAAAGTCTAAAATGTGATCTAGACTAATTTTTGGTACTTAAAAATATTTGAAGATCTCAAATTTTATAACCAAATAGATTTTTAAAGATAAAATTTTAAAATTTGATCCAAAAATATATTGATGAAATGGTAACTAAATCTTTGAAGTCAAAACAGCATTGATCTCACCGAAAAGAAAATGAAAATATAAAATAAAAAGCACCCCCCCCCCCCCGCCGGGCCGGTGTTTCCCATATATATCCTTTTGGCTCATTCATCTCTGGACTTTGTATTTATAAATTGGAGAAGTTGTGAGATTTTTGTTTGCTCACTTCTTCCTATAAACAACAACAATTAAGTTTGTTCATCATATCACCCCTCTTTTGTTGAAGTATGGGTGATCATCAGCAAGTTGCTAATGGATCATCAGTGAGTTTGAATATTAATGATGTTGATGATTCTTCATCTACCTCAACCTGCAACTTTGTCACTCTTCCCTTCATCCAAAAGGTAATCTTCTTGTTTATATATATCTGAATTTCTTTCTAAATTAAAATAAAACAGAGTTCTTCTACCTAAAAGGTTGCTGAATACTGATGAATGATTGGGGGTGGACAGCAATTTCCTTAATTTTCCTATGGGAAACGTTTATCACGTGACTCGTTGAGTTGATTTTCTCAGATGATCATTCAACTAATAGTTAGTATTGTTGCAGAGAAAGTCACTTCCTTTGTCGGAGAAAACTGGAATTAAGAAATGTAACTTTCTAAGATAAGAAGTATTAGTTGAGTGACCATTGAGAAATCAACCTGATTTTGATTCTATAATCTATAGAATTCTGACAATTTATTTCAAAGAAAAAGACTGCAAGGCCTAATGAAAAACCTCAAAACAATTAGGAAACTAGAAAACAATGTGAAATCTTGCCTGATTAAGGAGGAGTTATTATATGCTAACGGTAGAAAGTCAATTGAATTGCGTCTTATTCTTAACTAACAGTTTGTGAATACGTACACTATCTAAACCAGCAGTTTATGGAGTTATTTTTTCTATCTTTATTGGAAAAAGCAGATAATAGCGGAGACGTTTGTACATATTCAATGAATTTTAAAGACAAATAAAGTGTTTGAGCCGAAACAGTTGGATCGTTCAAACTCGTAGCTGATACTCTAGCTCCGCCTAGCACGTAGTTTATTAATGTGTGTGTCTTTTTGTTTGGAAAAACGCAGATAATAGCAGAGACATTAGGGACGTACTTCTTGATATTCGCGGGGTGTGGTTCAGTGGCGGTGAACGCAGACAAAGGAATGGTGACATTTCCAGGGATATCAATAGTGTGGGGGTTGGTGGTGATGGTCATGGTTTACTCTGTTGGACACATTTCTGGTGCTCATTTCAACCCTGCTGTTACTATTGCCTTTGCCTCTAACAGAAGGTTCCCTTGGAAACAGGTACGATCTGTTCTTTAAAAAAAAAAAAAAATTAGTGAAAGTTCGTTGTTAATTGACTGAGCTACTAAGATTCCCTAGTATGTCTGTTCAGTGGCTCAATGCTCCTTTTGCTATGAATTGAATCTTCAATCTTGATCTTTAGAGTTTATTGGTCTTGATCACACTTTGAGCAACATAGTAATCATGTTGTTAGTTTTAAGGTAATGAATGTTTGAACTTCTACTCAATTACATGGGTGACAATGTCAATACCATGTTTGTATCTACATCACAATTTAGAAAGAACAAATATTTAAATGATTCGTCACAAACAAGGGTGAAGCTAGAGGGGCGGAAGAGGTTTTCTTTAGCACTCACTTCGCCAGAAAATTACATTATATGAATGTACAAGTTAAAAATAATATATATAGGATATGATGAACCTCTTTGGCTAAAATTCTAATTATGTTTGCAATATAAAAAGAAAATTATTTTTCATATGAGAAAATGTAGGCTTGTACTTTCTTCATTTATTTTTACATTGATAATTATTATTACGACTTTATGAGTCTCTTTACAACTCAATACGTACTATTCGATTATGAATTTATTTCTTCTCATTAATTAAACCTAGACATTGACTCTGCGGATTTGTAATAATGATGACTATGACTTTTTCCCAAGTCTTTTTCTTGTTAAACTTTCCAAACTGGTCCTGTTAGTTAGATTAGTTGAGAAAATTAAAGATATTTCACTATTTTTTTGTTCATAGGTACCAGCTTACGTGGCAGCTCAAGTGATTGGATCAACGCTAGCAAGTGGGACCCTAAGATTAATATTTAATGGGAAACATGATCATTTTGTTGGAACATCACCCAGTGGATCAGACATCCAATCTCTTGTTCTCGAATTTATAATCACTTTTTATCTTATGTTTGTCATTTCTGGTGTTGCTACTGATAATCGAGCTGTAAGTACTCTTTCTTAATCTCTTTTTTCTTTAATTGGTCTATTACTATTTCGATCCCTCCGTCCATTCTTACTTGTCCTGTATATTAAAATTAGTTATCAAACTTTCCTTGTCCAGTTTGAAAACCAAGAGATAATGTACCATTTTGTGTCTATTTAGTTTTGTTATTTAATACTATTCATTTCTCAATAATTAAATAACTTATATACGTAATTAATAAGAGTAATATAGTAAAATTATCTTTTTTATTTATTGTTTCTTAAGGGGTGTTTCAAGTCTAACATGGACAAGTGAAGATGGAGTATTTGAACTTAATTAATTAGAAACAGTTAAGAACAAGATCTTGCATTAGACAGGGGCGGAGCCACCTTCGGCGAAGGGTGGTCAGATGCACACCCTTCGCCGAAAAATTATATGGTGAGTAAAGGTTAAATATTAGCCATTATGAATGTATATTTAATTTTGCACACTCTTAATATAACTGAGAATAAAATTTGCACACCCTTTACCAAATTTCTAGCTCCGCCACTGCTTGCATAGCCAATTAATCCATCTAGTTTCCTGCCTTATACGTACTTTACTTGTGAATGCAATAATTTAATTTAATTTTTCATGTCTGCAATTGTTAATGTAGTATAATATTCACCAATCGACTGTCGTACGCTAAGGGTAGTCATTAATCATTGATTAAATTAGTAAGAAGATTGTGACTTTGTTGAATAATCTGAATATATTTAATTATACGTGGACTATTCTGAATCATCACTATTAATATATGATTGATTTGATTTATTTTGTTGTGGTGGTTAATTATTGTTGCAGATTGGAGAACTTGCTGGTCTTGCTGTGGGGGCAACCGTGTTGCTTAATGTGATGTTTGCCGGGTAATTACTTCATTTCTTTATTACTCTTTGATTATTTCTAAAACTATATAATAACAATCTTATTATATAGTGTGAACAAGACACAAAAATATTTGGATAAAGGATGTTCGAATCTTTGACCATTGGCCTATTAGGCTGCGATTACGTACATCCTCGTGCACAAAAAATACACGGTTTTTGTTTTAGAAAAGCAAATTCCTTTATTACTTTTCTATATATTATCGACTTAAAACAGAAACTTCCTTTTTCTTTTCTTTTTTTGGGTTTTTAAGATTTTCCCTAATATTCTGCTGATCAAATTTTTGGGAAATCAAATTGTTTTAAAAAGTACGTCCCTTCGGGGACATCCAATTAAAAAAAAAATTGTTTTAAAAAGTACTTATGTTTAAAGTTGGGGTTTTTGACAAAGTTTTTAAGAAAAAAAATAAGTGTTTTTGAATAGAAGTAAAAACTGTTTTCAAAAGAGAAACAAGTAATTTTCTCTCTGTAGTACTTTTGGAAGTTTGGTCAAGCACAAAGTATTGCTATTGTATTGATAAAGTGACTTTCAAATTGATTAGCCAAACACAAAATATTAATCTACAAGAAAGACCGTTCGCAAAACACCCCCGACAAAAAGCATTTTCTAAATAAATAAACTTTAAAAATTTCGCCAAAAAGATTATAAATCTCCTCCATTATTGGAAGGAAACTCTTATATCCATGACCTCTGGAAAAACAATCTACCTGAAAAAAGAAATTACTTGTAGCAAGGTCCGACTGTGTTATTTTGACACAGTCAGACCTTATTACAAGTGGTTAAATAATACAAGTCTTAGTTAAGGTGTCTAAATGAAAGATAACGCAAGATGGCTTTAAGCCTTGGTCATTCTTTCTAAAGTTTGGATAATTTGTTGTACTGAACAGGCCAATATCAGGGGCATCAATGAACCCAGCAAGGAGTTTGGGCCCAGCAATAGTGTCAAGTCATTACAAAGGTCTATGGGTTTACATGTTAGGCCCAATAGGTGGGGCTATAGCAGGTGCTTGGGTTTATAACATCATTAGATTTACTGATAAGCCTTTACGGGAGATTACTAAAAGTGGATCTTTTCTCAAGTCCAAAAGCCTAGCACGTAACCCCTCCAATTAGAAAAATAAAAAATAAAAAAAAATGTTTGTATGTTTTTTCTTTTTCTTCTTTTGAGAAAAGAAATAGATAAAGAGAGATAAATCTGTCTTCTTTAACTTTTGTATACATAAAGAAAGTCGTTGTAATTTGTAAAATAATCTAATGAAGTTTTGATTTTGTCAACAGTAGATTTTCCAGTGACTTGTTTAAGGATTTGTTTCATCTTTGATGTTACTTGTGTCGTGTAAGACCCATTAAAGAAAAATATGTTCTTTATCAGGATTTTTTCATTTCAGCTCGAGTTGAGATTCTAGTTAAGGATATCAAATTCAAACACATAGTACTTCATCTAGTCTAGTATAAATGAATTACCGACACTTTTTTTTTATAGTTTAAAATGAATAAATTTGTTAAAGTTCAAGAATGTATTAATTGTTGTTTTCCAGAATTACCCTTCTTTCTAATTGAGTTTTCAACTACTTTTAAATCTCAAATCCTGATTATCTTTACTTTTAAGAAAAGTTTGGAAAGAACAAAAAAATAATATTGACAAATTATGATTTGATTAATGTCGTTAAATATCTTTCTTAAGAGTATGTCACATCCCAACAATTCATTTATATTGGATTAAAGTAATTATCACATAAACAGAAAAAAGAAAGGAGTAATAGATTATGGGTAAATTTTAATTTAGACTACCTAAAGTCAATTAAGAAGTCTGTTTCAACTGTCCGATCAATGCTAATAACAAGATGATTAATCCCTGCATTTATAACAAGACTTCTTGACAATCTGACTCTAATTAAAATTATTAAGAAAATGTTTGAAAAAGAATTAATCAAAAAGAAAGTAAAAACATAATTTGCAACAGAGGATAAACATCAATTATTAAATTCGAGTTAGATTTTTTATCTTCTTTGACTGCCAAATATATATGTCCTGCCAATTATAATTTTATAGTAGTGCATGCACTATTATTTGATTTAACTTGGGAAAAAACTTTTTGTCTCGTTTATTAACATTTATAAAGTAAGTTTCCTCCTACAATTGTTTTCCAATTTCCTTGCCCTTTTTGGAATATCTTGGAGAAATCCCAATGTAAATCTTTCCTTTTGTGGTAAGAATGGATTGACTATCTTTGCTCTTTGACTGCTCATTTGTGTATGTGGATGTTTTTGGCAACAAGTCTATTCCATTGTTATATTTTCCGTAGATCTTACAGTATTTGGTTCTTTTACCACTTCCATACTAATAATACATTAACATTTGTAGCTAATAACATGTAGCTAAATATATAATTCTCGTTTCAAACATAATCAAATACGTGGTCGATGTTAAATCAAAAAACAGATCTCATCTAATTAGATTCAGGGTGTCTTTTGGTATGAAGGAAAATGTTTTCCTTAAAAATAAGTGACTTTCTCATTTATTTTTTAGTGTTTGGTAAGTAAGCAAAAAATATTATGTCCAGAGCATTTATGTAATAATCTAGAGGGTGAAAGGTGGGGGTCCGGGGTACGGAATGGAGTGGGAGTGGGAGCATTTTCTAAAAATATTTCCTATATACAGAACACAGAATTTACAATTTGGTATAGATGTAATAATCTAAAAATAGAATGTTCAATGCATTAAGCAACTTACATATATTTTATGAAAATCTTTTGAGCTTTGAGTATACACACAATTTAGTGAAACTTTAGTGGCAGTGTCACTATACCATAAGAATTAACCCACACAATAGAACTATTGGCATTAAGAGAACAAAGTACAGGATTTTCTGTTTGAGCATTTGAACTTTTGCAATATTTTCCACAACTCCTTTGGCTTTTTCTAATTTTTGTTTATTACAAAGAAATTAAACATATTAGACATTTCCCATTTCCCATTTCTTTTGTAGTACTTATATTAGCAAGGGTAAAATGATGGTGCTTCCAAAAGGGCACTAAAAAATTTTGTAGTTAATTCATGTTCCCAAATTCTATATTTCCACCACCCACCCCACCCCACCCACCTTAAGGAAATGAAAATAAATTCCCCCTTTCTCCACATTCTGAGGGGAATTGAGTGAAATCATAGTTTTCTAATACTTGAGAGTTCAAGAATGGCTGAGACATCAGATATCAGTTCAACAGCTTTAGATATCAAAGATGAAAATGTGAATCATACTCTTTCTTGTCCATGTTTGGCATCCAAGGAAATTGGCGACTCTTCTTCACTTTCCTCAGGCTGCTCTGAAACTATAAGCTTTACTCAAAAGGTAAACTCACTCTTCCAATTGATTTACATCAACTTGTCAATGAGTTGCAGATAATGGCATACAAGTACCATGACAAGTGGTTTAGTGTACACTGTTAAGTGTACGAATAAAGTCTCACATTAAAAGTTGATAAGGAAAACAAGCTAAGCTCTATATATGATAGTGATAGTTTTAATGGTATGAGGCCTTATGGGAAATGCTCACTTAGCTTAAAGCAGATAGTTTCACAACACTGTTGCAAGTACCCGGCCTAACGCCACAAGCAACTGATGTAACACTGACAGAGTCATAAAGCAAACTAACTGTCCATATGACAAAACATGCATATACAGCACATAGGATATGAAGCCAGTTGATGAATAATCTTTTGTTTACAATGCAGGTAGTGGCAGAGTTTTCAGGGACCTACTTAATGATGTTTGCTGGTTTTGCTGCCATGGTAGTGAACAAGAACATGGGCCTTCTAGGAATAGCAGCTTTGTGGGGTTTGAATACGATGGTTATAATCTACACTGTTGGGAATGTTTCTGGTGCTCATTTTAACCCTGCTATCACCATTGCTTTTGCTTCATGTAAGAGGATAGCATGGAGACATGTAAGTTTTTAACAAGCATGAGCAAGAAAGGACTAAACAACATCCAAAAAAATAATTAAGGATGTTTCTCCTCACTTTATGGGCTACTCTATTTTCAGGTGCCAGCATACATAATAGCACAAGTTGTAGGTGCAATTGTAGCAACTGTCACCGTGAGATTAATGTTCAAGGAAGAGCAACCTCAGTTTCTGGGAACAATTCCAGCTGGCTCAGATTTGCAGTCTCTTGGATTAGAATTCTTGATCACATTCTACCTCATGTTTGCTGTTTCTGGCACCGCAATCGATAATCGGGCTGTTAGTAATCACTGCTTGTTTAAATGTAGAGTGGTCCTAGGACAGAATTTGACTTAACTCTATCCTTCTCTCTGTTTAATGATGCAGGTTGGAGAAGTCACTGGACTTGTTATTGGAGCTGTAGTCACAATTAACTCTATCCTTGCTGGGTATGCTAAATAGATATCTTTTGTTTTCCCGCTTACTTTGGACCCATTTAAGAATGCATTTCTAAAGCTAAGCGTTTAAAAAGTTCATGTTTTCCTAAAATAGCTTCAGAAAATAAACATGAGCAACTCAAAGTGGAAGAATATTTCATAGTTCAGACTATCATCAGCAATTGGAAGTTAAAAACCCAGTGAAAAGCTACAAGAAAGGGAACTTGGGGATGAAACTATATAGTTAACATGATTTTAACAGACAAAACGAGTACAGGGCCAGCACTCATAACTACGTCTGAGTAAAAGTTTTCAGTGGTGTTGTTTGGTGTCTTTAACTCTTCTTCATTCTAAATATTTGCCTAACCGGGGACATTTGGCTATTGTGATGAACAGGCCTATTTCAGGGGCATCAATGAATCCCGCGAGAAGTTTGGGACCAGCAATTTTATCAAATTGTTACAAGAAACAATGGATATACATTTTGGGTCCTACAGCAGGCGCTATAGCTGGTATGTGGTTTTCCAATGCCATGAAGAGAGTTAAGCCCTATGATGAAGTCACGAAGTTTTTTCCCTTTCTCAGAAGATTAGCCCAGAACAAAGTTTAAACAACAAATACTACCGTCCCGGTCTGATTAATCAACCACTTCTTAGGTCCAGGTTAAGTCTTTCTGCAAAAGATTAGCCCAAAAAAAACTTAATGAATAAACCACTGTTCTGGTCCTGTATGCAGCTATTTAGAAATGATTGAAGCATTTGGCAGCTACCATCTGTTATATGTTATATTTTTGGATATCTATTGTTTAGCTACTCTTTAGATTATATTCTTCCATCGAGGCTCTCCAATGAATCATTTTGAGGTTTTCCCATAAAAAAATACTTTCACGAGCACATTAACGGCAGTAGTCTCATAACCACATTAAATTTCCCAGAACTCTGTCCATATAGGAAATGACTATATCGACAGTATTTCTAAACAATGCTTTACAGAGGACACTTTTAGGAAACGCAAAGTATTCGAGATCTGAAAAATACTAAAATTCAGGACATAATGTTATACTAGTCAGAGAAACTGGAAGTTCATGAGAGGGTGTATATTTTCAGAGAATAATTTCAACAATAAAAACCATTCTCTACACATACATGTTAAAATAAGTTCCACTTGGGGAAAAAGAATAAACAGACACTTACCTGTTATTTACAAGCAAAAAAGAAATGGCAGCAAAATCCAAGAGATAACCATAAGGTTTTACTACCTTCCAACAGGTGGATTGTTCTGTGAGCCAGTATGACCGTTCGGATCATGCCTCAATCTGAATCTTGGAATGATAAGAGGTTTGCAGCAAAGAAGAGCGAAAAGGAATTCCATTGTAAACAACGTCATGCTAACCCAAACAAACAATGTTGTCTTCCAATACCATAGCATTCTTTTCAGAAAAGGAAGTTCAGACCCCAGTATTAAAGAGGCAGCATATATTTCGGGAATTCCACCTCCAGGGCGGAATTCAGCTCGTTGCTCAATGATCACCCTCAAGCATGCAGTTGGAATGAGACCTTCAGAGAAGCCTTTTAGGTCTACCTTTAACTTTTGGGATTCTGATGTATATCCGGTGACAAGAGGGGCAGCTTTAAGGAAAGTAGAAAAAAGGCGTATAGGATTGCTTTTGAATTGCAGCATACAGGGTCGTCTGGAGCTAGCTAGCACTTTACCATTAGCAGTGAGGAAATCCACCCTCACCTTCAGGTGAAACAAAAAAGTTACTAAATCATTCAGGTACAATCGAACATGCGGAAATACATAACAGACCAACAATTCAATTCAAACAAAGAGAAGTTTTGGGTCGAAAATGTAAATCTCAACTTTGCTTTCCTAAAATAGGTTGTAGGCTTGAAGTTTTACCAGGAGTGAATCAATGAAATTAATCATACTAAGTTCTTTAATTCATAGATGAAACGGATGAAATGAAACTAGAATTGGAGGAGAAGACATGTTAGCTTGGTAAATAGACGCTAGACAGGAGAAAGAAATTAATCTCAAATCATTGTAAGACAATTTTATTCTAACAACTATCTCCTTCCCCAACCCCCTGGGTCCCCCTTCCTTTTTTATATGCAGCTTTTTAAAAATGTATAACTAGCTTAAAAACCTATGGCACGTCATACACAAACCAGATACACAGCCGGCAAATCAAATGTTTTTCAAACTCCAACTTCCTCTTTGTGTGCATTAAATAAACTAATCTGGAAGATAGCAGTATATAAGCATTTTGCAATAGAAAACCAAGCCAAGACTATATCCTCCATCTGAATCTACAACAGAACTCCATCCTAGCAGAAAGCACAGAACATAACAAATATGGCATACATGTACACAGTCAAGCGACTTCCATAGCTGTTGGGACTAATTTTTTATGCATAAACTAAAGCAATAACTTCAAAAAGAAAAAACTTCACAATCAGGTCAATGAACCCATGTTGATGAACTCTTAACAAGAAAAAGTTCCAATTATCACTGCTCTGTATCTAGCAGCAAAAAATCCATCAAGTATCAACCACAAGACTCCTTGGGATCATACCTGGAAAATGCCCAAATTTCTGTTGTAATCTGACTCGGGCAACGTTAGTAAAATAGTAACCTGCAACTTATGATTAGGTGGGATAACTCGCACCCCATCAACCGTTCCAACCTCCACTTGATCCTCACTGTCTACACCACAGGTCACACCTGGACTCCTTATTATCGGCACATATGCAACTGGGCTCTTTGCTGTATAATCAAAATTCAAAGGCTCATTCATCCTGATTGGCTCTTCCACCATAATTCTGATCACGATGCCGCCCATTATAAAAGCAGATACTAGCAATCCAACCAAAACTACACAAACATACACAGACCACAAACATCCCCATCCTAATTGCAGCCCCAACCTCCATACCGAACTCTGCTCCTTCAACCATCCAGATACAAAACTCTCCATCTTCTCAAACACAAACCCAAAACTCATAAACTTGTGTATGACATATCGTTTCCCACGCCTCATTACTTGAAATGGATCCATCACAAACATATACGAGCTATAAATTAGCCATACAGGAAACGTTAACAACTTAATCGCCAAACTCACAATAGTAATCAAAATATTCACTTGAAATCCAACAGATTTTATCACTAAATTCGCTAAATCAAACAAAATATTCGAACTTGCATCATCACTTCCTCTCAAATCCGAATTAACTTCCTCTGAATTATCGGCTCCGTCATTGTTCACATCCGTAATTACAGAATCATCATTCGAATTATCTATAATTACACTATTTGCATTCGGAATCTCCTTATTTTCTTCATCAACAGTACCTTTTTGACTTTCTGTGCTCGAATCAAGCTGCATTGAGTTCGAATTTTCAACATTATTCAAAATTCCATTCTTATCCTTCTCTTTAGCCATCAATTTCCTAGAGTAACTTAACTTCCTCTCTTTCGAATTCGAATAACTCTCGGAACTTATCGAAGGTCGCCGGCGCCGGAGAGACGACGACGGAGTATCTTCATTTTCCGGGGATTGATTGGGGTTTACAACATCCTCCGATCCGCCGGTTTCGGCGTCGGAAAATATGTCGTTGCAATCGTCGAGGGGAGGTTTCTCCGCCGCGTCATCGAATGGGTCTCCGTCGGTGGGTTGCTTATTTGGCTCTGTATCTTCCATACCAAACGAAATTCAACGATTGTGGACTGTTCGTATTTTGGAATGTGAAGGGTTTGTTTGATGATGAAGAAAGAAAAGGAAATGAAATAAAAATAAATATTCTGTAGCTCACAGGTTGTACATTTAGCTACAATATTTGTACATTTTTCAACAAACGAACAACGAGAAACGGAAGCACGGAACTTGTGAAGCTAACCGCCAAACAGCTTTGCTTGTGTGCGTAGATGTTTCTTTAATTTTATAAAACATAAATCATTGTTAATTGGTGACTCAATTCTCAATTATACAATATCTATTCATTAATAAAACTAGGGGTGTTCATGATTTGATTAAAAATCAAACCGAATTGCGAACCAAATAAATTGACATTTGATTTGATTTGGTTAGGTTTGATTTTAAATTTTAAAAATTGACAATATTTGGTTTGATTTTGATTTTGATTTTTACTAAAAAAAAAATAACCGAATAAATAATCAAACCGAACCGATAAATTATATACGTAAAATTTATAATTATTTGAATATATGATATTTGTTTTCATAATAATTATAAATATTTTATATCTTTTAATCATTAATTTTATTTTAGTCTAATTCTTTCATATCCACTACAACAATTTTAAGTTTCATTTCTAAAAAAAATATGTCCAAACACAACACTCTAAATCTAATTGTCTATATATATGTGGTGTGGAATATTACCGATTTTCTAAAACATCTATCTACTCTTCAATGCTTTGCCCCTTTGATTTTTATAGGATTAACCATTCTATTTAAAGTTGCATCTTAGTTTTGTGAATGTTAAATGTATGATGCGGAATAACCTCTATAGTTATACAACTTAAATAAGCTAAAACATCGAAATAGTATTGAAAAATACTAGAGAATTCATATACATTTATCTTGTAGTGGTAAAGAGAAATTTGTTGATTCCTAATATTCATTTGAAATAGTTGTCTCATGTCTCCATTCTTTTACCATTATCTATCATTAGCTAGTTAAAAATCGAAAAACCAAACCAAACCGATGGTTTTTTATTTTACTTAGGTTTAATTTGATTTTAGAAATTTAAAAACCGATTTGATTTTGTTTTTAACCAAAAACCGGACCATGAACGATGTCTTCATGAGGTATCCTTTTGAAGTATGGGAACCAACAGATAAGGTAACTTAATCAATTGAATCGTTAACACCGCATAACTAATCGCTGAAACACGTTGTCTATGGAATACTCTTGGTGGGAGCATTTTACTCCTTAATAATTGGGGTATGTCCAATGCAAATTCAAATTAGCTCTTCGTTATCTGGAGCTTAAGCAACCTCTTGTCGCCACTCACCACAACTACAAATACAAATACAATGCAAAATATTACTACTACTGTTACAAAACATGGCAAAATATCAATTAAAATACAACCCTCAAACTCAAAGACTGCTAGATTTGATGAAATCATCTTTTCAGATACCTGATCTGAATTTATTTCTAACAAATACAGCGGATGAACTCGCTCATCCACGATTACCATTACTGTTTTTTCTTCCAAGTGTCTGTTTGATTCAACACTTGGAAGGAAAAAAATCAGAATGCAGGTAATATACAGCTTCAAACCCCCTCAACAAAACTATAAACGCCCTTAGATTTTGCATGAAGGTTGCATTGCTCAATATTTATTCTTTTACGTATACAAATAGAGGGGTCATCTCGAGTGTGATACTTGCCTCGCTTCTATGTCCTGTAGTCTGAGGGTTACAGCCCTCTTGTGGGCATCCAGACCCTCAACTTCGGCCATTTTCTCTACATAAGGCCCAAGATTCCTCAGCCCTTCTTCTGTCAAAGACTGCACCGTGATGTACTTCAAGAAAGAGTCCAAAGAGACCCCACCATACATCCGTGCATAACCATAAGTTGGAAGAACATGGTTAGTTCCACTTGCATAATCTCCTACACTCTCAGGTGTCCACTGTCCCATAAATACAGAACCTGCAAGTATTCAGAGTTGATTATTTATAAGTTAGATTTACAGAGGGAGTCATGATTGATTAGTAGTAAGTTGCTAATTGATGGTAAAATATGAGCCTCCACGGCTCCAGCCTTTCCTGGTATCTCAACAAACACTGAGGATATCAGAGTTAGCACATGAACATGCACATTTTTGGGTTGCATACTTTGACAATTAAGTCTTGGAAAAAGAACTTATCACCACTGATCAACACAAGTAGTTGGTGCATGGCAGTGTGTCAACTTCGTAAGTGAATAAACAGAATTAAAGAAAGAGACACATAAACACAGACCGAAAGGCCAGTAATTAAATATTCATCATACCCTCTTCTAGTTTCTGCAATATTTCTCCTTCTTTTTTCCTTAAAAGTGTCTCGAGCAGTTTTCTTCTTCCCTTTTTTGCTTCAGAGGAAGTTCTGAAACTTCTCTTTATAATGTTTGAGATTGTTCTCCAGTTGTGACCATAATGAACCCAAAGTTGATTTTATACTAAATGAGTTTGCTTAAATTTTACTTTCCAAGTCTGAGACACTTTTATCTTGAGCAAGTAGCATCATCCAATTTCTCAAGAGTGGCAACATCAATCCGTCTGGCTGAAAAAACAGGCTCCCCCCATAAAATATAATTTCAGTAGTGTAGGCCATATAAGAAGGCCTTATTTCTAATGTAGATAGGTTATTAGTGTGCAGACTAATTATTTATACCCTATAGAAGTTGAGTGCAGGGAGTACTTTTTTTTTGCCTTATCTACAATATTATAAATCCAGATTTCTTTAAGCCCAAAACTCAAAAGTAGAAAAATATGGCATGTCTGTCAAAATCACCATATTACAAATGGAGCCAGCAGTTCCAGCCACCATCAGAAGTGAAAATATTAGAGCTTATCCTAGGAACCCAAGCTGACTGACCACTATGAAAAAAAAAAAAAAAAAAAAAAAAGCTCGACAACTACGTCATCTAATAGAAATGACAGCACATTAACGCTCTACCCATGCCCGAATATCTTCTACAAAAAAAGGAGACGCGGAATAATTTAAGAAAAACGCAAACATTTCACAGGATCACTAGTGAAGAGAACTTGTGTGGCTCGCCAAATGGCCAGCCACCATGAACCTTCTATTTGTCATCTCGAGAGCTAAATCATACTGTTCAAGGAATAAAAAAATAAAAAAAAGGGCAGCCCGGTGCACTAAGCTCCCGCTATGCGCAGGGTCCGGGGAAGGGCCCGACCGCAAGGATCTATTGTACGCAGCCTCACCTTACATTTCTGCAAGGGGCTGTTTCCAAGGCTTGAACCTGTGACCTCCTAGTCACATGGCAGCAACTTTACCAGTTACTCCAAGGAAAAAAAAAAAACTATCAATCTCATACAGTTCAATACAGATAGACCCTTAAACCACTAAAATTAACCAGCAGGATGATGAAACGAGGGGGCAAATAGAAAATGAAACAGAAATCTCAAGTAAAGAAAAACGACTGTTAAATCGTATGGAGAAGTTGTTTCTATGAAGGATCACAAAGGGCAGGAAGAAAACTCAGACAAAGGAATTCTTAAAGATAAGAAGAATAAAATGGAACATATTACCCACTATATATCTCGCCTTCACGTTGCAAAAAAAACAAGAGAAGCTTGCGGAACGTTTTTCAGATACACATACACAATCAGCATCCCCAATAGCCAAAAGCTAACAGAAGATTATATATGCCAAATGGAAAAGGAAAAACTTAGCAAACACATGGATCTAAAGTACCTGCATTCTCAATTAAACTTTCCCACTTCTCAGCTTCATTCACATTGATTATCAGATGCTCAGGTGCATACATGTTTGAGAAGGAAATTGCCTGAAAAAGATTGTGATTTAAGTCCAAGAGAAAAGGCTGTAGCTGACAGAGAAATTTATAAGGTATGTTGCATTCACATAAATGATGTAATTAATTTTTTAAAATATGTTCTGGCATATTTAATGACAGAAAGTATACATCCAACTCCATGCAAATTACTGCCAATCAAGATCAACTAACATACCTCAAACATATCCCGTGCTAACACAGTGAAGCTGTGGCTTAATGCCTGAAGTGCAAATTCTCCCCTTGGAAGCGCTTGACACTGCTTCCTAATTTCCTCTTGAATGGCATTTAGATCAGCACCATCCCCAGCAATAACCAATACAACTTGGCTATCTGGCCCATGCTCCGCCTGAACAAATGCATTTGAGGTGATAGCATAAATAGAGATTGACAGTCTTTGCCTCAATGATAGATAGGAATTGATGGAAGTTTCAGTTTAATCTGTGTTAACATTTGATCTCTTTCACTATGAAAAACTTAAATCTTCTCTTATTTTGATCTCAGAAGATACATAAGCAGTTCCAATGTGAAATACAAGAGCACCTGATTCCAGACACAGAAAGTATGAAAGGAACTTAATCAAGCAGGGAAAATGGAGTTAATACCTGTGAAAGTAAATCTGCTGCCACGTGGACAGGACTGGAATGCTTGTCAGCTATAACAAGGACTTCAGAAGGCCCAGCAGGCATGTCAATTGAAACCATCGCTTCGCTGTTCTGTTGAGAGAGAATACTACTTAGCAAAAGAAAATTTAAGGTGAGGACATTAGTCTTTCAGCAGCATATTTATTTCAAATGATATTTATTACATTGCAAATGCAAATATCCCTAACCTAAGATTGACTCTTACTTGAAACCATGCAAATATCCCTAACCTAAGATTGACTTTTACTTGAAACCAATACCTGCAGAATCATTTTTGCAGCGGTGACATACTGGTTCCCAGGCCCATATATCTTCTCAACCTGGCATAGATGGTAATATACATTATGCTTCCCTTTTATATATTATCAAAAAAAGAAGAGGAAAGTTTGATTGTTAAGTGAATTTGATGTTTAGGAAAACAAAAATCCAAAGGCCAATAAGAAAGGAAACCAACTTCATTAAGGTATCTACAAGGTAGCCACAGGTTTCACGGACATCAAGGGTAGTAGCTTTACAGATGTATAAGGAACAGATACGTGCTTATACAAGCCAAAATGTTTCAAAGATATCATTCCTGATGCCCATGCAATGATAATCTCTTACTTTATCAACAAATAAAAAAAAGAAAGAAAGAACACTTTAGAGATATAATATGTGTGTCTACTGTCTACTCAGGCCAGGATTTATTGCCTGAATGTACTCGTGTTAATTACATTATTATTCTGTGTGTCATGTGGAAACTCAGTAAAGCAATAGAAGTATACTAGAACTTGTATGATACAATATGCCAGGTTTCAATTCTTTAAGATGAAAGTTGTACCTTTGGGCATGATTCAGTGCCCCAGGCCATTGCAGAAATTGCCTGTGGGATTAAAAAAGTTACAATAAATGGCCCAGTTAGTAAGAGATTTAAGTTTGCAAAAGTAAGAAATTAACTGAAATGAGTCAGATGCAACATCGGCTGATGAAGGCAAAATCAAGGAAGCGTATCATCATCTACCTGAGCACCTCCAGCTTTAAGGATGTGGGTCACACCTGCTTTCTTGGCACAATAAAGCACTTCCTACAAGAAAGGCATCCAAATAAATGGCCACTGATACTTAAAGTTATACTAACAAAGTGAGATGGTAAACAAATACCGTGCAAATGCTGCCATCCCGAGAAGGTGGAGTTGCAAGTACAACTGTTTTGCATCCAGCAATTTGTGCTGGCTGGCCAAAGGAAAAATTTGATTATTTTGTACTCAAGAAATTAGCGTTGAAGGAACTGATTAATAAGAGAAGAAAATTAACACGGAAAATTGAATCACCATACAACTGAAAGCATCAGAGCTGTCGAAGGTAAAACAGCAGTTCCACCAGGAACGTAAAGCCCTACAGAGCCAATGCTCCTAGCCACACGTTTACATCTGACACCCTGACAAAGTAGGAAATACAGAAGTTAAAGGAGAAGTAAGAGTGTCAACACAATGTTGCTATATAAGCCCACACAACTAAGATCAATCCTGTACAATATCGACAGAACTTACAAGCATGTTCTCCACAACTTTCTCAACAGGCTTTTGCGCAGCATGAAAGGCATATATGTTGTTATATGCCACATCAAATGCTTCTCGAACAGATGAATCAAGCTGAGTCAAATAAAGAAGCAATTAGATTGAAAATTAGAAAAGCTGAAGCCAATTGTCTTTCAAGAAAAAATTATTTAGAAAATGTCATATCTTTAATCCACATTGCTGTCATCAGTACAAAAATGCGTATGCAAATACATACCTCGGGATCTGGAAGCTCATTGACATCTTCAACTATCTTATCCAGTACAACCTTGTCAAACCGCGATGTGTAACTACGTATTACAGATATCATAACAAAGTAACATCAATACAACAAGACAGATTAACAATAGTGGCAAACTTTACTTTCACATGGAACTATTAACTCTTAAAGGATGATAAGTGATGGACAAGGAGCAAAAATGAAAGCTTTTGTAAGTTCTATAGCAAGTTAATCTAACTTCAGGATATTCTGAAGGTTTGAAATTTCTCATCTACTGAAAAGGGGGCTCATCCATCAAACTAAAAAAATGTCAGCTAAAGTTGATAAGAATCAATTGCAGAAAGAGTAGAAACACGCTCCAAAGATACTTGTTATTAGCTTTAATTAATGAGAGAAAAAGAAAATTACACAATGTCCAGTGTTTCCGAAGGGAACCAAAAATGGAGTGAGAGAGAGGAGATGGAGGAAGGAAGGGAGGGACGGAGGGACGGAGTGTCTGATAATTGGCAACATAGAATCAGTAATTTTTTTATGTTCTATGTTTAGGCTAATAGTTGCAAGGGCACAAAGGTCATCCAGTTGGATCTGCTATATGGAACCTTGTCATTTTTTTGCGCTTTTCACTTTTAAAAACACTGTACCAGAGCTTGAATTATTGAAATGTGAAGCATGATGAACCTCATCTTTATGTCACTTACTATTTTGATCATTTTGGTCCCCATGCAATAGGAATGAGGACACACAACATAATTTTCTACAAAATAATATGTTGGGAGAGATGCCCTTTACATCATACATTAATATTACAAAATTGTTTACATATGGTTTGATAGTCCAGCACCTCCACATTGAGCATTTCTTGGCATTTTCTATGGATAAAACAACACACGTTCTGCGTTCTTTTTCCTTAAATCACTAAACGTAAACTCGTGTTCTGCATTCTTTATGGAAATAGAAGCGAAAAATAAAGGGATCTTGACATAGTAGATACAGAGTAATGTTTGTTGATGAAACAAACACAGTAAGTAAGGCATAATATAAAACAAGCACTAACTCTTTAACTGCAGCATCACCTCTATTACGAACGTCATCAACAATGGGTTGAACCTGATACAATTCATTCAATATTCAAAACAAGTCTACTAAATTGAACTGTAAATAAATAAGTTTAAGGGAAAAAAATTTTAAAAATAGTGCAAGAAGCATTTTTAACTCACTGTGCTGAAAATGGAGGTGAAATCAATGCGAGGACGAGCTTTGAGGCTGTCAACCTCAGAAGTTGTAAGCTCTGATAACTTATACGACTTCATTGAGCACCTAATTGACTTACGAATTAACCCTGTTAATAACCATCAAAAACAACACGACACATTAACCCAACAATAATCTTTAGGAAGACACGTTTAATTTAAAGCATAGAACTTTGCAATGGTTCTCACCAATAAGAACAACTACAAGCAACTAATTAAAAGTTCTGCAAAAACTGCAAGGCATAAAATGCAACAACAACATATCCAGTGTAGTCCCATAAAGTGAGGTCTGGGGAGGGTAGATTGTACACAGACCTTACGTCTACCTCAGATGTAAGAAGGTTGTTTCCGATAGACCCTCGGCTCAAGACAAAAACAATCTAGACAAAGATGCACTAGAAGTACAAGAGACAATAGATAGTTAAAAAAAAAAAATAGTAGCAGAAAAGTACTACAACAAAATAATACTATAATCGAACAACACGAAACAACAAATAGTAACAGAAATCTTTTTTTTTTTTTTGATAACCGTGGTGTCCGGGCCAGCTTGCGCGCACCTCAACTAATTCCACAGGATACCTGCCACCTCCCACCAGCAACAGGTATCAGGTAACTCTGTCCACCAAGGCTAGAACAGATGGGAAGAAATCACCTAGTGTTTGTCTCTGTTGGAAATTGAACCTGAGACCTTATGGTGCTCAACGCAGCTTCATTGAACCACTAGGCCACACCAAGAACAAGAAACTGCAAGAGTAATACTACGACTACTAGTAAGGGCAACAAGACAAGGCACTCCTATCTGAAATGTAAAATAACAATTTTTTGTCTATTATTTTTCTGCAAAGAGAAGGAACTTTTGAAAGTAATACCTGCAGGTAGATAAGAATATTTCCGATAAAATAGAGTATTGCGTGTAGGAATTGCCGGAAGATTACTAGCCAAGCTACAGGACCTACTCAATGATAGAATTCTGCAGTCCATCTATGTTCTGATAACAAACCAAAATTAGACTCTAATCTCTAATACATAAATAATCCTGGTAAATTAAAATATACTAAATCTCTTATATTAGAGCCAATTCATTAAAATTAACTCAACATTAGAGTTTACTTCTAATAAACAAAAGTTATTATCTTCCGGAATAATCAACATGTTAGCATTCACGTAGAAGCGGCATATAATACGTGATAAAATCCAACTCTATGAGAATAGAAATGATTAGAAAAAAAAAACCTACAAGTAGACGTCGTCGCCGGAGAAAAAGATGCAGCTGAGCAGAGTGAGTTGTGGCGGTGGTTCAATCGACTATTGGCAAGAAGAAAGGGAACCCACTTTGAAAATGGCGGGCCGAAATTAATTGGGGACGAAATGGCTTGGGCTTGTAATTTGGAGACAACTAGGCCCAAGCTATTTATCGGATGAAAATCAAATGGAAAATTACATGGAGTAGAAACATCAAGTCATAATTATCAGGCGTAACTAATATTTAAAATAATTAACAAATGCAGCTAAGATTTAGATTAAATAGTTAATTATATATTTATTTTGTATTTGTATATTTTGGGACTCACATACAGATCTCGGGGCTCATATACAAATATCTAAAGGTTTGTTTTTGTATACAAGCGAATTTAGATGCTAATATATAAATCTTTAAAGTGAATTTCTATTTGTATATATAATCTCTAATTTATATATTTAACTACTAAATGGTAACTAGGTCCTGTAAATAGGCAAACTTTAGCTATGACGACTTATTTATTGCCTAAATGGTAGCTATTTCTGAAATTTTGCTCCAATTTGCTTGTTGGTCTATTCTAAACTTTACGTCTAATGCACTTTTACATCCCACAACTTCTGCAGATCGCTTAGCCTTGTTCATCTTCAGCGCAAGAGCGCTTGGTCAGTGAGTTATTACACGCTCTTTCCAAGGTGGTTGCCCCTAGGCAAATCTCATGGTTATCCATGTACCCTTGCCTTCTTTATTACTGAGTGATTATTTAGGAGCCTTAATTGACAATTCGATTTGTGACTTCTTTCGTAGGAAAGAAAATACATCCTTGGTCTAGGAGGTAATTTGTGTAGGTGTACAACTCTACAGAAACTCAAAAAGTATTACGCTTTAATAGAGATGACAGGCAGCGCGGGGCGATATAGCTGCGGCGTGTAAACCCGTTCACAAAGACTTTAATCCACCCTGCATAATAAAATTTATTTGATTTCAAACCGCCCACTTCGCATAAACCTGCCCCACCCCACATTGCTTAAACCCTTTTTTTTTCGGCATAAACTCACGTGGCATCCACCTCACCTATTTGTCATGCCATGGTGGACAACCTTTAGAAGGAAGGGTATGCTTGTATACTTTGTTAATGACAAGGGTATATTTGATTTTATAGTATAACGAAGATTAAATTTAGTCAATATACTAAATTAGATAGGTATTTTAGATCCTTTCCCATAAAACTATGATATGTGAATAAAAACATGACCCATGTGGGAGTCTTTCCCCCTCTCTTGGGTGAAAAGAAATCAGAAGGAATTTTAGTTTCAGGAATGTACTGCAATGCAATAGAGATTTCAACTCAGAAAAATGAAGAGATGATTTGAATACATTTTTTTTGCAAGGGTAATGTGATTTTTTTAACTCTTAGTAAGATTATATTATTTCAAGAAGATATTCATAGTAATTAATCACTGGACTCAAATAAAAAATATTTAAGAAAGGGTATATTAGGTAGATTATGAGTTATTTACTATGTTGATGATCAATAGGATAAACATTTTGTTACCAAAAAAATAATAATAAAGGAGGTAGACGTAATATTTTAATACAGTTTCAACCCACTTCACCTAACCTTAAATCCATACCGCACCACCCCACATAGCACAAAATCCACCCCGCCTCATTATCATCTCTACACTTAGAACAAGAGCGTTGGCACAAAGGGAAACTAAAAATTATATAAAATGAGAATATATTAGTAGGAAAGCAAAAGATCGATTCTATGATCATTTTAATTTAAATTATTGAATATTTCGTGCTTCATGTGATATAATGTCGTTGAATAATTTGTTATATGGAGTAATTTTTATAAATATTGAAGAAACTTACATTCAATAAAAATCCTCTTCTTGCTCAATCCAGTAGTCATGCTTTTCCAAAAGCTTTTTGAAATTTTTTACGGGCAGTAAACATAAAGAATAAACAAAAACATTTTCTTAAAAGGTGTGTTTTTAATACTTTACCAGTAAATAACATAATTAGGAAACGCATAAATCATGTCTATAGTGTTAGTAAGAGATGTGGTTTGAAAAATAAGACCGTGGAGCATATGCTTTTCAAGTGTCATGATTCTCAAATAATTTGGAAAATGTGGCGTATTAATTAGACTGATCTTAACAACATCACTGACTTTTCTTTTGGTGGAATAATAAGATTAGTGTGGCTTAAAAATATTCTCATTCTGCTAGTGTTTTGAATTTAACGGTAATGATAATGTGGCATGTATGAAAGTCCAAGAATGCTTGGAGTTTTAATAATGAATTAATTGACCCTCCAAATATATTGGCAAAAGCCTTATTTGAGTATAATGAATTTCTTGATATACTGCCTGCAAATTCCTCAAATGGTAATTCCCAAGAGAATTATGAATATCATATCATATTATACTAAAAGTGGAAAGAATGTTTGGCAAAAGTTGGATTACCATTTTGTCCCTACACTAAATCAAACATTTAATTAAATATCTACTCCCTCTATTCTAAAATAATTGAATTGTTGAGACTTTTTTTATAGTTCAAAATAATTGAATTGCTCAAAGTTCAAGAGAATTTTTTATAACTTTTTTCATATTTACCCTTCATTTACAACTTAATTTTCTTGATTAATGTTTTAGACTTAATTTTCTAGGTTATCTCTTACATTAATGTAGCTGAATTTTCATCAACAATTGTGATCTACTTCAACATTGAGGTCAGAAAGTTCATTTGTATCAAATGAAATATTTAGATCAAATTATGTTGTAGCCATGTTAAATTAATTAAGAATCATGTTAAAGTAAATGTTTTTTATAAAAAAAAATTTAGAGGGAAATTAAATTTTCTAGGTTATCTCTTACATTAATGTGGCTGAATTTTCATCAACATTGAGGTCAGGAAGTTCATTTGTATCAAACGAAATATTTAGATCAAATTATGTTGTAGCCATGTTAAATTCATTAAGAATCATGTTAAAGTAAACCTTTTTTATAAAAAAAATTTAGAGGGAAATTAAATTTTTAAATTTGGCTCAATCTAAATTTTTAAGGTTTTACCTCCAAATTTATTCAATTAAAAGGTTTAGTCATTCTAAGAGCCACGTTTTGAATTTTACACTAGGAATAAATTGATCACATAAGTGAGTATTGGGAGTAGTTTTGATGATTAATGTTTTTACTTTTCAAAAAAAGTTTGACAATTAATTAAAAAGGGCAAAAATGGAAAAAAATGACTAATTTATGTCTTAGTACTTTTTTTCATAATATGTTTGCATTACCTCAACAATTCAATTATTTTGGAATAGAGGGAGTAATTAAATAGTATTATTGCCCCTTAAGTACAAAGAGAAATCCTTCAATTAAATAGTTTTTCAATTACATGAATTGAACGTGTATTGGAAGTGTAGTAGAGTGGTACTTTAATGCTCATACAAATGTATCTGAGACATTTACATTTACAGAATTAATTGTTTTATACTAATACATCATGCATCACTATATTTAACTTCTAACATTCCTATAGTTTATCTTTTCGATTTCTACACTTGGCCTTTTAAATTCTTAGCCGTTTAAACCAGCAACCTAGCTCTTTCTACACACGTACAATTGGAATAGTTCATTAAGTAATTAAATTTAGTTTAATTTAATTTAATAAATGCATATGTTAAAAGGAATTCCAAAGAACATCAAGAACACTATATAAAGGCACAAATGATTTCCATTTCCCTCAAGGTGGTGTTTTTTTTTAGCAGAACTTTTTTTAATCTGGCCTTCCTTTTTATTTTCATCTCCTTTATTTTCCCTTAAAGATAAAGAAAATTTGCATGAACTAAAAGAAAATGGGAGACGGAGAAGTATGTAGAGTAGATAAATGTCAGAATTGAATATTCGTCAGATTCAATTTACCTTCACGTGATGATATATGAAGAACACTATCTATATTTGCGCTGACGAAGATTCGTGGCTATGAAAAGGAAGCGGTTGATTTCTTTGGAAGGCTGATTTTAAAATTTCCCTTTATTGATTCATTCTTAATAGTGTATTGTGATTACAATTTTTATAGATGAAAAAAAAATGCACACAATTCAACTTATTACTATTTATGGCTAAAGATTTGATGTTATTAGCGTATTTGGAGGGAGTATAAAATGATCTTGAAGTTTTTTTTTTTAAAGTGGGAACTACAAAAGGTAAAAGTTTACATGTCTAACATTCCTCTTAATTTCTTTGTTATTGCTGATATAATAGTTGGATATCATGACAGGTTATACGCCTTCATGGCTTCATGTGACTGATCTTGAAAAAATTATTTTGTCATTTTCTGTACTTTGTAAATTTTTGCACAGGTGACTTCTACTATAATGTTAAAAAAATGAGTTTGTTTTTCATATTTTTGATGGTTTGAGATCTATCTCATGGAGGGTAGATGATCTCCGTAGTTGAATTACTAATTTGTTATACGAAGAATTAGGAGTGTCCGTCATGTATAAATATAGTATCAAACTTTAAAGAGATTTTCTTTTACTTTGATACATGTAATTGAATAAAAATTGTGGGGGTTTTACCCAGTGCGCACAAAGTGCTCACCACAGAGGGGCAGAGGCTATGACAGAGGTTGTAGCGGCTGCGGGTTTTCCTGGAGTTTCCAAAAAAAAATAAATTGTATTAGTCAAACAAATAGTCAGGCAGATTTATTTAATACTGATTTTACCTTATCATACACTTATAATGTGAGAAGTTTTAAGAATGACCAAGAGTTGAAGAGTTAGTAATGTTGAAGGTCTCTTAGAATGAATATATAATAGTCCATTAGGACTTGCAATTTCCTCTACTCCACGCTGTAATCCTCCCTGAAGCAAGACTTTTCTTTCATATTCTTCCCAAACTCTTTTATTTTCTTTTTTAACCAGCTTATAAAACTAATATATTAGTTGTTTGTTATTTTTTCTTGGGGAAAATACATAAAAAACCTCCTAAACTTGTCCGCTAAACTCACTTTAGCACTTTAACTTTACGAACATTTAAATACCCCCCTAAACAACTTTGGAGTGAATTAAATTTCATCCTAAAGTTGACGTGGATAAAAAATTAAATATAAAAGAAAAAAAAAAGCGCGTCTAATAATTCAAAACTGAAAATGTGGGGCTATCTTCATTAATTCTGATTAATTACTTTTAAAAAAAATAATAAATGAACCCCACCCTTTAATTTTCAACCCGCCTTCCTATTTCTTTGTCTTCTTCAACCCCCACCACCCCCACCACCCCCACCCCTTTCATCCCTTTCTTCTTCATTCTCTCACCATTTTCAGTGGGGTCAATTCTTTTTTTTTTTCCTTCAACAACCAACAAAATATTTCTTTTTAAATAATATTAAATAAAGAAACCTATTGCAATACCCAATGAAAATTTGAACAATCTATTAAGTAAATATGTAGAAAATATACAGATTTTTGGTGATGGTAATTTTGATGTTCTTGTTTACATGGGTGTAAAAGGAAATGAAGTCATGTGGGGTTTTAAAAATTAATTAGTGTTAAAAAAGGAATAATAAAAATAAAAAAAAAGTGTGAAAAGAAATAAGTAAAAATTAATTTTAAAATAAATTGCTGATGTGGCACATACGTTGCTGACATGTAGCTGATGTGGCACGCACGTGTAATACACCTCACCCTATGACTCTGGTGTTATACTTTCAGAGTGGAATTTAATTCACTCCAAAGTTGTTTAGAGGGGTATTTAAATGTTCGTAAAGTTAAAGTGCTAAAGTGAGTTGAGCGGACAAGTTTAGGTTGTTTTTTTTAGTGTATTTTCCCTTTTTTCTTGCCAACGATTTATCATATATTGTTTCTCTAACATCCAAATTTTCATGCAGTGTAGTCAAAACACAATTCACAGTGGATATAAATTTTGCATGATAAATTATCAAATCAAGCAACGTCATGTTATATAGTACATGATCATCACGTTTTCGATAATTATTTTGTCTTTTCACATAATTCGAAAGTGAATGATCGTTATTATGATTTTTAACTACTCATAAATTTTCTTGTGTAGTGTAGTCTAAAATATAATTTATTGGAGAAATATGAATAATATAAAAATGTTTGCATGATATATTTATTTTGTAAATAATATTAAATGTAAAAAAAGAATTTTGATGAGAAAAGGACTTAACCAAGTTCCTATTCTTTTATGAAATTGATCATAATATACAATCTACAAAGCTATGAACCAATTAAAATCCTCAATTTACAAAGTTTAAGTATCTCTCTCATGCAGATCTTATGTTTATATAAATAATAACAACGAATCTCTTTATGATAGATAAATTTATTTTGCAAATTCATTACTACGGATAATTGTCTTATTTTTAATCTATATTACTTTAAAAAATAAATTTAATAATGCTTGAGTCTTTTGATTGCCAAAGATCTATCTTAACTACTATATTGTCAATTTGTGAACTAATGTTACTTCTATAATTATTAATAATGTTGAATTTATTCATCGGGTTTAAAGTTCCTATCATTATAAAACTTTTAACGTAACCTCATATTTTCTTTTATTTTGATTATTATTTGTAAAAAAATCAAATAATTAATATCCAACCAAATACATCAAATTACTAACTCAAAAGGTGAGATCGTCTAGAAAATATATGAACATCATCTTTTGTATGGTTATATATGTTTCGCTCTATTGGCCGTCATGTGACTAATAGCAATAACTCAATACATATTTATATATTATGTATTCTGTTGGACTCAATTTGTTAGGAATATCGTAGATACTATCATATTATATATTTTATTAATGTAAGACCGAATGGAACATGCTCTGTTTTTCTAATTTACAGTAGAAAATAGAAAAAGAAAACTAAGTCAAACAACTCAAATAGTTTAATTCTTATGATTGTAAAAACTTTCTATCTTCCTGTAATTGCTAGATATATCCCTTCACCTCCCAAACATTCAATTCCGGGACAAAATTAAAGTACATTATATTATTTTTGTTATAAATATTTGTGTTAGTGTGAAGTTTATTATATAAGTTTGATTTCCACTAGCTGTTCTCCATTATGTAAATATAATAACTCCAACTACTTATGATCATTATTTAATGTGAAGTCTATTATCTAAGTTTAATTTTCACTAGCTCTTTTCCATTATGTAAATATAATAACTCCAACTACTTATGGTCATTATTTTTTTTTAACTCTCATTTCTCTTCCATGATCTCAAATGTATTAATAACATATTCATGACAACTTTTTGTAACCTCAATACTATCCTATAAATAGTGGCATTTGACACAACATTGTACACACTCTCTTTTCTTATCTCTTTCTATTTGTTTTGTTCATGTTTATGTTTATGTTTCTTTTTTTCTTTCATTTTATAGTATTTTTAATGGTTTATTGTTATTATTATTATTATTATTGACAAGGATATGTTTTATACTCATTATATTTGAATTCTTCCTATTCAATGTTTTGTTGCCTGCTATAGTATAGAACTAACATCATTTTAATCAAATCTAAAGTTATATCTTATTACATATTTCAAGATTTACAATTTATCATCTCTTCTCTAACATTGAAGTTCTCCAATTTGGTCAGGTTTTGAATGCTCGACCAAACAAAAAATAAATAAATTCTGCCAAATCTTTTAGACTTTTAACATTAGTTTGCTTTTATTGTTGATTGATGATGTAAGTTTTAAAATGCAAAGTTGGATTATCATTTTATCCCTATACTAAATTAAAATATTATAAAACACTAATTAAATATAAAATACTAATCATATCATATTATACTAAATACTAAATAAAGTATTTACTGAAAATAAAATAAGTTTGGCTTCTACGAAAGTGGTTATGTTCTCTTTGACATTTATTTCTTTTACATTTAACGTCATAAACTTTTAAAATATAATGAATATAAATATCAATTATAATGAAACAATTGTTTGTTATCATGGAAAGGACTGTTTACTCTTCCAATTTTAATGCATGTTCAATGTCTGCTAAGTTTCCCACTCGACCCCTTTGTCTATTTTGGTTCCTTCTATGTTTATTTTGTGGTGTTTTTTTCTTGATTAGACATCTTTAATTTAAGTTTCTATTAATTTCTAATTGCAGTAAGTCTTTATTTTTATTTGGACTCAAATTAGATATTTTTGACTTTATTGAAAGTTTGCTAATTACTAATCAAAGTTCATAATTTACCATTTGTTGCATAAAATTAGAAATTAATTTTAAACATTAAAATACACCCATCATTTGGTGCTTTTTGTCATACTTATAAAGATTTATATTTGTAATTGTTGCATTTTATTTCTCATTGCATACATATTTTTATAAAATTTTAATCGTTTTAACGAATCTATAAAAATTTACGTGGGACACACGTGCAACGCATGTGTCCAGAAACTAGTAAACTAAAAATGCCCGAAGATAAAATTTGTTTGTTTGTTGATGCTGGGCTAAAAGTTGAAACAAAAAAGGCAAGCATTTATTTGGTTGCTATGGACGGATAGGAAGGGTGCTTTGTTTCATGTCCATGGATCCCTGATTTAATTCGTTGGGAGGTTTATGACTACTGAAGCGTTTGTAATAAGAAAAGCTGTGGAAAAAGCGACACAAAATGAATGGAGGAAAATCTATGTCTTCTCTGATGAAGGGTGTCCAGATATCAACAACAACAACAACAACATACCCAGTGTATTCCCACCAGGTGGGGAGGGTGTCCAGATATATTGAAGAAAAATGTGAAGGCTACATGGGATATTGATGTAGCCTGTGAAGATATTTGAAATATGTCTGCATATTTAGAGCATGTCGTGTTTGTACATATTCCTAAAAGATTTAATGTTCTTGCTCATAGTGTGGCTAAATCTTCAATTTCTTTGTTATATGAGTTTTCTTGGGAAGGAATATTCCCAAATTGGATAATGAATGATGCTATATAATCCTTTGGACATATTATGTACATAATGAATGAATAGATGGAAGTTTCTGTGGAAAAAAAGAAGCTATCACAACTTTATTATTCTAAAAAAAAAAAGAAAAAGAAAGAGGTAGCACGTGGAATATATAATAGCAGCCATACAGTCATTAATCTCCAAATATATTACAATAATCTTAGTATTAAAAAACATGATTAATGCGGCACATTGATTTAGGACAAAGAGATTGCTTGCATAAAGAGCTGGGCTAGGAAACAAAAGTCAAGAACGAGATGTTCAGCACTAATCGTTTGGGTTAGATAGAGACGACAGCACTCCAATAATGCATAACTACGAACCTTCGTTGTAATGCCATTTTACTACGACGGTTTAATTTTTTCCGTAACGAATTTTTCATATTATATTTTACTTCTTTATAATGATATTCTATTTATAACAACAATGACATTTATTATATCAGTACACTCTTTGTATAATTTCCCCTCTATAATAGCTATATTCAATTATTGTGTAATAATATTTTGTAAGAAATATATTATGTATAAAATAAAATGTTAAAATATTTATGATAGTCATCATTAATGTTACGCACATACTAAATTTCAAGTGAAAATATTTAAAAGGAAAAAAGTTGTTTTTAGATAGCGTCCATCGGTTATGATCATAATTTTACGAGGAAAAAGACTAGTGATAATTGTCTTTTGTATGTTCATACCTTTTCTAATTTTGCATATTTTTGTGTATAACGGTTAAATGAGATCTAAACGTCAAATATCACTAGATATGTATAATAACACTTCTCTATAATATTCATAAATTTTTCGGATAAATATTGTCACTATAGAAAGATCTGACTATAAATTTTATTATTTTTTGGTTAAAAAAAATGCATATATATCTTACTAGTACTATAAAATATACTCTATTACTAATCCTACCTAACCTTTCTAATAGTCAACCTTTATCATTGTTTTCATATTGGACTGGTCTTTTTGACTCAGCATTTTATATAAAAAATTCCAACTATAAATGTTTCATTTTGTTTTCTTTGAGTACTCCTCTTACTGACAAAGGTAGTTTTTACGTATTAATTATAGCAAAATCTTTGATTAGTTTAATATCCTTGAAGGACAAATGTAACACCAAACGATTGGTGATGATTTTGATTAATCCTTGAGAAAGATTCGTTTCTATGTTTAGTTTACCTTGTGCATTACTCTCGATCTGTCCATGTTTATTTGTTCACTAACTGAAAATAGATGTCCATCTTTATATATTTAATTTAAAAAATTAAGATATAATTTATCATTTTATATGTATTTTAACCTTATTATTAAGTACTAATTTCTAATTCATTTCCCAATAAGAGATATTACTACTTATAATAATAAATAGGAGTGACATAGTAATTTTTTTTTAAAAAATTATTTTTTAAGATGTGTGTTAAGTCAAACATAAACAAGCTATAAACATGGATGGAGGGACTATTTCCTTATTAGTTAATTCTATTTATTTTTAAGTACTGTTTAGTCCTAATATTTGAATTTATTTTCAATATATATTTTTACGAATAGTTAATGCTAGTAGTATATATGTTTGCCTAGAGTACGTACAAAGCTAAGTGAACAAATATTGAGATATTTATTTTCTTGAAGTATCAATGGTGTGGTCCTAAAAAAATTCAATTTTCAACCGTGGAAATATATATCAAGGATACAACTATCAAAAATTTCAATTTTTTTTTTCCAACTACTGATATATCAACAGAGTGTTGCTATGAAACTTTTATCAGGTGATAGAGATGTATCATTACCATAACACTAAAATTTATTGATAAAGTGGTCTATGTCTTGTTTCACGTGAATATTTACATCAAATCAATATGCATGATATGTATTTATAGTAGTCAATGCATGTTTTCACTTTATTAGACATTTAACTATGATAAATATTTAAATTGGTTTGATATAAATATTTGACATGGATTACCTAACATCGGCCAAATCATGTAATCACATATTTTAGCTGTCACATTATTATGTTATTTGAAAGCGTATTTTAATTTTCCTTTTATCTTTTGAAGGATAAAGATTTTGTTTCATCTACTTTTTTTAGAATAACCAAATGTAATGAGATACTTTCAATGTATATTTTTTTTGACATTCTGAATGTTAGTTTAAACTTTAAAAACATGATTAACTCCAAAGTCAGCTAACGAAAAAAAATAACTTAAGATTTTAATAAGTTAATGCGGAATAATTACTCTAAGTATGTTATTGTTATTGCTTAATAAATAGGTTATCGATCGACAAACAAAAGAGAACAATATCATGGACTAATTTCATAACTTCATCGAATAATGAATATTACATATGACTTTTCTTCGTGGTGGAAATTTCACCAGACACATGCGTTGATTAGCTGAAATAATATAAGAAAAAAGAAGAATATCCGTACGTAAATCATAGTATACAAGATATTGCATGGTCATTGTCAACACGGCAGTTTGTGGCAAAAAGTACACTTGGGGTCATTTTTGAATAATAAATGTAGTATTATACGGTCTAAAATAATGTTATGAAGGGATAATTTACTTTAATGATATTTTTATTTTGGTATTTTCAAGATATCTAGTTTTTTTCCCGCAATATATTTACATAAAATAGTTTATAAATTTCTGCATAACTTAAATGTGTGTATTGTTTAATACACCTACCAAACTCCGCATATAGTTATGTGAATATAATTTTTTTTAATAGTTCAACCAAATAATGTGATCGCTCATTTTGATTTAGTGACAATACTACGTAGTATTTCTTTTAATTTGTTTTAAAAAGCAATATATTTTTTAATGAAATACTTTTATAATCACATAACTTACTACAAAGAAAATTTAAAATTAGCTATATGAATTTCGCCGTTAATCTATCGTTAGATAACTTGTAGCTAACAGATAATTTTTGATAATGTTACTAATTCGTTGCTTAATAAAATTGGTGACAGATTTTGCTGATTAATATAGGAGGTAGGAATGGATAATGGCACATATATGCATGCCTCCAAAATTCCTTGTCCGGTCTTTTGAATAAAAAATAAATTATCACGTCTACTTTCTCGGATATCATATCATACAGTTCCAGCACCAATTATTTCAATTTTCCAACTTGATGTCCACTTTCTTTTTTTATTCTTTTTGCTGTTTATCCTTTTTTGGGATTCATATATTCCTCCTAGTGTAGTGCATATTTAGGATTTTTTTTTTCTTTTACATATTTTTGAATCTTGAAAAATGTACTCATCTGGAAACAACAGTACAACAGCTTGGATTCTGAGATTACACTGCTGCTTCTTGTTCTTGATATTTGCAGACTCCAAAGTGCCTCAAGAAGAAGGTATGCTGCTGCTCTTTTCTCTTGTTTTCATGTCACTTTAAGACTCCACAGGAAAATAGGGGGTGGGGCGTGGGGGTGGGGGTGGGGGTGGGGATGGGGGTATTTTAGCAGATCAAGAAATACTCACTCATTTTTATTTTACTTGTCTCATATTGACTTGACAATGTCCGTAAGAAAACATTGATTATGTGTTTATTTTACTAAAATAACCTTATTGATTATGCTTGAGAAATTGAAATTTGACTACTAATATTTTATACAGTCATTTAATGATAGGGTAATATTGGACTAAAATGATAAACTTGTCATGATTTCATAAATTGTACAAGTAAGTTAATTTCTCCCTCCGTCCCATATTAGTTGGTCATCTTACTAAAAATAGTTATTTTATATTAGTTGTCCACCTTACTAAATCAAGAAAACATTAATTAAATTTTTTCTCATATTACCCTTACAATTAATTTTTTTTAAAAGTGTTCACACTTGTTTATAAGGTTCCCAAGAAGTTTTTTAAGGGGTGAATTAGTAAAATTTTAGCGTTTAAAGAAGATGAGAAATGGGTGGAATTACTTCAAGTTAGTGAATTTATAGTGAAAAAATGTGAGCCTTACTGTTTTCAAGTAGATAAATCATAGATTATTAAAGTTAGTTACTAATTTACTGAACTTAGTGCTATGTCTTGTAGTTATATTATTCCAATTTAGGTGGTATTCTGATTTACTTGTTTTTCCATGGAAGTGTTGGCTTTATTATTCTTTTCCTTTTTGTGGTGGAAGTTTTGTCTTTTTGTCTAAATTTATTCAAATTGTGGTTTTGTAGCTCAACTATTGCCCAGTGGATTAACATTTTAAGGCTGCAATATCTTCATGTATTCACAAATGTAGACTGTACTAGCCCAAACGTTTTGTAGTACCGTTGTTAGACATTTTTGGGTAGCGTTATGGCCATGGCCTGGGTATAGTCTGATAGAGATCAGGTTTAGTGCAAACTTTTAGCTGTGCAATTGAGTTATTAAATAGTTATTCTTGAAAAGATGATATTTAATAAGAAGTTAGGCTGCCAGAATCTTAGGATTTATGTTTTTTTTTTTGTTTTTTTTTTTGAGAAAGAAGAATCTTAGGATTTATATGTTGTATCTGAAATAAATTACAAAGGAAAGTGAAACAGATTACTCCCTCTGTCCATCTTTACTTGTCCAATATACTAAAAATAGTCGTCCAACTTGACTTGTCTAGTTAGGAAAATCAAGATATCATTTTGTGTCTATTTTACCCTTGTTATTAAATACTATTCATTTTCCAACATTTAGATGACGTATAATTAGTAGTGGTGATATAGTAAAATTGTCCTTTTATTTATTGTTTCTTAAAGGGTGTGTCATGTCAAACATGGATAAGTAAAGATGGGCGGAGGGAGTACAATGTAAGGTTGACGAATGCTATGTGACCATCTTTCACATACAAATTATGCACAAAAAGCTGTTGGACTTTGTGCGTAAACCCCCCTATAGCCCTGAACACTTAAACTCTATATCTGGAGTTACATTTATTTTACAAGTCATTTCTGTCCAGAACTACAAGTACAAAGTTTATGTCCAGAGAATGCAAGTTACCTGGTACTTGAACTGGTGGGAGGGTGCGAGAGGCAGGTACCTGTTGGAATAGTCGAGGTGTATGTGAGTGTGCTCTGACACCATAAGTATAAGAAAATAACAAGTCTTTTCGTAGCCCCTTTACTAGCATCAAGTCCATGAAGAGGATGATTTGTTCTTATAAGATTGCTTTTGCATGAAGTGTACTACATGTCCCCCTATTCTCTTGAAAGACGTGATGTATTTCAGTAGTTTGTCTGATGGAGTGCATCTAGGTCTCTTTGTAGGTGTTATTTGTCAGAGTTGACGCTTATTAGTTTACAATCATGGCATCTAGGTCACGTTAAGGGATGAACATTTTTCTGAGCAGCCTAATCTTGAATCTTTCTGCTTGTCTTACAGATAGAAAGTGTTCAGAAGTTTATATAGTTCTTTTCAATTTGATGGAAGCAGTAAGTAGAAATCAATTTTCTGAACTTCCTCGGCTGATGAATTTCTTAGTTATTACCAGTTGTAATTGTCAAATTATACCTTTGGAAAGATTGCATAGTGTAAGCTATACTAGTTGATTTCAACCTTATTGATTGTTTTTCAGTGAATGTCCTCCAACAAATTGCCAAAACGATGGGTGCAACAAATTTGAGTTTCAATGCAGATTTATGCAGAATTGAAGACGTTGGAGTCACAGTTAAGCTACAGTGGTTTGAGAAAACTGTTCAATGTGATCATGAAGACCACATCATAAAAATGTGAGGCATTTACACCTTATTACTAAATCGAGACTGATTAAATTGTTTCTAACCTTTTAGCTTGTCATGCGTGTTTTTTTTCTACCAATATCTACGTGATTATCAATGTCACCCCAGAGCCAGCTTGGGGACAATCCTACTTGATGTTTGTCTGAAATAAAATTGAATGAACAAACTCAAGGAATTCTGAAGTGAAGAGGTTTTCAGATTTTTCATAAACTTCCTTTTCCCAGAACCAATATGTATGGTTACTTAAAAGGCTTATTCAAACTAAAGTATTCCTGGAGCTTGTAAAGATAAACATTATAGGCTATGGCCGCTATGCTTTTATTGGGTTTAGAAAAGTCATATCAATACAGAAGTTTCCTTCTAGTGGCTTCATATTATATCCTCTGTCTCAAATGGACTAAATATACCACTCATTGTCTGATTTCTTTTATCATAAGCAGTCATTCTGTTTTCTCTTCATTTGCGTCCACATCCTTTTTTAGTTCTGTTGCTATTGGTTCCATAGTTGATGTCTTTATATTAATTTTTCACTTATGCAGAGCATTAAAGGGTTTAAGTCTTCCGGGAGTACTCCCACCTGAATTGGTAAAGCTTCCCTACATCCAAGAAATGTAAGAGCTATTCTCTACCATTTTCACAATTGAACCTTTCCTAATTGATGTCACTAGCCTCTTTTTTCATGCCAATATCAACATCAGTCACTAAATCTTTTGCCTTCGTCTTTCTTACCCCATTTATAGTGATTTTGCATACAACTATCTCAGTGGTGGTATACCAGTTGAGTGGGCCGCAACACAGCTGACTAACATGTAATAACCCTTTTCTTTCCGTCTGATCAGTTCTTTTTTTGTCATGTTCCCATTTGCAAATTGTAATTGCATACTTTTTGATCCAGCTCTGTTATTGTAAACCGGTTGTCAGGGCAAATCCCAAAGGAGTTGGGAAACATCAGCAGCCTTTTGTACCTGTATGTATTGAATTTCTATTCGAACTTACTTCTATGCTGTCTGTCTGGAGATTGGATTCTCTTAACTAGACAAAAGTTTTTCTTATTATTGATATATATTGCAAAAGATAATGTAGTGGTTATGTTTTCCAAATATAATTTTGGTGGTTATTTGCTCTCTTTATTCTATCCATTAAAACGTTTTAAACCAGGAATCTCGAGGCAAACCAGTTTTCAGGCAGTGTTCCTTCTGAACTAGGGAAACTGATCAACTTGCAAACCCTGTAAGACCTCTTTTCTCACCCACTTTGTCATATTCTCCTAAAGAAAACTTGAAGAAAAATTGGCATTTGGCACCTGAATGATTGATGCATAGATGAGTGGGTGATTCATTCTTTTTCTAATTTCAGGATTTTATCCTCCAATCAATTGATGGGAGAGGTGCCAACTTCATTTTCTGAACTCATAAATTTAACGGATTTGTAAGAGCATACATTCTAGCCCAGCTCTTTTTAGCTCCTATCTTTTTCGGGAAATAGAATATCTTACAGTATAATTTAACTATACAGTAGGATAAGTGATAACAATTTCAGTGGACGGATTCCAGATTACATACAGAACTGGAAACAACTTACCAAAATGTAAGATCTTCGGAAATACCTTCTGAATTTCAAAAGAGAGAATTGGCAGAGTTGCTAAACTTTTTCTTGACAATACATGAAGGGAGATGCATGCCACCGGACTAGAGGGTCCCATTCCATCAAACATATCTCTTCTGAATAAGTTAACAGATTTGTGAGTAGAGAACCTTTCAACATTATCTTAACTATTTTTTGTTAGATTTTTGTAGAGCCTTTACTCTTTGCCAGCTCTCTCACGGTCAATTTTGTATACAGGAGGATCAGTGACATAGGTGGACCAGCTCAGGCATTTCCTTCACTGAGTGATATCATGGGCTTGCATAACTTGTATGTCAAATTATACCTATATGTGTAAACCGTTGTACAGTTACTGTGTGCTATTAAGCATTCTAGCTTTCCTTAAGCTAATTAAATATGGATACAGGGTATTGAGAAAATGCAGCCTTTCTGGAGAGCTTCCTGTATATATTTGGGCAATGAAGGATCTGCAAACATTGTAAGTTATGGACTTAATTTTCTCCACCTAATATTCAAACTTCTTCAGCTGCATTCCAAATTACATGGTATTAAATAGAGGGAAAGCTTTTACATGGTTTTCTGTCCTTCCTCCTCTGTCCATGACCATTGGATTCTCTGAGGTCGCCCTATTTACTGTCCTCTATGGTGCCTCTTTCTGTTAACACTACATTCTCCAGTCAAAAACATTTGGGAGATCATTTCATCTCTAACAAGAACTCCTGTAGAAACATTTTTCTCAAAAAAACAAAAAACAAAACTCCTGTAGAAACATAAAGCCCCTTTTAATTTCTTTGTTTGGAAGGTTGAAATTTATCACAGCTAGTTTGCTCTGTGTGACTTGAAAATTGTTAGCGTGGGTCAGAGTTCCACATTAGTTGGGAATGGACTGGTGGTTTGCTTTTATGGACTTGGGCAATCTTCGCTTCATGAGCTAGCTTTTGGGGTTGAGTTAGGCCCAGGTGTCATATTTTTACATGATATCTAATCTAGGTTTATCCCCGTTTGGGCACTCGGTCCATGCTCCAGTTGGGCCTGGGCGTGAAAAGGGGGGGCGGGGAGTGTTAGAGTGGGTTAGAGTCCCACATTGCTTGGGAAATGAACTGGTGGTCTGCTTATATGGACTTAGGCAATCCTCCCCTCATGAGCTAGCTTTTGGGGTTGAGTTAGGCCCAGGTGCCATACCTTTACAAAAATGTTTAGCCTTTCCAGTTTTGAAAGATAATTGAGGCTGATCGAGAAACAAGGCGCTGGTTCTTAACAGGTTTCATGTCTGCTCTTTGCTTTTCATTGAACTTCTCATCCTTCCTCTTCTTTTCCCAGTTCATTATTTAGTCTAACATATAGAGTTGGCTGTCATACATTTTGCTTCTACAATATACATGTGTCGGTTGTAAGAGCTTGTGCGCACAGATTCATCTCCTCAATTTCCTCTTTCTGAGAGAGTTCAAATGGTAAATTTATAATCATGATTTTCTGTTTAATTTTCTGCAGAGACGTTACCTTCAACAAGTTAGTCGGAGAAATCCCAAACAATATTAGTGCTAGAAGTATGCTGAAGTTTGTGTAAGTTGAATTACTAAAAGTGGATTCTCTCAAACGTGATGTCCTTTTTATTTTTCTATTAGCAAGTTAGAGCAGGCTCTTCTCAATCTTCTTTTTCTCATACCGAACATCTTCGAGTATAAAGTGTATAACATGTTCTTATACTTCCAGATTTGCTCTTGCCTAACTGCTTTATGTTCTCTACATAGGTTTCTTACTGGCAACATGCTCAGTGGAGATATACCAGACTCAATTTTGAAGAATGGAATAAATGTGTAAGTGTATATTTGTTAATATTCTAATTTCATAAACAATTTCTGCTGGTGTATGATGGACTCTCTCTTTGCGGAACATGTCATAATTTTTATTCATAAACATAGTGGTTATGCAGTGACATGCCAAAGCAATTTTGATTCATTCATGTTGGCATTATTTTTTTCCACATTTTGTCTTCATGAAGATGGCATCTAACAGCTTCTATTGCATGCAGTGATCTTTCCTACAATAATTTTACATGGCAAGGACCTGACCAACATGCCTGTCAGCCAAACATGTAAGGATTGGTCCACTTTAGTTAATTCATGCTCTTACATTATTTATTGGATAAGCATATATGGTTCTGGTAATTATTCCTTCTACAGGAATCTGTATCTAAACTTGTACAAGAGCTCTGCAGCAGTAAGCCCCTTGTAAGATGATTCTTCTTATCATTCTGAAACATTAAAATTCTGATTTATGATGAAACTGAGGGAAAAAGGAAAGTGCAAAACAGAAGTGGTTGCTTTCCTTTCTAATTCAGATTTGGGTCTAACTGCTTTATGCTTTAACTTCTACAGAAAGAGAGTTCTTCCATGTACGACGGATTTCACTTGTCCTCGGTGTAAGTATGTTCTTTTCTTCTCTTGACGGTTATTCAGTTTCATATAGAATATGAACCCAACAGTAGCAAGAATCTGAAACCGTGTCTTTAGCCACTTGGCCTTCTTCTCCTTAACTCAAATAGCAAACTGTTCGATTATGCAAGAGACTGCAGCAAATTAATTTCTTTTTGATATCAAGCACAGAGACATTCTAAAGCTGGATTCAGTCTTAAAGTCATGTATCTAAAGTTTTTTAGGTGATTTGAGGATTCACAACCTAATCATGGGAAATATTTTCTGCCTGATCATTTTGCCTACTTGTGAGAAATATTTTGAGCATTGAATTCTATTATTTTCCTTGCAGATGGGTGTTCATTACATGTTAATAGTGGTGGAAATGATTTTACTGTAAAGGAGAGCAATGGAGAAGTTGATTATGCAGGAGATGCAGATGTTGATGGTGGTTCTGCTAGATATTTCAAAGCTAGCACCAATTACTGGGGATTGAGTAGCACTGGGGACTTTATGGATGATAACAACGATCAAAATGCACGCTTTATTGAAAGTACACCATCAAAAAGCCTCTCTGAATTGTACAATAATGCACGGATGTCTCCCCTTTCACTCACTTACTTCCGTTATTGCTTGAGGAATGGGAGTTACAATGTCAGCTTGCACTTTGCTGAGATAACTTTTACAAATGACAGCACCTATAACAGTTTTGGAAGGCGAGTGTTTGATATATACATCCAGGTTGGTATGTCAATTAGAAAAAACTTTCTACACTGTTAAACTACGTTAGATGTGTGAAAGTAGAGGAAAACAGAGAGAACTTGTATTGAATTTAATTGTAGATGATATACAAGATGCCTCCACATGTAGAAGCTCAGACAATTATAAATATGGTAAACTAACCTAAATGAAATAAGAAAAGTTATTAAATAAGGGAGATTACCCATACAGAATTAGAAAAAATGCTCTCTACTACTAACCAAGAATATATTTTCATACATCACTGCATGAATTCTCCCGCAACACGCCCTCCAAACTCAAGGTGATACAGCAACTTGCATCTGCAAATTAAAAATGAAAAGTGACATGATACTACTCGGACAAAATCGAGTAGGAGTTATGATTGAATTTGAGGTCATTCATGTTGCCAGCTTAACTAGATGGCTAAAGAGAATCAAGCACTGTGCCAGCTTGATTGGATAGATGACAATCCACGGTGTTTAACTTGGTGATGATATAGTAACCATGCGTTGATAAGCACTACTTTCAACTAGAAACGTTCTCTAGAAAGCGACATGGTGCTGTCTGGATGGTGATACATCAGCTAGCTGGACAGATATAGACTGTTTGACTTGATAGTTTAACAGGTATGGAGTGATGATATCAACCCAATGTGGACTGTTGATATGTGGCACATGCTGCCCAAAAGATGGCGGGAGCCTGGAAGAGAGAGGAAAAGAGTGGTGCTGGATGTGGAAAGAGACAAGCCTTATTATTAAAAAAATGAAAAACTTTGTCTGGCAGGCAGCGTTAGATGGAAGCTATTAGATCTGTAACAAGAAAGTAGTCTCTTTATATAAGAGTTTAGACCACTAGAATACAAAGTGGTCTACAAAAGTTTGAGCTTGTTTGGATTGGCTTATTTTAAGTGCTTTTAAGCCAAAATAGCTTTTAAGTACTTTAATAGTTTTTGGGTAAATAGAAAAGTGATTTTAAGCACTTGTTCTTAAGCCAAAAAGACAAAAATAAGCCAAAAGCCATAAATGTTAAAGAATGAAAAAAGTCCCACATTGGTGGTTAATGAGATGAGTGGTCTCTTTATAAAGCTTGGGCAATCCTCCTCCCTTTGAGCTAGTTTTTGGGGTGTGAGTTAGGCCCAAGACCTAATTTTACATGGTATCAGAGCAGGACCCATCTCACCCAATGGGGTGTTAAAGAATGAAAAAAGTCTCAAATGCCCAAGACCTAATTTTACAAAGAGTATATTCTAACATCTCACTGAATTGATTCCCCCGACTTTCAACAAGATACCTACACAATATTCTTTCTACTTCAGGATAAATTAGTTCGGAAAGACTTCAATATTGTGAATGAGGCTGATGGAGTTCAAAGGCCCGTGGTTAGACATTTTAACACCAGTGTAACAGATAATACTTTGGAGATTCGATTTTACTGGGCTGGCAAAGGAACTATCAGAATCCCATCTAGAGGGCATTACGGTCCCCTAATATCTGCTATTTCACTCAAACCAAGTAAGTTTCCTCAATCTTCATCATTTTAAGGGGAATATCATAGTATATCTACTATTACACTTATCACTTTGGTTCCTTTAATTAGCCTGCTCCGAATTATCGAAAGAGTAATTTTTCAATAGCTTTTCTAATTTTTTATTGGGCAAACTAGTATATTTGAACTAAGCTATTAAAATTCATACCTGGCTTGATCTGCTTGTGGTTTTGTACCAACTATAAGTATTAGTATGTTGCTGATTTATTATGCTACAAGCCTCCCAGTTCTTGATGACTGTAGCTTTTATTTCCCTGGAATTCTGAAATTGTTTGCCTCTCTTTTATATACATGTACTATATCTCTTATCAGCTCTTGGTTTGTATGAACAATCAAAAGTTAACAGTAATTTGTCCTTGCAAGTTCCGGGTTTGCAGCAGACAAGTTTGATGCTAATATTAGAACTATTAAATACAACAAATATGTTTTCCAAAATTTGTGCATAAAGAGATGAAGGCGGTATATTTTCAGTAGTAATGTCAGGGAGGGAAGTTCACTATTTATATCCATATGAAAGTTTGTAAGCTGATGGTTTAGATTGAATTGGGTTGAGAACGTGAGGTCTCAGGTTCAAATCCCAAGAGAGGCAAAAACACTAGATAATTGCTTCCCATCTATTCAAATCTGGTGAATAGAGTTACCACCTGTGCTGGTGGGAGGTAGCAGGTATCTTGTGGAATTAGTCGAGGTGCGTGCAAATGGCCCGGACACTAAGGTAATAAAAATAAAGTTACTTCTACTGGTGGTATGTTTGGTTTAGCATCTGAGAGATATCAATGAATCTTTAGCTCCCAATTAACATCTTTAAGCTTAGGTGTTCACTTACTCAGGTGATAGAATATTTGTATTGTGGTTTCCAACCAGGCTCTTCTTTTCAGCCTTCCAGTATATAGTTCTAAGCTCTAAATTTCCTTTCCTATTTCTATTGCTATTTTCTTTTCATCTAAAAAAATAAGTAGGAAATAAATCTCTCCTGGTATGTCCGATGTAGGTTTACATTTTATAACTGTTTTCTCTCCTTTTTTTTTTGGATGCTCATCCAAAGGGTCATTCTATTTAGCTGAGGATATCCATTTTCATATTATTTTTTTTGAGAACTGGTAACTTTTATCCATTTTCATAATTTTGGTTGAATTAGCAAACAGAAAGAGTATTGGATGAGCGCCCACGTATTTGCTTTGCTATTATTTTCCCATGAATGATATGTGTGTTGAAGTTCTATGTAATCAACTGGATGAATCTTTAGCTTCTTTTCTATTGCCCCTGCTGCTGCATACACGTAACAATCTTGTCTTCATTTCTGTGCAGCTTTTGGATCTTGTTCAGAGGAAGATAAGAAGAGTGTGACTGTTTATGTTATTGTTGGAGTAGTGGCTACATGCATTGTCCTGTTGGTAATGAGCACACTTTGGTGGAAAGGATATCTTCAATGCAAAAAGAAACAGAGAAAAGGTGATCACTAACGGGCGTTGGAAAGAAGTAACTTTAACTAGCAAATTTTGTGACTAGGCAGCTGATTCATGCATTACTGATTTGAAAGACTACATTCTACTGAAATGATAATCAGTGAAAACTCCATATCCAGAAGTTGTGAGTTGTAAATAGATGACTAATCAGTAAAGTCTCTTTATTTCCATGACAGGTTTAGAGGACATGGAGCTGCAGACCGTTTCTTTTACTCTAAAGCAAATAAAGGCGGCCACTAATAACTTTGATGCTTCTAACAAGATAGGGGAAGGTGGTTTTGGCGCAGTTTTCAAGGTATCATTCTGGTGACAATTGTAATGTAGCATCTTCTTTATCATTATTGTTCGTGAACTCTGACCAAATATTTGATGTAGGGCCGGTTATCTGATGGTACTTCAGTTGCAGTGAAGCAGCTCTCGCATCAATCAAAACAGGGAAACCGTGAATTTTTAAATGAGATTGGCATGATTTCTTGTTTGCAACACCCAAATCTTGTTAAGCTGCATGGTTGCTGCATTGAAGGGACTGAATTACTGCTCGTATATGAATACTTGGAAAACAATAGCCTCGCTCGCGCATTATTTAGTAAGTTATTCGTTCTGTTTTAAAAAAAGTTTCTAAACTACTACTAGCTCTGTATGAAATGTCCATTAACATTTTAGTATGTTGGACAACTTTAGATTCAGAGAAAAGTCAATTGATACTTGATTGGCCGACAAGGTTCAAGATTTGTGTTGGAATTGCTAAAGGTCTGGCTTTCCTTCATGAGGAATCAAGCCTTAAAATTGTACACAGAGACATTAAAGCGACTAATGTACTGCTAGATAGAGATCTAAATCCCAAAATTTCGGACTTCGGACTGGCTAGACTTACTGAAGATGATAATACCCATATTAGCACTCGAGTTGCTGGAACAATGTAAGTTTCAACGTAAAATTCAAACTTGATCTTCTTTTTTGCCGTTATCTTGTCAGCAGTATGGTTGGATAAAATTTGTAGCATAATTGTATGTTAATAACTGCAGAGGATACATGGCACCAGAGTATGCACTATGGGGCTATTTGACCTACAAAGCAGATGTCTACAGCTTTGGAATTGTCCTCCTGGAAACTGTTAGTGGCAAGAACAACTATAACTATGCACCTTCCGACAATTTCATTTGTCTTTTAGATTGGGTATATTTCTTTACCTTTTTTTGTTAATGCACTTCAACAAAGCCAGACCAGTCTGCTAAATTTTAACATTAAGAATCCTTCAACTTTTTTAACCATGAACTCTTTCGTCTCCATTTGAAGTTGCTACTCATAAAACTTTATTGCAGGCCTGTCACTTGCTACAAAATGGGAAAATAGAGGAGCTCATCGATGATAAATTGGGTTCACAGTTCAGCAAAGAAGAAGCAGAAAGGGTAGTAAAAGTAGCACTGTTATGCACTAGTGCAACATCATCACTCAGACCTGTAATGTCTGAGGCTGTACGCATGCTTGAAGGAAAACAAGATGTCCCTGATGACATCCCAGAAGCAAGTATATATACTGACGATTTAAGAGTTAGAGCCTTGAAAGATTTCCAACGAGAGAGACAAAATGAAAGCGCGTCAAGTAATCAAGCTCAGTTAGCAAGCACACAAACTGCCTCTGATCTCTGTGAATACAATCCAGAATCAAGATCTGACTGATTCTTTATCGCGTATTCTTATTTAATCTCTTGCCGGTGTGGCTGTGTCTTAAGGTTCATGAGGGATTGCATTGGTTCAAAGCCCCTCATCGAGGTACGCTTGTTGTAACTATTTGTTCAATTCTTTTGTGAGTAAGATTTCTATAATATGTACATAAATTAATATCACAAGTGTGAGGAGCTATATTTCTCCAGCTCAGCATTTTTGCACCTCCTATCTAGATTTCAACTCATATAAATTATCTAATTCTTCAAGATTGGAAATTTTTAGAACTTTTGACAACCTACTAAGTTTTGGTCTGGTCAGGATGCTGCATCAATTATCTTAAAGTGAGTAGCAATACATAGCTTGTGTCTCAAACAAAACTATATGTCTTGGAGTCTATGTTGCTTATGTTGCTTGGACTCTCCAAAAATGTCGATGGGTGTGTATCGGATCCTCCAAAATAGGGCATTTTTAGAGGAGAACCCTTCCATACGACCAAGTACTCCGTGCTTGGCTTCTTGCCACTTGAACGGACGACCCTCTTGTTATGGCTTCTATGTCCTTGTCATGTGATGTGGTTACGGTGACAACCCTTGTTTTGGATCCTTCTTGTTTTCATGATAAGGTTTGAGAAGACTTGCATGACTTCTAGGTGTAGTGTCAATTTGAGTTGATAAGGGATCGTACCAACTTTTGCCATCTGTCACGGATGTGGCGACATATTTGAAGAGTCCGAGCAACATGACTTGGAGTACACAGTTCTTATCGGCAAGCCCATATGTCATATTTGGTGTATTGTGAATTAAAGTAATTGTTTTGCAATCTAATTTCCATTTATGTACCAAGCATTCTTTTTTTTTTTTTTTATGTACCAAGCATTCTCATTATTGTTAGAATTGCATTTTCTTCATTTTTGGGAACCAGAATGTTCATTAACGAAAATTCATCAAGTCTATTCTTGATCTCATACTAAATTTAACTTTAATCAACTTATAAAGATTTTATTATAACTAGAGTTGACCGCTTAAAGTTATATTAAGCATTTTAAGCCTTGCAAATTAAGTAAAGCAAACACCACCTAGCTCTCACAGTATTGCTTATCTTGGTTGGAGACTTTAAAGTGAATCTATTTGACTTTTTCTTTTTGTCTTTTGTTTTTTTTTGGTTTGAATAATTAACTCAAAAAAAAAATATTCTAATTTCATACATTACTTCATTGCTCAATTGCTTAAAAAAATTAATTAAATTAATCGCTATTTCAAAGATGGGGCTTGCTGTAGTCTGTGCCAACATAGTACAGTAGCTCATTTGCCTATTGACATTCTAACTAAAAATTGTGAAATCTAAGTTTATGACTTTGGAGTTGGTTGATAATGAAATTAAGAAATTTCTTAGCGAGTATTGAGGTTGAGATAAAATCAGCATGACTGTATATTGTGGTTGCCAAGCAGCATTAGTTGTAGTGAAAACTAAATTTTTCAATGGCAAAACAGATACACGGGTTTGATACATAGATTGATAGAACAACTATTAAGAGATGAAATTATGTCCATAATCTATCTGAAGTCAGAAGTGAATTTGATCAATTCTCTGACTAAACTTTCGGAAAAAATATTTATAAGTGAAGCTTCAATGAGGATGGGACTGTCGTCAAGTTGAATATCGATCATGATGGTAACTCAACTTATATGATTGGAGATCCCATGAAATAGGTTCATATGGGTAATAACAAGTCATTGTTTGATCTTGTGCACTATAAAACTTGTCCCTTCTATGATTTATTATGTTGTGCATATAGTGCAAATCTGCAAGGAAAGTGAGGCTGAGTTGTAAACTCTTAATCCATTACCATATCCTTTATAGGTAGTGTATTGCTCTGCGGAATACACTTGATGGGTGGACCTATATGAGTGTGAGGTGGTACCGCTTCTATGAAATTGTGACAGATTTCTAGAGCACTCATGAATACCAGAACACGCGCATGGCCTCTTAGTGCAAAATCGCGATAACGACAAAGATTGTGCGAGTATAATATGATAGAATAAGACTCTAATCCTACAAAAGAATTCTTGGTTCATAGAAGTTTTAAACTTAACCAATTGTTCTGTAAGGATTAATGTTGTTTTATCTAGATCTAGTTCATAGTCTACGGACACCAGATTCGACGCATTGTGCTAATGTGAAAATCTAGCAAAATTTTTATTCTATTTATTAATATTATTTTTAAGATATATGAGGAATTGTTAGAAAAATAATTATTGTATCTTAAAAATAATAATATTAATTATATTATTTATTCTTTTCTACCCTTAATTACTAGTTTTAATTACCTTTTCTTTATTAGTCATTATTTCAATGCAAATTAAGGCATTGATTATTACTTATAGCCTGTTTGACCAAACTTCTAAAATCAGCTTATTTTCAGAAGTGTTTTTTTCAAAAGTGCTTTTCAAAAAAGTACTTTGGTGAGAAGCAGTTTGAGTTTGGCCAATAAAATTAAAAAAAACACTTTTGAGCAGCAATTAGTGTTTGACCAAACTTTTAAAAGTGTTTTTAAAGTGCTTTTAACTGTATTTTTCTCATAAGTGCTTTTTTGAAAAGTGCTTTTGGAGAGAAACTACTTTTTAGCTTATGAAAAACTATTTTTTTTTACTCCCTAGAAACACTTATTTTCTTTCATAAGCTTGACCAAACACCTCAATTTTTTAAAATAAGCACTTTTTTAAAAAAATAATAATAAATATTTTTGAGAAAAAATAAACTTGATCAAACAGGCTATATCATGATTTCCTTTTAAGTAACCGTGTACGTTTGGTAAACTTTTTTCCAAGTTACTAATTTAGGCATATTGGTCAAATGGTTTGATGTCATAAATTATCATTGAAGTTGTGAGTAACTGATGGTTAGTTGCTCACGTTTTTGGTGGTCTATTTATACTTCGTTCATCCATTTTTACTTGTCTATTTTACTATTTTAAAATGTCCAACAATACTTATTCAGTTTATAAAACTAATGGATAATTTATTTATTTCTACCCGTTTTACCCCTAGCATTAAATATGATTCATTATCTAATGCATTTCCCAAAGCATTAAATTTATTATATTCAAAGGATAATATGGTAAAATTACCCCTATCATTTACTACTTCTTAATCACTGTGCCAATAGAAAAGTGGACAAGTAAAAATGAACGGAGAAAATAGTAAATTTGGTTGGGTTCATTGGGGGGGGGGGGATAGAAAACAAGGAAGAATATAACACAAAGAAATAATTTTCCTCTTATTTTGTGATGCTAGGTTTTCTTCAAGATTAAATCTTTGTCAGTTATGGGTTTCCTAGTTTAATTAGAAGAACTTGTTAAAATCCTGGGGTTACACCTTAATCGTGAAATATCCTTAAGGACAATGTCATAGGCATGCCTCAAGCTATGAGATTTCCGTGATTCTTCAATATTTTCCAACAAGTAGTAGTCTTACATACCTCAGAATGCTAGAGAAAACTTGAGATTGGAACAGAAGAGGCTAGACTTGATTCTTGAGCCAATTTCTCTTAGATTCTTGAGAGTTGTGTTTGAGGAAAGGAAAAAGGATCTTAGGTGATGGAAAAACGTTTGAAATTTAATGAAAATGAGGGTTTAAATCGCGTAGGGGGTAATATAAAAAACTCGGATGAAAATGCCCTTGCTAGCACGCAACGGGTTGAGTATCCTGCGCAATGTCCAGTAAAATTGATATAACTTTTGCACAAATCCCAGATTGACGAACAGTCAATGGCATTGGAAAGAAGACTCAGAACCTTTCTACATATTTTAGGAGAAATGCATGTTTGAAGTTGACCCTTGTATGAACCTATACGAAAACTTAATCGTTAAAGAACCTTTCAACTCAATTTTGTGTTAGAGATTTCTTATGCCCTTAACTAAATTTGCTGTATTCAGATCTAACTACATATGTAGAGCGGTTCAAATTTTTAACCCAAAAGTTCAGTGTGTTACAATATATCCAGCCTACGGGTCACAAAATGTGACACTATGGTTATTCTAACATTTATAAAAAACTAGTATAGGTACCCGTGCGATGCACGGAAAGTATTAGAAATATTGTTCAATTTAACTAAAATTTAATTGTCATCTTATTTCACATTAAAATGTATATAGCCAATAATAAAATTTTTAAATAAAACAAATTTTCTTGTTGCTTTTTTAAATAACAACGTATTACCTTGTCAGTTAGTTTAATATCGTTTCACTATCCACCACTCTCATTCTAATATAAGTACCTTATAAAAAAAATCCATCTTAGCTTACCCCTTTAATATATTGTTAATGATTCTTCAAATATAGATATATGCTTACTAATAATATTTTGTATGTCAATATTAGTTGCATTTATTAATAATATTTTGTATGTCTACACATGAAAGTTATCACTTCAAACGCAAGTTCTAATCTTGTAAATTGGCAGAAAGGTGGTCTACGACCATTAGATCCCTAGAAAGAGGAGCAAATTCATTTCAGTATCATCATAATAGAAGATCATTTTTCGATATGTTAATCTTTAATGCTCTTTGGAATCTCTTTCCTTGCAATAGAGGAATGTTTTGATTTAATGAGAATTGAAAACACAACCTCAATTTTGTCTTGGCAAAAACTATATACATATAATTAATTGACTAATACATGAATGTGGTGCCATAAATTTTAATAATAATAATCCTCACAAAACTTTTGAAAGAATTTAAATATATATAATTGAAGAAGACAATTTTAATGAAAAATCTAAGTTGTTTTCATCCAATAGGGATCAATCTTAATATGAAATAATTGGAGTCAAACTTAATTGAAATTATAATATGAAATTATAATAGTTTTTACCACGAGTCAAACTTATTTTTTTTTTTTAATCTTAATATGAAATAATTGGAGTCAAACTTAATTGAAATTATAATATGAAATTATAATAGTTTTTACCACAATAGGAGTCAAACTTAATTGTTTTATATATAGATATGAAATAATATTATTTATTTTTTACCATAATATGAAATAATATTAAATAATTAAATAATCAACAAAATAATTTTTTGTTGTAAAATGATAGTTTTTTGTTGTAAAAATGTCAAGTAGGTAGTTCTCAAGATGACACTTGACATAATTTTAGGCTAACTACTCTCCTTTATTATATATATAGATATGAAATAATATTAAATAATTAAATAATCAACAAAATAGTTTTTTGTTATAAAATGATAGTTTTTTATTGTAAAAATGTCAAGTAGGTAGTTCTCAATTCTCCTTTATTATATATATAGATGTGAGACTATGGTAACTCGATCTCTTGTCACTCTTACAAAGTTGATTTCCCCTCTTTACGAAACAAGCAACATTTGTAGCTGCATTTTTTCACCTAGTCTAGCCTAGCCTTCTCTAAAATTTATGGTTACAGCTTTAGCCATTCTTCTATAATTCTTTCACCTTTGAGATTAGATTGATCCAAGTCAACTTCTCTATTTCCGATGTTGCTTTGAGGTATTTTGGCTCCTGTTGTCCTTTTTGACAGAAAATAAATACTAGAAGAAAAAACGTGTTATCTATTTATCAGTGTGAACGTTTTCTGTGTGGGGGGTGGGGGTATTATGTAGTTGACCGTTAACGTGATAAAAGTGCCAATAGGGGAAACAACATGAAACACCTTTTTTTTTTTTTTTTTTTTTTCTTATTATAAAGATACAATTTTTTTTTTAAAGAATTGCTCACTACCACTGTAGAAATTATAAAGGACGAATAACCGTCACAACCTCCAAAATCCATTCCACTCCCTTCCTTCTTCCAAAAAATTCTCTAAACCCAAGTTCATCTTCTTCAAGATTTCAACCTTCACACCATAGGGGGAAAAAAACCACCCCCCACCCAAAAAAAAAAAAGAAAAAAAAAAAAAAGGAAATTCCAAGAACATATTAGCCCCCCACTTCCCACCAGAAACAATCTCCCAAGTTCTATCTCATATTCCTGTCAAGTCAATTTGCAGGTTCAAGATTATTTGCAAATCATGAGAGAGAATCATCGCTGAACCCCACTTCATAAAAGACCAACTTGGACACGTAGCTTCATTAATCATTTGAAAGATTTAAGTTACAAACTCTGATGACTATGAAGTGGTAATGTATCGTCGACCCGACCCACCTATAAATCTGAGTTAATAACTCTAATAGTCACTTAACTATGGACTTTTATCTCAGAAAGTCACTTAACTATAGATTCTTGTGGTGGCATGTTTCGCTTGACACTTGTTACAAATTGTAATTTTTAAAACTGTAGCTATGAAGTCCTATATGAATGCTATTCTCGGAAGTTCCACTTAAATTAATGGCTATTTCAAAGTTGGGGCTTTCTGTACCAAAATAGTACAGCTCATTTGCCTATTGTCACGACCCAAACTAACGGACCGTGCGGGCACCTACGCTATCCTAAGTAGCTAGGAGAACCCTTATTACCCAACCAAAAATATGCGAAAGACTTCTGTTTTTAAGAGAATAATGAATTAAATATAACAAAGTAAATTAAATACCAATAAATAAATTTTTCAAAAACTTCTTACAACTGTCCTTCACTACCCCAAGACTTGGTCAGACATGTACAAGAGCTACCTATTACAGAATAGACTGACAATAAAATAAATAACACAAAGACTCTAACATCTGCCAGGAAGGAAGTGCAGAAGTTAGTGCTGAATATCACCATTGATCTAGTAACTGCAAACTAACCTGCATCCAGTCTACACTCCAAGAAGGGATGTAGAAGAGTAGGGTCAGTACAAACACATGTACTGGTAGGCATCATCGGCCGACCAGTGTTAGTCCACATAATCATAAAATAGAATCAAATAAAAGAAATCATGACATCTTAAATAGAGTATAATTCAACTAAGGCTGTAATATCATTATAACACTTTGTCAATATAATTTACAATTCTCCAACTCTATTAACGAGATTATATTCACCACTAGCATAGTCTAACCTCATTAATTCATACCATCCACCACAATCTAACACTAAACCATCACTATCATCCCTTTATTCGCATTGTCGTTTCCATTACTCACATCTATAGGATCAACCCAGTAATTATAGACAACTCACACTAAACTCTCGGGCTAACAACCAAACACTCTATTATAATATTAAAGAATAATAACTGGCCAATCAGACAAGCCACAATTACACCAAGTATAAATAAAGTAAGTCGACCAACATATAGCAAGTAAGCACCGAGTTTCACTTTTCCAAGTACATGTCACACAATCAATCTCAAGGATACAATCAATAGGGAATACAAATCAACTCACATCTCAGTAAAACACACAAGAGAACTCAAGTTTAATTAACAAACCTTATAGATACTCTTGGAGAAGGATTAATTCAATTATTGAAACTTTGGGATCGTTTCTTTGATATTATTCATTGGATTCATCACTTTAGATCATTTCATTATCAATTCCTTTATTATTAATATTACCATGCCGGCTCGTGGCACCCGATCCAATCACGTCTTACAGCAATACCGAACTTTAACGTCGGCCACATTACTACTAACAATCTTTCCACTTTTCTGTTCTTAATAAATATTCATCATTCACTTTTCAACCTGTATGGAGGTATATCACAAGCCTTCTTTACTCAAGGCATTCTTTTCAATCACATTATCATTATGAATCAAGATTTGTCATTTATCAACAATAGTCTGTACACACATGCTAAGGGACTTATTTCTGCCCAACTAGTCATGACCTGCAGGGGACAATCTAAGCCCATGTACCGTACCGGCGTGGTACCCGATCCTCCGTAAATAAGTAATATCAACATCCATATCTGTACCGGCGTGGTACCCGATCCTCCATAACCATATTATGTATATTTTATCAACTTCATACTATCTGTCAGGATACAACACGACGTACTAAATTTACAAGTACACTTACAATCATAAGGCAATTCGATCAAGTTTGATTTTTTAGAATTATTCATGCAAGTATCAACAATCCAAATATCATCAATTTAAATATGTCCTAAGACCAATCAACAAGCATCCAATTTAGGAGCATACACACAATTAAATTGAGTCTAAACTCCAGTTAAACCATAACCTACTCAAATACCACAACTTGGGTTCTAGCATCACCACCCACAACTAGCACATTCAACCTTATCATTATTCTCTACCTCTCTCCGCATAATATAATGCACACAATGATTCAAGTCATCTATCCCTTAGGCCTCACCATTATCATGGCACAATATGCAACTTATACCTTTATAACTCAATTAGGTTCATCACTAGAACAACTAAAAAAACATCATGTCCACATACTTCATTCACAACAATCCCCTTTCAGGCACATAACACATAATCAATCAATAACATAGTTTTCGTGATTAAAGTAAAGTTCTTATGTCTTTATCCACCTCAACTCCATGTCTGCAGGCCTAGACATGCTTTCTCCGATCAATTATAAATTATGAAAATATGAAATAACACAGTCTTCTACTCATTAACCTAGCCTACCTGGACGCCAAGCTTTTTGAATCAACAAGTCATGTCAAAGATGCTCATTCCCTTTCTTCATGCTTCGGAATGATCAATCATCTAAAAATCAAGCAATCATAAGAGTAATTAATCAATTACTCTTCAAATAAATATCTTTGAAAATTCAAACCCACTAATTCTACCCTAATTCAAGGTGTATATTATTCCCCAAGGTCAATTAACCATTAACTAGTTCTTTCAAGCTTAACCCATCTCCATTAATGGAGTTTTTACGCTAAAGGTCTCATCTTTATGGAATTCAAGATTTCCAACCAACAAAATACATAATCTAGTTTACCAAGTTCATACTAGAATTCATTAATTTATAATCTAGAATTAGTTCTAGGTGATATTAAGAACACCCATAAGTTTTTCCCAAAAATCCACCATTAAAGGCTCTAACCCAAAATTTCACCATTGAAGGTCTTTCTAAGGATTCTAAGATGTTAATGGATTAAAAGACAAAGAAGATGATGGAAAAACTTACCTCAATGAAGAAATTTCACTCTAAACCTTGGGAAATCACCTCTCTAGGGTTGGGGAATGAAGTTTTGGAGTTTTGGACCTGAAAATCGGCTAAATATGATTTAAATACCACCAGAATTTTCGCTACAACGAATTCCCGTTTCAGCCCGGACAGTGTTCAGTAAAATGGTCATAACTTTTTATTCTAAACTCGGATTGACGAACGGTTTATTGCGTTGGAAAGAAGACTCAGAGATCTTTGATTTGGTGGGTATTGGAACCCCCAACTCCTTATATTCTAGGAGATATGATCGTTTGAATTTGGCCCTAATAAAAACTCATATCGAAACTCTATTGGTTAAAAATGTTTTCAACTTAACTTTGTGCTAGGGATATTGTACGACCTTAATTCATATCTAAAGAACTTCCAAATTAAAGGATTGATATTAGGATTCATGAATAATTAAATTCATCAGGTTTGAGTCTATCTAGACACATCGAAAGGCTAAAATCTTTGCCGAAAAGCTTGGGGTGACACAACGAATAAAATGATGGCTATTTTGGACTCAAGTTAATATTGAGGAATGGTTTATTTAGTAACGACAAAATGGGTCGTTACACCTATTGACTTTCCAACTCCAAATCAATGAAAGATTACTTAACTTGTACAATACTCCCTCTACTTGGATTTACTTGTATCATTTTAACTTGATAAATCTGTTAAAAAAATAATAATTAGTATAGTGACTTTACCATATTGGTGATTCTGTTCTGAATCGGGAGTCTATCGGAAACAGCCTCTCTACTTCTTCTGAGGTAGTGGTATGAATTGCGTACACTTTATCCTCCCCAGACCCCACCTGGTGGGAATACGCTGGGTATGTTGTTTTTGTTGTTGTTGATAGTGACTTTACCATATTACTCCTATTAATTGATGCTTAGTATTTCTTCCGTTTCAAAATAGTTGGTCCTTCTTCTAAAAATATTTGTTTCAATATAGTTGTCCTTTTTATGAAAAAAGACTATTATTATGCTCTTCCAATACTATTCTTATCATTAAATAACTAAATAAAGTGTATATATTCAAATTTATATTTTCAAAGCATAATTAATAAGACTAATTTGATAAAATAAACCCTTAATAAATTTTTCTTAAGGGGTGTGTCAAGTCAATAAGGATCAATTATTTTGAAACGGAGGGAGTAATTGGTATTGAAAAATAATTTGGAGAATAAGTGATTAATCCTAAGGGTAAAACATGAAAAAAAGAATCTGTCTTTTCTTGATTTGTCAAAAATAATAATTAAAATTAAAAAAATAGTGACAAATAAATCCCAATCGAGGTAGCACTAATTAAGGGTATTTGGCGAGATCAATCTAAAACCATCCTTATTAACAAGCTTTGTCCTTGTCGTTTAATATAATTTACTAGAACATGTGAAATCATTATTAGAGAATATGAATATGTTTTTTGGTTATACAATTTTGGCCTCAAAATCCTTTACAAATAGCACCCAATGGGTTGAATTTAGTTATGTACACCGTCAATATAATTTTTTTAAAAATATATTGTTACGTCATCTAAAAAGCACCTCCTGATAAACTTTTATTAAAAAATAATTGATTTCTAATCTTAAAATTTTGATAATATACCTATTACGATGGTCTGATACAATAACAATAATATACCTAATATAGTCATAAAATGTATATACTTAATAGTACATGCATTAAATATAACTATATTTATATGTATGCATGAATATGCCTGCATATTTCTTTTAAATTTCATTTATCTCTTATTCTCTATTGTTAGACAATCAGATTTTGTCGGTAACAGCAGCAGAAACAGATTTTACATATATGAAGGATTGCAAAAATCAAGGGATAAAATAGACATTATATAGGGTAAGGGGGGAGGATGATTGTTTTTCAAAGTTGAGGGGGAAATTTGATTTTTAAAGAATAGTTGGGGGGGGGGGGGGGGGAGGGTGTAAATGATTTTCACCCAAGAACATAATAACATTCTCTTAATTTCATAAATGAGACAACTAAATTGAAACAAATATTTTAAAAAAGAGGGTCAATTATTTTGGAATGGAGGGAGTAATTTATTAAAGGTCTAATCCTTAATTCATAAATAATACTTCCTGTAGTCTATATTAACTTAATTTTTGAGTCATTAATGTTCATAATAACTTAATTGTTCAATCTTTAAGAGAGTTGTTGAAAATTTCTTTAATTTTTGTCCTTCATTTATATTTTCTAGTTGATGAGTTCAAGAGGCTTACTTGCTCATATTTATAATTTTAATTTGACTTTAAAAGGACAAAAGTGGAAAGTGATGTTCAATTTATATTCTAATATATATTTTTTAATAGGTATGCATTACCTCATAAATTAAGTTAATATGAACTAGAGAGAGTATTGTGAAATCATTTCTACATGTCTATATGAAATAAGAAAATGTCAGTACGTCCAATTATTTGATTCATTAGCTGGTTTCTAAATTTTTGTTAGGGTAGCTATAGTTTAATCATATCCTTAAGTTTTATTTCAATAATTATTAGTGAGAAAACCTTTACTAATGAAGTGTCCATAATTAGCTGAAAATTACATCATCATTATTATTATTATCAACAGGGATATTCCTATCCAACCAAACTGTCACTTTCATGACATTCATGATAGAATTATATAAAGTCGTATTCAGCGTTATTACACTTGTCCATGTTATTAAAGATAGACGTTTAACAATTAATATTTGTTTAGTTTAAAAAATTAATAAATAATTTATTTACTTATATCTATTTTATCTTTAGTATGAAATATTATTCAATATATTTTTTAAAATATTAGATTTTTTATATTTAAATGGTGATTTAGTAAAATTATTTTTATTATTTATTATTTTTGTAAGGTGTATGTCAAGTCAATAATGAATAAACATTATTGGACTGAGGAAATAGTTTAATTCAACTCCGCCCAAATAATGGACCCCAATACAATGACTGTAATTAGAAAAAAAAAAGTAGTTGGCAACTAAATAAGAATACTACATAATGGAAAAGTCAAAGTCTGTCAATTTCCAAAACCTGTAGAGTGTGAAGCCATTGCAATGTTTACATATAAAAAAAAATCTTTTCATATTAAAAAAAATTAATTTGTTGTTAAAGTCAAATAAAATTCTCTTTTTCATGGGGTGGGGGTGTATGAGAGGAAGATTCAATGCAATTATAAGATTATTATACACAAAAAAAGTTCAGGATTACACTGGAATAAGAGTTTGGAATTGAAAACTAATTTTGAGACCAATAATTACAATACATATCAATCTAATTACATTTTGTCGCACTGGATTACATTTCACATTTATGTGTTTTAAAATATTTTTATTTTTTGAAATTCATTTAATAAATAAAAAGTTATATATTTGAATAGAAATATTGAAGTTGATAATAAACACTTAATATATTTGATAACAAATGTGAATAAGCTATTTTTCTTCAAAGGCAAGGCAATTTATTTTTTTTAAAAAAAAAAAATCTCTAATGCATGCTAGAGTCAAAATATCCCCAACATCACGTGTACGGAATCAAATGAAAGATGCTTGTGAGCCTGTGACAAGATTAAGATTTGGTGTTTTATTTGTCCTACTATATGCATACGATGATGTTTATTTTTTTTGGATCATTCAACAATTATTTTTACTTTATTGGCAAATTAACGTAATTTTACGTAACTTTTAATCATATAAGAATTTAAAATTATTCAATTAATCTTAAATAAAAGTTTCACAATACTAACTCTCAAATTTGATCTTAACTGACAAAGTAAGCACTTCAACTTTGAGAGTGCATATTTATATACTTTAATTGATTTCAGCTGATAACTAAACACCCCATCTCGTTCCCACTGTGTCACATGAACAGTCGACGTTGACACAAAATTTTTAAAAGTGTCTAAATAATTATTTTGTAAGTCAGTATTAATTGATACAGTAAAAATAAATTGAGATATCTAGAATCATTTTATGTATCTTTTATTACTACAAATTTCTGTTTATAGTAACTTGTTATCTAAATAAAAAAAATTAACATTGAATTCTGAATGTTTCTGTCTCATCCAATAGCATGGCATAAATTGTAGGATGAGAAAAGTCATAAAGTAAGTTAATTAAAATATCAAGTGGCTAAAGCCAATGGGTCCATGCCTAACATCAATAATTAAGACATCTCCCGTGCTTCTCTGACTGTTCTCTAAACTTAGATTTTTTCCCATAAGAAAATTCTATGAAAACAGACAAACTTTGTCTATGTATAGGAAGTTGGTAAACAGCTAGCTCCATTTATCCTTGTTTTTACTACTTAGTCATTCCTTTTGAAACGTAGGGAGTATTATATTATATGGTACAGTGTTTTGAATCCTCCCGTAGAACCCAAAAAAAAAAAACCAAAAAAAACAACATTTTTCATGCTCAATTAATCATTTCTTGGATACAAGTTTAGTTGTACGTCTAAACAGTACTGTATAGCACTTGGAGGTTGAAGAAAGCAAAATGCTGCCACTAAAAAGATTTGTACTTTCATGGATTCTTGTAGTGAACTACTTCGTGTTGTTGAATTTGGGTGAGTCAAGAGTTGCCCAAGAAGAAGGTAAAATTCTGTACTTTTTTTGTTTCTTCCAGTTTTGGTGGTTGGGTTGAGTGGATGGTGCATCGGGGTATATGGGATTTTACTACAAAGTCAAACTTGTGCAAGAAATCAAGAATTCTGAACTTATTTCTTTTTTCTTCCTCCTGTTCAGTAAAATTTCTTGAGAAAAGATCAATTTTTGAGTCTCTAATAGAGGTAAATTGAAGAGTAGAAAGGTTCTGATCAGTTAAATTTTTTGTGTAGTAGAAAAATGGAGCATGCTCTCCACTTTTTGCATGAATTTTAGGGGATTAGGTTTTGTTGGGGCTACTTTATTTTTTCTTCCTTTTGTAATTAGTTTGGGCAGTGCACTGTTCATGTTGCTGTAAGTGATTAGTTTGAACAGTGGCACTGTTAATTTTGCTGTGTAGACTGTAGTGATTCTAGTCTTCAGATAACTGACTGATCATTCTATGCCACGGGGATTCTAATTAAAATTCTTGTTTGAGTAAGTGTAGTGCAATACTTAAAAAAGCTTCCGTGTGATAGAAACTTACTTAAGGTTGGAAATCTTAGACTTACAAAAGCAAAAGACTGGAAATTTTAGTATTATGTCTAGGAACTAATGCAATCTGGTGATGTAGAGTATTTAAGTGATGCAGGGTTCTATACATTTGCTAGGGGGAACGGCTGCGTCTTTGTAGCCTAACTCCAAAATGTGGGCAGGGGAGTGGAGGTTGTAGTGTTTGAAATTTCTGATTTTGTTTGGTGATATGCTGGCACTGAGCTATTTAATTACAGAATCTTTGCTTGAACTTCTATACTTATTTCTAATCTTGGTAATTACTGTGAGGAATTCTCCTGTCTACCTCCATCCCTTGGAAAGTAAATTAAGTCCTATGTTTCTTCTCCATCCTAACCACTAATTGAAACATAGCGATTCAACGTATTGCTAAATATAATATGCATTAGTAGTTTTTCATCACTTCCGTTAAAGGATTCGTCAGCCTCCTATATATTCTCTATATTCTAGGACAATGCATCTACTGCACTGCTTTCGAGGTTGAGTGAAATTGAGCTACCATATTCTTCATTTCTGGATATTGATATGTAGTTTACCACATTAAAGGAATTTGCATGAACAAAAAGGACATAGCTTTTGATCATTTGTGCTAGTCTACAAAAGGCTGACAGAAAATGCAGGAATTCTGCTTCCTGCACTTGAACTGGATTTGCAATTATCTCCACCTTGAATTGTTTTGCAACTATCTCCTAAGATTTGAATCATTCGACTAACAATATGTTATTTGGCATATGCTTTGGCAATTTCTCAGTGGACATTATGGGACAAATCGCTACTACGATGGGAGCAACACACTGGAAGTTCAATGGTGAATTCTGCCAGATTGAAGCAGCCAGGGTGACAACTGATCAGCCAAGGTGGTCCGAAACTGATGTTGAATGCAACTGCACCATAGGAAATGATACTGCCTGCCACATAGTAGCTATGTAATTTTCATCTTCTTGCTCGACATTGGTAATAGCACTTCATATGTTTGGAGAGCCAGCATAGATGATTTGGAGAAAACAACTATTAAGTCCTAAGTTACTGATGTCTTGCCATTACTGTTAGAGAACCCACAACCATGCTTAAATAAGTTGTATTAGCATTCCATTTCCTACATCTTTGCGACAACCTTAAAATTATATCCTCGGACAAGTAAAAGGAACAAGATATAGGAGGAAGTTACGGATCAAGGGGAGCCAGGTGCACTAAGCTCCCAGTATTTGCGGGTCCTGGAAGGCCTGGACCACGTTGATCTTATGCACACAATCTTACATTTATGCAAGAGGTTGTTCCCTCCATTTGAGCCCGTGATCTTCTAGTCATACGTCAACAACTTTTACCATTGCTCCAAGGGAGGTTCCCCTGGGAAAAAAAGGGAGTTTCATTTTTGCCAAATATATAAGCTGTGCCTTTGCCAAAGATCTCTTTTATCTTTATGGCTTAAGACCGTGTACAATGATTATATATTTGATGAAATCTTGGGCTTCCTGAGATGTATGAAGAGCAAGTTGATGTCATTCACTATTTTCACTTTTATGTACAATGCATTATATACCTTGCCATCTTATAGTGGTTCCTATCAATATTATGTGACTATAATTGTTTTTTTTTTCTAATCAATAATAGGATATCTATTAAAAATATTTAGATAAACTAAATTACCTTGTTGACTCTTGAAATTACTTATGCAGTACTCTTAAGGGTATAAGTCTTCCTGGAGTTCTTCCACCTGAACTGGTAAAGCTTCCTTACATTCAAAAAGTGTAAGAATCTTTTGAATGCCATTGTCACATTTCCTTTTATTTCCCATATAATCTTATTCAATGTTCAAATTTTGATAAGCATAATTGACTGAATTAATATATTCTCAATTCTCAGTGATTTTGCATACAATTACCTCAGTGGTAGTATACCAGCCGAATGGGCGTCAACCCAGTTAAATTCCATGTAAGCCCCATCTAATATATTGTTAAAACAGCTGTTATGAAGGTTGTCAATCATCAACTGTAACTGCAAAATTTTTGATCCAGCTCTGTTCTTGTGAACCGGTTGTCAGGGGAAATACCGAAGGAACTGGGAAACATTACCAGCCTTACCTATATGTATGTATCAAATTTTTATTATCTAATCTGATTTTTCATCTTCATTTCTTTAAGTTTCTGAAATAAAAATCTTTTGTCCAATTTTAAATTTATGAAATTTTCCTTTCAAGTATAATTAATGCAGCGCTTAACAGCTTTTATGCTATAGTTTGCTTTTCTATTTGATGCAGCGTCGGACTATGCTCCTGTTCATTAATCTAAGCATTATCTCATTTTCAATTCTGTTTATTTCATTGTTTTCCCAAAAAGTTTAGCAGTGCACTAATCTATATAGCAATCTTTGAACAGAAACCTTGAAGGGAACCAATTCTCAGGCATTATTCCTCATGAACTAGGGAAATTGATAAACTTAAAAGCGCTGTAAGAACCTTCTTTTCCTTTTCTCTTTTTGGTCTGTCCATACGAGTTGTGGTTCTGTGGGATAATAGATACCTGAATATCCCATGAAAAAACATGTTCTTAATTTCAGGATATTATCCTCCAACCAACTGGAAGGAGAGCTGCCAATGTCACTCTCTGAACTTGTAAATTTAGCAGATTTGTAAGTACATGGTTCTAGCATTATTCTTTTAGCTAGTCATTTGAAGACTATGTTTAAAAATATTTTGTTTGCAGTAGGATAAGTGATAACAATCTCAGCGGGCCAATTCCAGATTTCATAGAGAAATGGAAACAACTTACAAAATTGTAAGAATCTCTCTTTTGATGCTAGAGGATCTTGAAAGATCTTTGATAGCAGAATAATTTCATAGTCTCAAGTGTTTAATACTTATTTTGGATAATAAATGAAGGGAGCTGCATGCCACCGGCTTAGAGGGTCCCATTCCATCAAGCATATCTGTTCTCAATATGTTAACTGATCTGTGAGTGCAGAACTCTTAAAATATACCTAATCTACTTCTTTCTTTTAGTTTATGGATCTCTTTACAGCATGAAGACTTCTCATCTTGAGTCTCTTATTCAGGAGGATTAGCGACATAAAAGGACCAATGCATGAATTTCCTCCTCTAATTAACATGACAGGCCTAGGGATACTGTAAGTTGCTTGGGAGTTGATTCCAAATTATTATTAGCATCTCAATTTTGATGGATCTCTTCTCAGTGCTGTTTAATCATCGGCAGGGTATTGAGAAACTGCAACCTTTCTGGAGTAATTCCAGGATATATTTGGAATCTGAAAGCTATACAAACATTGTAAGTAGTTCACATGTAATTTTGCAAAAATGAATATTCCCTTGGCTGCATTACATTCATTATCATTACATATCTGATGGTAAACTTTGTGTCCATGTGCAATAACCTTGACAGTACTGACAGTCAACCTTGAAAAATTTGTACTTATAGCTGCACCTTCCACTTGGCAAAAAAGTCTCCTGAGTTATTACAAAGCTAAAGTTCGAATCTTTTAAGCAAGCACTTCGTTTCCTCTACCAATATGGTTCTTTCTTGTTAAGGGTCTCACAATCACCTCTTCCGAAAAAGTCCTTGTCGTGGTGAGTCATTCCACAATTCTCAAGTGGCGGACTCTAGAGGAGTCTCCTTTTGTAAACCTTAAATCTAATGACTGAACTCCTGAAATGTCGAATGATGTCCATCCTAATATCATGTGACTCGCTTAGCCCAAAGGGACTGACATTTAAGCTTGAAAGACTCTTGGCTTATGATTTTACTTTACACCCATTGGGACTTAAACCCAAATTGAAGCAAAACAGAATAGGAGTTTATAAGCTGGTTATTCTGTCTTCTTCTGGCTTATCTGTGAATTCTCATTTTCTGTGTCAAAAAGAGTGGAACAAGTCAAGGCTGTTCAGTATACAGAACTCACAAGGCATCATAGAGCTATTTTCTTTATATTTTCTATTGGCAGAGATTTAAAAATCATCAAATTTTGTCTTCCCGCGTCTGAAAAGTACAGAATGATAGTCAAGGCTGTTAAATATACAGAACTCAGTAGGCATCATAGAACTATTTTTAAAAAAATATTTTCTAGTGGCAGAGATTTAAAAATCATCAAATTCATTATAGGTAAATAATAATAAGCAATATGCAAATAAGGGTGCTGCCCGTATATAACAATCATTGAGAAACCCACAACACAATCTTCAAGATTGAGCACCTTCATACAATTTCAGCTCTAGTCAGCTAGTGAATACTCCCCAACTCTAATAGCCATAGTTGCTGGCGCTGGAATACAAAGGCCCAGTTTATTAATTTGTGGGACTTCTTTGGAGCTTGAAAGCTTTGATTTTTATTAGATAGACGTTGAATCATGTGTATAACAATCATCATAGATGTGACCCACAATCCATAAACTTTGTGAAGCATGGTGAGTAAGTATCTACAGATCGAAAGCAAACTGCGAAGTGTTCATCATCCTTATCAAAAACAAAACAAAAAAAACTAAGTGTTCATCGTAGCCAACATTTCAATATCAACTAAACTTTGTTTTTTATTCTTTGCCTTTGGTCTGTAGAATACATCGTCGTCTCTAATCTAATTTTAGTAAGGTACTATGACATTCATGTAACTCTAGCAAGGTTTTATGATGTATAAATGGGCCTCCTCCTTTGCCCCTTCATGAGACTCCAAAGACCAGACAGAAAAAAACTCCTTATTTCTTGTGTTCTATGTTTGAACTTACTGCAGGGATGTTAGTTTCAATAAGCTCATGGGAATGATTCCAGATGACATAAGTGCAAGAAGTATGCTTAAATTTGTGTGAGTATAATCCAGGTTTTGTTTTTCTCAAGTACTCTTAAGATGGAATTAATTTTTTTTCAACAATGCATGGAAAGTTACATTCATTATTTGCCCGTATTATAGTTATTTAACTGTGATACTGCTTTTATAGGTTTTTATCTGGTAACATGCTCAGCGGAAATATACCTGCCGCAATCTTGAAGAACGGAATAAATGTGTACGTGTAATATCTATCTTTATTCTCTTTTATTAAATATTTGTGTCTCATATTGGCTTGAGATGAAAGTGTAGACATTTTGACGACATCATATATACAAAGTGTGATTTTCTCAGAAACATAGTTAAGTAGAAATCTCATGGAGATTATTGATTTTAATTTAGTATTTCTGTGTATCGTTCCACAGTGTCTTTGTCTTTTTCACCTCTTAAATGATGATGGATTGCATTCTTATCATTATAGTACTTCGGATTATGACATCTAAGAATTTGAATTGCATGGACAGCGATCTTTCCTATAATAACTTTACTTGGCAAGGCCCTGAACAACCAGCTTGTCGGCAAAACACGTCAGTGAATTCTTCTGTTCGTATCTCTTTCATGTTTTTAGTGACAATGTATCATATGGTTCTGATAATTGTTCCCATGCCAGGAATTATTACATAAACCTGTACAAGAGCTCTGCAGCAGCAGGGACTCTGTAAGATGGATCCTCTCATACTTTTTGTTTCTCATTTTAGCTTTTACAGCTAACTAAACAGATAAATGAATGCTTTACTTTAAGATTTGTTTCTTTCCTTCTGAGCATATATCTAAGGTGAATCTCTCTTGTGCTTTCTTCTACAGTAAGAACGTTCTTCCATGTACAGAGGATTTAACTTGTCCAAGATGTAAGTACATTTGAGCTCGCTATCAATTTATCAAGTAATACATAAGAAAGAACAATTCTTTACATATTCTGAAACGGCAGTTCTTTTGTCTTTTCTCATCTGCTTTTCCTCCATTTCTATTTAAACCAGTCATACAGCCAAAGAAGTGGGGTGGGAGTGCGGTGGTCTGGGAGTTTGGTTTCTAGATTTATCTCTCTAACCATGATAGTCCATTTGGTTTCATGGCAGATGGGTGTTCCTTGCATGTGAATTGTGGAGGAAATGATGTTGCTATTAAAGAAAATAATAGATTGATTGATTATGACGGGGATGCTCAGGTTGAAGGTGGTTCTGCAAGAAATTTCCTCAGTGATAAGTACTGGGGATTTAGTAGCACTGGAGACTTCATGGATGATGATAATGATCAGAATACACGTTTTATTGAGACTATAGCATCAACTGACCTGTCTGAACTGTATAGTAGAGCAAGGGTTTCTCCACTTTCACTTACTTATTTCCGTTATTGCTTGGAGAATGGGAGTTATAATGTTAGTCTACACTTCGCTGAGATAATATTTAAAGATGACGGTACATATAACAGTCTTGGAAGGCGCGTCTTTGATATATATGTCCAGGTGCTTATCCTTAATGATGAAGTTCGCTTTAGAGTTATTAGCTGATTCACATTCTTGAATGATCTTCTTTTGATTTTAGGAGAAACTAGTTTGGAAAGACTTTAATATTGAAGAGGAAGCTCGTGGAGTCCAAAGGCCTGTGATCAGATACTTTAATGCTACTGTAACAGATAGTGTCTTGGAGATCCGATTTTATTGGGCTGGCAAGGGCACTGCCCGCATTCCTCTTAGGGGACATTATGGTTCACTCATATCAGCTATCTCGGTTGACTCAAGTATGTAACGACTTGCTTTATATATTTTTGGGTGGATTTACATTGATTGTCTAACTTCCAACTTGTACTTTTTCCTCATTTTCTTTTTGATAACATACTTTTCCTTCTCTTCTTTCTGCATTTGGTTTTATCTCATGCATGTCATGTGAAAGAAGGTCAATTCATCTCTGCACAACTGTGCATCTATCAATCTCTTTTCGTATTCTAGCCGCTGGCCTTCGGTTACTTTATGGTGTATTTGCAGTAACTGTGACGAGCATCATATTATAGCCCTATAGAACCTGTGGGCTCAGGATGTAACTCAGTCTTCCTGTTATCTATCTCCTTTGTCTGATTTTGTATAGTCTACTGTCTTTTGCAGAATATAATTAAAAAACGTTTCGAATGAGTTATTATATTCAGGGTTCAGTTGTAATATGTGAAATGATGTGAATCTTAAAATAGTGTATTGGAGTAATAAATAATAACAGGAGTTTATATATCAGTTTGACTTTAGAATTTGTTGATTTTTTCCATTTAAGGAACGAGTTCTATTTTTTGGGAATGGGAAAAACGGATGGTCAAGCCAAGTGGAATGAAGTTCAAAAGAAATTGGACAGAAGGCGTAGATCTTTCTTGTTGTCTTGAACTTGCAAGAAAATGATTTATGGTGTTTCCCTTGCATGTTTCTCATTTTATCACACTGTCCTCCTTATCTCGTCAGAAACTGCTTTTTAATTCAAAATTATGGTAAAATGCAAATGGAGTATATTCTTATTCATCATTTTGATGCAATAATTAGGATTTAGGAAGTTTATAAAGGTGGAGAGAAAAATGAATTCAAAGCATTTGGCAAGTGGAGATGCAATTAAGGAAGTCCTGATTTATGCTTGAGTTAGAGGATGGATCTGTAGATAGATGGACTTTGTAAAGCATGCCGCTTCTTCGGAGTCTTTTAATTGATTGATGACCTGCATTAATGGTTCTGCTCACTTTGCTGCTCGGATTTACCCTTTTTTTCATTTTGTTTTGGTACAGCTTTCAAATTCTGTTCAAACAAGGGCAGAAAGACCGGAATAATTTATGTTATTGTTGGAGTTTTGGCTGCATGTATCACGTTTTTCATACTGAGCATACTTTGGTGGAAAGGCTGTCTATGCAGAAAAAGTAAAAGAAGAGGTGAGCATGAAAAGTTTCTAAAGTTGCAAATTTAAATAGAAATTAATCTACTCGTCGTTGGATTTTGGTGAATGCAATTCATTGTATATTCAAAAGTGATCAAAACACAAACATGTGTGATTGATCATATTGAGGATCTTGAAATCCCAGATCTTGTTTAATGTAATAGCTTAACATGTTGATAGACTTAGGAGTTTTTAAATTTTTTTGTGACCTAGGAGAATTTATTTACCACATGAGAACACAAAATTCAATAATTCATCTCTATATAATTTTTTGGACAGATCTCAATGGTGTGGAGCTGCAGATGGTTTGTTTTACTCTGAAACAAATAAAAGCCGCCACTGAAAACTTTGATGCTTCAAACAAGATTGGTGAAGGTGGTTTTGGTCCTGTTTACAAGGTATGCTAATAATTGAAACTAATGATTGTTCTTTTACTTGGACTTCATGTCACGGTGTACCTCTGGCTACGAGACTTGGTTCTGTTTCCATTAACATGTAAACCGTCAAATTCTATTTACCCAAACCTTCTGCATCTGAGCATGGGAATACAAATGTGGCTCAAAATTCATCTGCCTTTAGCTACTGTGCTTTGGTTCTATTTTCTTACCCCGTGGAATCTGACAAATGGATTTGGTGTAGGGTCAATTACCTGATGGTACATTAGTTGCAGTGAAGCAGCTGTCCTCTCAATCAAAGCAAGGCAACCGTGAATTCTTGAATGAGATTAGCACAATATCCTGTTTGCAACACCCCAATCTGGTTAAGCTTCATGGGTGCTGTATTGAAGCAGACCAGTTACTGCTTGTATATGAATACTTAGATAACAATAGCCTTGCTAGCGGTTTGTTTGGTAAATTTTCCATGTCCTTCTCTTTATGTAGAAATCTAGTATCCTCTGGGTCAAGATTTTCAGTGGTCAATTTTCTGGTTCAGAGAACAGCCAATTGAGACTGGATTGGCCAACAAGGTTTCGGATCTGTCTTGGAATAGCAAGAGGTCTAGCCTTTCTACACGAGGAATCAAGCGTAAAAATTGTACACCGGGACATCAAAGCTACCAATGTTCTTCTGGATGGACAGCTAAATCCCAAAATCTCCGACTTTGGACTAGCTAGACTCACTGAAGAAGAGAAGACCCATATTAGTACTCGAGTTGCCGGAACAATGTAAGGTCACTACTTTTCCAGCTAGAAGTAAGTTATTTTACATTGACAAACCTTCTAATCTTAACACTTGCAGAGGATACATGGCACCAGAATATGCACTCTGGGGTTATTTGACTGACAAGGCAGATGTTTACAGCTTTGGAGTTGTACTTTTGGAAACTGTCAGTGGAAAGAACAACAATAACTACATGCCAAGCAACAATTGCGTTTGCCTCTTAGATTGGGTACAAATCTGATCCCTGTTTGCTTTTTTTGTTCTCCCTTATTAAGGCTCAGCTTAAATGTTTCGGTGGCAAAATAAAGATCTTCCAATTCTTTCTTCTTCATTTTTCACTCTTTCATTGAAATTACTGGCCGTAAAAGCTACACTGTTACAGGCTTGTCACTTGCAACAAAGTGGGAGTATAGAGGAGCTCATAGATCAGAGACTGGGGTTTGATATTAATAAACAAGAAGTGGAAAAAATAGTAAAAGTGGCACTCTTGTGCATTAGTGCCACTCCCTCACTCAGGCCTATCATGTCCGAGGTAGTGGCTATGCTTGAAGGACGAATCGCTATTCCAGATGAAATTCCAGACGCAAGTACTTATTCCAATGATCTGAGGTTTAAAGCCATGAAAGATTTTCATCAAGAGAGGCAAAGTCAGAAGCTAATTGAAAGCCAAAGTCAAAACACCATGACTATACGAACTGACACAGGCTCTTCATCTGCATCTACAACTAATATGTTCGATTCAGTTCAGTTTCAAGATCAAACGGACACATAATATCATTTCATTCATGATAAGCCTGGCTCGTTCCCGCTTGTTCTGTTCTCGAGGGTGCAAGATCACCTCCATGGGTATTTATACTTGTAATTAAGCAATTTGTTCAAATTTTTTGCGGCAGCTTGCTGAAAAATGTACATACATGTTCCAGTTTTTAGGCCAAGGATGTAACACTTTTGTTCTTCTGCTGCTGCACTTCTTTTTCCCTTCTTATATTAGTAGGATTGATCAAACATCTGATTTTTGAAACATGAGAAATTTCTGTTACACTGGATTCACTGAACTTCTCTTTTATATTATATAGATAAATTATACTCAGATTTCATCTTACTGTGATGTAATAGTGATGTATTACATCACAAGGGGGAACAACAAAAGAGGGGACTATACCTGACTAAGTTGCGTAGACTCTTCACTTTCGATGCCCAACCCGTGTCAAATTTTCCAAAAATTCACTACTTTTTGGAGAATTCGACGAGCACAGCTGACATTTTTTAAGAGTTCGAGCAACATAAATACCTGACCTCTTAGATACAATTGCAGATTGACAAGGGGACACTTAGAGCAAAAGCTATATGATAGTGGTGAATACAAAGGAGAACCCCCTATATTGAGTAAAGTGACTTTTGAAAGATAAAAAGAAAAATAAATGACTTTAATGACCAATTAACTAAAATTAACTCAAAATAATTTAGGTCCAACTTTAATTAAAAAAATATTACTAAAGAGAAGCTCACCATCAGAGCTCTAGTTATGACTTCGATCGGATGCACTAACTTTGGCCAAAACTTTTATATTGTTTTTTAATCAAAACTCAAAATTTAAAAGGTGATTGAGGATGTACGAAGCATTAAACGATAACTTTTTTTTTTTTTTTTTAATTATTTTCACTATTGACCGATACAATTATAATTACAGTAGTTAGAAAATTGCCATGCAAAAATGATTGGTAAGTTGTTTGTGTATATGTTCAAGATATTAATGCGGAGAAAAAGCAAAATCCATATCTAACTTTTTAGAGTGGTTTAATAGTCAAAATTGTTTTCTATTCTCCTGAAATAATCCACGTGCTTCCAGGCAACATGTGTAATGTGTTAGATTGCAGTAAACACAATATGATAAGCGTAAATACAAATTGTATTATAATAGAGTATTATTTAGTCAATGCAAAAAAAAGACATCCAACCGAAGCAATATTTGATGATATGTTTTTTAAGAAAAGTCAAAGGTCTCCAATTCAACAAGTCACAATTCAAAGTTTCAAACACAGTTTTATGAGTTTCATAACCGGTTTGGCCAACTTTTAGAAGTCCAAATATATATTTTTTAAATTTATAAATGCACTATTTTTTAGAATGAAGGTGTTTCATTAAATTTTGATACAAAATAATCATTTTTAATTAAATAATAGCAAAAGTTGTTTTCTAACTTTTTAACGAAAGGTATAGCTAGCTAAATTCGTATGATAATAAACAAATAGATTATTAAATTTATAGTTTGTTTGGTCAAAATTATCGAGATTAATTTATTTTGAAATTTTTTTAATATAAAAAATGTTTCTTGTTTTAGAATATGAGGAGATAATTAATTTATATTTGAGTGTGAAGTGTTAAATTATTTTAGTAAATGCATTTCACTATAGGTGCATGAGTTTTTCGTCTTTTAATTTATTAATTAAAAAGTAGTCTTACAAATCGGTGTCTTGAAAATCATAGTCAGACATTCAAAGCAGGCAACTTACAAAATCAAAAAAAGAGATAAAACAATAAAAGTAAAAAAGCAAGGAGCAAGAGATGAGAGAACACAAGTTGATAATTATAAACATGAATTAGGATTCGCTTAGTAGAGTATATAAGAATAGTGTAAAATATAGTGTATTAGTAATACTTGTATTTGTAATGCTTGTACTAGTTATGCTTGTATTTTTCTTATATAGTGTTTGATTTGGTGTATTAAAAATAACATTAATTACATAATTTCTAAAAAATATATTTTTTACTAAACTACCCTCCATAAATATGGTAGAAAGGATGTGAAAAAGATTTTGAGGGACAATTGTGACTTTAACCATACTAATGCATGCATTAGATCCATTGCATTACTAATACCATGAATTTTCATACATTAGTAATACACTCCTTAATACCAAATAGAGTGTATAACTAATGCAAGCATTAAAATACATAGAATTTTTTTTTTTACCAAATAAGGTATTAATAATACACAAAGCTAATGCATGCATTAGTTTTTTTAATACAATCTACCAAACGACCCTTAGTGTCTTAATTTAAGTACATAATCCCTTTGTTTGAAAAACACTACCTGTTTTGACTTGTCACAAAGTTTAAGAAAATATTTTTTTTTGAATCTTGTGATTTTAAATTAAAATTATGTCAAATGTACCAGAATGTCTTTTAATATTATGATCTTAAATATATCACGTGAAAAATTAAAATTAATGTGATGCCAAAAAAAAAAGTCATTCTTTATAAAACGGAGGGAGTAACAAAAAGATGTAAAAGTAGGTCCCAGCTACCATAATAGTGTGAAACCAAGTGGAACAATTTCCAGATTGGCTTCATGCATATTATAATAATATTCCTTCTGTTTACCCACGTGCACCTTTAACTTTAAGGGGTCGGTGTGATAGATAAAGTATAATAATTTTGGAATAAAATATAGGATTATTTTATTTTGTATTTGGTTGGAGGTATTAGTTAGTTCCAAGATTATTTATCCCATCATTTATATCATAGTGATGGAATAAGTTGTCTCTTATATATTGTGGGATAACTTATCCCAGGATAGCTACTCCTGAAATAACTTGTTTCCAACCAAACGACCCCTAAATTTGTGTTGGTACGAATTTTTTACATTTGTCAATATAGGATAACGGTGTGTTCAGTAAAAAACGAAAATGTTTTTCTGAAAAATAAGTGAACTTTTTGTGTATTCGATACGTAAGTAAAAGATATTATACTATTAACATTGTATATAATTTAAAATAATATAAGAGGCGGAGGTGGGAGTAGGCCCTGTAGGGTGATGGAGATGAGGACTGTTATCAGTGGATGTAAAAATGAGGTGTATCGGAGAGTGGAGAAAACACCGTCAATACGAAATGTCCCTGATAAATCTCGTTTCCCTACTTTTATTGGGAAAATCATTTTTCATGTATACAAGAAAAAAGTTTCAATTTTAAAAAATCTAAATTACATATCCAAATAAAATTTCAACTATAAATTAATTTGATTTTATATTACTAATTTCAAATTATGTCTAACTAAATCTTACTAAAGAGTTTTTTCCTTTTCAAATAGACTTTATATGCTATACGAAATCAGCGCTACAAAGCAGATACTATACTCAAGGGAAATAGAATGGAAAATACCTTTAACAATATAAATATATCACAAGTTGGTGGAGACACATAATAAAGTTTTTCTATTACTATATCATATGGTTATAGTAGCTGACTAGCTGTACAGTCTTGCTATTTTGCCATGCCATGTGCAACCACCTTATAAGTTGGGGAGTAACAAAGTAACTTTATTTAAGGAAATAGCATTTTCATCTTAAATTCTCCTTCTCTAAAATGGGACCCCAATCCCCGTACTCATGCAGTATATGTAGACATAATTTTAGTCCAAGTTGTCACAAAAACCATAAACAAACAAACAAACATACAAACAAACAAACACTTACTATAATATAAGTACATTAATAATAAAGGTTAATCATCATTGCCCAACAAGTACAAATTCTTTTTCATCAACTTGTCTTCACAAAAAAATCTAACATACATCTGCATATTTTTTTGTATACAATTTTTTCCTTAGAGCAACTTAATTTCCTCAGGAAAATACCCAAAAATCTCTAAGGGACCATGCCAAGATTCTTCAATTTTTTTCTTTTCTTAACTATAGTCATTTGCTCTACTATAGGCAATATTGAAGCACAAACTGGTCAACTTCCTAAAGATGAAGGTAAAAAGATTTGAACTTTTTTTATTTTAGGTAATGTAATGTACAAAAAAAGTTGATATCTATTTACTTTGATTGGCAGTGGAAGTTCTTAAAGAAATAGCTGTTGAATTGGGGAAGAAAGATTGGGATTTTAAGCTAAATCCTTGTGATGGAAACTCAAATTGGAACACATCCAAAAGGAAAGATATGCCTTTGTATATGAATATCCTTGAATGCAATTGCACTTTCCCTGATAATCTTTGTCATGTGGAGAACATGTAAGTATCCATTGCAATTGAATGTCTTTTGTTAAGTAGTTGATGAAAATTGCTGTGTTCTGCTTAGTTTAAAGTTGCTTCAGTTTATACCCTTTACTGAATTTCTGTTTGGAAGAAAAATTCTTGGCTTATGTTTGATTTTAAGGGGTTGTTTGATACGTGGGATAAGGATAATAATTCCCGGATAAAATTTGGAATTAACTTTATCTCATATTAGGTGTGAGATATTAGTTAATTTTTTGGATTACTTTACAAATGGTGGGATTACTATTCCATATAGAGGGTGGGATAAAATAGTCCCATAGGATACCCCAACATCCAGTGTACCAAATGGCCCCCAAATGTACAGATTAAACTGCTAAGACCAAATTTTAGGTATATCGAGATTTGAGAAGAACACTTTTTCTAGGAAAATGAGTTTCTTAAAAATGAGGATAATGTCTTCGACAATGGAAGTAAGGAAAACAAGTTCGATAGTGGCATTCCACATTGATTGTTTCCTGTCTCCCTCCAATACATCCTACCCTCACCCCCATCTTGCATAGTATTTGCCTAAATTATATGTAAATGTTTTTTGGCTAATATCTTTTGCATACTTAGCAAACACCAGAATATAAGTGAGAAACCCACTTAAAAACGCAGCCTTAGTTTGGATTACTTCTACTGTTTTGGTTAATATCTCGATCAATTAAAATTTGTTAGATGATATTAGGTATAGGCTTATAATAGACTGTTATGACATTTATTGTTAGAATACCATGTCTTAATCTAAATATTCAAATATCACATTGATGAACATGACTATTTCTGGAATTATTTATCTAATTGCCACTTCATTGCATTATGAAACTAATTGAGATTATATAAACTGGACAGGCTTGTTTCTAATATCTAGTGATTCTGACTGCAGCTGCTCTAATTGTTAACAGATCACTCAGAGGACAGGATCTTGCAGGTGTCCTCCCTGCATCTCTGGCGAAGTTACCATATGTGAAGAAAATGTACTGAGAACATCCAAAACAATTGTTAGCAAATCAATTTGGATTATACTTATTTTTAAAATCATTATGATTTTACCTTTTTTGCAGTGATTTCAACCGCAACTACTTAAATGGTACAATTCCCCCTGAATGGGCGTCCACCAAGTTGGAATTCATGTGAGGCAATTTATTAATTATGCATAATGAAAATTTAACCTTTGATTCTGGGCTTCTCATGAATTTGAAGTTTTCCAGGATTATTTCTAATAATCGGTTATCTGGGCATATCCCAGAGTACATAGGAAATATGACCTCACTTATGAACGTGTAAGTTCCCTTGCTTTCACTTTTCTCAGACTGACTGACTGTACATGACTACTTGAGATTTTCTGAAGTCATCATAATTTTTCAGGAGTTTGGAGACTAACTTGTTTAATGGATCGCTTCCAGTAGAAGTAGGAAATCTGGTCAATTTACAGCAGCTGTAAGTCTTCCATACTCTTCTTTTTCCCTACTAATTTTCATAAGTCAATTTACTGTTTTGTATTCTGTGGAAGATGTGATTGTGAGTTATAACTGAAATACAGTTAAAAAAATAGAACGGACATGGTTGTTGAGCGAGTAGACTATGGAAATCCAATATGAGAGACTGAGTGAGCAGTTTTTGCAAGGTGACCATGTATAGATGTTTTGACTGGTACTTTTTTTTAGCTGTGGCGTTCAGGTGCGCTTGCACATATCTCAATTGATCCACACAATAGTTTACTACATCCCACAAGCATATGTGCCCATAAGCCTGTCCACCTAGGTTAGAGCAGATGAGCTCACATTGAGTGTTGTAGCTGAGTTTCAAATTGTTACTCCTATATCTTAACCATTCAACTAAAGAGAAAAAAAAAGAAGCTTTGTCTGGTACACTCCTATATCTTAACCATTAAACTTTCTTCTTGGGGACAATGATTTGTCTAGTACTTTGGGGTGCTATAGAAAGGAGAAGTTAGGCAAGAGATACAGGATATGGCTCAGGTATTAAGGCTATGTAAGTGAACTTTTGATGAAGGGAAAGTGATACAGTTTTGAGTTCAAGTGAGGATGTTCTGATCAGAATTGTTTGAAAGCAAGGTCAATATTGTGGGTTTCGAGAGCCAATCATTGTCGCCTGGAGACCTGAGAGCCTCAGTTTATGCTAAGGACCAACTCTGAGGTGGAAAGGGGTTCTTAGTTGTGTTTGGTTATGATTCTAGTGTAACCACCTTTGTAGGATTCAGTTTTTGCAAGGTCCCGTCATTAGCAAAGGCAGTGGTGTGGAAGTCATTCCTGATGATAAGAAAGATATGCTTCCATACTTGGTCACTGTCTATCAAGATAGGAGGAATAGTTCATAGCTTATAATTGTCGTCATGAGGGCACGTCACGTTTTATGATAACATATCTCTCTTTTAGAAGGCAAGAAATGCAATAAATCGACTTGCTTCTGAGACCATTATTAAGTGAGAAGCAAGATACGTGTACAGCGTACATTCTTTAAAGTAAAGCGTATAATTTTGGGAAGAAACAATAAAATAGCTAACATATGGAAATTCAGTATTCGTAACATCAAAACTACAATTGACACTACTGCTTTCAATATCATATACAACAATAACAAGCTTAATTCCAACAATTGTTAAAACATCGTTAAAATGTACATGAATAAAGATGTTAAAATAGAAAATGAAATAGAGAGAATGAACAAGAAAAGGAGAAATAATTTTTCTTGACAGGATGAGAGAAGAATTGAAATAATTGCAAACATAGAAGTGGAAAAGAAGAAGACACACAGAGAAGGAGAAGAAAAATAGGAAAGAAGCAAATTTAGAATAAACAGAGTAGAAGAAGAGCTGTAGCGAACCCGAGAATAAGAAGAAAGAGACAATGAAGAGATCACTAAGCGTATGAAGAGAGGAGCCATAGTACTCAAATAAAAAAAAAGGTAGGCACATGCTTCTTCAAGGTTGTTTTACTTCACCTATGCTTACCTAGGACGACACCTATTACAATTGCTTATTCAATTTAAATGAAGGAGTGGTTGCTTTTAAAGTATAGTGTGTTTTTATAAGAGCAGATCAAGTGTGAGCTGGATTTCGTTCTAAATTCTATGAACTTTGATTGTTGCAGCGTTCTCAATGCTAATAACTTCACAGGAGAGTGGCCAGTGGAACTGAATAATCTGACGAAATTGATTGAACTGTGAGTGCATTTGAATATACATCTAAGATGAGATTTCTTTGTCTTCTTCCACATATGTTAATTTGAATTCTTGGCTTTCCCTTTTGGCATCAACACAGTAGGATAAGCAGTAACAGCTTTGTTGGGCAACTGCCTAACTTTGATAGTTGGAAAAACCTCCAGAAGTTGTGAGTACTTTCATTTGGTAATATTTGTACAAGTTGGAAATTTCCAGTAGAGTTAGTCAATGCTCTTTTGACAGAGAGATTGAAGGTTCTGGCTTTGAAGGACCAATACCCCCAAGCATTTCTGTTTTGGCCAATTTGACTGAACTGTAAGTTTACTCTTTTATGAAAAGTTTGTTTTGCTTTCTGCAATGTTCTTTTGATTAAGCTAAGTAGAAATCAAGATAATTAACGCTCAGATGATGCATATACAGTAGAATCAGTGACCTCAGCGGAGGCGCTTCAGAATTTCCGTCACTTGCAAACATGACCAGAATGGATAAATTGTGAGTACTTAATGATTTGGGAATTGCAAATGGGGTTTCCAAGACATCCTTTATCAAGGAAAGTCAATTCTCTGAAACTGTGTTTTGACTGCAGGGTTTTGAGAAGCTGTAATATACATGGGAATATTCATGATTCTGTAGCTGAAATGACCCAATTACGGTTTCTGTAATTACACTACTTTCAATGTATTATTGAATTTATTTCAATAATTTCCTTAATGATTTCTTTTTTTTTTTACTTGTTATACAAGCTGTGCTCAATCCACTTAAAGAAGCCGTTTTGTGCAGTCTAACTTTCCTCAGAACTTTCTTGTTTTCTTCTTTTCTTTCTACAAGCCTTCTCTTTTTGAATGGAGAGGGCAAAGGGTTGTTGAATCTTGAGTAAATGCAAACAACATACCTCACTTCCTCTGAATAGACCAATGTTCGTTCTTTCTTGAAACAAAATGATCTGTACAAACCTGTCATTGGAGCTATCATTTTCTCTATCCTTTATCTAGACTTAATTAAGCTTTTAACAATTGTGCTATAGTTTGTTCAGACATATGGGATTGAGCGTTGTTTCGAGTTGACTCTGTTTATTGTTCATTGCAGAGATCTGAGTTTCAACAAGCTTGAAGGAGGAATTGGAAATATCGAAGGCCTGATTCAATTGGAGGCCACGTAAGTCAGAACAAGATGAAGATTCCTAGAATTATATGTGGAAATATTTCTTTTGCATCTCTGTTTCATTATACTAGTTTTACTATATGAGTATCGATGGTTCATCCATCAATCTTCTGTATCCTTCCCAAATGCTCAAGCCCTTTTCTTTTGTTTTAAAAAAAGAAGAAAATAGCCTCAATGACAAAAACAATTTTAGATGGCAAATGCCTTAACTTGGTATTTCTTAGTTTTCGCCCACAGAGTTTTGAGATTTTGATATTAGATGGTTTGTTTATTGCTCAGTAGTATTCTCTCCATGAGCTGCTATTTGGTTGGCAATCGCTTTCCATTTTTGTGTGTAGCTGATAGATGGGATCATGTTCTCAAACATGTAATGCAGATGTTGCATTTCAAATTCTGAGCTCCTAGTTAAATCAAATATTTGCTGCTTGCTAGGTATCTGACTGGCAATGCTTTTGTTGGGCGAATTCCAGATTGGCTTACTAGTCGAGAACCCAGATAGTAAGTATAATTCTTTGCCTTGATTTTGCACATACACTAGTCATTCTCTTGAACTCAATTTAAAAAAAGGACATGTATAGCTTCAGGGTAGGATTATATAACAGGGTGACAGATAGAGAAGGTAGCATTAAATTGCACAACCAAAAAATGTGGTTACTCTACGTTACCGATTTCAAAAAATAAAATAAAATGTGGTTACTCGCGTAGAGAATCAGATCAAAAAAGTCAATTCATATATATCTTGTACAGAACTTGAATTCTTGAGTCTTGCCTTTGTAAGTTTTTTGTGAGGAACAATGATAGCTTTGTGAAAATGAGTTTGATGGGCAATAAGTAAAGATGTTGAGATTTAACTAGGTGAATTGTCGCTAATTTCATTGCATTTAAATCTGTTTTCTCTAAGTGAAGGTCACTCTCATTAGCTTGAAAATACGTGATGAACTCTTAACAATTGTTGGATACCTTTGATGCAGTGTGATAGACCTTTCCTACAATAAGTTTGACGAGAGCTCTGAACCATCTACCTGTCGGGACAACCTGTATGATCCTTGTGTGTCATATGCTTTTCTCCTATCTTCTTTTATGTATATACGGTTCAGATGATTCCATGTTTGGTTTTCTTTTCTTATCAGAAACTTATTCAGAAGCTTTAAGGTCGGGAATTTTTTGTAAGTGTTTAATGTCAAATTAACTGTTGACTATTATTCTCTTGAAAAAGTCTGGTCCTCTCTGACACCTCTTTCAACTACTTCAGAGAGCGCGGGAAGTGCTTGTCAATCAGTCCATGTTCAGACGGTGAGTACTCACTGTTTGCATAATTCTACCCTCTCATTTAAGTCATTTGTTTGATATTGTTCCATTGTGCAGCAGTGTACCAGCTTCTTGTTGACAATCTTAATAGAAAGAACTAGGAAGGCATAATTTGGTTCCTTTTGTAAGCTAGTTAGATCATGGAAACACTGAAGCACTAGACTGTTTTTACGACAATCTACAATAACTGAACAGTTTTATCATTGTCGTATATTTCTGAAATATATTCATTATCTCTAGCAACATTTCTCTGGTTTGAATATTGCAGACAAATACTCATTGCACATAAATTGTGGTGGAGGAAGAGTAACTATTGGAGACACTACTTATGAAGCAGATGAAGACTCAGCAGGTGCTGCAAAATTTGTTTACTGGAAAGGGAACTGGGGAACCAGTAGTACAGGACACTTCTGGGATACTACCATATCAATGAATGACTACAAAGCAAATAATGTATCTGCTATTAAGGGAGACGAATCTCAACTCTACATGACAGCTCACCTCTCCCCTTTATCTTTGACTTACTTTGCACGTTGCTTAGCAAATGGAAGCTACACTTTGACACTTCATTTCGCAGAAATAGTTTACAGAGACAACCGATCTTTCCAAAGTCTTGGTAGACGGATATTTGATGTATACATACAGGTGAACCAACATGTCAGATAATTAGATAAGTGTAAAATATCCAATTAGCTGCAGCTGATTTAGTTTAACCGGATGCAGGACGAATTGAAATTTAAAGATTTTGATATTGAAAGAGTAGCTGGAGGAGTTGATAAAGCTTGGAAAGAAAAGTTAAATGTAACAGTAAAAGATAAAACTGTACAGGTGCGCTTTCAGTATGCTGGGAAAGGAACTAAATCAGCCCCAAGTAGAAGAAATTATGGTCCTTTAGTATCTGCCATCTCTCTGGAAGCTAGTAATACTCTCTGTCTTCACTTTTATTTCTTATGTGTAGCATCTCCTCTTCTTCTCTGTGACACAGTGAGATTAAGTCTTCTTCACAAAAGTTACTCACCCCTTGCATCTTATTTAAAAATTAGTTTTGGGAACGCACGTGGACCCCTTATCAATAAGTACACAAATTTAAAACTTACAGATAATACTAAAAACTGTATTTGAATTATTAAATGAAGTTATCTGAAGAGTGAAAATTTCTGAAAAAGCAAGATTTTTATCCTCTGTAGCAAATTTAAAAAGGAATAAGCTATAACAAAAAAGTACATAGAGTATTACTTTTTCCGTTCTCTAATTAGAGAGCTTTATTAATTGTAGAAGAGGTCAAAATAAAACATACTTTTTGCATTTATATTTTAAACATGACAGACTTTTTCCTAAATCAAAGTTAAAAATATAGAATTAGTTTATTTAGCTCGGATGAAGATAGCCATATACATTCACCTTGTGAAATTAGTATTGCAGAAGTTTCAAAAGTTAATGATTAAATAGAAAATACAAGTGTCTCTTAGTAAACAAAATCCCAAACAAATTATTTACTATAATGGAAACAATAGCTCGGTATAACCAAATGAAAATTATGAAGGTACATAGAAAAGAATCAAGACCTTTCCAGAGTTGGAATCCGTACAAGACTACTCTTGATAATATAGTTGAAGCTCAAGAAGATATAGATTAGATGTTCTCTCATTGAATAAGTTGTGCATAATATCTATTATTTCTGGCATACAAGTAAATTCCAGGGCTTCTTACATTGTTGGATTTTTTGTTCTGTAATTAGACTTCAAGCCCCCTCCTCCTCAGGAGACCTCTTCTAATCGGAAAAAGAAGATTCTAATCGTAGCTGGAGCAGTGATTTCTTCATTAGCGCTCATTTTGATGATGATCTTTGTTGCTTGGAGGAAAAGAAGAAACAGGATGTTGATGGAACAAGGTGACTCTAGACCTCAATTTTTGTTTATGCCTGACAAATAGAATGTAATTACAACTTTTGTCTGTTGCAATCTGGGTGATTCTTGGAGTTAGTATCAAAATGAAGTGACAAATGGACTGGCTTTTGCTAATTGAAGTGCATGTGAATGATTGTACCATATGGAATACTAGGTGTAATTATCATTTTGGAAGACTTCCTGCCACATTAAACGTATATGCCTATATTGCTATCCAAATTCACGATATCACTAGTTAAAGGGTGGGGAAGACAAGGGTGATGATATGGGTTTGAAGGTTCAAACTTTTCAGAATTTCTTGTATGATTTTCAAGGTAAACTTTTCTTTTATTTCATCTTGTGGAAAACTAACATTCTAAACTTGGTTCTTATACTGTTGTGAAGAATTAAGAGGACTGGATCTGCAAACTGGTATATTTACTTTCAGACAAATTAAAGCTGCCACAAGTAACTTTGATGCTGCAAATAAGCTTGGTGAAGGTGGATTTGGATCTGTCTACAAGGTGAATATGTATACAAATTCTCATAATTCTTCCTTCTTATCCCTCCCCGTGGAATTTCTTGTGGATGCTGTCGGAAATCATTTATGAACTTCATGCATTTTTTTTCATGCTCAGGGTACACTAGCAGATGGTACTATAATTGCTGTCAAGCAGCTTTCATCCAAATCAAGACAAGGGAACCGTGAATTTGTAAATGAAATAGGCATGATGTCAGGCTTACATCACCCAAATCTCGTCCGGCTCTACGGATGTTGCGTTGAACGGAACCAACTTTTACTAGTTTATGAGTACATGGAGAACAATAACCTTTCCCATGCTTTGTTTGGTAAGTGCTATTTTTCAATACTTGATTTTGATATGCTTTACTTGAGCCGAGGGTCTATCGAAAACAGCCTCTCTACCTTCACAGGGTAGGTTTAAGGCTGCGTATACACCACCCTCCCTAGACCCCCCTCATGGGATTACACTGGGTATTGTTGTTGTTGTTTACTTGAGGTAAAAGTAAAAAAGGACATATCTTCATCTGTGTGCATATATGTTTGTGTGGTTTTGTGTGAAGATGGTCCTAGTCTCAATTTTACAGTAAACTGCAGGTCCTGAAGACTGTCAACCAAAACTGGACTGGCCAACTAGGCAAAAGATCTGTGTTGGCATAGCTAAAGGCTTGGCTTTCCTACATGAAGAATCACCTCTAAAGATGATTCATAGAGACATCAAAGGAACCAATGTACTCCTTGACAAAGACCTGAATCCAAAGATCTCAGACTTTGGTCTGGCCAAACTTCATGACGAGGAGAAAACACATGTCACCACCAGGGTTGCTGGGACTATGTGAGCTTCTAAACTACTCTAATTGATCTATCAAATTTTAATTGTTGAAAATACTCCCTTTTGAATGTCATCCTTCCATTTTAGGCCGTATTAGTTACTTCACTTTTTCCTGAATGTAATATTCACTGATTATATAATTCCAAAAGGTTATGGCTAGCACCTTACTGATCCCAAGAGTTCAACAGATAACAAAAGTTATCTATCATTTCACATTTTTCTTCAAAGCCACTCGTCTTTTGAAAATCTTTGTGGTCGAGCCCTTCCCCTTACCCTGTGCATAGCGGGAGCTTTAGTGCACCGGGCTTCCCTTTTTATGGTTTATATTACAACTGTAATAAGCTAGTAGATGTCATTGTTCTCTTCAAAATCATCTAAGTCAAACTCTGGCAATCAGTTTTATAATGGATGGAGTAACAAATACTTCTACTCTCCATTTTCACCTAGTGTTGAGTTATAGAGCATTAGTCTAAGCCTTTCAGGAAGTTCCTATTAAGTCAAGTTTTGCATTATTATAACTTTTTTACATTGTTTTGCAGAGGTTATATGGCACCTGAATATGCACTCTGGGGTTATTTAACACATAAAGCAGATTTATACAGTTTTGGGGTCGTTGTATTAGAACTCGTTGCTGGGAAGAACAACATGAAATATCATCCCGATGAGAATTATGTCTGTCTTCTTGATTGGGTAAGAAACCAACATCTCTTGGTATCAGTTCCGTGAACAGTGAACATTTAAAGCACTTCTTGGTTTACTTGATGAAAACTTCATATTATTATAAACAAATGCGTTGTATTGATCAAGTAGACTTGGTAGTATTTCAAAAAATTTCCGATCATTGTTCTTCTTTCAGGCCCTGGTTTTACAAAAAAAGGGAAAGTTTTTGGAGCTAGTAGACCCAAGATTAGGTTCCAATTACAACAAGAAGGAGGCATTGAGGATGATCAAAGTGGCCTTACGATGTACTAATCCCTCTCCAGCACTAAGGCCAAACATGTCTGCAGTAGTGAACATGCTTGAAGGTCGTTTGGACGTCGATGACTCTAATTTCGATTCAAGTGGCTACGATGATGAATTTAATTTTCAAGGATTAAGAGACAAATATGATGAGGTGCAAGTAAACTCTAGTGAAAACCAATCACTCTTTCGTTCAACTGGCACAAAGGATAATACTGATCACTCTTCATCTACCTTCCCTTCTACATCCACCTCTGTATAACAGTCTTTCTGCTCAATGTTGTATTATAATATAGGAGAACAATGAAGAATGATATGTTGATCATAGCACAACATATTTTTTTATTCTTGCTTTTCTGACTGAGAGTTAATATTTGTTTATAGCCTGTTCGAAGCTTCTGTCATTTTTTTTTTAAAAAATTAATTGTAACCCCAACTTTGATGCTTTTGAATGATCACTATACTGCAAACTAAAATCTTGTATTGTTAGGATTATTTGTTTAGTTTCTGTTCTTCATATCATATTTTCTGTTTCTTAATACCTTTATTTTTGGGAATTACCAAATAAGTATTGTAACAGTATAACCATCAGACAAATGATAAGTTATCCGAAGACAACTACAGTTAGAAGAACAATGAGTAAATATTCATTTAACACGGATGTTAATGAAAAGAAAACTGGAGAAAAATTACTTTTGTTTTCTATTTTAACCTTGTGTTTTTAGCAATATTTTTTGTGTAAATTTCCAATCTAATATTGGTGTGACCTTGGGGATCATTTTTTTTATTAGAACCCGAACATTGCATTTATTAAATTCTGGAATAAAATTTACATGATTAAAAGTCATACAATATTATTGGTGTAAAAAATCTAGTAAACAAGAAAATTGACTTGAGAAATTAATAGTAAAAATATTATTGGTGTAGAAGGGAAAGGAGTACTTTTTATTGCTACATGTATCTCAATCATTATCCATTCTACATGAAAGGAGGTCCCATTTATGTCATATTCTATAATTTCAATCATACTCTCATCAGCGCTAAAGTAAGCGCTCTAGTTGTGAGTGTATATATCTACATATTTCAACTTGGTTTCAACTGACAATGTCTTGTGGATATTCGAAGCTGATGTGACACATAAATTTTTGAGGTATTTAGATGATCACTTCGTAAGTTTAAGTATTCAACTGACACAATTGAGAAAAGTTAATGTGTCTAGATGTGTTTATTCAAAGTTAAAGTGTTTAGTTGCTAGTATGCCAAATTTGAATGTTTCTTGAATATATTATGCCTTATTCCAATGTTCACGTATTATGTCCGAGTGGATCCAAATTCCACTAGACTTCCCATGCTAGGTCTAATTCTTTTTTAGTACTATCATTTTTTCCATTAAAACTTGTCACTTCTTTTCCACTAGACTTCCAATTTTCATGATTCAATAAATTAAATTGCACCCCACCCCATAGCCACCATCCCCACCATCACATACTCGTAGAATAATATCTTTTGCTTATCTATCGAAAAGTTTTTTTAAATAAGTAAAAGACCCACTTATTTTTGTAGAAAAAAATTATTTTTTCTTTCTATCGAACATTTTTTTGAGGAAAAATAACATAAACATACACCTTAACTTACCATATTTACATAAATTTCCACCCTTACAAAGTAATTGTGAAAATTCCAACTAATTATGTATCTTCGTTGGGTGTATCGGGAACTAATTATGTATCTCGACAGACCCAAAATCGGAAAAAATATATCGGGAGCTAATTATGTATCTTTACAAAGGAAAAAATGTATTTTCGTTGGATGTATTATGTATCTCGACAGACTCAAAATTGAGATTTCAGTAATTATACAAAATGTAGGAATTTTTTATAACTAAACTTTAAACTGTCGGGATTTATATTGTTTGCCTTTTTTTAATGACACAGTGTAGCCCATCATAGTCCAGCAAAATAATTGCACTAAAACTTGTCTCTAATCGTAAGGGACCTTAATGATCCCTTCAAACCATTTTTTCGTTTGTTTTTAATTCAGAAAGCGACCCCCCTGCCCTCCCAAAAAAAATTTGAGAAGTTTTCCTAAAGGAATTATTAAACAAGAAGTAAAAACTCTTACAACTACCGCCAAACTTCTCTGCAGTGGCAATATTTATTCGAAGATTTCATGATTGCTATAAAGATGTGCTATTATATATGTATACTGACATTCGACGTTCAGATCCATTTAGCTGTTACAAATAAAAATATACAAAATTAAAAAGAGCATGAATATATAAAAGGCAAACATTAGTAGTTTTTTCATCGTGAAGTTGTGAAATAACTGATGTGCACCATTTAAATATAATTTTTTCCTTTAAATTAGTTATTTGTATTTGAAATTTAATGTGTGCATGACATTAATGTTGATTACCATAAATATTTTGGTATTTTATTTTGCACATAATATATTTTCTTACAAAATATTATTACAAAGAGTGTACAACTATAATAAACGTCATTGTTGTTATAAGTAGAAAGTCATTATAGAGAAATAAAATATAACATGAAAAATCGATTCCGGAGAAACAGGCCGTTATAGTGAAATGCAGTTATAACGAAATGACGTTATAGAGAGGTATGACTGTATAAAAGATATTCATGTAGTGTCAAAAACACACCTTAACTATCCTCTCTTTTTGAGTTTCATACCTAAACTATTGAGGGTGTGAGAAACACACCTAAACTATCACTCATTAGTTTGAAAAACACACCTCAAAATGAATAAAAATCAATTAAAATATTTAAAAAATAAAAAAATAATGTGTTAGCAAACAAGAATAAAAATATGCCACGTGAACTGATTTTTAATAGCTAGACACACCTAAAGAGTTTGTAAGCAAACGTTTGTATTAGGCAGTCTTTAGGTGTGTTTCTCAAACTAATAAGTGATAGTTTAGGTGTGTTTCTCAAACTAAGAGTGATAGTTTAGGTGCGTTTTTTAAACTAAAAGTGTTAATTTAGGTGTGTTTCTCACACTTTCATTAGTTGGGTATGAAACTAAAAAAAAAAGGAATAGTTTAGCTGTATTTTTAATACTTTAGTGTTAATTGAACAAGAAGTGACGTTGTAGTCTTTGATCATCACTTCGTAATTTCTCATTTTATTTTATTTCTTTTGCTTTTCAAGTTCAGTTTCTTTCGTTAGATTGATGTAAATATTTTCTAGCAGCCTTCTTTTGACCTGAATAGATTCATATGAAATATAATTGACATTATTAAAACGCTAGGTATGTATAGAAATTAAGCAGAAAAAGAGAAGACTTTTGGAAATTTTCATTGTATATTTCTTTCAATCATGTAATACAAAAATATCTACCTTGAAGGAAAAGAATCAAAATATAAGACACAAGCACGAGCATCCCCAAACTATACCCGAAATTTTAGTGACACACCTAAATTTTACGGGGGTCCTATTATCCCCCTAAACTCATTTTCCCTGTACTTTTGTGCTTCTTTGTTCTGACATGACTGTCAAGTGCTAAGTAGTAGAATATTTTTTTGGCTCCTTTTGTGTTGACTTGGCGGCTACGTCAGTACAAAAGGAGCACAAAAGTACAAAAAAAATAAGTTTAGGGGGGGGGGGGGTTAATAGAACCCCCGTAAAGTTTAGCTGTGTCACTGAGATTTCAGATATAGTTTAGGGGTACTTTTGTTGGTTGCTAAAATAACAAACTCTAACTACGTTGTATTCCTATTCCACACTTCTCTATTTTGTATTCTACTGATTCTATAGTTAGAGTGTATTCAACTGATATATCTGTTTGTTGAGCATGTATTAGGTCTGAATAAGTGAAATTAGAGAACTTAAAAACTTATTATTAAGACCTAAACATAAAAAAAGGTTCGAAAATTTGAGCCCAAAAGCCTCAGCAAAAGTTAATCCCATTTCTCTCTCGAACATATCGATTAGCCCTTCTCCAAATTAGTCATTTCTTATTCTTCTTCATTTTGTATTTGAATTTCACAGTAGGAGATACTGTAAAATGTTTTTTCTCAAGGATAGAACTCAAAATTTAATTAAGGATGGAGAGATTCTATCAATCCTATCAAGTGCAAATAAAAGCAATCTCATGATATAATATGGAAGCAAAATGTAGAAAAAGAAATGTTAGTGTACTTATAATAAACTATCATCGCTTGAAGCAAAGAAAATTAAATAAGGAAGATAAGCATAGTATTATAGACTACAAGGGAAGTTAGTGACGTCACAAAATCAAATTTGTGGGGAAGTTTATGAAATTATCCTTTTAGATTTCTAGTTATAATGACTTTGTAGATAAAATGATCGAATGACTTTATTGATACAAACTAAAAGTAAGTGACTTGTAGTTTAATTTGGTATATATTTTTAGTTATTATAGATAAAAGAACAACTTGAATTAGTTTAATTTGATAATTAAACAAATTATCAAAGAAACAAAAAAATCAAAAATAATTTTGAGTTGGACGCTGGGCTACTTGGTAAATTAACGAAGGAAGTAGTGCACAAATAACCGTTTTAGGAGCCCTATTTGAAGAAACCTGAAATTTATTTAAAAGATTGAACTTTTGTCCCCTTAGAATCAATTTTAGTCTAAAGTTGAAATTGGGAGGCTAACCAAATTGTAAGTTTGGGGCCAAAGCGTAGCTATTTAATTCAGATATTTGAATGAAGTTAAAACTAAGACGATGTGCATGTGGTCTGAAGTTAGGCTTTTTGATAGAGAAGGACGAAGCCAAGTAAGAGCAAAGAGGTTTGTTCAGGTATGTTCATGGTTAAAACTTTTTTATTTTTGCATAAATGATACACATGTTAAATTCTCCAAAAATTTTCATCAATCACTGGTGGTGACCTCTTGGATATCAGTTTAATTTTTGGGCATTCGATTTCTTATTATCTGAAATGAAATTTACATGGTTAGAAATTATTGGTAATAAATATTACTCCCTACAGAACACAGTTTTTTTTTTACGGCTTTAAAATGTTCAGAAAATGTAATCAATATTTTCTCAACCATTTATACCTTAAGGCTTAAAGGAGGTCCCATTTATGTCATTTCAATTTTGCTATTCTTGTACGTCCACTGGAAATAGTAGATTATTCCAATGTTTGCACATGTTAATATATGTCCCACTGGATCCAAAGACTTTTCAATGCTAAGGTACATTCTATATGTTCCTATCAAAATTAAAGTATATATTTCAAAGTTGACGACGCGCAAAAGGATAACAACATCTTTGTCTCCTTTAAATCAAATCGAGGAAAGATAATAAGTAAAAGAAAAGTTTTACCTCATCATGAAGGGAAGAGGAACGCGATGAAACTGCTGAGAGAGAAAGGCTTGTGAAAAAAAATTAAAGTTTGATTTTTTGGAATATCATAGAATTTTTAGTATAGTTTATTGGCGTATTTTTTTATTATCATCTTGAAGAAATATCTACATATTTTAGAGTAGAAGATAAGGTTAATCAGATTCTTATTTATAGTATCTAGAATTATTTTTATATGAGTATAAATAAGAGTGACCTTAGTCATTTGTAACCAATTCATGATTATTAAGTGGGATCCAATAGATAGTTGACAATGTATAAGTGGTGAATCTAACCTTAGTTATTTTACATGAGTATAAATATGGATGCTATAAATTTCTCTGAAAAATCATCAGTTGAATCTAACCTTAGTTAATAATTTGAGGCTAGCAGAAGGTTTTTTTAATTTTAATATTTCTTCGACTATCTTCTACATGGTATTAGATCCATAATTGTAGGTCGGCTTCTGGATATATTTTCAAAATCGAGTTATGATTGATTCAACTACTTTCTTTAAATGAATGTGTTTGATCGTGCTAATGGATTGAGAGTGAAATTATTAAACTGATCCAACCGCAAGGTATTAAAGAGAGTCCGAAGTCTAAAGGATCATAAATTATAGCAAAAATTCCAAATAGATCATCGAATATTGAAACAAACCAAAACGGACATATCGTCCATATATCTATGATTTGCTTTGTAAAGCGTTCAGCTGTGAATGAGATCTTTTTTTTTTTTTTCTAATCTGGATAGATCGTCCTAATATGAACGAGCTCCAAAATTTTATTTTTAATCAGTCTAAGTAATCTCTCTCCACTTTTACAAATTCTTTTTTGTTTTTTGTTGGGGACTGTGGAAACTTGGGTCTATTGCAGGCAGCAACTTGTAGCACACCCATGTGCCTTAATTGTTAAAAACGAGTCTGAGTTTAGTTGCAATATTAATTAATTAAGACTATAGTTTGTATCATGGCATCGAAAATGCAAATGATTATGGTTAATAAAAAAGGTAAAATAAGAATTAAGTGATAAATTATCTTTTAATTTTCTATACTGAATAAGTAAAAATAAACATCTATTTAATATAACGGACAAATAAAAATAATGTCTTCTTGATTATTTGAAATGCCACTTATTTTTAAAAAGAAAATAAAAAGATATGAATACCACTTATTTTGAAATGGAGAAAGTACTACGAGAGTAGTATGCAAGTGAATAAAGGAAGAGAACTTCGCTAAGGTTATCCAAAATTTAATATGTGCGTACATAAAATATTTTTTGTACCTATATATTTAATATAATTTTTTTAATTTACACAAAACAAATTTCGACTAAGGATATTCAATTGATCATCATTATCTTTACTTGTAATAGCTAATAAATTTACTTGACAGTATTTACTTATTGTAATTAATTTTTTTACCTGACAGTTTTTTTTTAACAAAGGCTGTATTATCTAGAAAATTTTTATTATGTCTAATGCACACATATGATGTGGCAAACATAAGCTGTATGAGTCACCACTTATACATTGTCAACTAATCTATGGGATTCCACTTTCTGAAAAGTTGGCCCAAATACTTCCCTTTATCTTTATCTCTCTCCTCCTTTTCCATTTTTTTTTTCGGCACAAATGCTTTCTTACTTTAATTTCTCTCCAAATCAATTACTACTTGTCAGCCTCGTTTAAAATAAATTGTCTAAAATATATTTTTATTATTTACTATACTAAAAATTAGATGTTCATTTTAAAATTTTAATTATTGAATTTAAAAAATTAAGAGATAATTTATCACTTAATTTCTAATTTATCCTTGTTATTAAATATAGTTATTTTTTAATACATTTTTAATTACATTGAATTTTATTATACTCAGAAAGTAATATAATAAAGCTATCATTTTATTTATAATCGATGATTGAGTGATCTTATAATATTAAAAAAAAATTGATAACTCATAAAATAAATATTAATGTGATGAAAAAAGGTTATATTACCCCCCAATGTGAGAATTTACGGTGCGAATCCAAATTTAATCGGACTTCAATGCGAATCGAACATCGGATGGAAAATCAAAAAAAATAAAGATAATTTATTCAAATTACCTTTTTAGTTAATAAAAATATGGGGAAAAAAATGACAAATAAAATAAATTGAAAAAAGTAATTTTATTCAAGAAAAATGCGAAACTAAATATTTCTCATCTTACTCATCCTATTTCTGACAATCTGGCTAAATTATAAAAGCAATTTGTTGTCTTGTTCCTCTCTAAGCAATTTCATAATTTCAAGAGCACTTGAATTCATCTAATACCCCTTAACAAGAAAATATAAGGAAAAGAACATCAATGATCTTGACAAATAATTACTTAAGTATTGACTTTATTTTCATAAAACTCAAAAATGAAAAGCAGTCGTAAACACCTACATAAATACATATTCCCTCGATAAATTTATGCGATATTTTTCATTTTTTGAAATTCAAAATATGTTAAATTTAATCAATATTTTAAAATATAATTTACCTTATATTAACATGATGAGAGTTGTGCGGAAAAAATGGATTTGAGAGAAATTAAAGTAAGGAAAGAAGCAAGGTTTTAAAGGATTTGTGCGGAAAAGAAAAGAAATTGGAAAAGGAGGAGAGAGATAGAGAGAAAGGGAAGTATTTGGGCCAACTTTTCCAAAAATGGACCCAATAGATTAATTGGCAATGTATACAACTTATGTCTGCTACATTATATGTGTGCATGAGACATAATAATTTTTTTTTGTATTATCTATATCTATAATAGAAAAGGAACAATTAGAACTTGTAAGGTCTACGGTCCCAACGAAAAAAACAAAAAAGAATTTGCAAAAGTGGACAAAAATTACATTGTTTATAGTTTGACTATGGACGAGGATGCCTAATTTTTTATATTTTATTTTAAAAAAAGATTTTGGAGTCGTTGACATTTGGACGATTTGTCCATATAAAAAGAAAATACGGGACCTCGTTCACAGCTAACCGATTTACAAAAGCAAATCGTGGGCATATGAACGATATATCCGTTTTGGTTTGTTTCTACATTCAGTGGCCTATTTGAAATTTTGGCTTTAATTTATGGCCCTTTAGACTTTGAACTCGTATTAAAGACGTGTTTAGAGTCCTACGTTGGTGGCGAGAATTTGTGAGAATTTTATCAATGGGACTAACATAAGTTCTCTGCCGACGTGCCGACTCACTAGAAAATAGCAAGACATGTAAGAAGTGGAATGATGCAACCATGGTCGGCTCAATTCGTTCTAGACCGATACTTCAAGGTCTATTCGAAGAGATCCAAGCCATGCCGACCTTCAGGACACAACAACAGGGGCGACTCAAACGCATAAGTTGCCTAAGGTCAAAATTAAACGGAGGCCTTAAGGTCTTGTTTGATACAAGGAATAAGAGATAACTATTCCCGAGATTGTAGTGTTATTTTTATTCCACCTTGAGGGTGATAAATAATCCCGGAATAATTAATCCTCGAATAACTTGTTTCCAATCAATCGACCTCTATGATTTTAAGAAAAAATTAACTTTTTTTAATAAAGTCTTTTTTTAAAATTATATAATCAATTTTTTTTATTTTTTTTAATTAATAATATAATCAATGCATTCAATCCTTCTTAGGACATAGTACTTTAGATATATGAAAACTTCTTCTAATAATTGTTTCTTTTTATATAAAAAGTTTATTTTTCTAAAAATAATATTTAATTTTTTTTTTTTAAAAAAAATCTATAATCTATTATTGCTAAAAAAAAATGAGACCCCCTCAAATTTGGGGCCTAAGGCGGTCACCTTTTTTCTATAAGGGCAGAGCCGCCCCTGCACAACGAAGTTCTTGGAAGGACCTTGTTGAGCTTCCAAAGGGGCAATATACCACGTGTGGATGATAGCTTGAAGCATGTAAGGTCTAGAGGAGCAGGCGAAGGAGAGGGTAACTTACTACCCACTTTGGCGAGCTCAAGCCAAGTTAGGCGATGGGCAACACACTTGGGCGAGCTAAGGGAAAGCAAGTCCAAGTAGGATTGGATTCCTTAAAAAAAAGTATAAATAACATAAATACCAGTAGTTTACTAGCTAATTACACTCTCTTTTGAAATTTGCTTAAATTACATCAAATCTCTTACCTTTACGCGACATATACATAACTAAACGACCATATACATTAGTAACATATACATAAGTACAAAACTGTTTAACGACATAAAAGGAAAAAACAACTTTAACGTGTTTGAAGTGCAATTAACTTGATATTTTTTGTCTGGTGAATCCCTTGATTTCAGTAACAGTTTCAAATTTTGAAATTTTGAATTACCAGATCATCTTCCTTTGTTCAAATCATTCAAATTCCTACGATAAAAAACTATCAACTTCACGTAGCTCTGTTTTTTAGATCGGCCCCCCTCTCTCTCTCTCTCCCTCTAAACCAAAATTCGGCTGCCACTGCTCCTCCACGCGTCCCCACGACGCCGCCGGTGAGCCTGTGCTGGTGAGCTGCTCTACTTCTCCTCCTCCAGCCGGCGAACTCCCTCGATTTCTCACCTTCTGCTCTACTGTCTCCAATTAGCAACCCAACACCGCCGCCGCTCCACCGCAAACCACCCGCCAGCCGGTGAAACCTTTTCTCTCTTAGCTACTGCCTCTCCGCCGCCATTAACCAGCCACCTTCTCCACTGGCTCCGGCAAGATAAGACTCCATACAAGGCATCAATCCGATGTTCAAAGATCGGGGATGTTCACCCGTCGATGCCCTTCACAAATACATAAAGTTATATGTATATGACACATACTTCATATATATAATTGTTATATGTACAATAGATATATGTCTCAGAATAAACAATTTCACTACACTCTCTAGTTTCCGCCATCATATTCATCATCAAAATATTACATATATGTATTAAAATAAACAAATACAATACATTGTCGCGCCCCATTTTTCTCGCGAAAAGTGGGATTCGACGTGACGAACTCTTTTTGGGATTTAGAGAGTGAAGAGTCGCCACCTAACGAATTAAGGTGCGTTAGGGCACCATTCTAGACTAATTAAGATTAATTAACTATTAGCCTATGTCAACTAGAAATTCGGGTAAGGGTTCAGGTTACCTCGAAAGGAAGGTGTTAGGCACCTTTCGAGGTCCACAAATGTGGGTCCCGGCCGAATTCATATATTACGTGGGAATTTCTATGTGATAAGCAAAAGAATTTTTAATTAACTAATCTAAAATAACCAAGTGCCTAAGCATGCGACGTTTAACTTAATTATTCTATATGAAGAATAAAAGCACGTGAAAGAGTAATGAAAAGATGGATAAAAACCTAACAAAATACATGCATTTTTTAATACAAACACAATTTAAGATTATCATGCAAGTTGACACACAACCTATTTTATAACTAAAAAAAGTACAAATTCAAAATAATTAAGTTACATTATATAAGCATAAAGAAATGAAAGAAATTAAGTTAATTAATTTATACTATACAAAATAATTACGAAAGTCAAGGGGCTGACCTGGTTTGTGGAGCGTTAACTTAATAAAAATGCTAAAGTATTCAGAATGTTGAATTACGAATAATAACGGGACTCCAATAAGCCAGCTGAGATTCCCGAAGAGCTCCGATCTGTCCTCTATTTCACATAGTGTTCTGGACCTCTCGTAAATTATAACATCTCACATAAGAAAAGAAATTGTTAGCAAAATGTATGCCACCTTAATTTGATGGCGAATATAATGTAAGAGAGTAACTAATAAATTAACAATACATAAATTTAAGAGAGAGAGAGAGAGAGAGAGAGAGCGCATGGGATCAGGTATGACAAGGCTGCAACGGGCCCAATGCGATGTTACACCCCTCTTCTCTATTTTTATATGATCAACTCTCTTAAAAGCCTCAAGACAAGACGAATATAATTCTTAAAGAAATTATTCAAGAATGTTGTAAATAATTATTAAGATGATTATTGTGGATGTCCATAACTTTTAGGTATAACTCCTCCTTTAAGTGTAGTAATTCCCACACCTCCACTACCTCCTCATTGATCATCCATTCCCCCACCTTCTCATGAGTTAATGTCATGTTTATGACACCTCTTGAAGTTCCTTCATGTAATACTATAAATAGAGGTCTTGAGGAAGATGTTAGATACACTTGAAAGAAAGCTATCTTATAATATTGTTTCTCTTGTCTTCTATATTGTTCTTATTGTTATTTACTTGCTATCCTTTTTCTTGATATTGAAACACGTTATCAGCACGACGCTATTACTTTCAAGTTCCATTTCGTAAGGTATGATTAAATCTTGTTTAAACTTGAATGTTTTAATTCTTTTCCTTTTTATCAAAAATTTGGTTCAAGGTTAAAAGTTACAGTGAAAACTGAAAAATGTGGCAGCAGTGAACCACAGAAATATTTTATTGTTATTTATTTAATATTTATATCAGTATGTTGGTTAAGGAGGTAAAACAATTTTTCATATAATAATTAGATTATGTCTTCTTATGTATTCCAGCTAATAGACAGAAATAGTATCTTAATGTTTATGTTGATTTTTTAGTGAACATTTTATTCCTAGTATGTCACGGTTTGGATTAACTGTTATCCTAGAAATAATATTTTAATATTTTTTTTTCTGTTTCTAACACTTAAGTTTACTTATCATATGTAACATAAAATTTATTTTTTTTAAAAAAGTTGTTAGGCAGTAACATTTTTTTTGTGTGTGTAAATTTTGTATTTTGTGTCTGTTTACAGTTAATATTTGGATTGATATTATGTTATTGTATTCTGACTGAATTATTTTTATGATAGTTTTCATCCTGTCAAATTTGTCAAAACTTGAATTTGTGGCACTTGATATCTCCGGGAAAAATTACTTGTCATGGGTTCTCGACGCTGAAATCCATCTAGCTGCTAAAGGTCTTGATGCTACCATTACTCAGGATAATGCAGCGTCGAGTCAGGACAAGGCCAAAGCTATGATTTTCCTTCGTCATCATCTGGATGAAGGATTGAAGGTTGAATACTTGACAGTGAAAGATCCACTTGAATTGTGGACTGATTTAAAGGGAAGGTATGACCACCTAAAGGCCACGGTATTGCCAAGAGCTCGTTATGAGTGGATGCACTTACGGTTTCAAGATTTTAAAACCGTAGTTGAATATAATTCTGCTGTATTCAGAATTGCTTCCCAATTGAAATTATGTGGGGAAACTATTAATGACGAGGATATGATGGAAAAGACACTTACTACTTTTCATGCCTCAAATGTGATATTGCAGCAGCAATATCGTGAAAAGGGCTTTCAGAAATATTCTGAATTGATTTCATGCCTTCTGGTGGCTGAGCAACATAATGCCCTTTTAATGAAAAATCATGAATCTCGTCCCACTGGAGCAGCTCCATTACCGGAAGCAAATGAGGTAGAAGCAAATGGCCAGCCTGAAAGGAGGCAAAATCGGGGTCAAAATAATGTGCGTGGACGTGACAATGTTAGGGGACGATATAATAATCGTCGTGGTGGTGGTACCTATAAAAGGGAGAACCAAATGAGTTCTCAAAACAATCCTTCAAGAGGTGTCTGTCATCGTTGTGGCATGAAAGGTCATTGGAAGAATGAATGCCGGGCACATGAGCATTTTGCTAGGCTTTATCAAAATTCTTTCAAAAGAAAAGAAAATAAGGGTGGTGCCCCTTCTAATGCCCGAATGGAGTCACACTTGACTTTTGAAAATGATGTTGAGGCAGGACCTTCACAAAAATATGATGATGATGCCGAGGCAAATTTGGCTTTGAAAGAAGATGATTTTGATGGTCTTGATGATATTACCCATTTGGAAGATGAAGATTTTTTTGGAGATCAAAACTGAAGTTTTATCAATTTATTGGAGAAATAAATTATGTTGTTTTATTTATGTGTTGTTTTTATTTTTTTAGAAAAAAAAAAGTATTTAAGTTTTCTTGCAAGGGTTATTAAATTTCACATTTCTTATGATGTATTTTTCTTTTATGAAGATAAATAAAATTTCTCCAATCTTCAATTAGATCCAGGATGAATAATGGAGATATGTGTCTTCTTGATAGTGCTACAACTCACACTATATTAAGAGAAACAAAATATTTCTCTAATTTGATTATGAAAAGGGCCTATGTTAGTACAATATCCGGTAGTACAAAATTAATTGAGGGCTCTGGAAGAGCAACCTTATTACTACCTGGGGGAACAATATTGATCATTGATAATGCATTATATTGTAGTAAGTCTCAAAGAAACTTGTTAAGTTTCAAAGTTATTCGGAAAAATGGCTATCATATTGAGACTGCAAATGAAGGAAAGGTTGAATACCTTTATATTACTACAATAAAATCAAAAAAAAAGTTTGTACATGAAAAATTACCCGCACTTTCTTCTGGGTTATACCATACAAGAATTGATATGGTTGAATCACATGCCGTAGTAAATAAAAGGTTTACAGGTTCTAATGATTTTATCATTTGGCATGACCGGTTGGGTCATCCCGGTTTTAATATGATGCGCAGAATTATTGAGAATTCGCATGGGCATAATTTAAAGAATCAAAATATTCTTCAATCAAAAGAATTCTCTTGTGCTGCTTGTTCTCAGGGAAAGTTGGTTATTAAACCATCAGCAACTAAGGTTGGGGTTGAATCCCCTGCATTTCTGGAACGTATACAGGGTGATATATGTGGACTAATTCATCCTTCATGTGGACCTTTTAAATATTATATGGTCTTGATAGATGCATCTACAAGATGGTCACATGTGTGCTTATTATCAACTCGTAATATGGCTTTTGCGAGATTGTTGGCTCAAATAATAAGATTAAAAGCACAATTTCCAGATTATGCAATAAAGACTATCCGTCTTGATAATGCTGGTGAGTTTACATCTCAGTCCTTTAATGATTATTGTATGTCTACTGGGATAAAAGTTGAACATCCGGTTGCTCATGTTCATACTCAAAATGGTCTAGCAGAAGCATTGATTAAACGCCTTCAATTGATAGCTAGACCAATGTTAATGAGGACAAAACTTCCTATTTCAATATGGGGGCATGCTATTTTGCATGCAGCAGCACTTGTGCGCATAAGGCCAACCAGTTATCATGAATTCTCCCCATTACAATTGGCTTTTGGTCAGGAGCCAAATATTTGTCATCTTAGAATTTTTGGGTGTGCGGTATATGTTCCAATTGCTCCACCACAACGCACAAAGATGGGTCCCCAAAGAAGGCTGGGAATATATGTTGGGTATGAATCTCCATCTATTATAAAATATTTGGAACCTATGACTGGAGATTTATTTACGGCAAGGTTTGTTGATTGTCATTTTGATGAATCAGTATACCCAACATTAGGGGGAGAACATAAGCAGTTGGATAAGAAGATAGATTGGAATGCATTATCACTATCTCATTTAGATCCTCGAACAAATCTATGTGAGCAAGAAGTTCAAAAGATGATTTATTTGCAAAATGTTGCAAATCAACTGCCAGATGCATTTACTAACCTCCCAAGGGTTACTAAATCTTATATTCCAGCTGCAAATGCTCCAGTTCGAGTTGATGTCCCGGTAGGACAAAGTGTTAATGCAAATGAATCTAGGCCACGTTTGAAACGTGGAAGACCAATTGGTTCCAAGGATAGAAATCCTCGAAAAAGAAAAGGAATAAATGATCAAAATGATCATGATATGGTGGCAATTGCTCAAAAAGAGCCTCAAGACATAACAAATGATAAGACCACCGAGGAGGTTCAAATACCTGAAAATAATGAGAATGAAGAAATCTCAATAAGTTATGTCTCGACAAGAAAAAGGTGGAACCGAAATAATATTGTGGTTGACAATATTTTTGCTTACAATGTTGCTACTGAAATAATGCAACAAGATGAGGATTTGGAACCAAAATCTGTCAATGAATGTAGACAGAGAAATGATTGGTTAAAATGGAAGGATGCAATTCAAGCGGAATTGACTTCACTTGAAAAACGTGAAGTTTTCAGACCAATAGTTCGAACACCTGAAGGTGTCAAGCCAGTGGGGTACAAATGGGTTTTTGTGCGAAAACGAAATGAAAAAGGTGAAGTTGTAAGATATAAAGCACGACTTGTGGCACAAGGTTTTTCGCAAAGACCTGGCATTGACTATGCGGAGACATATTCTCCTGTGGTGGATGGAATTACCTTCAGGTACGTAATAAATCTGGCAGTTCATGAAAAGCTTGATATGCGCCTAATGGATGTTGTCACAGCCTATTTGTATGGCTCATTGGATAACGAAATTTTTATGAAAATCCCAGAAGCATTCAAAGTGCCTGAAGCATATAAAAGTTCACAAGAAACTTGTTCAATAAAGCTTCAGAAATCCTTGTACGGATTGAAACAATCAGGGCGGATGTGGTACAATCGTCTTAGCGAATATTTGCTAAAGGAAGGGTACAAAAATGACCCTATTTGCCCTTGTGTTTTTATAAGAAGGTCTGGTTGTGTATGTTGATGACTTGAATATCATTGGCACTCCTAAAGAGCTTTCAAAAACTATTGAGTGTTTGAAGAAAGAATTTGAAATGAAAGATCTGGGAAAGACTAAATTTTGTCTTGGCCTACAGATTGAGCATTTGACGAAAGGAATTTTTGTCCATCAATCAACATATACTGAAAAGGTTTTAAAACAATTTTTCATGGATAAATCACATCCGTTGAGTACCCCAATGGTTGTGAGATCGCTTGAAATAAATAAAGATCCATTTCGACCTCAAGAAAATGATGAAGAGCTTCTTGGTGATGAAACTCCATATCTTACACTAATGTATCTTGCCAATAATACTAGACCAGATATTTGTTTTGCGGTAAGTTTATTGGCAAGATTCAGCTCTTCCCCAACAAAAAGACATTGGAATGGTGTCAAGCATATATTCAGATATCTTAGGGGAACCATTGACTTGGGATTATTTTATTCTAATGAATCCAAGTCAGAAATGATTGGCTATGCAGATGCAGGATACTTGTCTGATCCACATAAGGCTCGATCTCAGACGGGCTATTTGTTTACATATGGAGGCACAGCTATATCATGGCGTTTAATGAAGCAAACATTAGCTGCAACTTCTTCAAATCATGCAGAAATTATTGCCATTCATGAAGCAAGTCGGGAGTGTGTTTGGTTGAGATCAATGACTCAACATATTCAGGAAATGTGTGGATTTTCTTTGAATAAGGATATTCCAACTATATTGTATGAAGACAATGCTGTATGTATAGCTCAGTTGAAGGGAGGTTACATTAAAGGAGACAGAACAAAACACATTTCACCAAAATTCTTTTTCACTCATGATCTTGAGAAGAAAGGTGAAATAGATGTTCAACAAATTCGTTCGGTCGATAATTTGGCGGATTTGTTCACTAAAGCATTACCAACCTCAACATTTGAAAAGCTGGTATTCAAGATTGGGATGCGTCGTCTTCGAGAAATAAAATGATGTTTAAATCAGGGGGAGTAAAAGTACGCACTGCACTCTTTTTCCCTTAGCCTAGGTTTTGTCCCAATGGGTTTTCCTGGCAAGGTTTTTAACGAGGCAGCTATCAATGGACATCCAAGGGGGAGTGTTGTAAATAATTATTAAGATGATTATTGTGGATGTCCATAACTTTTAGGTATAACTCCTCCTTTAAGTGTAGTAATTCCCACACCTCCACTACCTCCTCATTGATCATCCATTCCCCCACCTTCTCATGAGTTAATGTCATGTTTATGACACCTCTTGAAGTTCCTTCATGTAATACTATAAATAGAGGTCTTGAGGAAGATGTTAGATACACTTGAAAGAAAGCTATCTTATAATATTGTTTCTCTTGTCTTCTATATTGTTCTTATTGTTATTTACTTGCTATCCTTTTTCTTGATATTGAAACAAAGAATAGTAAATATGGTATTTATCATCTAAAAGTAGTGCGAAGCTAATATAGGTATGTATATTTAGATGTGTGAAAGTATATCGATAATTAGTATAATAGTATAAGTTGTCGAGTCTTTGAGACTTTTCAAAGGGTGACATGCAAAAATTGAAGAAGGGGGGAGTAACGAGGTACTTTGTATTTTCTAATAAAGCTCTATGTGCTTCATACGGGAAGTCAGCTATAGCCTGTCTTTTGTCATCATTTCCCAAAATGTACCTGGCGCCCGATGGGGCAACGATCCCACTTGAGCTCCGCTTCATGCGTTGGTTCTTTCACTCCTGTGTTTGGACTTCAAGTGACATCATTCCATTTTGATGTACATGTTGAAAATATTTAAAGGGGTGAGAGGTCTGTTCTTAACGCTTAACTAATAAAAAAGGAATTAAAATAAAGTAATAACGATTTTTGGTTGAAGTAAGCACATAAAAAGAAAAAGAAAGTTATAAACAAGAGACTTGATTGATCGACGGAAAGAATTCTAAGACATATTATGGCAGCTGGTATTTAATCCACTACTCAATTATAGCATTGCAATGGCTAGGACAACAAATTTTAAAATGAGAACGTGACCAATATAAGAGAACTGATTAAAAGAAAAGCAATGCATTAATATAACCGTAACTACCAATTCTACTATCCCAAAAGGAATCCTCTAAACTAATTATCTAGCAGGAGCGTTTAGCACTTTCAAGATTAACAATTAAACTTATCATGAACACCAAAAAAAAATTCATTATGGTATTCGATAAGATGTAAACAAACAAGATAAGAGAAAACTAATAAACATTAACGTGATGGTGTTGATATAGTATTTTCTAAACAAACTATCCAAAAGATCGATATATACAGAATATAATTTGAAATAAACTTTAATTCAAATAAAGGTTTCAAGATAGGATGACATTTATAACTTTTTACTTCAAGAACTACTTGGTCATATTCTTTACTGCCTAAGCTAAAATATATAATAAAAATTAGACATAAACTACTATTAAAAGCAAGAATAAACCGTAGGAGATTTCATTTTAATCTTCATACACTAAGTAATCATCTTAATCATATAAACAAATAAAGATCAATAAAGTTGGAAATAAACCGTAGGAGATTTCATTTTAATCTTCATATACTAAGTAATCATCTTAATCATATAAACAAATAAAGATAAATAAAGTTGGACTGGAACTTGTTTAAAATAATTGATTGGAGAAGAAATGGACCTTTCTGTGGAGACCTTGATGACGACCTGAACTACAGACCAAAAGCCTCGAACTGAACTTAACGACACTCAACCAGAAGAACTACAAAGAATAAACCGTAGGAGATTTCATTTTAATCTTCATACACTAAGTAATCATCTTAATCATATAAACAAATAAAGATCAATAAAGTTGGAAATAAACCGTAGGAGATTTCATTTTAATCTTCATATACTAAGTAATCATCTTAATCATATAAACAAATAAAGATAAATAAAGTTGGACTGGAACTTGTTTAAAATAATTGATTGGAGAAGAAATGGACCTTTCTGTGGAGACCTTGATGACGACCTGAACTACAGACCAAAAGCCTCGAACTGAACTTAACGACACTCAACCAGAAGAACTACAAGTCTTTCATGGATAGAATGAACAAACTCACTAGACCTCCTTGACCCGAAGAGCATGGTTGTGAGATGAAACTTGGTATTCAAATAGTTTTATGCAAAGACCATGAGTTCATGTGCACCATAACTTATTCTATAATTTTATTCCTGATAGTAGTGATGGTCTCATGATGTGATAGAGCCAGATTTTGAAGCTACGTTAATGGAGGTTTTATATTTTTTTTTGAGAGAGAGATTATGGACCTTCCATGGTAATGAGCAGTGGTTATATGATGGTGTTAATAGAGAAAGAGAAGCTTTTTTGTGTGCTTTGGTGTAAAGAAGATCAAATACCCCCTCAAATGAGTGCTACCCCTTTCTATTGTATGAGATCTTGGGGTGTATAAGAAGCAAAGAGAAAAAAAAATTAAAATTGTTGGGGTGGAGGAGTATATAATAAAAATAGGAAAAGATCTTTTTCCATGTAAAAGAATGATAAAAGGATTAGTTTAAAAGAAGTAATATTCTTCCATTTAAAGAAAAGATTTTTGATTTTGTAGGAGGATTCTTCTACTTATGAAAAGATTTGACAAAATTTGAATTTGAAAGTTTGAATTTTGAGCTTGTTTAGGACTAAATAAATTTCTATCAAAAAAAATATATAAGATGGGTGACTATTAAATTACGAAGTAAAGGAAAATAATACTAAATTAAATCAATTATTATATTTTAAATATAAAAAAAAAAAATCACAATAAAATATATAATTTTTAAAATATTTGATCAAATGCTTTTAAAATAGATTAAAAGAGAAAATGTAAAAGATTAAGTAAACAATAATTTTGCAAGTAAAGATTATGATATAATAATAATGATTAAAAATAATAATCATATAATAATAATAATAGTTAAATAATGTAAATAGTATATATTATCACAACTTTTTGATAAAAATAAGTAAAAATAGCGATTTTGTCCTCGCGAACAAAATAGACGTTCGAACGAGTAAAAACGACGAAAAGGATGGTCAAAATTGGGTGTCAACATACATTATCTTGTTTCCGCGAGCATATACATCACCAGAATTGTATACATATGTGCAGTAGCAGAAACCCACATATACATTAGATCTATGTATATGCAATAACAGAAACCCACATATAAATTAGATTTATGTATATGCAGTACCAGAATCCCACATATACATTAGATCTATGTATGTGCAGACATAAACCCACATATACATTAGATCTATGTATGTGCAGACATAAACCCACATATACATTAGATCTATGTATGTACAGTAATAGAAACCCACATATACATTAGATCTATGTATGTACAGTAACAGAAATCCACATATACATCACCAAAAATGTATATGTATGTACCGCGAACATATACATCACCAAAATTGAAAATGTATGTGCAGTACCAGAAACCCACACACATTATATGTATATGTATGTGCATTACCAGAAACCCACATATACATTAGATCTATGTATATGAATAACCAAATACACTAAAATATGTTTTTTCCGTGAGTATATACATCACTCCTTGAAGATGACGCATATTCTTTTCAATGAACACTAACTACACAATGTTGATTTTAGATTAAGTAAAGTGAAAAAGATAAAATTATACTAACCTCTTAAAGAAATTCAAAAAGAAAGATAATGGAGATTGTCAGTTGATGTAGAAGAGTTGGAGATGAAGAGACTTTAATTCAAAAATGATAAACTGCTTGATAGTTGCCTTGAAAATAGGCTTTCTTTTTGTAGTATTAGGCATAAAAAGTGGAAGGATGGAGTGGTTGAGTAATGTATAAGGAATAAGGAAAGAGAAAATGAGATATTTTGTAATTAGTTTGAGAATTTGGTATTTTAAGTAATATACATAAGTTAAGTTGTGATTTTGTGTAATTTTCGCTAAAAAAAAAAATCGATAGGATTTGGAGAAAGAAAGCCAACGGAAATTCGGTCATCACCACTCCTATATAAAGCACCCCACACTACAAAATAATGCATATATACCTGCAAAATACTTAATAGCTAAATATGAAAATTTCTGTGGCTAAACACTTTAGCCATAAAGTTTTTTCCGTAGCAAAATGTAGCGTGGCTAATAGTTAACTACAAACTTTACATGGTCCGTGGCTAAGAATTACTACTTATAGCTATGAAATTTTTTTGTGTTGTAGCTATTAAAGTAATAAGTTCTTTCCACGAAAAACACACTTGTAGCAAGTGATTTTATTCTTTTGCCGTGACAAATAAAATTTGTAGGTATCTCCATATTGTAGCCACAAGATATTGTATTTGTAGAAAAAGTGCTTGCCATGCAAATTAAAATTTTGTGGCTATTTCTATAGTTTAATCCCGTAGCAATACTTGTATTTAGTCACAAATTAAAAAAATCATAGTTGTGAATTGAAATAGTTGCCACAAAATTGATTTGTAGCTATGCTTTTAAAGGCCATGTTTAGCTAGAAATTCAAATTTTCATAGCTATAAGCAACTTAATAATCAACACTAAATTTTTATTATATTGCGATTTGGTAATAAGAAATTTGATTCGTTTGTAATAACGAATGTCTCCACCACGAATCCACGGCTCTTAATCACATACTTTGAAAATTTTCAAATATTCAAGCACATTATAGTATAATGAAAAATAATAAGATTAAAAATAACTTATTCCATTTAAATTGACATCCACAATTTACCAAAATAAATTTCAAACACACAATTGTATAGCTAAAACTCACAACATTTGTATTACATAACACTATTCTACAACAAACACAATAAAATTGAAAGGACCAACAAGCCAACATGAAGTTACACAGTGCTAGAGAGGACGTTGAAGTGAACATCCAAGAGGTGGTCCAATGCCATATCCAATGACATATTTCTGGGTAAATAAACTCTCACATAAAGAAAGTATATCCTATGATTTGTGCAGCTGTTACTAGGTATTAGCCACGATTTTCAAATATGTAGCTGAGAATCCGTAGCAATATATACTTATTGTTGTAGTGCCATTGATGCTATTGCCTCTTACAAATATTCGCGCAAACTGAGATTTATTCTTGGCAAATAGTAGCCATTATATTGTGAGGAGTTCTTATAAGTGGTTCGAACTTGTTCCAGAGGAAGTTGTTTTTACGTTTCTTAAGTTGATTAAATTTGAGTCTTTGTTTCTCGAGTTGTAACGCCTAGCTACTTTCATAGAATCTTTATGTTATAGGTGTTTAAACTGTTAAACTTTTTAGTTTACTTCTTGTTTGGTGTTTGAAGATCCGGTTCCTTGAAACAATAGTAGTAGCTAATATAACACATGTATGCGTACATGCAGTCTATATAATATGATTATAAGGTTAAAGGTATTTGAATGATGAGGCAATAGTCCAATCTTATTCTGCAAATTAGAAGGTCAAATTTAATTCCAATAGATCATTTGGCTTGTGAGGTACATGTATAAACTATATACTTTCTCTCTGAAAATTTTGAGCCACCTTTGAGATTTAAAATGAAATTTTATCTTTTATGAGAGATAAATGCGAGAGGAAATACACTAAAAAGGGAAAAAGAGAGGATACTTCAAGGACTAATGACTTTCCATTGATATTATTAATTGGGGCCTAAGCCCTAACATATATCCCTTTCAATTAAAAGAAAAAAAAAGGAAAAAATTACACAAAATGATCATTGAGTTAAATTTTTTACACAAAAAATAACCCACTTATCATTATTTACGTAAAATGGCCTTTCAGCCTATGTTATTTCTAAAAGTAGCCGGTCGGCCAAACTACTTACCTAAAATAGCCGCCGGCCAATTGTACTTCATATTTTGCTTTCTGTGTTGCACAAGTGCTTCTTCATGAACCGTGTTGCGCCTTTTTTGTTTAAAAAAATAAAATTATTCTCTTTCTGACAACCAAATAAAAGGCAAGAGATAAGTGCAATTGAACAACCAATCAAAAAATCTTTAATATAAAAAGGAATATTTATATTATTTTATTATTTTTTATTTATATTTTTATTTATTAGGTTGGAATGCATTATAATCAAACAAATATCAATATCAATATATTACATATACATTACACAATTATTTATACATTATCGATATATATCGATACTCGTTTATATACAATTTATACAATATCGATACACATTTATACACCATTTATACAATATCGATACTTTACATAACTTTTATACAATATCGATACATGTTTATAGACTATTTATGCAATATCGATAAACATTTATACGCTATTTATACAATGTGAATACATGTATGTGCACTATTTATATAATATCGATATATTACATATACACTAACTATTTGAATATCATATATACATGTTTATACACTATTTATACAATATTGATAAATGACAAAAAGTTGCATGGAAAAAGTTTTATAAAAAAAAAAAGAGAAAAAGTTGTCAAAAAAAATGTTTTTTATTACCACTGAAAAAAAAAAAGAAGAAAAAAATGGCCATTTTAAGTAATAATGGGTCATTTTAAGTAACAAATAAAACTTTGTCTTTTTTGTTGTAAACAATTTACTTTTTTGTATATAAATGAAATTTTCCCAAAAAAAAGTGGGGGTGGTGGCAGGAGTCAAGTCTCCTCTCTCTAGTCCACTGATGTCTATTTTATGACTAGCGGAAATGACCATTGTCAGCACCGGTCCAATACTACGAAAAATGATATTATTATTATTATTATATTTTTATCAAATAACAATTAGAAATAAATACAGAGAAAATATGCATCGTCTTTCTTTGTTTTTATATATATATATATATATAGTCTATTAATGTTTCAAACAGATTCTAAATTCTCGATTATTTAGAAATATAATAAGCATTGTGAAAAGACATTTGTCGATCTTATAGTTAATACTGGTGTAATGACATTTTTGAAGAATTCGAGCAATTCAGCCTGTGAGCCATGAAGATCATTGACAAATAGCATCTGAAACATAACTAATCTAGTAAACGAAGTCAATAAAATATCAACAATACAACAAATATAATTTAAGCATTGGTCTAGGTGTCAACTTAAAAGTTCAATGTGTCCCACCATATTCAATGGTATTTCAATGATAGGGCATGGACCCCATGGTTTGTAATTTAAGAGGAAAGAATGGGCATTTTTTGAAGTTATTGATAAGGTTCAAACAAAAGCAAAAAATGACACCCTTCTCAGCCAGGCTAATCTTGCAAAAGTTGTAAGGACCATAATACCCTTAGGCTTTTCACTTAATGACAAGAAACTGACATGTTGAAAGTTCTAATAATATATCGAAATTGTAAGCTAATAGGGTTCATTAATGATAATACTATACGCTTTTTTTAAAAAAAAAAAATTTTTTTTTTAGACCTAAAGCAATTCTTGTCGACTGGATCCTGCAAATACACATTATTGAACTCCCAACAGAAAATTTTGGTGTACTCACTTTTCTAGAGTCAACTTCTTCAAAATCTATATTGAAATTAATTTTGTTCATGCAGTACCCAAAGAAAATTACTACATTTTAGTAATATTAAAGTCACTAAACTAAATTTCGTAACAATAAACTCACTGAACTATATAGACGTATGTGTTAATCAATGCTTTTGGGTGAAGCTAGTAAAGGTTCTAAAATATTTGGAGCCCCGCTTTTCACTAAAGGTAAATTTATGTGTTTTTTTCTTTAAAAAAACAAGTATTTTAAAGTTTAAAAATATAATTTTTAATTGAAAAAAAATTAAAACAGATTTAAATAATTTGAAGCATTTTCATGTTCAATTTAGTGGTAAAAAATTTAGATCACTAGGCGGTGAAAGTATAAAAAAATTATTGCCTTAACCACAAAACCTTAAAACATAACTTTACTCAAATAGTGATAGTTTTAGACTTATTTGTCAAATTAAAAGTGTTAAGAAAAACGGTACAAGTAGAAGATGATATTTTAATCGACATATGTATTCAAGGATATAAAACATGAATATTTTTTCAAATGTATATATTGCTTACAAAATAATGTCAATAATTTCTATAATAGTTGCACATTTCGAAAAGAAGTTTTAAAAATTAAGACAAATCTTACCTGAGATCAATAATGTACTAAGGGATTAAATGGAATAGCTATATATATATATTTATATTATTAAATTAAAAAAATGTTATTAGACAAAATTGATAATAATAAAATTATTATTAACTTTACGTCTCAATTTTATTTTTTTTAAAATACACCTCAAATAAAAATATATATACAAATCTTAAAAGAAACAATAAGGAAATGAATTATTTAAGATTAAGAAAAAAGGCCTCTTACTTCTCTCAATCTCAATTTATGTGGCGTTATTAAGATTTGAAGACTCAAATTTTAATGTTGACTCGTGAATTCGGACATGAAATCTTTAAATTCTTTGAAATAAAATTCATATATTTCGAAACTACGTAAAAAATATTATAGGTCATAATACACAACAATTCAAAGTATTTAAAAGACATAAAAAAAAATTGTGATAAAAAGACACTCAATCTCGAAATTTGAAAGATACTACATGAATTGGGACGAGGATTTGTCATAACTCTTTCTTTCTGGTTGGCTATTATTTGATGTCCTCGTCAACATGTCTCACACATTAACTTCATTCTTAGAATTTTTCCAATAATATCGTATCGCATGTATGTACTATATACCATTCCTCTATATATTCCATAAGTCTTCATTATGTATATTCACTTCAACTTTTTTTTTTTTTTTTTTCATGTTAGATAAGGAAAATGTCATACTCACCATACTTTATTTCTTCTTTTTTGCTCATCACCTTCAGCTTACTCCTATTTTGCGAAGCACAAAACAGCCGTCTTCTTCCCCAGGAAGAAAGTAACTGAAAACATGAAGATTTGGCTTGAATTCCACTGAAGAAAGAGCTAGGGTTCGAGCTAAAGAAGACGAAACAGAGAGAGAAAAAAAACTGTCTTATTTCTCTGAAAAATGAGAAAACCAAAATCATCCCTATCTACAAAATATCTAGTCCTTTATATAGGCATCAATTATTCCTACTACCTATCACAAACATTGGGCCACTACCCAGATATAAAATCAATACAAGAGGCCCAACTAACTAAGGCCCAAACTAAGTAATGCCAAGACCCCCCGTCAAGTTGGAGAGGGGTAACACTCCCAACTTGAGCAAGAGAGAATGATGGACAACCCCAGTAAGAGGCTTGGTAAAAATGTCAGCCAGCTGCGAAGATGTAGGAACATGGTGAAGAACAACCAGACCATCACCAAGCTTGGTGCGAGTGAAGTGACAGTCCACCTCAATATGCTTGGTGCGCTCATGGAAAACAGGGTTCCTAGCAATGTGAATGGCAGCCTGATTGTCACAAAAAATGGGAATTGGAGTAGAGGCAGGCACGTGAAAATCGTCAAAGAGCCGGACAAGCCAAGTCAACTCAGCAACCAGCTTGCTAATAGCATGGTACTCTGCTTCAGCAGAAGAAAAAGAGACAATGGGTTGCTTCTTAGCCTTCCAACTAATGAGAGAACCCCCTAACAAAACACAAAAACCCGTAACAGATCTCCTACTGTCCGGGCAGGCAGCCCAATCACTGTCACAGTATGCAGAAATAGAAATATCAGTAGAGTTGTTGAAGAACACACCAAGACCAGAAGTACCCTTCAAATACCGGAGAAGATGTAGTGCAGCTTGCATATGGGTGGAGGTGGGTCGTTGAAGAAATTGGCTGAGATGTTGCACAGCAAAACATAAGTCAGGCCTAGTATGTGTCAAGAAATTAAGTTTTCCAACAAGGCTCCGATAAGCCTCAGGAGCAGGAAGAGGATCACCCAAATCAGCCATGAGTTTGACATTCAAGTCAAGTGGACAAGTGACAGTAGTAACATCAGAGAGGTTAAATTCCAAAAGAAGATCTCTGATGAATTTGCTTTGATGAAGCAACAAGCCCCCAGAAGAATAGGCAACTTCAATGCCCAAAAAATAATTCAGCAGACCCAAATCCTTGATCTTAAACTGGTCGTGAAGGAAGCACTTTAAAGCAGAGATTTCCTCTAAGTCATCACCAGTGAGAATAATATCGTCAACATAAACAGCGATCAATACAACAGAAGAACTTGAAGTCTTAGAAAAAAGGGAGTAGTCATTCATGGAGTGAGAGTAACCCCGAGAACATAAAGCTTGAGAAAGTTTAGCATACCACTGTCGAGAGGCTTGTTTTAAGCCATAAAGAGACTTTTGAAGAAGACAAACCAAAGGGGCTGAACCAACAGAAGAAGTAGACAAACCAGGGGGCAACTTCATGTACACGACCTCATCAATATCACCATGCAGAAATGCATTATTTACATCAAGTTGGAATAGTGGCCATTCCCTTTTGACAGCCATAGCAATGAGGCATTTAACAGTTGAGAATTTAATGACAGGGGAAAATGTTTCATTGAAGTCCACACCCTCAACTTGAGTGTCCCCTCTAACTACTAGCCGAGCCTTATACCTTTCCACAGACCCATCTGCCCTATATTTGATTTTATAAACCCACTTACAACCAATGGGTTTCTTCCCGGGGGGTAATTCAATTATAGACCAAGTGTTATTAGCCTCTAAGGCCTCAAATTCTTGTCGCATGGCAGCTTGCCAGGTAGGAATAGACACTGCCTGATGATAAGAATGGGGTTCAGTTTCAACCACACTAACTAAACAATGAGAACTAGATGGAACAGATCCAGGGCCACACAAAGAGGGAGGTAAAGAGCACACAAATTATTTCAAGTGAGCTGGAGGAACATGAGGTCTAGAAGACTTTCTGAGAGGTGGTGCTGGAGGGGAGGGAAAACTGGAGGGAATAGAAGAGGAAGGAGGTGGTCGAGAAGCAGGAGGAGAAGAAGAGACGGATGGTGGAGGAGAATCAAAGTAAATTGGAGTGGGAGGGGCTGGAAAAATAAATGAGGGAAGTGAAAGAGAGGGAGATGCAAAGGGGAAGATATCCTCATGAAAAATAACATCCCTAGATATAAATGTGACTTTGGTAGTGAGATTGTAAAGCTTGTAGCCTTTGCTTCCTAGTGGATAGCCCAAGAAAACACAAGGATCAGCCTTAGGCTGAAATTTATCCCTGTAAATCTTGGGCACAGAGGAAAAGGAGAGGCAACCAAAAGTTTTTATATGAGAATAGGAAGGAGGTTTATTGTGAAGAAGCTCATATGGAGATTTATTGTTAAGAAGTTTGGAGGGAAATCTATTGATGAGGTAAGTGGCAGTAAGCACACAGTCACCCCAAAACCTGAGAGGGAGCTTGGATTGGAATAACAAAGCTCTTGCAGTTTCTAACAAATATCTGTGTTTTCTCTCAACCACACCATTTTGTTGTGGTGTATGAGGACAAGAAGTCTGATGGGTAATACCTTGTGCAAGAAAAAATTCAGAGGCAGAATTGCTAGAACCAAGCTCATAAGCATTGTCACTCCTTAAGGTTTGGACAGAAGATTGAAATTGGTTTCGAACTAATGCTACAAAAGATTTGATTAAAGAAAAAGCATTACTCTTTGAACCCATAAGGTGAGTCCAAGTTGCTCTAGAGTAGTCATCAACAATGGTTAGGAAATATCTACAATTATTGGATGTAGGACTTTTGTATGGACCCCATGTGTCCACATGGATAAGCTGAAAAGGATAAGTGGTTTGGATTGAACTATCTGGAAAAGGCAACCTGGATTGCCTAGCAAGGGGACAAATAGTACACGTAAATGATTGTTTTGAAGAGAAATTACAAGGAATGTAAGGAATGCTCTTCATTCTAACAAAAGGAATGTGCCCCAATCTATTGTGCCATAACATTTCCATTTTATTTATGTCACAAACAGAATTACAATGGGATATAGGAAAGGGTGAAACAAGAGAAGTAGATGACTCATGACAACCAGACTTTATTTTACAATCATCAACTTCCATCTTGCTAGCAGCAGAGTCTATCTTACAAGGAATTTCAGAAGAAAAGGAACTTGAAACAGTACTTTCAGAGACAAGACTATTAAATGCAGTAGAGAGCAGAGGAGTGGATGTAGAGCTGGAAGCAGAAGTAGAAGCAAACTGCACAAGTTTGTAAAGCCCATCGTCCAGTTTACCAACTACCAGTGGCCTCTTCAGTGAAGGGGCCTGTATTAAGCAAGAAAGCTTAGTAAACAGGACTATGCAATCTAGTTGAGTGACAAGTTTAGACACAGAAACAAGGTTATAGTGGAAACTAGGTATATACAGTACTTGGCGAAGAGTGAAAGAGAGAAAATGGAGAGAGCCAGTACAAGTGACTTTCACTTTATAGCCATTAGGTAAAGTCACAAGATATGGTACAACCAGGGGTTTAATGTCAAATAAGAGAGATTTATCAGATGTCATGTGGTCAGTAGCTCCTGAATCAATTATCCAAATGTAATCATCTGTTTTAGTTAGCATGCAAGTACCATATGACACATTCTTAAGAGAGTTAGGCACTATACCAGCAAAGTTAGCAGAGCCCTGAGGAAGTGATTCTGAAACTTTGATTTGTTGCAACAACACCAGAAGCTGATTGTGTTGGTCCTTTGTCAAACCAGGAACACTCAAGTTGCTTGTAGAAGACTCAGAAGAAACAACATCAGTGTCTGCACTACACCCCTGTAATTCCACATTTGCAGCAACTCTTTTTCCTTTGGTGAACTTGAAATTGGGTGGGAAGCCATGTAGTTTGTAACATTTATCCACATGATGTCCAGGCTTCCTGCAGTACCTACAAACCAAATTGGACCTGGACTGATCAAAATTTATTCTCTGAGAAAATTGTCGAGCAGGTGGTTGAGCAGACGGAGAACCAAGTGTATGATTATGAAACTGTCTAGGAGGAGGATGAGTGAATGTAGAAGCAAAGTTGGAATTAGTGATCACATTAAAAGAGGCAGACTCAGTATTAAACAAGGAAGAGCTGGAAATTTGTCTCTGTCTTTCATCTTGAAGAAGGATGTTGTAAGCACTGTCCAAAGAGGGAAGGGGATCCATCATTAACAAATTCCCTCTCACACCAACGTAGGGCTCATTTAAACCCATTAAAAATTGGTGTAACCTATTTTCATCATCCTCTCGCTGTAAGTCAACTCTTGCAGCACAGGTACAGGAACAAATCTTGGAACCACAGACAAACCTAAGCTCATCCCATAGCTTCTTCAACTTGTTGAAGTAGGATGCTATATCGAGACAACCTTGAGAAGTAGAAGCCAATTCCTTTTTGATTTCAAAAACCTTTGTCCCATTGATGGTTCCATATCTTTTATTTAGTTGTTTCCATATACTCTCAGCAGTCTCAGAATATTGCACGCTCTCAGCTATATCTGGGGTTAAGGAGTTGGTCAACCATGAAATGACCATATTGTTGCATCTATCCCACTGCCTAAGTTGAGAGGATCCCTCATCAGGTTTAGCACAACTGCCATCGATGAAACCTATCTTGTTTCTAGCAGATAATGAGACTATCATATTACGTCTCCAACCCCCAAATCCTATACCGGAGAATGGAACAGAAACTAGCGAAACTCCAGGTACATCAGAAGATTGAAGATACAGTGGGTTAGATGATTCAGGGGTAAATGTAGTACCAGAAGATTCAACAACATTCACCATATTTGTCCGTACAAAAGTATATATATCAACCAGATTGATGAAAAATGATGAATTAGAAGATTAGGTACTTATTGCAGAAAAAACAACCCCTAAAATTTGACGAACTACCGCACCAGAAACGATGAGCTAAAATCAACTTCGAAAACGAGAAATACAACAGCTCTAGCTGAAACTCTCACCGAAAAGCCCAAAAATGATCGAAAAACGAAGAGATGAACGAGAGATGAATCGTTCACGGCCCCAAAAACTTCACGGAATAAGGCCAGGGTACCATCGCTGGAATCAAAAAAACGAGCAGGAACGGATTATGGCTCTGATACCATGAAAACATAAAGATTTGGCTTGAATTCCACTGAAGAAAGAGCTAGGGTTCGAGCTAAAGAAGACGAAACAAAGAGAGAAAAAAAACTGTCTTATTTCTCTGAAAAATGAGAAAACCAAAATCATCCCTATCTACAAAATATCTAGTCCTTTATATAGGCATCAATTATTCCTACTACCTATCACAAACATTGGGCCACTACCCAGATATAAAATCAATACAAGAGGTCCAACTAACTAAGGCCCAAACTAAGTAATGCCAAGAGTAACTGGATTATTAATATAGTTTAATTTTTGTTAATTATCACCGTTTATTTTTATCGTATGGTATGGGATTCAACTAATTTTATGGTTTTGCAGAGAATGCTCTAAAAGAAATAGGGGAGCAGTTGGGGAAAAATGACTGGGATTTTGATGTGAATCCTTGTGATGGCAACACTAATTGGACTACACCAGGAAGTGACGATTTGTCTGTGTATGTCAGCAATGTAACCTGCAATTGCTCTACCCCTGATGGTTCATGTCATGTACAAACCATGTGAGCCTTCTTCCTCGGTTCAAAAAAAAATTGACACATTTCTACCTTTAGTAATATTTTAGCTTTAAAATATCTACTTTACCTTTACATAAATTTTAGATCACAAATTTTAAAAGTCTTTCTTTCTTAAACTCCGTACCGAGTCAAACTACCTAACATAATTTTTTTTTTTTTTTTTAAAGCTAAAGGTGTGAATTGGAAAATGGAGCGAAATGAAATTTAAATAAAGTTTATTTGTTTCTTATTGGATAGCAAGGGGAGAATTTTTGTGCTTATACGTAGAAATTCTTTTAGAGTGTGTTTGGTATGAAGGAAAACATTTGCTGGAAAATGTTTTTCAATTTTCTCATGTTTGGTTGACTTAAATGTTTTGGAAAATATTTTCCAAATCAACTTATTTTCCTCAAATTGAAGGAAAATGACTTCCCTTCAAAAAGTAAGGAAAACATTTTCCATAACTCTATTTCAACCTCACACCTCACCTTTCCACCCTAATCCAAGTCTCAATTACCGATTTCCAATACTAACACGAAATCCGACTTTGTATTCTCGACTTGAAAGTTGGGGTCGTGTCTCAAGACGGGAGTCGCAGTTGGGTTGCCGGATCGGGAGTTGGGGTAAGGTCTCGGGTCGGGAGCAGGGGTCGGGTCTCGGATCAGGAATCGAGGGTGCATCTTGGGTCGAGTGTCAGGGTTGGGTCGATTCTTGGGTCGGGAGTCGGGAGTCGAGGTAGGGTCTCGGGTCGGGAGTTGAGGTCGTGTCTCGAGTCCGGTGTCGAGGTTGGGTCTCGGGTCTTGGGTTGGGTATCAAAGTTGGGTCTCAGGTCGGGAGTCAGGATTGGGTCTCGGGTCAGATGTCAGAGTCAGGTCCCGAGTCGGGAGTCCGGTCTAGTCAAGAGGTCGAGTCCCAGATCTGGATTCGGGGTCGGTCCCGAATTTCGGATCGGGTCCCGAGTAGGGATTCGGGGTCGGGTCTCCGGTCGGGAGTCGGGATCGGGTCTCGAATTGGGAGTCGGGGTTGGGTCCCAAGTCAGGAGTCGGAGTCGGGTCTCACATCGAGAATCGAAGGTGGGTCTCGGGTTGAGTGTCGAGGTCGGGAGTCAAGATCGTGTCTCGGGGTCGGGAGTCAGGGTTGGGTGTCAAGGTCTTGTCTCGAGTCCGGTGTCGGGGTCGGGTCCCGAGTCGGGAGTTAGGATCGGATCTCGAGGTAGTTCCTAGGTCTCGTGTCGGGTCTCGAGTAAGGTATCAGGGTTGGATCTCTGGTCGGGAGTCAGGTTCGGGTCTCGGATCGGGTGTTGGGTCGGGAGTCGAGTCGGGTCGGGAGTCGGGGTCGAGTCTCGGGTCGGGTGTCGAGGTTAGGTCTTGGGTCGAGATTTGGGGTCCGATTCCAGTCTCGAGTTAGGAGTCCGGTCTCGGGTCGGGAGTTTAGATCGGATCTCGGGTTGGGTCCCAGGTGTCGGGTCGGGAGTCAGGAGTCGGGTCTCGGGTTAGGAGTAGCGGTCGGGGTCGGGGTCAGAGTCAGGTGTCGGGTCCCGAGTTGGGTGTCGGGGTTGGGTCCCGAATTGAGTGTCGGGGTTGGGTCCCGGTTAGGAGTCGGGGTCGAGTCTCGAGTAGGGTGTCGGGGTCGGGTCTAGAGTAGGGTGTCTGGGTCAGGTCCCTGGTCGGGTGTCTGGTTCAGGTCCCGATTCAGGGTGTTCGTCGGTAGTTGGGGTCGAGTCCTGAGTCGAGGTTGGGTGTCTTGGTGAGGTCATGGATCGGGATTCGGGGTCATTCCCGGGTGTTCAAGTTTGGAGTAGGGTGTTAGGGTTGGGTCTTGGGTCGAGAGTCGGAGTTAGGTGTCGGGGTCGGGAGTTGGGATCGATTTTTGAATCTAGAGTTGGGGTCGGGGTTGGAACCCTATTCAGGTGTCGAGGTCGGATCCCAGATCGGTCATCGAAGTTGGTTCTCGGGTCAGAAACTATTTTGCTAAAAAGTAGTAATTTCTACTCTCTAGCCTCACTAAAAAATATTTTTTAGAAAATGTTTTTTATTCACCTACCAAACACTAGAAACTATTTTTCGAAAAATACTTTTTCCACTCACCAACCAAACATGAGAAAATAAGTAAGAAACCAACTTGTTTCCCATGAAAATATTTTCTAGAAAAACATTTTCCATAGAAGACATTTTCCTTCGTACCAAACACACCCTTAGTCTCGCCTCACGCCTTCATTGTCTTCAAATTCTCAAATGGTACATCTAAACAAACAATCTTTAACGAACAAACATTTCCGCACCTGTCGATACCCAAACTCGAGGTTATAAATTAGCAACTATTCCCCCTTTCTTCTACATCATCTGCATCGTTTTTCAAAAGCAAAGACATAAGTGTCCAGTTAATATCCCAAATGGCTACTAAACTTATAGCTTTTCTCTCAACTAAGACTTCTCTCGTAAAGTTGAGTGACTTTTTTGAATAAAATCTCCTAGGAGGGGTAAAAGAGGTGGCCAAACACATGGTTGAACTTCACCCAAAAATGATTTGCCAAAAATATTTGGGAGTCTATAGCCAAACACTAGCTAAGATTTGGTTGTGTAAATTTGAAAAATATATATATATTTTTTTTTGGTAAAAACTTTTAGACTCACATGTCTAAAATTTCACCCCAATTTTACATCTAGTTCAGCCATTAAAGTGCAAAATTGAAAAAAAGATAGTGTTAAATAGGTTTGTTTGATTTGTGTTTGATAAATTGATGATTGTGTTTTGTTCCTTATGAGTTATGATATAGGAGCTTATGTTTTAAATTTGAGCTTATTTAGAGTATATTTGAGTGTTAAATCGTGCGTTGAATTGTTGAAATTAGAAGAACAAATTATTATTTTTTGTTCAGGTGCAGACGTCTGAAATTTCAACCCGTTTTTACATGCTTTTCTGTCAAGTATGACTGGGACGCAAACATACATGAAAAGATTTAGACATATATGACTGACTTTTATCAACTTTTATATGCACCTCAGAAAAAAAAAAAAAAAAAAAAAAGTCCAAACTTTTATCTTTGCTAGTCATACTGAACATCAGGCAAAAACGTTTAGTATTTAACTTTCACAAACACACACTTTTAAATGTGAATGTGTGAAGTTATCAAGCTACAGATTCTATTGCTTGACTTTTGGCCCAAAATGAGTAAACTTGCAAGAAGAAAAATTGTGAGGCGGAATACTAGTTAAATAATGACATCGAAAACTGCTATTTGTGCAATTGTCCCGTTTCAAACACCTGACTACCCTTATACGAGCCTGTGCGCACCTCGGGCGTAATTAGTTACACCATTAAGTCCGTCGTTTGCCCAATTACAGAAATCAAAGAGCTCAACTTTCAATACTTCAGTAGGATAGAATTTTCATTTAACTATTTCCACTGTGTGGGAAAATTACTAAGAAAATCCTCAAAATAGTTGGTTAGGATTTCTTTTGCTTGTACACAATACATTGTTATTTAATGTAACTTGTTTAATTCAGTGTTAACTCAATATTTCTAGGACCAGATTGATTAGTACAAAGGAAAATTAAGTTTTAAAACTAATAAAAGACAATCATTGCTTCAGTCTGGATAATGAAAAGCAAACATGCTTTTTTCTAATGTCTGTTTTACAGTTTTGATAGTTTTTCTTATAATGTTAACAGATTACTGAAAGGACAAGATCTTGCTGGTGTTCTTCCTCCATCCCTGGTGAAGTTACCGTATCTCACGAAAATGTACTGTTAACTGACTTGAATCTATGAGTTCAAAACCTGTAAGAGCTGCATTTTTTAAATCAAGAATCATTATGATAAGAAAACATTTTCTACAGTGATCTCTCGTGCAACTATTTGAGCGGTACTATTCCCCTTGAATGGGCATCTATCAAACTGGAATATATGTGAGCGCGCTTCACCTGAACCACTTAATACTTTAGGCATTACATAGCAAGGTTGCTTTAATTTAAACTATTCAAGAACTGATGGTTTTCAGGTCTGTTATGCTGAATCAACTATCTGGACCGATTCCAAAGTACTTAGGAAACATGACTACACTACGTTATATGTATGTCCACTTTTCTTTCACTTCATTCAAGGATAGTTGTCTTTAATTTAATATTTATTGAGCTGGACTGCAAAACTTTCAGGAGATTGGAAAGTAACATGTTTAATGGAACTATTCCAAAAGAACTCGGAGACATGGTTAATCTACAGATTCTGTAAGGACTTCAGGACTATCCTCACTTTAGATGAGATTTGTGTTTTTACAATATTTTGACAACCTAGTTGCCTTTTGCTTTGTGCAGCATTCTTAGTTTTAATAATCTCACAGGTAAGTTGCCAGAGGAACTCAATAAACTCACTAATTTGAAAGAACTGTAAGTGCCTCCAAAGACACGTTTCATATAATTTCCTCTAGGTCTATTGCATTTCCTGTTTGTCTGATTTTATTATTATTTTTTTGTTCTTCCCACTTTTGGCACCTATGCAGTAGGCTGAGAGGTAACAACTTCAGTGGAAAACTTCCTAGCTTTGAGAGTTTTAAAACCCTTGAAAGATTGTAAGCATATTCAAACCATTTGATACATATAAAAGCTTTCAATTTCTGGATTTATGTAAGTTGTTTCAGACTTTGCTTGTTTAACAGAGAGATTCAAGCTTCTGGTTTTCAAGGACCTATATCTCCAAGAATTTCTGTCTCGACTCAAATGATCGAACTGTGAGTTGTTCGCTGTGCTGCATACTTTGTTCAGTTACCTTCTATTTGGTTAGAATTTCACCTTAATAATATCTGTACAGAAGAATCACCGACTTGACTGGAAGTGCTTCAGAATTCCCACTGCTTGAGAATATGACAAGCATAACTAGATTGTATGTAGTTCATCTGAAGTTTGAATATATGCTTTAATAGTTCCACTAGTTTCCCCAGTCAATGGGAAGTGTTTTTGTTTTGTTTTTCTGAAATAATGTTTGGTTGCAGGATATTGAGGAACTGTAATATATCTGGGAAGATTCCTCCTTACATAGCTAATATGCCTAAATTAAAACTTCTGTAAGTCTGCTGTCTACCTTCAGTCTGATGTTTGTTCGTTGTTTCTGTAGTATTTGACTCGTAAATACTAGTTTAGGAGACTTGTGGGTTTCTCTGCAGCAACCATGACTTGGGTCGCCGATCGTTGAGAATCCTCACAAAGCGGATGAACTCCCTTTGTCCACAACTTAGATATCCTGGTGTTTCACTAACCCTAACTGTCATCTAATGTGGAAAAAGTACTCTTTATTTCCTACACCCATAATGGCGTATTTATACACTAGGCCTAGATTTGAGGAGGATGACAAGCTAATGGGCTAATTAACACCCCTTATGGGTGGACCTGACTTGATAGATATTTTCAGGACTTTCTTTCTTGATATACATGTCGTTCTCCTTTCCCTATGTAGCTGTATTTAACAGAAATCGTGCATGCCATCAATGTAAGCCTTTCTTTGTTGTTGTCTTTTGAATTCTGTTTCTTTTAATCCAGGAGACAGATGAAGGGTTCATTGAAATTGCGTATCGATTATGTGTTAGCATCTTTTATAGGCCTTTTGTGAAGACCATATACAGGTGAACTTCTCCCCAAGAGGAGAAGGGAAAGGCTTCCAGGTTTGGTGGAAGAATTAGAATCTTGTTTTTGCAAAATGTTACTAAAAGCATCACTTTCTCCAAATGATAGCTGATATGAAACCTTTGAATTGAGTTCTTGTTACTCATTCCCTTGCATATGCTTACCTGTCTCTCTCTGCATTTTTTTCCCTATTCAGAATTTACTTTCAGTTTTTTCCTGTTGGTAACTTGGTATAGTAATCATATACTTTGGCAGAAGAACATAAGATAAAATACTGTAAATTAATTTACATGATGTTATTGTGAATTAGCTTAGAATCTCAAGATATTAAAACATTGGTTGCATCATTTTCCTTGTTTCTGGCTTGATTGTGGTTTTCCTTTGCTGCAGAGATCTTAGTTTCAACATGCTTGAAGGACAGATCCCAAATCTTGGGGGTCTGAAGAAGCTGGATTTCTTGTAAGTGACAGAACATAAGGATGAAACTTGTGATACTCGAAATTCTTAATTTAGCTAGCTTGCCAATTCATCGGGCATTGTATTCTCAACAATGCTAAAAAAAATTTCTTCAACAGAAATACAAATGAATAAAATTTAAACCCTTGACATGGATGGCCAACGTGCTGAGGCTTCAAAGCATGTTTATTTGCCAAAGAACTTTTAGTGTCTGATGTTTTATAGGTTTTTTAGACCTTGATTCATTTATGTAAGTTTGTTGTTCAAATTGCTATTTCCAGTTGAATTAAAGATTTTGCTTTGCCAGGTACCTGATAGGAAATAGACTTACTGGGCCAATTCCAGATTGGATCAGAAGTCGTAATTCCAAACAGTAAGTTTATTACCTTTGATTAGCATGATTTTGCATATAAATCTACTCATGCCTGTATCAAGAACATAAGATTCCATAAGCATATCGACATAAATGTCAATGTTGCGGGAACATACTATCCCTTAAAGAATTTCTTTTTATGCAACACTAGCTTGCTGATTCTGTCATGCACTCGGCAACTTGTATTTCTTTGTTGAGATGCATTAGTGAACTTGTCAACTTGGTTATGTATTTACTAGATAGCAATTTGGTTTAACAAAAAGAGACAGATTATTCTCCAAATTTAAAAGTTAATAGAGGTGATAAAGGTTTGAGTTATCCTCCATACTCCATGCCCTATTTTTATCAGCATAGAGTTCAAGAGAGCTTAAACAGGCTTGTATCTGTTTTAACTAGAAGCAAAGAGTAACATGTCCTTATTATTGTATTTAAAACGCAAAATCTGGTCATTAGTAAAGATTTGAAAAGCCTAGATTAAGATGAGATATGCAAGCATTACAGAGTCACTTCTGATAACTTTTTAATTTGATTACAGATAATGAGTTCGGCTTTCTGCATTTCTACTCTCTGAATCAAGAAGTAAATGATAGACATTAACTAAAAGAGCTTGAAAACATTTGACCTATTGATTTTGGGAAAATTAATTTAATTTGTTTTATCAAAATGTTACTACCCACTGCTATTACAACTAGCATTTGCATCCTGCAATGGAAGCACAAGTATTCCAACTCCCTTCATTACCTTGATAGTATTGGGAAAACACTGACTATATCAAAAATCTTTACTGCAGCATGATAGACCTGTCTTACAACAACTTCAGTGAGAGCTCTGAGCCTACTTGTCAGGAAACCCTGTATGAGTCTTGAACCTTATGCCTTCTTCCCGCTCATTTTTCTTATCGGGGTACAGGTTCTTAGTTATTTCTAAGCCAAACTCATTCTTCTTCTCAGAAACTTGTTCAGAAGCTATAACGGAACAAAAAATTCGTAAGTCATTAACTTGTCTTATAGGACACTATATTCATCATGATCAACCATTTCATGCCCTTCTGATCCATCCTTCCAACTTAATGCAGAGAACTTGGGAAATGTGTGTCAAGATGTTCAAAGAGTAAGTTTATACCTTCTACTTGGCTCTGATCATTGTCAATATAATATTATGTTTTTATATAACAATGACAGTTCTCTTTGTGTCTGTCAAGTCTGATTGAGGCAAAAGTTAGATCATGCCGTTTTCTTCTTGTATTTTGCATGAAAATTATAATATCCGATGAACTTTCTCCGCATTAATTATATACAGATTGGTATTCAGTGCACATAAATTGTGGTGGAGAGAGTGTGACAATTGGGGACACCATTTATGAAGCAGATAGAGATTCAGCAGGTGCTGCAAAATTTTCTTCCCCGAAAGAGAGCTGGGGAGCCAGCAATAGTGGATACTTCTGGGATAAGTCCATAACAGTAAAAGACTACCAGGCGACTAATATATCTGCCATCAAGGGAAATGACTCTGAACTGTACACGACAGCTCGGCTCTCAGCTTTATCTCTGACTTACTATGGACGTTGTTTAGCAAATGGAAACTACACGGTGACACTGCACTTTGCAGAGATTGTTATAAGAGACAACCGATCTTTCCAAAGTCTTGGAAAACGGATATTTGATGTCTATATTCAGGTCAGTTAACATTTATTTGAGTATTAAATTAAGGTTAGGCACAGTTTACTCACAATTTGACTGGCTGCAGGGTGAGAAGAAGCTCAAAGATTTTGATATTAGAAATCTAGCAGGGGGAGTTGATAAAGCTTTGAAAAGAAGGTTTATTGCAGCTGTAGAAGACAGCACTCTAGAAGTGCGCTTTCAGTATGCTGGGAAAGGAACAGCTGCTCTCCCTAGAAGGGGAAGCTATGGCCCTTTAGTTTCTGCCATCTCTTTTGAAGCTAGTAATTCTACTATCTTTCGTTCATGAATGAACTCTCTTAAACACACCGCACAATTAATTCTATTACTTTGGTGAACCTACACATAATGAAATTATAATAATGTCTTGAGATGTTGTTAATTATTCTCAGAGAGCCTATAGAATAGACATGACCTATTTGCTCAATCACTTCAATATTAAAAGCAAACAAACAAATACAAGTGCATTTTACACTCTTGCTCTTCTTTTTTCTGTATCATAGATTTCAAGCCCCCCGCTGAACACAAAAAGATGGTTCCCATCATAGCTGGAGCAGTGGTATCCTCATTAATTCTCATTTTCACTATATTGTTAGTTGCTTGGAAGAGAAACAGAAACAGGATATCAAAAGAAGAAGGTGATGGATGCTACGACACCCCAGCAGCCTATTTCAATGTCTTATGTCTCAAATACCTAAATCATACATATATTCTGTTCTCTGCGATTTCTAGAAAAGCTGTTATCAAAATGAAAATAATGGATTTTTAAGAAAGGAAACATTAATGGATATTATGCTTTTCATATTACATAAATTTCCACATTATATGTAACCATTTCCCTTTTTAAATGTTTTTTTTTTCTATAAATGTACAGAATCAAGAGGACTAGATTCAATGACTGGTGTATTTACCATCAGACAAATCAAAGCTGCCACAAATAACTTTGATGCTGCTAATAAAATCGGGGAAGGTGGTTTTGGCTCTGTCTACAAGGTGCATCTACTTTCAAACTTTCTACTTATTTAGGTTAACTACAACATCTGGAAATAGATAATATGTATAGACAGCCCTTTAATCCAATCTGTTTTTTCGTTCATATATATTAATAAACAGGGTACACTATCAGATGGTGCAGTTATTGCTGTTAAGCAGCTTTCATCCAAATCGAAACAAGGGAAGCGTGAGTTCGTAAATGAGATAGGTATGATCTCTGCTTTACAGCACCCAAATCTTGTCAAACTATATGGATGTTGTGCTGAAAGGAATCACCTGCTACTGGTGTACGAGTACTTGGACAACAATAGCCTGGCTCGTGCTTTATTTGGTAATTTATCATCCTTCATTATTTCAGTTATAAGTCAAGCAGAAAATAAGCTAAAAGTGAAACAAGATGAAAGATTTCTCTTTGGTAATTAATGAAAGAGTTTAAAATGAGAAGTCAATATACGTTTCTAAACCTGTCTATTAATGAGAAGGTATGCATAGATTTTTACTTCACTTTAAAATGCAGGTCCAGAAGAACATCGGCTCAAAATAGACTGGCCAACCAGGCAAAATATCTGCATTGGGATTGCAAAAGGCTTATCTTACCTACATGAAGAATCGTCATTAAAAATTGTCCATAGGGATATCAAAGCAACGAATGTTCTTCTTGACAAGAAACTAAACCCAAAAATCTCTGACTTTGGTCTGGCGAGACTTGATGATGAGGATAATAACACACATATTACCACTAGAGTTGCCGGAACCATGTAAACTTTCTGACAAGTCTCTCATTCATGTTTATGTCTTTTGTGTTCTTTAGAGGGAAATGTATCTTATATTCATGGCCACATTAGGGATAATTCTACACATCATAATATTCTTCAATGACACCAAATCTTGCAAATAAAACTGATTGATATAGGTCTATATGTTGTTCTCATACATGAAGCACATATACACTTAAGATTGCTAGAACCATTACCATTTCTCTTCCTTGGATTTTAGATATCTTATACGAGACAACTTTCCAAAGCTGTTTATATTCTTAACCAAGAAATGGGGGTGAAGTTACAAGGACTAGGACATAATGCAGATGCTTAATCATATTTTTGGTGCTGATCGAATTGCGTCTACTTTAGGGATACTGGCCTATTTATCCCCTTTAGATTATTGGAGTATTATTTTTCTTGTCAATGATTGTTCCAATCTATCATTCTTGGCATTCTGAAATTTCATGCATGAAGTTGATGTCACTTATTAGAAACTTCAATCAGAAATTGAACATCGGCGAACAAAACAAAAAGAGAATACAAATTGAACATCTCTGTCTTTTACCTAGTAGTCTCCATGAAGTTAAGGTTCTCACTTTGTCCTGCAGAGGATATATGGCCCCTGAATATGCACTATGGGGCTACTTGACCTATAAAGCAGATGTCTACAGTTTTGGAGTTCTTGCGTTAGAGATTGCAGCTGGGAAGAGCAATATGACATATCGCCCCAACGAGAAATTTGTCTGCCTCCTAGATTGGGTAAGTACCTCTAATCCCTGATATTAACTTGTGCATTCCACCATACTTCTGAACCAGTATCTTGGCTGCGCAAAGATAACTGATCTGAATTTGGTAGATTGCATGTTGGTCGAAAACTATTAAATTGCGCGATCATTTCATCTAAAAGTTTAATTCTGTCTTCAACACGTTCCTACACGTGTGACATAATTCATTTTCATGGACCAGAATAAACATCACACATCTCTTACATTTTATTAAATTCCAATCTGGTGCTTGTATTCATTCAGGCCCTTGTTCTACAAAGGCAAGGAAAATTGACGGAAGTAGTAGATGCAACATTGGGCTGTGATTTGAACGAGGACGAGGCTCTAAGGATGATAAACGTAGCTTTGCTATGTACCAGTCCATCTCCAGCACTTAGGCCAACCATGTCTGCAGTAGTCAGAATTCTTGAAGATCATCTTGATCTCCCTGAGTTTACCATGGAATCAAGATTTTATGATGATTATGATCATCTCAACTTTCAAGGGTTAAGAGACAAGTATGGCGATACTCTCAGCTTGAGTGAAAGTCAACCACTTACACATTCATCCAATATTACAACCAGAGATTTCTCTTCCACTGCCTCTACATCAGCTAAAATTCACACTCCCTCGTAATATGACTCAGTTTCGGATGCACTTCCGTGATTTTAAAATCTACCATTTGCAAACCTTGTATTATAGAAATCCTACACTTAAATTTTCTTGCTTATTTATCAAACATAAGATATTTGTGTGCAACTGTTGTTATTATGAGATGAATCGTACTGTGCATCCATAAATTCCATTGCCAATTATATGCATCATATCATATTATGAATATTAAAGTTAGAATAGACAAGGTGATATGGAATCTCCATATGACCGAGAAACACAGTTATCTTATTCCTCATTTATGTGCCATGTTAAAAAGGTTCAAAAATCTTTTCTTAACTCTCTTATTATGGTGAAAAGCTCAAAAGTCCCCCATTTAATCCTCCTAACCTAAACATTTTTATCCTTTAGTCATGAACTATTCCTTCAATATGTATGTACAAAATTGTAAAAAAACTTCATAAAGAATTCACCATCAAATTTTTAATGAATTTCTTATTAATTACTAGATTCAATAGAAGCATCTAATTTTATATATACTATCAAATAAGCGGCCAGAAACAGACACCTCTTAGTCGACGTTCCTACAGTGATGGATTCAATTTTCAAGGATTAAGAGACAAATCTGATGAGATGCAAGTGAACTCTAGTGAAAACCAATCACTCTTTCGTTCAACTGATACAAAGGATACTGATCAATCTTCTTCAACCTTCCCTTCTACATCTGGCTACCAATAAATAAGTCTTTCTTTCTGCTACAATGTTGTATATATAAGAGGAAAAAACCATGAAGAATGAAATGTTGATTGTGGCACAACATATCTTTTTGTTGTTGCTTTTCAGACTGAGAGTTAATATTTGTTTATAGCTTGTTCTAAGCTTCTGTCATTTATTTATTTTTTAATTGTAACCCCTACTTTGATGCTTTAGAATAATGAGAATTGTACTATTCTTTTTTATAAGAAAATACAAAGAGAAAATGACTTTTGGTGGGATTTGAACTCCTTAAACTTGCAATATAATCACTACACTGCAAACTAATATCTTTGTATTGTTAGGATTATTGTTTAGTTTCTGTTCTTCACATCATATTTTTTGTTTCTTACTAATACTTTTTATTTTTGGGTATTGCCAAATAAAATATTTAACAGTATTACCATCAGACATGACGTGGGAAGGGGATGCTAGTAAAAAGAAAATGAAAGGAAAAAAGGAGAAAGTTACCCTTGTTTTCTATTTTGACCTTGTTTTTAGCAATAATTTTTGTCTAAATTCCAATCTAATTTTGGTGTGAACTTGGACATCAATTTTTGTTATAAGAACCCAAACATTTTATTTATTAAATGTTGAAATAAAATTTACATGATTAGAAGCTACAAACGAAGGGGAGCCCTAGAGTAATTGAATTTTTTTATAGACACTTGTGATTCGATCCTTCCTCAGACCCTGTACATAACGAGTGTTTTAGTGCAACAAACAAACTGCACTTTAAGAAGCTATATATATAAATCAGAGGATTTTAGTAATTAATCAAAATAACAGTGATTTTAAGTAATTTAAGTAAGTTAATTTGTGTTATTAGATAATTTTTTCAAAAAAAATGATCGACTTGAGAAATTAATAGTAAAAATATTATTGGTGTAGAAGGAAAGGAGTACTTTTTATTGCTACAAATATTTTAATCATCCATCGAACATCAAAGGAGGTCCCATTTATGTCATATTCAATAATTTCTCTTCTTATCCACTTCAAAGAGTAGTTTATCCAATGGTCACGTATTATATCCGTGGATTCAAGGAAATGACTTTTTTTTTTTCCAGTATCGAAGAGTCATTTTCCCCAGTAAGATTTATGACTTGTCAGTTCTTTTCCACTAGACTTTCAATTTTCATGATTTTTTTTTTCTTTTCTTTCAACCAATTTTCATGATTGAATAAATTAAATTTCAGATGAATTATTGTAGATACTAAAATGAAGTAGTGAAATTATATTTTAATATCAAGTTACTCCCGCAGTCTTACTCCATTGCTTGTCCATTTTCCCTTTTACACGCACCTTAAGTAATCATAAATATGAAAGATAATTTTACTAATTTACTCTTTTAACTCTTTTTAATACAATCCTCTTATCCATCAATACCAAGATATTAATAATGGAGGAACTTTACAATATTTATACTTTCAAAAAGAATTAATTTTAAGGAAAAAATGGAAAAAATTCTATCTTGATTTTGTAAATTGACTAGTAATTTAAAACAAATAATTTTAGTATTGTGGACAATTAATATGAGATGGAGGGAGCATCTACTTCTAGGATCAGGTTCTATTATTATAACCTTTTATTATATTTTTTTTTCTTCTTTCAATTTACATTTCTTAGTTTTCTTTAAATGGTAAAAATCGGTACTCAATGTAAAAGAATCTTTAATATGTAAGACATATTGGACATGGGAAGTAGGCTATTGCATTATATCAAAATTAGAAGAGAGAAAAAAAGAGGAATGTTTCATGTATAACAACACAATTTCTTGGCTCTCGCTTTTCAGAGAGAGATCATGTGGTATATATAACTTGTAATCTTTAAGCTCATTGTAACAATAACAACAATAATAACATAACCAACGTAATTTCATAAAATGTATACGAAGACCTTTCCCATACCGTAGAAGGTAGGTAGAGAGGAAGCTCTTTGTAAAGCATTATAAATTCTATCTCATTATTCTAAGCTCTTAAATAGAGGTAGTTGTTGTAGAAGGGAAGATAGATGAGGGGCAATCCGTATCTTTTGTGTCAGATGAATGAAAGAGTGATTGGTTTACTTGCATCTCATCATATTCGTCTTTTAATCCTTGAAAATTAAATTCATCATCATAGACGCTTGATTCCAAGTTAGACTCATCAACGCTCAAACGACCTTCAAGCATGTTCACCACTGCAGACATGTTTGGCCTTAGTGCTGGAGATGAATTAGTACATAGTAAGGCCACTTTAATCATCCTCAACGCCTCCTCCTCGTTGAAATCGGAACCTAACCTTTGGTCCACTAGCTCCAAACACTTCCTTTTTCTTTGTAGAAGCAGGGCCTGAAATAAGCACAATGATGGATATCATTTACCAAGATGAAATTAGGGGGCCAAGTCAGTTTGATCAAATATAATGTAAACTGACTAGTTCACTATATTCATTGGACCGATATCAAGAGGGTGCTGGTTTCTTACCCAATCAAGAAGACAGACATAATTCTCATCAGGATGATATTTCATGTTGTTCTTCCCAGCAACGATTTCTAATACAACCACCCCAAAACTGTATAAATCTGCCTTATATGTTAAATAACCCCAGAGCGCATATTCAGGGGCCATATAACCTCTGCAAAACAATGCAACAAAGTTATGCAAGCTTGACTAAACAGCAACTTCCCAAAGGCTTAAACTAATGCAATTTACCTCAACGCTAGGTGACAATGGACAGCAGAAGTATTATTAACTCCCGTTATAAAACTGATTGCCATAGTCTTGACTTCAAAGAGTTTAATGATTTGACTTCTGCTAGTTTATTAGAGTTGGAATATGAAAAACGGATTTTCAAAGATGAGTGGCTTTGAAGTGAACTGTGAAATGAAAGATAACCTTTTAATCTGTTTGAACTGTTGGGATCGGTAAAAGTGATAGACATAAACTTTGGGAATACATTACGAGGAGTAAAGATTCCATTCAGGAAAAACTGATTTAACTCTACCACGACCTAAAATGGGAAGGATGACATACAAAAGGGAGTATTTTGAATAACAAATTTTTTTATTGCAATAGTTTAGAAGCTGCAAGGTAAGGCTGCGTACAATACACCCTTGTGGTGGGGCCCTTCCCCGGACACCGCGCATAGCGGTAGCTTTAGTGAACCGGGCTGCCCCTTTTTTTTTTTTTTTTTTTTTTGAGTTTAGAAGCTCACCTAGTCCCAGCTGTCCCTCTGGTGGTGATATGTGTTTTCCCTTCTTCGTAAAGTTTGGCCAGACCAAAGTCAGAGATCTTTGGATTTAGGTCTTTGTCAAGGAGCACATTGGTTGGTTTGATGTCTCGATGAACAATCTTTAGAGGCGATTCTTCATGTAGGAAAGTCAAGCCTTTAGCTATGCCAACACAGATCTTTTGCCTAGTTGGCCAGTCCAGTTTTGACCGACATTCTTCAGGACCTGCAATTTACTGTAAAATTGAAACTAGGCACATATTCACACATACAGATGCAAATGTCTGCACACAAATGAATATATAAACTTGAGAATCATGCCAGCTATGAGTTCGAGCCATGGAAGCAGCCCAAATGCTTACATTAGGGTAGGCTGTCTAGCTCACACCCCTTGGTGTGTGGCCCTTCCCTGGATCCTGCGTGAGGGCGGGATGCTTTGTGTACCGGGCTGCCTATTTAAATTAATGGGATTGTCAAACTTCATTTTTCTTTCAAATTTTGACCTAGTGTCCTTTTCGACTTGTACCTTAAGTAATCCATGAAGAATAGCACTTACCAAACAAAGCATGAGAAAGGCTATTGTTCTCCATGTACTCATAAACTAGTAAAAGTTGTTTCCTTTCAACACAACATCCGTAGAGTCGGACGAGATTTGGGTGATGTAAGCTTGACATCATGCCTATTTCATTTACAAATTCACGGTTTCCTTGTCTGGACTTGGATGAAAGCTGCTTCACAGCAATTGTAGTACCATCTGCTAGTGTACCCTGAGCATTAAAAAAGAATGCATGAAGTTCATAAATGATTTCTGATAGCATCAATTAGGAATTCCACGGGGCAGGATAAGAAGGAAGAATTATGAGAATTTGTATTCACCTTGTAGACAGATCCAAATCCACCTTCACCAAGCTTATTTGCAGCATCAAAGTTACTTGTGGCAGCTTTAATTTGTCTGAAAGTAAATATACCAGTTTGCAGATCTAGTCCTCTTAATTCTTCACAACAGTAAAAGAACCAAGTTTACAATGTTAGTTTCCCACAAGATGAATTAAAAGAAATTTTTACCATGAAAAGCATCCAAGTAGTTATGGAAATTTTTCACTAGTGAAAGCATGAATTTTGATAGCATATAGGTTTAATGTGGCAGGAAGTTTTTCATATATCTGTAGTTTCCCTAGAAAAGGATAATTTCACCTAGGATACACATGCAGTCATGCACTTGATTTTGGAAAAATTACTGCAGTTGTCACTTGATTTTGCAACTTCAAGAATCACTCAGCATGGAACGGACAAGTTTTTAAGTACATTCTATTTGTCAGGCACAGATAAAAGTTGAGGTCCAGAATCACCTTTTTCCATCAATTTACTGTTTCTTCTTTTCCTCCAAGCAACAAAGAGAATCATCAGAATGAGAGCCAATGAAGACATCACCGCTCCAGCTACAATTATAATCTTCTTTTTGTGATTAGAAGAGCTCTCCTGAGTAGGAGGGGGCTTGAAGTCTACATTACAGAACAAAAATTTCAAGAATGTTAGAAGCCCGGGCTTGCATGTATGCCAGAAATCATAGATATTATGCATAAATGAGAGAGCAACTAATTTATATCTTCTTGAGCTTCAACTATATAATAGAGAGTAGTCTTGTAATCCTGTTTCTATCTCTGGAAAGGTCTTAATCTTCACATAAGATGCAAGAGGTCACTAACTTTTGTAAAACGGACTTAATCTCGCTATGCGATAGAGAAGACGAGAAGAGATGCTACACATGAGAAATAAAAGTGAAGACAGAGAGTATTACTAGCTTCCAGGGAGATGGCAGATATTAATGGACCATAGCTTCCTCTACTTGGGATTGATGTAGTTCCTTTCCCAGCATACTGAAAGCGCACCTCTACAGTTTTGGCTTTCACTATTACATTAAACTTTTCTTTCAAAGCTTTATCAACTCCTCCAACTACTCTTTCAATATCAAAATCTTTAAGCTTCAGTTCGTCCTGCAGCCAATTAAACTAAGTTAGATACAGCTAACTGGATTATTTTATTATCTAATTCTCTGACATGCTGGTTCACCTGTATGTATACATCAAATACCCGTCTTCCAAGACTTTGGAAAGATCGGTTGTCTCTGTAAACTATTTCTGCGAAATGAAGTGTCAAAGTGTAGTTTCCATTTGCCAAGCAACGTGCAAAGTAAGTCAAAGATAAAGGGGAGAGGCGAGCTGTCATGTAAAGTTGAGATTCGTCTCCCTTGATAACAGATAAATTGTCTGCTTTATAGTTATTCAATGACATGTTACGACTCCAGAAGTGTCCAGTAATACTGGCTCCCCAGTTCTCTTTCCCGTGAAATATTTTTGCAGCACCTGCTGATTCTTCATCTGCTTCATAAGTATTGTTTCCAATAATTACTCTTCCTCCACCACAATTTATGTGCATTGAGTACTTGTCTGCAATATCCAATCAAGAAAAAGGTTAATGGAGATTTCAAAAATATTTTGGATACATGAGATAGTGTTAAAATTGTTAAGTTCTTCATGTAGATTGTCGACAAAATTGTCTGGTGCTTCAATTTTTCCGTGATCTAACTAGTTTACAATGGAACCAAATCATGCCTTCCTAGTTCTTTCTATTGATTGTCAAGAAGAAGCTGGTTGAACTACTGTGTAATGGAACAATATCAAACAAAAGACATGACGGAGTAACTCACCCTCTGAACATGGATGGACTGACAAGCACTTCCCATTCTCTCTGTAGTAGTTGAAAGAGGTATCAGGGAGGAGAAGTCCTTTTCAAGAGAATAATAGTACTTATCATTTTATTTGAAGTTAAATACTTACACAAAGTTCCCTCCATTAAAGCTTCTGAATAAATTTCTGAGAATAAAAGAAAACCAAACATGGAATCATCTCAATCGTATATAACACAAAATAGGAGAAAAAGCATAAGAAACACAAGAATCGTACAGGTTTTCCCAACAGGTAGATGGTTCAGAGCTCCTATCGAACTTATTATAGGAAAGGTCTGTAATGCTGCATATAAGATCTCTGACATGGTTAAGAGCTTATCAAGTATTTTCAAACTAATAAGAGGGAAGAAAAGCATTTGTGGCTTCGCTTAAAGAAAACAGCTCTAGACGCAATTAAATTGAAAACATTCAGATAGTTAAATCTCAATATCTTTATTTATTGCCCATCCAACTCATTTTTACAAAGCTACCATTCTGTCTGACAAAAATTCAAGTCTGGTCTAGAGAACAAAGAATGATTTTTTAATCTGATTCTCTATGCGAACAATCACAGTTTGGTTGTGACGTTTAATTATGCCTTCTCTACATCTCACCCTGTTATATAATCGTAACCTGAAGCTATACATGTCCTTTTTATAAATGGAGTTCAAAATAATGAATTAGTGTAAAAGAAAAAGTAAGGCAAATAATTAAACTTACTAGTATCTGGTATCTCGACTTCTAATCCACTCTGGAATTGGCCCAACAAAAGCATTGCCTGTCAGATACCTAGCAAGCAGCAGATAATATGATTTAACTAGGAGATCACAAATTTGAAATGCAATATCTACATTACTTGTTTCAAGAATATGATCTCATCTATCCACTAGAAACTAAGAATGAAAGAGAGTGCCAATCGAATGAAGCCTCATTTTTATGTAAACAAACCATCTAACATCAAAATCTAAGAACTGTGGGAGAAGAATAATATTATCATGTAAAGGTATTTCAATCTTAAAAACTCTTGGACTAATAAAGTGAAAGAAAGATGCAAAGAAACATTGCCACGTATACTTATAGGCATCTTCATGTCATTCTGACTTACATGCCCTCCACCTTCTTCAGCCTTTCTAGATTATCAATCCTTCCACCAAGCTTGTTGAAACTCAGGTCTCTGTCAATGAACAATATACAGACTCAAGCCCAAAACAATGATTGATGCCATGTGGCTGAACAAACTATAGCACAATAGTTAAAAGATTCATTAAGGTAAGATAAAGGATAGAGAAAATGGATGGCTTATACAACAGATGTGCGCCGAACTATATCATCATCTTTACTTATTTTATTTTTTTAGCTACTTTCTCTTTTCAAGAAGATTTTCTTTCAAGAAAGTAAATGAATTAGCTGTCACAGAAGAAAGCGAAATATGTTGTCTGCATTTATTCAAGATTGAGCAACCCTCTGCCCTATCCAATCAAAAAAAGAGAAGAGGCTTGTAGAAGGAAAAGAAGAAAATCAGAAAGTCCTGAAGAGAGTCAGACGTGCACGAATGACTTGCTTGAAGTGAACTGTCCATAGTTTTATAACTTGGAAAGGAAAGAAAAGAATTCATTAAGGAAAATTTCAAAATAAACTTAAAAATACATTGAAAATAGTGGAATTACAAATACTGTAAGTTGCTCATATCAGCTACAAAATCGGGAACCTTCCCATGTATATTGCAGCTTCTCAAAACCCTGCAGTAAAAATACGTTTCAGATAAATGACTTGTCTTGATAAAGGATGTGCTGGAAACTCCACTTGCAATTCCCAAATTATTGAGTACTCACAAGTTACTCATGCCTGTCATGTTTCTAAGTGGCGGAAATTCTGAAGCACCTCCCGTCAGGTCACTGATTCTTCTGTATATGCACCATTTGAGTGTTAATTATCTTGGTTTCTACTTAAGCATATTGAGAGAAGCAAAAGAAAGTTTCCAGAAAAAGGCGTTAACTTACAGTTCCTTCAAACTGGTCAAAACAGAAATACTTTGCGGTATTGGTCCTTCAAATCCAGAACCTTGAATCTCTCTGTTAAAATAGCATATGCAAATAAATTTCTACTGGAAATTTCTATCTTGCACAAATCTTACCAAATGAAAATACGCACAGCATCTGGATGTTTTTCCAACTCTCAAAGTTAGGCAGTTTCCCAACAAAGCTGTTACTGCTAGTCCTACTATGTTGATGCCAAAAGGGAAAGCCAGGAATTCAAATTAACACATGTGGAAGAAGACTAAGAAATCTCATCTTAGATTTATATTCAAATGCACTCACAGTTCAGTCAATTTCGTCAGATTATTCAGTTCCACTGGCCACTCTCCCGTGAAATTATTAGCACTGAGAACGCTGCACAAATCAAAGTTCATAGAATTTAGAATGAAATCCAGCTCACACTTGATCTGCTCCTGTAGAAACACACTATAATTCTCTGCTCTTGTAGAAACACACTATAATTTCTTCATTTTAAGTGAATAAGCAATTGGAAGAGGTTTCCTTGCTAAGCATGGAAGAAGTAAAACAACTTTGAAGAAGCATGTGTTTCAAGCAGTAACACGCAACACGATGAACTTATATTTTTGCAATTCTTTTTCTACTCTCTATCCCATTCTGTTAAAATACTATCTTTCTCCTTTGCTTGTTTGTTCTCCCGGTTTGATTTTCTATTCTAGCATCTTATTCATTACTTACATTTTAATGATGTTTAGTAAGAACGTTGAAGTTAAATTTGTGGTTGCTGTATATTATTGAAATGATATTTGTGTTTGCTGTAAATTAGTCAGCGAAAGCATTGTCCCCAAGGAAATAGTTGAATGGTTAAGATATAAGAGTAACAACTTGAAACTCGGGTACAAAACTCAATGTGAGCTCATCTGCTCTAACCAAAATGGACAGGATTATTGGCATATGTGCTTGTGGGATGTGTGTAAACTGAACCGAACACCACAGTGATAAAAGATAAAAATGAAAAAATGTACCATACAAAGTGACTATACAACCATTCCAATTCTATTTCTTAGCTTCATTACAGTTTTAGTTCACTTTAACTTCTTCCAGTACAGAATACAAAACAGTAAATTGGCCTGGTAAATTAGTTAGAAGAAGAAGAGTAAGGAAGACTTACAGCATCTGTAAATTGACCAGCTTCCCTATTTCTGCTGGAACCGATCCGTTAAACAGGTTAGTTTCCAAACTCCTGATGAAAAATTAGGATGACATCAGGAAACTTATAGTATTCATGTACATATATATTCGATCCACGTGAGAAGAGTGGAAGCAAGGGAACTTACAATTTCACAAGTGAGGTAATATTTCCTATGTACTCTGGGACAGGTCCAGATAACCGATTATTAGAAATAGCCCTGGAAAACGTCGAACTGATGAGAAGCTCAGAATCAGAGTATACATTTAATAATGCATAATGAATAAATTGCCTCACATGACTTCCAACTTGGTAGATGCCCATTCAGGGGGAATTGTACCACTTAAGTAGTTGCGGTTGAGATCACTGCATGTAAAACCATAATGAATTTCTTAAAAATAAGTAGAATTCAAAAACTGGTTATGTAACAATAACTTCTGCAGGATGATCTCAGTACATTGTCTTCAGATAGGTTAACTTTGCCAGAGATGCAGGCAGCACGCCTTCCAGATCCTGTCCTCTGATAAATCTGTTAACAGTTAGAGCAGCTTGCTGTCAGAATTATTACATATTAGAAATAAGCCTGTCCGGTAAAAACAACACTATAGTAATACTATAGTACTATAGTTTAAATACTAGTACTAGAATAATATGTTATTTTTGTTACTATCTGCTATTCCATGTACTTCTGTTACTTCTTTTTCTGGACTGTTTTGGTTTATTTTTTTTTGAGCTGATGGCCTATCGGAAATAGCCTTTCTACCTCTCAGGTAGGATTAAGGTTTACGCACACTCTACCCTCCCCATACTCCACTTTGTGGCTGATTTAGAAGGATAGAAAAGCAGATCTTTAGGGATGTAAATTTGTATTCTTTCTATTTAATGCCAAGACTCTCAATTTGAGAGGCATTCAACAAAATTGACATGGTATTAGAGCCTTCTTTTCAGTGCTTTGATTCTTAGTGTCTTTCATTTGTTCCTTTCAGATTTTTTTTTTGAAAGTTTTGGTTTGGCTTACTGCAACACTTAGTCCTAAGGATCTTGGGATTTTAGTCTTGGTCATTCTAGTTTTTTTTTGGTATCATTGTGTTTCTTTCTTCCTTAGCTAGTCAAGTACATGGCGTCACATCAGTTTGAGTCCTTCCATATTTGTTTCACTGGAAAAAAAATTACTCTACCTTGGAATTTTAATTTCAACTATTTGTCACCGAAAAAGAATTATGGAGACATATAGATGGAAGCGATCCTGCTCCTATTGATCCTACAAAGCTCGGTGAATGGAAGGTTAAAGATGCTCGGGTGATGACATGGATCTTAGGGTCAATTGACCCTCTTATTGTTCTTAATCTCAAGCCATACAAGACAACAAAGGTCATGTGGGATTATTTACAAAAGGTTTACAACCAAGATCATAGCGCAAGGCGCTTTCAGTTAGAGCATGAAATTGCTCTTTACTCTCAAGGAGGTCTCTCTGTTCAATATTATTTCTCTGGATTTTAGAACTTATGGGCTGAATTCACCGATATCATTTATGCTAAAATACCTTCCGAATCTCTTTCTATCATTCAAGGAGTTCATGAGCAAAGCAAGAGAGATCAATTTTTGATGAAATTGCGATCTGATTTTGAAAGTGTTCATTCCAACTTGAAGAACCATGATCCATCTCCCTCGTTGGATTTTTTTTAGGGAATTACTTCGTGAAGAGCAACGTCTCTTCACACAAAATGCTTTCCATCAGGAAAATGCTGCCACTGTTGCATTTGCAACTCAATTTAAAGGAAAGGGCAGGGATATGTCTAGAACTCAATACTACAGTTGCAAGGAATATGGTCATATTGCTAGCAATTGTGGTAAGAAGTTCTGTAATTATTGCAAACAACAAGGACACATCATCAAAGAGTGTCCCACACATCCACAAAATCGTAGGGTAAATGCTTTTCAAGTTGGGATAAGTGGTTCCACTACAGATAACTCATCTTCAATAGGACAAGTTCTTACTCCTGAAATGGTACAACAAATGATCGTGTCAGCATTTTCAGCTTTGGGCTGCAAGGTAATGATGTAATATCTAAATTTTGGCTTGTTGATTCTGGCGCTTCGAATCATATGACCAACTCAACTAATATACTCAAGAACATTAGAGAGTATAATGGTCCAACACAAATTCAGGTTGCCAATGGTAGTAATTTATCCATTACCATGGTTGGAGATATTACTGACACATTCAAGAATGTTTTTGTATCACCAAAGCTCTCAACTAGTCTTATTTCAGTTGGCCAATTGGTAGATAACAATTGCGATGTGAATTTTTCTCATAATGGTTTCCTTGTGCAGGATCAGATGTCGGGGACGATAATCGCGAAGGGGCCTAAAGTTGGAAGATTGTTCCCTATAAATTTTTCTATTCCTCGTGTTCTAACTTTTGCTTGTACTTCTACCACTAGTAAGACTGAGGTTTGGCATAAGCATCTAGGACATCCGAATTCTATTGTGTTGTCTCATTTGTTCAATTTTGATTTATTGGGAAATAAAAATCAATTTTCAACTGGTTCCTTTGATTGTTCTACTTGTAAATTAGGTAAAAGTAAAACTCTTGCTTTTCCTAATTTTGGAAGTTGTGCTGCAAAGTGTTTTGATGTCATTCATAGTGATGTTTGGGGCATTTCATCAATTATTTCTCATGGTCATTTCAAGTATTTTGTGACATTTATAGATGATTATAGTCGGTTTACATGGGTGTATTTTCTCCGTTCCAAATCTGAGGTATTTTCCATATTCAAAATTTTTTTGGCTTACATTGAGACTCAATTTTCTACCTGCATTAAAATACTAAGATCTAATTCCGGTGGAGAGTATAATTCATTTCTTACTTGAGAAAGGAATTGTCTCACATCGCTCTTTCCCATATACGCCACAACAAAATGGGGTTACTGAGCGTAAAAATCGTCATCTTGTTCCATCTAAATATTGGGTTGAAGCTTTATCTACTACTGTCTATTTAATTAATAGACTGCCATCTAAAGTTTTAAATCTTGAGTCTCCATATTATCGTCTTTATCAAAAAAATCCTAGCTATGATAATTTTCATACATTTGATTGCGTTTGTTTTGTGCATCTGCCTCATTTTTAGTGTAACAAATTTTTTGTTCAGTCTACTAAATGTGTTTTTATGGGTTATAGTACGTCACAAAAAGATTTTATTTGCTATGATCCATGTTCTAACAAATTTCATATTTCTAAAAATGTTGTTTTCTTTGAGAGTTAGTATTTCTTTCCTACTCACGTCGAGTCATCTCCTGCTTCTCTGATTCTACCTACTTTTGATGATTTGTCATCTTCTTCTAAGAGGTTCAAACCTGGATTTGTGTATGAACGACGTCGGCCAACTTTACCCCCTCCTGAAATTGATCCGCCACCTGAGACTGCACAATTAGAATCTGAGAATTTTTCAAGGTCTGCTCCTCTTGAGCCAACTCGGTGATCTGCCAGAGTATCTCGTCCTCCTAATTGGTATGACTTTTCTTCTACTTTATTCACCATTTCTATTCTAAATTGTTACTCACAAGATTCCAAGCATGAATGTTGACAGAAAGCAATGGAGGAAGAACTTTTGGCTCTTAAAGAAAACAACACATGGGATATTGTTTCATGTCCTTCAAATGTCCGTCCAATTGGATGTAAATGGATCTATTCGATTAAACTTCATTCTGATGGAACTCCTGATCGGTACAAAGCTCGGTTGGTAGTTCTTGGTAACAAACAGGAGTATGGTGTGGACTATGAGGAAACTTTTGCACCAACAACAAAAATGACTACGGTGTGCACTATTATTGCCATTGCTGCTTCACAAAACTGGCCTCTTCATCAAATGAATGTCAAAAATGTTTTTCTCTATGGTGATCGTAAGGAAGATATTTATATGAAACCTCCTCCTGGTTTGTTCATGTCACCTGCATCAGATGTATGCAAGTTGAAACGGTGTTTGTATGGATTAAAACAAGATCCCAGAGCTTGGTTTGCCAAATTTCGGTCTACTTTGCCACACTTCTCTTTTGAGTAGAGCAAATATGACTCATCTTTGTTTCTTCGAAAAACATCTACAGGTTGTGTTCTTCTTTTGGTATATGTAGATGACATTATTATCACAGGAACCGATTCTTCACTATTCACTAGCCTCTAGCAGCAACTTAAGGATTCATTTCTGATTTCTTTGGCTGGCCTTCAAGATTCCTCCTCTGTAGATACTCCATTAGAATTGAATGTTAAGTATCGTCATGAGGAAGACGATCTTCTTCCGGATCCAACTACATATCGACAATTATTTGGAAGCTTAAATTACCTTACTATTACTCGGCCTAATATCTCTTTTCAGTTCAACAATTTAATCAATTTATGCAAGCTCCCGGCCATCTTCATTTGGTGACTGTCCGTCGTATCATTTGATATCTCCTAGGAACATCTAATCATGGATTATTCTTTCCTAGTGGTTCTCCTATTTATGATTTTTGTTTGTTTTTGTTATCTGTTCTAAGCCGAGGGTCTAACGGAAACAACCTATCTACTTCATCTGAGTTAGTGGTATGGACTGCGAACACTTAACCCTCCCCAAACCCCACCTGGTGGGAACTCACTGGGTATGTTGTTGTTGTTGTTGTAGTGGTTCTCCTATTTGTCTTAATGCTTTTAGTGATTCTGATTGGGCGGGATGTAATGATACTCGTCGTTCGGTCACTAGTTGGTACATGTTTCTTGGAGAGTCCTAGATATCTTGGAAGAGTAAGAAGCAAGACCGCATGTCGAAATCTTCAACTGAGGCTGAATATTGAGCCATGTCTACTGCTTGCTCGGAGGTTATATGGCTTCGTGGATTACTTGCTGAGATCGAATTTCCACAATCTAATCCTACTCCTCTTCTTGCTGACAATACAAGTGCTATTCAGATTGCTACTAATTTGGTTTATCATGAGCGGACCAAACAGATCGAAGTAGATTGTCATTATATACGAGAAGCTGTAGATAAAGGAGTCATTACTCTTCCACACGTGTCCAGTGATCTTCAAATAGCTGATGCATTTACAAAATCCATTGCCCGAAGACGACATCAGTTTCTAGTAGGAAAATTGATGCTTCTTGATCCACCAACATCAATTTGAGGGGGGATGTTAGCATGTTGGACAACTCACAGATCTTGATTTAATGGATGAATTAATAGAGAATATTGTATATATTTATGTAATAGTATAATGTTGTATATAAATGTGTAATTATAGATTTGATATTGTAATCAAAGAGAATAAATAGTGTGATAGGATAGCAGATTTGGAGGGATAAAATAGCTGATTTAGAGGGATAGAAAAGCGGATCTTTAGGGATGTAATCTATATTCTTTTTATTTAATGGCAAGACTCTCAATTTGAGAGGCATTCAACAAAATTGACATGTTGTTGTAGTAGTAGTAATCATTTTCATATGTAATGCAATGAAGTCCTGTCTATGTAGAATCCATGCCCTAGACAAATCTGAATTGTTTTGAATGTTTGCAGGTCATCTTCAGTTTTTTCATAAATATGTATTGGAATATTAGGCGGCCCCCCCCTTGATAATATCATAAGGCACAAAGAGGACGGAAGAGGGAGATAAACATCAAGCTCATTAATTCATATCATTTCTAAAAACTCCTCTCACAAAAGGTATATATATATATATAGTTGTTAAATGATAATTATGATACTGAATAATTAATTTCACCACACATTCTATGAACCATACACCTAGCTAGATATCCTAATATATAGTCACATGGATAGCACCATAAAAAGAGCTTAAGGAAGAAGAAGTCTTACAAGCTTTGTACATGACAGAAACCATCAGGGGTAGAACAATTACAGGTTACATTGTTGTAATACAGTGAATTGCTCTTTGGTGCACTGTTCCAAGTTGTGTTGTCAACACACGGATTCAGATTAAAATTCCAATCATTTTTCCCCAACTGCTCCGCTATTTCTTTCAGAGCATTCACTACAAAATAGTATATCATAAAGGTTGAAATTGCATACACTAAAAATGAAAAACAACAGTAACGGAAACCATGAAATCTTTAATCTCGTTTTAATAACATAAACTCATAGGGTGTGTTTGGCATAGAAAATAATACTTTTTCTAAAAATATGTCTCTCAATCTTTTTTTTTTCATTTTTTTTTTTTTATGTTTGCTAGTTAAAATTTTTGGAGCACATTTTCTTTAGAGAAATAAGTTTCTTAAAAATGAATGAATAATGTCCCTAATGAATATAGGGATAACAAATCCATAATAGCTTGTTTGGATGGCAGTTACCTATTTTATCGCATTGTTACTTTAAATACAATAGTATTATGATTATTTAAATTTTATTATGTTGTTTTGTTAAATCTATTGCTATGTGAAGACGAAAACCACCATTTTTTTTTTTTATATATACCAAGTGATTTGATGTGGTCGCATTGTTAGTTTTTTTGTCTTTTCCTCATGTCTTGAATTATTATTTAATGATCATATTTTTCTCTACCTTTTCTTTTATACAATAACTTTATTCCGTCCTCAATTTTTTTTTTAATACTATTGTAAGTATATTCTTCAAATTGAAGATGTATGCATTATATAACGACAAGAAATGGTATAATTTATCCAATTATTATATTCATCAAAGTAATATATTAAAGTATATAAAGATATGACACTTGGGATAAAGATATGACACTTGGGTTTAACTTAATCTTAAAAGTTAACCCGGGAGGAAAGGATTGCCAAGTACGTTGTCTATTCCTCAATCAATATGCGACTCTAACACACTTCTAACATATTATAATACAATACAATATGTGTATGATATTCGCCCTCCTATACACCCCACCCCACCCCACCAACCCCTTCTTAATAGATTATGTACAAATGTTTTTAGTATACATGTATTTTTTTTCTTACTTATCAAACACTAAAAGATAAGTAATAAAACTGGTTACTAATATATTTCTTCGTACTGAACACACCCATAATCATGAAACTAATTAAGATTAAAACTTTACTTTATATATCTATCGAGATTACTGAGAGATAAAAGAAAAAGAAAGGAGAGAAGCATTACTTTCTTCTTGAGGAAGAAGGCCAGAGTTCTGTGCTTGAATATTGGTTTCGAAAATTAGGAATAATAAGGTGAGAGTGATGAGCAGGAAAGAAGAAATACAGAAAACTGGTGACGACGATGACATCTTCCTTCTCTAAAAAACTATAGCATGCAAAAATGTTGAAGTGAATATATATAATGAAGAATGACTTAGCTTATTTAATGAGTGTATATATAACTGATTTTTGATAGAGGAGAATATATATATGAGATACTATATTATATTATTGAGCTTAAAGACTTACAGAACACTTGGTTTTTGCTCGACAATAAGTGAAGCATTGGAGTCAAGATTTGCTGCCTAGCCAGGGGATGACCATATCCAGTGTCGGCTCAAGCACAGTGGCCTAAAGCGAAAATAAAGCGAAGGCTTAAGAAAAATTAATTTTTTTATAAAGTCTAGTTTAAAATTATATACTCCCTCCGTCTCAATTTATGTGATATAGTTTGACTTGACATGGAATTTAAGAAAAAAAGGAAGATTTTTGAAACTTGTAGTCTAAAATGAGTCATAGATGATTGTGTGGCTGTAAATCATTTCATTAAGGGTAAAGTGAGTATTTTAAAGTTAAATTGTTACTAAATATAGAAATGTGTCATTTTTTTTGGGACTGACTAAAAAGGAAAGTGTGTCATATAAATTGGGACAGAAGGAGTAATTGATTTCTTCTAATAATTCTTTTTTAATTAATAATATAATCAACACATTTAATCTTTCTTAAGACATAGTACTCTAGATATATTAAACTTCTTCTAATAATTTTTTCCTTTTATATAAAAAGTTTATTTGTTCTATAAATAATATTTAATTTTTTTCTTTTACAAAAACTATAATCTATTATTGCTAAAAAAAAATGAGGCCCCTCAAATTTGGGTGTCTAAGACGGTCGTTTTTTTTCTAAAAGGGTAGAGCCGCTCCTGACCATATCATATCAAAGTCTCCTCTAAGTCATAACTCTAAAGGCTCGTTTGGTACGCAGGACAAGCTAATAGAATAGCCGAGGATTAATTTAGAAATTAAAATTATACCGTACTATTGAAGGTATAATTTTAGAAGTTGATAACTTGATATTAAAATATAATTTCACTAATTCATTTTACTGGCGAATTCTTGAAATTTTGAAAAAAACAAGAATATTTAGCAATTAATTAGTATTTCGCTTTCTGGAAACTGGAAAGAAAGAAAAAAGAAGCAGACTTCTTTTCCATTATTTAGTTTTTAAAAGTAAATTGTTATTTTTAGCCAATCACTAAGCTAGTGGCCATGTGATACCATTTTGTTTCTCAGCCTTAAGCCGCCGCTAAATATCCTACTCCCTCCGTTTAAAAAAGAATGACCTACTTTTCTTTTTAGTCCATTTTAAAAAGAATGATCTTTTTCTTTTTTGACAATACTTTAATTCCAACTTTACACATGGCATGTTTAAGACCACAAGATTCAAGGGTATTTTGGTACATTTGCCATAACTTTAATTTAGGACCACAAGATTCAAAAGTCTTCTTTATTTTCTTAAACTCCGTACCAAGTCAAACTAGGTCATTTTTTTTGAAACGGAGGGAGTATTTTATTACTATTATCTTTTAAAAAAATTACCATAAGAATTTCTCCTACTTCCTTAGTAACTTGACACTTATATATAAAAATAGATAGTTCCACGAGCTTTTCCTCTTAGTTCTTCTCCTATATAAGAACTGACAGTTGAAGTTGCTGAAACACTTTCAGTCGACATGCCTGCTTCAACTATTTTAATCGTGACTACATCAACTAATATGAAACGAAGATAGTAGTAATATAGCAAGTGGGATTGAGTTGCTCAAGCAGAGACACTGTCTGCTTGCTCCGAAAGACAATTTTGAACTATTGGTCTCGTGAGAATGAGGGAGGGTCCATCCACTTTTCGTCTGACATGTCTCAACACTGGTGTCTGTTAACATTTGCATTATTTCTGTCAAGTTGCTAGAGGTCCTACATGACATTTGAAGTTACAATTTTATTAGAATATAAGAGTATAATTTAATTTTTTTAAATTATAACTCTTTTGTTTATTTTTACTTGTTCATTATTTTAAAAATAGATTAAATGGATAGTGCTTGTTGAACGGTGTAGCTATTATTAAAGAAAACTTACCATTTTTTTAACCCCCCTCCCCCCCCCCCCCCCCACAAAAATAAAAAAATAAAATAAAAAATAATTTTTTTTTATGGCAGTGCTTTAGTTGCTTCATGCATGGAGCCGAAGGTAATACATGCATCTAGGAGAAATTTCAAAAATTATATAAATAGTTCAATTCATTTGATTTGTATCCATGTACGAAATTAAAAAAATACTAGTGGATGAAGAAGATGATTGATTCGTCCAACCCCCAAGGGCGGCTGGACGCACAATATCTCTTTTACGTAGGAAAAATCATTATCACACTTGCATGTCTCAGTCAATTATAGTGTGCAATAGAATCTTATTCAGAATTTATATTTAATGAATTCATTACTTAAATGTCATTGCTTTTAATTGTTACTTATTACTTTATTAATCTTATTGATTAGCATACTTGTTTTATTTGCTTTTCCTGACGTCTGATACATTCTTATAGATTGAATTAGTCTTTCTGATCGATATTCTTACCATACTTCCAAAATTATGAATTTATAATTTATTAGTGTTGGGAGTCTTTATTTCCATATATATATTTTTATATACTTGTATTTCAAATGAACCAACCGTTACATCTAAGCTTGTTTCAAGTTCTTGGGAGGTCAAATGTGTTTATTAGTTGATTAATTTTTTTTTTTTTTTAAAGAGAAAATAAGTGTTTTTGAGTCGTAGTAGTAGGTGTGTGATCAAATACTAATTGTTGCTTACAGATGTTTATTAAATTTACTATGTAAACACAATACTTTATAAAAAATATTTTTCAAAATAAGATTTTAAAAATGTGGCAAAGAAGACTTACCAGTCGTCTCTTTTGTACTGAAGCAAGACCAAGTTGGTGAATACATCCATTTTATCATTCTTCTTTCCGACATGTCCTTTATATATATAAAAAAGCTACTACTTTATGTCGCATCGTTTGAAATTTCTATTACTAAAAAAGACTTTGTTTGACTCTCAAAATTTCAACCGTGTCACATAAATTGCTGCCCAGCTAATACTATTCAGTACCATAAAAAAAGAAAAACTACGTAGTAGTGTTGATCACAAAATGCAGTTGAACTTGAATTTTTCATGTTAGAGAAGAATATGTTGGCGTCACCTGCTTTCAGTGTTTCTTCTTTCCTACTGATTGCCTTCATATTACACCTAATTCAATCACAATCATACGTATACGGTCGCCTTCTTCCTCAACAAGAAAGTAATCTCTCTCTCGTGGTCTATCAACAATGTAACCTGCAATTGCTTCTTTGCGGGAAAATTCTATTGATTTTCATAGTTTTCTGTACACATAACTAATTTTATGATTTTACAGTAAATGCTCTAAAAGAAATAGGGGAGCAGTTGGGGAAAAATGACTGGGATTTTGATCTGAATCCTTGTGATGGCAACACAAATTGGACTACACCAAAAACTGACGATAGATCGCAGTATGACAACAATGTAACCTGCAATTGCTCTACCCCTGATGGTTTCTGTCATGTACAAACCATGTGAGCCTTCTTCCTTTGCCTCTTTTATTTTAACATGTCCGATTTTTAGTTTTGATTTTAAGTAATATTAGTTAATTTAGATTTGGTGATATGAACTTCTAATAAGATCAGGTCACATGGCAAAAATGATTTTGCAAAACCATCGTTAAAACATAATGACATGAATGAGCCATTTCTGTAACGACAGTGGCATAGATGAGCCAAACTTTCAACGGATGACATAGATGAGCCATTTCTAATAGTTCGATTACATATTTGAATCTTTTCCCTTTATAGTTTACATCAATATAACCAATTTTTTTTTTTTTTTAACACAATAGTGTTTACTGTATACCACGTATCAATCTTGTATAAAAGATATAAGAGTAGTTTATACACATTTTTATTTTGTTATACAAACTTATACAAAAATTGGATTTTCGTATCCTTTGAATCCACCAAAGTGTTTAAAAACATCACCCAATAGCGCAAATCTTTGTCGAATAGCTTCAAATTTTTAACCCCAATGTCAAAATGACATCCCAATGAACTCCAATCATCGATTTGTCAAAAAGGTTAACAAATCACAAAAATCATGTGTATGTTTTCGAGTTTTAAGAACTCCAACAATGGAGCTTTTAGTTTTTCATTCTTAATTCACCCAACAATGTTTAACTCTGAAATGATAGCATAAACATCGCTCTCAATTAGTTTCTAACCATAAAAAATGGAAATCATAATCACAAATTAAGTAATTATTGTCTTTCACTAAGTATTTCAAATAATATATAAAATGGGCTAAATAGGGTAACCTCTGAAAATATGAGCAAATTTTGGTTATATGCTTGGGCCAAACTATATAGAAGGTAAAAAATCTCTTTCCTTGTCATGGGTGTTTTTGGTACCAGAAAATATTTTCTAGATTTTACCAAAATGTATTATTTCCAAAGAATAAATTTTCGAACAAAAAGGAGAATCCCAACTCCTATTCCAAATAAATTGCTTTAACCAACACTTATACATTATTGTCAACTTCTAAGGCAAAAGAATATCACCAAAACATTACACACTTGGTATGAGTAGCATAGCCACGTACTTTTATACCCCTAAATGCTAAAAAACGATTCCCCCAGTTTTTTTTTTTTCTTCATGAAACTGAACTTTACCCACTATAATAGTTATGTCACGTAACTAATGTCTTCCTTCCTTTATGTCAAAAGTGGCTAATGAGAGCATATTGTAATAAAAAATGAGGTTCCTAATGATAGCTCATAGTATTGACAGCTCTTCTTATAATGTTAACAGATTACTCGAAGGACAAGATCTTGCAGGTGTTCTCCCTCCCTCCCTGGTGAAATTACCTTATCTCAAGCAAATGTACTGTTCACTGTCTTGAATCTTATTCTCGAACTCTTTAGAGTTTTTCTTATCTTTATTTGTCAACATTGTCCTGCAGTTCTGTCGCTCGCAACTATTTGAGTGGTACTATTCCCCCTGAATGGGCGTCAACCAAACTGGAATATATGTGAGCTGCACCTGAATTGCACTTTATACTTTAGGCATTACATAAAAAGGTCCCTTTAATTTAAACTATCCAATAATTGATGGTTTGCAGGTCTGTTCTGGTGAATCAACTCTCTGGTCCAATTCCTAAATACTTGGGAAACATGACTACACTACTTTTTATGTATGTTCTCTTGGCTTTTGCAAAACTCACAAGGATAAGTAGTCTTTATCTTAACATTTATTGAGCTGGACATCAAAACTTTCAGGAGTTTGGAAAATAACATGTTTAATGGAACTGTTCCAAAAGAACTCGGAAACATGGTTAATCTGCAGAATCTGTAAGGCCTTCCTAACTAACCTCCTTAGATGAAATGTATGCTTTTAGAATATCTTGACAAGCTAGTTGCCTTTTTTCTATGTGCAGCACTCTTAGTTTTAATAATCTCACAGGTAAGTTGCCAGTGGAACTCAATAAACTCACAAAATTAGCGGAACTGTGAGTAGCTCTGAATAAACTTTCGATATAATTTCCTCTGGGTTCTGTCATAGTTCAGTTTTTCTGAACTCTCCTCCTCTCCATTTTGGCACCAATGCAGTAGGCTGAGCGGTAACAACTTCACTGGAAAACTTCCTAGCTTTGAGAGTTGGAAAAACCTTCAGGAATTGTGAGCATTTTTACACCAAATTGATGCATAAAAGCTTCTCATTCTATGTAAATTTAAGTTGTATCAGACTTGATGATTGGTTGACAGAGAGATTCAAGCTTCTGGTTTTGAAGGACCTGTGTCTCCAAGCATTTCTGTCTTGACTGGGCTGAATGAATTGTGAGTTATTCTCTATGAAATATACATTGTTTAGTTGGTTATTGTGGTGTTCCCTTTCATTTGGTTAGAATTTGACCCTAATAAGATATCTGTACAGAAGAATCAGTGACTTGACTGGAAGTGCTTCAGAATTTCCACCCCTTGAGAACATGACAGGTCTAACTACATTGTAAGTAATTCTCTTAAAATTTTGATTTATGCATTAATGGTTCCACTAGTTTCCCTAATTGATGAAAAGTGTTTTTTTTTCCTTCTGAACTTACTTTCTTAATTGCAGGATGTTGCGGAACTGCAATGTCTCTGGGAAGATTCCTCCTTACATAGCTAATATGCATCAATTGAAGATTCTGTAAGCCTGCTGCCTACCTTCAATCTGATTTTATTTTCTTTCTCGTTTGATATCGTTTTCTTTATCCCTTCGGTACGCAGCTGTATTTAACAGACATGCATGCCATTTTGCAAGCCTTTCTCTTTTATTGTCTCGGGAATTCTGTTCATTTTTTAGGCCAGGAGACAGGAGGAGGGGTTGTTGGAATTGACTCTTAACTAAATCTGAACGTCTTTGGTAGTTCTTTTATGAAGACCATATACAACAGAAATTGTCCAAGAGGAAAAGGGAAAAGAAAGAACTTAAAAATAATTAAGATCCAGAAATTCAATTTCAGCAGATACAGCCCTTCTAGAGTAACTCCAGCATTTGTGAGCCTTTGGTTGACAGGGTTTATGCATGGTTTCTACTATCTCTATGTTGCCTGACAAAATCTGGCTTGTGTTGAGAGAGATGTCTTCTTGTCTTAGAGTTCATTAAGGCTGAGACTTCGAGATTGAGTATTAAAACGTTCTGGCTCGACTTTATGCATGTTGAAAATTGCTTTCAGTTCTGCAGCAATTTTTTTAAGACTAATAAGTTTCTTAGGTTTAGTATGAATCAGCTTTTTCGAATTAAAAAATTCTATTGGATAGATTAGATGTTGAGAAATTTTAGTTCTTTTAAATTTAAATATGCAGATTTTCTTGCTTCAAGATGGCTATTCAAAGCCCCCAATGCTTAATAAAATTACAGAGAGACAATTTCAGTCAATACTTTCAACGCTTTTCGCTGCACCATCTTTTAAAAACCAACAATGCTAAAGAATACTGAGGTTTGTTGTTCTTCTTTTTTTTCCATCCCAAGGGTAAGGGAATACAAAAGTTTACTCAAGTAGTTCTGTTTATTACTGCTGAAAGATATCGTGAGACAAAATTGATAATTTGAACCGGTAATGTTACTATGTAATAAGGTAAAAACTCCTTCGAATTATTTAGACTCATCACAGACAGTATGTATTGACTCTGAATTCTAGAAGTCAGTCTTGCATTTCCTCTTAAACTAAATCCACAGTTTTGTAATTCCCCACTATTCATTAACTTCATGCTTACGCAGGAAAGATAACTCCTAAATGAAGCTGATGTCAATATATCAGGAGAAATTCAGAAGAATATGTTATCATTTGTATTAAGTCACAGGTCTTAAGTTGTAAAGTATTGCTTCTGGCTTGACTATGGTTTTCTTTTGCTGCAGAGATCTAAGCTTCAACAGGCTTGAAGGACAGATCCCGAATATGGAGGGCCTGAATAAGCTGGAGCTCTTGTAAGTGAAAGAATATAGGGATGTAACTTGTCATACATACTCAAGATTCTTCTTTTAAGCGCGTGCCTATATGTCTCAGGTTTATGGATTTAAACCTGAAGCATGGATAGCCAAGGTGTTGTGGCTTCAAATATGTTTATTGTCAAAGAAGCTTTAGTGTCCACCACTTAAAAATTATTTTGAGCTTTATTCCTTTATTTTGAAGTTTGCTGCTGAAAATTTCTTTCTCCAGTTGAATTAAAGATTTTCCTTTGCAAGGTACCTGACAAGCAATAGACTTTCTGGGAAAATTCAAGATTGGATCAGAAGTCGGAATAACAAATAGTAAGTTTGCTTTTGACTAGCATGGTTTTGCATGTAAATCTACTTATGCCTATAAGAATGCCAGATTCAATTATATCTTATGAACTTAAGATTCCATAACTATACAGCCATAAATGCCTATTTTGCATAGACATAGTATCTCTCAGAGAATTTCTTTTTGGTGCAACACTACTTGTTGATTTTGTAATGCCAATGTTACACTAACTCATATTTCTTTGTTGAGATGCATTAGCGAACTTGTCAACTAGGATCTGTATTGGAATTTGGTTGGACAAAAAGAGTAGGATCATTCTCCAAAATTTACAAGCTATAGATGTGACTTAATGGTTGAACTATGGTCACTACCCACCTAGTATGTATGCCCATGACAGAGGGTGGATCAAAGAGAGAACTAATAGGAATCTAGGCCAGTAATTGTAGTTTCTTCTTTTCTTGAAGAATAATTGGCTTGTAGTGCATCCGTGGAATATAATTGACTTAACTGGTTTGGTTTAGTTCCAATATTTAAAGAAGCAACTTGATTGACTTGGCTTCTTTTTAGAAAGAAACCATCTCAAACCAAACAATACATACCCATACATGATCCTTAGACAAATCCCACATCCGTAAGGGAGAGAAGAGTGAAGTGCTATATAAAACAAAACACAAGTTCACATGCTTTTGGGCTTGATGATGGCATAGCCCAAAGGACGAATTTGTGAGGTCTGCTGGGTCAAAGTGGAAAGTAAGTGCCATGGGCTCGAGTTGCCACAAAAATGGTGTAAAAGCCAAACTCACGCAATAAGATGGTGAGGCAAACCTCAAAAAGGATGTTGATTCCCGAAGGGGGTATTATGAAGACGAGTCAAAAGAAGGACTGACATGCTTCTTGGTTAAGAAGTTTTCTAAGAAGGGACACATACCTTAGATAATTCTCATTTCGAAAAGGAAGAGAAGTGTGAAGTGCTATGTAAGCCAGAGTTTGAGTTCACATGGTTTAAACGTTTTTGAGCTCGATGATTGTGGAGTACAAGGGACAAATCCATGAGGTCTTTTGGGCCAAAGCAGACAGTACGCTGCCATGGGCTTTGGGCTGTGATAACTATGCTCTACTCATCAAGAGAGCTTAAACAGGATTGTATCTGTTTTAGCTAAAAGCAGAGAGTAACCTGTCCTATATGTATTTAAAATACAAAATCTAGCTCTTAGTTAAGATCAGAATATGCAGGAGGAAAATTGTGAATTGGAGAGATATATCTAACATCTAATTCAAAAGTCACTTCTGATAACTTCTTTCAATTACAGACTTTAGATTGTCATGAAAAGGATAAGCTCACCTTTCTGACCTATGATCAAAAAGATTAAGAGCACCATAAAGAGCTTCAAAACATTAGACCTATTGAGTTTGGAAAATTAAATTAAATTTGGATTATCAAAAAGTTATCTGCTTCCATTATACTGGCGTTTGCATCCTGCAATCAAAAAGTACAGATATTCCATCTCCTCTTATTATTTTGATAGTACTGGGAAAATACTAAGTATTTCAGAAAACCTTATTTGCAGCGTGGACTTGTCTTACAACAACTTCAATGAGAGCTCTGAGCCAACTACTTGTCAGGAAACCCTGTATGATCCTTGAACCTTATGCCTTCTTCCTGGTCATTTCTTTTATTGAGGCACCAGATGGTTGCTATTTCTAAGCAGCATTTCCTTCTTCTTATCAGAAACTTGTTCAAAAGCTATAACACAGCCAAAAAGTCGTAAGTCTTTAACTTGTCTTACGTGAAACTAGATGCATAACCATTCTCTTGGAGAATTATCAATTGGTTCATGCCTTCTGACCCTTCCTTTTTACTTGATGCAGAGAGCTTGGGAAATGCTTGTCAAATAATCCTTGTTCAAAGAGTAAGTTTATCCTTCTACAAGGCTATGATTCATTTTCTCTGTCAAAGATTTTGTTTCAATAAGTTTCAGTTATACAGTACTTCATGAATTTCCTGTTCAATGGAGAAGGAGAACACTCGACAATGTCAGTTGTCTTTTTGTGTCTGTTATATTTCAATGATGCAAAAGTTTGATCATTTGTTTCAATTATATGCAGATTGGTCTGCAGTACACATAAATTGTGGTGGAGAGAGTGTGAAAATAGGGGACACCACTTATGAAGCAGATGAAAATTCAGCCGGTGCTGCAAAATTCTTTTACTCAAAAGAGAGCTGGGGAGCCAGCAATACCGGTCACTTCTGGGGTGTTCCCATAACAATTGACTACTACAAGGCGACCAATATATCTGCCATTAAGGGAAATGACCCGGAACTGTACATGACAGCGAGGCTATCAGCTTTATCTCTGACTTACTATGGACGTTGCTTAGCAAATGGAAACTACACTGTGACACTGCATTTCGCAGAGATAGTTATAAGAGATAACCGATCATTCCAGGCTCTTGGAAAACGGATGTTTGATGTCTATATTCAGGTCAATTAACATTTATCTGAGCATTAAATCAAGGTTTAGGTGTAGTTTGCTCACAATTCTAACTGAACGCAGGGTGAGAGGAAGCGCAAAGATTTTGATATTAGAACTGATGCTGGAGGAGTAGATAAACCTTCGAAACAGAAGTTCAATGCAGTTGTGGAAGATGGCATTCTAGAAGTGCGCTTTCAGTATGCCGGGAAAGGAACAACAGCTGTCCCTAGAAGAGGAAGCTATGGCCCTTTAATTTCTGCCATCTCTATCGAAGCTAGTAACACTACTATCCCCCCTTTTGTTCACTTCTTTCTCTTTCACAAAAAAACTCCCTTAGACACACCGTAATATTGGTGAACTTATACATAATGAAATTATAATATTGTTTCCAAATGTTGTTAGTTATTCTCAGAGATCCTAGAGAAAAGACTTCATCTTTTCCTCGATCACTTTAAGATTAAAAGCATACAAACAAATGCAAGTGGATGTTACACTCTTGCTCTTCGTTTTTCTACATCATAGATTTCAAGCCCTCTGCTAATCACAAAAAGATGGTTCCCATCATAGCTGGAGCAGTGGCGTCCTCTTTACTTCTCATTTTCACAATATTGTTTGTTGCTTGGAGGAGAAGCAGAAAACAGATATCAAAGGAAGAAGGTGATGCTACATCCAAGTAACTTTTATCAAAAGTTGTTATCAATATGAAAATGATGGATTTTTAAAACAGGAAACGTTATGGATATATGCATTTCATATTGCATGATTTTACATATATGGAAGCGTTACACCTTCTTAATGTTTTTTGTTTTCTATATATGCACAGAATTAAGAGGACTGGATCTACTGACTAGTGTATTTACCATCAGACAAATAAAAGCTGCCACTAATAATTTTGACGCTGCAAATAAAATCGGAGAAGGTGGTTTTGGCTCTGTCTACAAGGTACATCTCAAGCTGACCTCTCACAAGATTTCTACTCTTTCTTTCTCCGCGCCCTCCAAGTCCTTTTACACATGGAACCAGATGCATATTAATGATCTAAGCGTAATGGTTAAAGGTTTTGACTTCTTTGCAATTATTAGTTCAAAAACTGAATTGTAATAATTTTCAAGATTTTTCACATATATCTATGGTATAACTTAAAAAAGTGGGTTCAATTGAAGCAATATTCAAAAATATAGGTCCAACCCTACGTGCCGCACTACAAACCGATACCTATATCCCCTTGCTCTTAGCTACAAAATGTAGAAATGGATGTTACGCAAGACAGTCTCATGACCTGTTATTTCTTTTTGTGTTAATAAACAGGGTACACTGTCAGATAGTACCATTATTGCTGTTAAGCAGCTTTCATCCAAATCGAAACAAGGGAACCGTGAGTTCGTCAATGAGATAGGTATGATCTCTGGTTTACAGCACCCAAATCTTGTCAGACTATATGGATGTTGTGCTGAAGGAAATCAACTGTTACTGGTGTATGAGTACTTGGAGAACAATAGCCTCGCCCATGCTTTATTTGGTAATTTGTTATCATTTGTTCATCTTTTTTAGTTACACGTCAAACATAAATAACTTAAAATGAAACAAGAAAGAAAGATTTCTCTTTAGTAATCAATGAAAGAGTTCGGAATGAAGCCAACATGGATATTTAGTTCACACTAAAATGCAGGTCCAGAAGAACATCGGCTCAAAATAGATTGGCCAACCAGGCAAAAAATCTGCATCGGGATAGCAAAAGGCTTAGCTTACCTACACGAAGAATCATCATTAAAAGTCGTCCATAGGGACATCAAAGCAACAAATGTACTTCTTGACAAGAAACTAAACCCAAAGATCTCTGACTTTGGTCTGGCCAAACTTGATGATGAGGATAACACACATATCAGCACTAGAGTAGCTGGAACCATGTAAGCTTTCTGACAAGTCTCTCATTCACGCCAATATTTTTTGTGTTATTATATTGAAACTTTTTCAAGGATTCTTTTGTCCGGAAGCTCTTCCCTCAGAAGTCTGATCTGGTTTTTAACGTTCATCAACTTGTTGGAGAACTTCAGTGGCTTCTGAGTCCTTCATTCTGAGCATTTCAAACTCTCTTATCAGATTTATAGCTTTTATTCCCTGATTTTGTCACTTTTCTGAAATTCTTCTTTCAACTTGTCCCATGCCTCCTTTGCAGTCTCACTAGCCATAACTCTTGTGAAAATCACATCTGAAAGTGCTGACTAATGAAAGAGAAAACTTTGAAATTTTTTGAAACCTCTTCTCTATGATTCTTAATCTGCACCATAGTTGGGTTATTCGCAAAGGATTTATCTCTCCTCCAACCTCTACCACTTCCCGCAAATCATATGGTCGCAAAGAGGTATTCATTTTTACAACCCAAATTGGATAATTCTTACCAAAAAAATGGGGTGGTGGTGGTGGTGGTGGTGGTGATGGAATAGTGAATTGCTTGACGCCATAACAGTATGTGATGGAATAGTGAATTGCTTGACGCCATAACAGTATTGGGTTAAATGCAGGTTTTCTTTTTGGTCTTCTCTAACTCACAAGCCCTTAAGATCAAAAAGCTCGGAAACTATCTGTTGTTTCTATAAAGAAGAAAGAAAAAATACTAGAACCAAAATAAAATTCCTATTCTACCTCAACTAGGGTACTAAATAAAATCCTATTCTACCTCAATTAAACAACTACATTTCAGAAATAGAATACTAAATTAAAAAGAAATAAGAATAGTAAATATCTCAATAGTTCAACAATTTCCATGAATATCAGGCTCTGACTTTATTCTGCAGAGGATATATGGCACCTGAATATGCACTATGGGGCAACTTGACCTACAAAGCAGATGTCTACAGCTTTGGAGTCATTGCATTAGAGATTGCTGCTGGGAAGGACAATATGACATATCACCCCAATGAGAAATTTGTCTGCCTTCTAGATTGGGTAAGGAATCACAATTTACCATATTAATTCCAAATACAGGTAGCAGAACCAAAACATTTTCTGGTAACCACCTCAACTCGCCCATGTTTAAATGGGTTGTTGAACCTAAAATGAACCGTCAAACTATTAGGTCAAATTGAGCCAACTAGTGTAACAAAATACGTCAAACTGCAACCAAAATGCACATCACACATCTCTTGCGTTTTCAATTCCATTCTGGTGTTTGTTTTCAGGCCCTTGATCTACAAAGGCAAGGGAAATTGATGGAACTAGTAGATGAAACATTGGGTTCAGATTTGAACAAGGATGAGGCTCTAAGGATGATAAACGTAGCGTTGTTATGTATCAATCCATCTTCAGCACTTAGGCCAACTATGTCTGCAGTAGTCAAAATTCTTGAAGATCATATTGATCTTCCTGAGTTCAATAACTTGGAATCAAGATTCTGTGATGATGATTTCTTCAAGTTTCAAGGATTAAGAGACAAGTATAACGAGATGCTCCAAAGTCAATCACTTGCCAATATTACAGGAAGAGATTGCTCTTCCTCCGCATCCTCTTAAAATTCGCAGTCGGATCAATACAGTAAAGGAGTAACAAATTTTGTGAGAACTATATATGTGAGGTGGTTGTTTTAAGAGCTTGCTTGGATGGTTATTACCTATTGTAAGTTCTTTAAGGACACACTGTAAATTCAGCAGACTCGAATTAATTTCTGATTCCTTCTCTATTTCTGTTTTGTTAAATTTTAGTTTTCAGAATTTAATTTTTCGAATACAGCTTACTAACAACTTAATCACAAACGAGTTGAGCGGATTAAATAAATCTGAGTATAATTTGTCATCATCATAGACTATATTCTGTTACCCAAAATAATTTTTTTCCTCAACTAATACTAACACTCACATTCATTCATTACGCTCAACTAACCCCGAACTTTCGACTAGGATTCAAACCATTCTTTGTACGCATCTAGGCCCCAAACTCAATGATCTACAATTGAATATAAGTGTTAAGATCAATCTCATAGTGTGGTGAGTCCTTTTGAGGTGAATCATGGTCATAAGAAAATCTAGCGTAAAGTTGAATTGAGAGCTTTTTGATCAATTGAGTTTTAGTATAAGTTTTTACATGGGTCAACTTCAAACGAGCATTTCTCCTAGTATATGAGTAGTTACGTGGTCCATTACCTATCAAATTAAAGGTCTTTGAGTCTTCTTTCCAATGGTACTGACATTTTGTAAATCGGATTTTGGAGCAAAAAGTTATGAGCAAAATAGTGGAGGTTTGCGATTTCAAGGTGCCACGGAGCTGGATCTTCGCTATTTCAAGGTGTCACAGAGGCCAGCCTCCGCGATATCATCGTGGCACGGAGGTGATGTTCCAGCAGCGCTTCCTTTGACCTCCTACACATTTTTAAAGGGTCTTTTGGTCCTTTCCTTATCCAAAACCGTCCTCTATTATTCTAAAACATTTCCCTACATTCCTATTAGCCCTAAATCGATTAAAACTTCCTCTTTTATTCTCTCAAACTTTCAACCTTCAAGTTGCAAGAGAAATCAAGCTAAGGCTCCAAATTCAAAGCATTTCTCCCCATCGTTCATCTTCGAGGTACGTAAGAGCAACACCTTTCGTGGAAAACCCTGTTCCTCCCCACAATTGAGTCATAGATTAATGTTAAGTCATGATTTCAAGTTAGGGTTTTAAGATTTGAATATTCTAAGCATTGCTCTTGATTCTTGTTACAATTTTCTTCAATATGCCTTGAGTATTATCAATTATTTCCCGAGTTAAGGTCGTTTCTTGAACTTAAATTCAATGTCCATAAAAAAGAGTTAGTTTTCACATAAACTTTATGACTTGGGAATTTGTATTGAAAGTTGATTTCATGCTTCAATGGGTTTAACTATAGTCTTGTTATAAAGTATATTCAAATCTAGTCAATTTATGAACAGTTTATGAAAAAAACCCTTTATGTATTGTACTATGACTTGAAAAGGTGAAAAGAAGTTATTGTATCTTGAAAAGTAAAGCAAAGTTATAAAGATTTAGAGTCAAGGCTCGCAGAGAAAGATATGTTTCTTGATACGATATTTTAGAGACTAGTATGGTTTCAGAAAATGTTTTTAAGACTTATGATAAGAGCAACTAGACTGTTCTTGGGAGGATTATTTAGCACCGAGTTGGGTATGAATCCGAGGTCACATGCCCCAGAACCACGTTGCTACCGTGGGCCTTCGAGCTAAGTTTTGGATCCATAAATTATAATTTCGTCTTATACCCTGGCAAGGTAGAAAATGGCTCTTCTCAATGTGGGCAAGACATTGGACTCCATGTTGCTCACATGGTTTATGTCGGTTAAGAGAAACTCCCTGTGATCATATGAATTTTAAATATATTAGTCCAAATAAATATGGTGGATTAGTATAATTGGATTAATTATTTAAGTCCAATAAATATGGATTTAATTAAAGTTCAAAATTCATCGGGCTAGTCCATTAATTTGGGCTACAAATAATGAGCCTACTTGGTTAAGCCCAATATGTCATCTTAGTCTAGAGGCCCAATTTGGCGCCAAGTGTCAAATGACGTGGCATGCCAAGTCAAGTAAAGGAGCCAATAGGACCGTGCCACATGTCAAAATGATGCAGCAAGCCTAGTGAAATCAAAGGCCCATAAAAACGCGCCATGTCACTTAAATCTGATTGGCCAAAAGAAGCTCATCTTCACCATGACTCTTTCCTTTCCACAACTATAAATAGGGGCCTCATAATTCAAGAAAAGGGGGAGGAACAATTCGAACAAGAAGCAAGAGAGAGCTCGTGGATCAAACACCACAAATTTCTCTACAAGCTACAAGTTCAAGCATTCAAGTTCATAAACAACTGAAGATCAAGACGAAGATTCAAGATCAAGCTCAAAAGCCCTTGAATCCAAATTCACAAGTCAAGATCAAATCCATCAAGTTCACAAATCAAGTTCAAATTCATCAAATTCAAGATCAAGCTCGAAGCCCTTGAATTTATAGTTGGAAAGGCGAATCAGAGGATTCATAGAGATTGTAACACTCACATATTGAAATCAATAAACGATTGTTGCAATATTTTTCTGTCCCGATTATTATTTTCTCGATCGCGAATTTTATTGTCTTACAAATTCTGGCACGCCCAGTGGGACAATCTCTACCTCTCATCTCAACTTTCCAACTTCAAAGTTTTAGAATACCGAAATGACTTCCAAAAAGGTCAACTCTCAATCCACTGCCCCTAAAGCTGTTGATTCCAAGTTCTCCGCCGAGGTAGAAAGCATCCTTGATGTTACTTTCGGAAGCTTTGGGGCTGTCACAAGGAGCAAGGCCAACATGATGGGGCAACAAACACATCGAGTGTCGACAACATCAACTCCAGTTTTTGGGTCTTCAACCCCAAAAAGAACAAGGTCCTTTACAAGTGCTTCAGAAGAAGGAAGCAGTGTGGCAGAGAAAATCAAGAAAACTCTGGCTCTACTTGATCTCTCTGGTTCAAGAAACTCAGGGACAAAGAACGATGGTCATTCAACCAACATGTCATCTCCACTTACTCCACGCGAGCCAAGGACTTCAGAGATCAACTTATGTGACAATCCGTGCTACTCTCCGATGTCTCCAATAATCATGCAAACAATGGTAACTGATGTCTCATCCATGGAGGAGCAACTTGCGAATATGGCGAAAGCGATTGAAGGTTTGACCAAGTATGTGCAAACTCAAGACACTCGGATTGATAAGTTGATGGATCGAATGGAAGGCTTAATAGATGGAGATTCTAGCCATGCACCTGGAAAGGCTCCAGAAGTTCAAGAGATAGATCCTCCTACCAAACAGACACCGCCTACTAAGGAGGTGCCAGTTGCTTCTGGCGGAATGATCCCAATTGATCTATTGAAGGAGTTCATTGAAGGGACCCTTAAGGACAAGTACGATGTTACTACCAAGTCTTCCCTGACGTATGCCAAGCCTTACACTGCTAGGATTGATAGCTTCAAGATGCCTGCAGGCTATCAACCCCCCAAATTTCAACAATTTGAGGGCAAAGGAAATCCAAAGCAACATGTCGCCCACTTTGTTGAGACATGTAACAATGCCGGAACATATGGTGATTATCTCGTCAAGCAATTTGTCCGCTCCCTAAAGGGAAATGCATTTGATTGGTATACGGACCTCGAACCCAATTCAATTGATAGCTGGGAGCAACTGGAGCATGAGTTCCTAAATCGATTTTATAGCACGAGGCGTACAGTGAGCATGGTAGAACTCACAAATACTCGTCAAAGAAAGGATGAGCCAGTTATTGACTTCATCAATCGATGGAGGAATGCTAGTCTAAATTGTAAAGATAGGCTCAGTGAAACTTCCGCAATAGAGATGTGTATCCAAGGAATGCACTGGGAGCTTCTCTATATTTTGCAAGGCATTAAGCCAAAATCCTTTGAAGAGTTAGCTACTCGTGCTCACGACATGGAGTTGAGCATGTCTTCTGCCGGAAAAGGAGTAGCACCCATCCATGACCCTCGAAAGGGAAAGGACAAACAGAAACCCAGGAGATGGACCAAGTTTGTCCCCAAAAGCGACAACAAAGAATCCATGAATGTCAACGTGTCTCCTGTGAAGCTCACCACAAAGGTGAGCAAGAAGCAAAGCGTAAAGACTACTTCTCAAGCGCGTCCAAACCAGAAGTTGACTTTCAAGGAGATGCAAGAAAAAGAATACCCATTCCTTGATTCTGACGTTTCCAAAATTTTTGATGAACTTCTTGAGCTGAAGCTCATTGATCGACCAGAAATGAAGCGGCCTGATGAAGCTGGAAAAACTGATGACCCAAACTATTGCAAGTATCACAGGCTTGTGGGTCACCCTTTGGAGAAATGTTTTGTCTTCAAGGATAAAATCATGCAACTGGCTAATGAGAAGAAGATCGTGCTTGATGATGAGAAGGCCAGTTCTCATCAAATCTCCATCACTTTTGGCTCACTCGATCCGGTCCAAATATGCAACTTCAAAGAGCGTAATGAGGAGCCATTAAAGAAAGACAAGTCTCTAATTGATGAAGGTGATGATGAAGGTTGGACTTTGGTGACTCGGCGAAGACGCAACAAGATGACGAGTCTACGAAAAGACTCATCCAAGCAGCCAACCAGAAGGAGAATGGTGAAGAAATCGAGGAAACAGAGGCTGGTTGAGCTACCAAAGAGGGCGAGTGTAGTGGAGCATCATCACCAAAAACCACGGTGTCCTGTGACCTTGGAAGAATTCTTTCCAAGTTGGTTCTGCGCCAAGACTACTCAAGACAACATTGAGGCATCTTGTTTCAATACTGACAAAGAAGAAGCAAAGGGCGAAAGCCTATTGATGGGACCTCCTTCTCTTGAAAATCCTACTAAATCTCTTCACCAAGAAGCACATGTATGTAATGCAAAAATCACATTTACAGACGATGATCTCCTGTTTGGTGAAACACTACACAATCGTCCCTTGTATATGGTAGGTTATGTTCTAGAGAAGAAGATAAATAGAATTCTGATAGATGAAGGGTCTGGAGTAAACAGCCTGCCTATTCGCACACTGAAGGAACTGGGCATCACAACTGATAAACTTACTGAAAGCCATTTGATGATCCAAGGGTTCAATCAAGGAGGTCAGAGAGCCATAGGATCCATCAAGTTAGAAATCAATATGGACGATTTACGATCAAATGTATTGATGCATGTGATCGATGCCAAGACTTCATATAATATATTGCTTGGTAGGCCATGGGTACACGAGAACAAAATTGTTTCATCATCCTACTATCAATGCTTGAAGTATCTTGAAAATGGAGCAGAGAGAAAGATAGTGGCCGATGATAAGCCATTCACTGAAGCTGAATCACACTTCGCAGATGCAAAATTCTACTTGAAGAATTATGTCGTGAAGGAGAAAAAGATGGATGATGTCACATCAACCAAGTGCGATGATCTTGCAACTAAGAAGGTCGAGGTTTCTGTTGAAAGTGTTGTCATTAAAAAGCCTCCCACCACTTCGAATAAAAGGAATGTCGCGGACTTAAAAAAAAAGACAGCTCCTGTGCTCCGCTATGTACCAAAGGTGGGGAAAGAAGAAGGACACTCATCTGATGTCCAATATAATGTACTAGGGGGGCTAACTCTTCCGGTAAAGGGAATAGATGCAATAAATTTGCCCTCAAAGCCACTTGGGGAATTTATGGCTCAAAATTCATCGCGAGATATGACACTCCCTTCAAAGCGTACGAAAGAGGGTTTTGATCCAAACGCTTACAAGTTATTTGTAAAGGCTGGATATAACCCTAATGAGCCACTAAATTTGGGGAAAATCCCATCAGAAGCCACTACCAGGCAAGCACGCGAAGGCTTAGGGTACATGCCACCATCGCCAGTGCGTATCTCTATTAGAAGGGTGGCTAGCGACTACATCACTGTGGAAGAGGAGTCTACTACTTCCAGCAAAAGGCCTTCTGTCTTTGATCGACTTGGAGAATCAACCACAAGAATTTCTGTGTTTGAGAGGTTGGGTCCACTGAAGAAAAAGAAAAGTAACAAACCTCGGAGAAGTTATCAAGGCACTATGACACACTCTTCACCTAGAATCCAAAAGGATTTTCAAAGTTTGATTCCTTCTAGAATGAGGCGACAGACGGATCTTGTGATTTCGTGCAAGGAGGTGTTAAAGGCAAAGACTCATACTGTGGTTTATACCAAGGAACATGAGGATGACAAAGAGAGTGTAGGCTCTTCATATCATATTACAACCCAGAGTGAGTACGATACATCATCTCTAATAAAGGTTGAAGAGTTGGAAGATATTTCCTGGTGTTGCCACATATCTGTCAATGACAATGATCCTCAAGAAGAGGAAGATGCCGGAGATGCTCCGTCAGAAATTGAAGAAGGAGTAAAGGCGACAGTAGATCCCCTAAAGAAAGTTAATCTTGGCACTGATGAAGGCCCAAGACCAACTTTCCTAAGCGCTTTTCTAGAAATGGATGAAGAAATCGCTTACATGAACTTACTCAAAGAATATAGGGATGTTTTCGCTTGGAGTTATAAGGATATGCCTGGCTTAGATCCAAAAGTAGCAGTTCATCAGTTAGCAGTCAAGAATGGATCTCGTCCTGTTAAGCAGGCCCAAAGACGTTTCAGACCCGACTTGGTTCCATTGATTGAAAATGAGGTTAACAAACTCATTGAAGCAGGCTTTATTCGTGAAGTTAAGTACCCCACATGGATATCAAGCATTGTTCCAGTACGGAAGAAGAATGGCCAAATTTGAGTTTGCGTCGACTTTAGGGATCTCAACAACGCATGCCCTAAGGATGAGTTTCCAATCCCTATTCCAGAGTTGATGATTGATGCTACTACTGGTTTTGAGGCGATGTCTTTTATGGATGGATCATCCGGCTATAACCAAATTCGTATGGCACCAAAAGATGAAGAGCTCACTGCATTTCGTACGCCTAAAGGTATTTATTGTTACAAGGTGATGCCTTTTGGTTTGAAGAACGCTGGTGCCACTTATCAAAGGGCTATGCAAAACATCTTTGATGATCTACTCCATAAAAATGTTGAATGCTATGTGGATGATTTAGTGGTAAAGTCAAGAAAGAAGAACGACCACTTGAAAGACTTAAGAATGGTATTTGAGTTGCTTCGAAGATATCAGCTTAGGATGAATCCGTTGAAATGCGCCTTTGGAGTTACTTCCGGAAAGTTCCTTGGCTTTATTGTACGACACCGAGGAATTGAAATTGATCAACACAAGGTTGATGCAATTTTGAAGATGCCCGAGCCTCGAAACATTCATGAATTAAAAAGTCTTCAAGGGAAACTAGCATACTTAAGGAGGTTCATCTCAAATTTGGCGGGAAAATGTCAACCATTTAGCCATCTCATGAAGAAGGGTGCCCCTTTTGAATGGGACCAAACTTGTAGTAAGGCCTTTGAAAATATCAAATCTTACTTGATGAAGCCTCCAGTTCTTGCGGCACCTATACCTGGAAAATCGTTGATTCTCTACATCGCTGCACAAGAAAGGTCAGTTGGAGCATTATTGGCCCAAGAAAATAGTGAAGGTAAAGAGAACTCTCTTTATTACCTGAGCAGAATGATGACGCCAAATGAGCTGAATTATTCACCTATTGAAAAGTTGTGTTTGGCGTTGGTCTTCTCAATCCAAAAGATGAAGCACTACTTTCAAGCTCATGTTGTTCATCTCGTGTCTAAAGCAAATCCCATCAAGTTTGTAATGTCGAAACCAGTCCTCAGTGATCGACTTGCAAGGTGGTACCTTCAGTTTCAACAGTTTGAGATCATATACATCCCTCAGAAGGCCGTGAAGGGACAGGCATTAGCAGATTTTTTGGCAGACCACCCAATACCAGATAATTGGGAGCTAACTGATGAACTCCCTGATGAGGATGCAATGATTATTGAAGTTCGACCTCCATGGAAGATGTACTTTGATGGTGCGGCACACCGTGGTGGAGCTGGTGCTGGCGTAGTGTTTGTCACTCCGCAGGAAGAGGTTATCCCATACTCCTTTGCTTTGACACAATGTTGCTCTAACAATGTCGCTGAATACCAAGCGTTGATACTTGGACTTGAAATGGCTGTCGACATGAAGCAACTACAATTGCAAGTCTTTGGTGACTCCCAATTGGTGATCAAGCAGCTCTTGGGAGACTATGAAGTCAAAAAGCCCGAGTTACGCCCATATCATAGTTATGCTCAGAAGTTGATAGGATGACTTTGAGAAGTTACCCTCCATCACGTACCAAGAAAGGAAAATAAGCAGGCCGATGCATTGGCTGCTTTAGCTTCAACTCTAACTCTTCCAGATCAAACACGAGTTACTATCCGTCGAGAATGGGTGGTACCACCACCGGATGAGGAAGAATGTACAGAAAACAAACTTGAGCATCTCGTCGCTGTGTCTGAAGCCGTAAAGGAAGATTGGCGACAACCAATTATTGACTACTTGTGTTATGGAACACTTCCTGAAGATCCAAGGAAAAAGACTGACATCCGTCGTCGTGCACCTCGTTTCCTTTACTACAAGGACACGCTATACAGAAGGTCATTTGAAGGAGTACTCTTGCGATGTTTGGGAGAGGAAGAAGCAGTTCAAGCTTTGCAGGAAGCACACTCGGGAGTATGTGGATCTCATCAGTCTGGCCCGAAGCTCCACTTTCACATAAAGAGGATGGGATATTACTGGCCAACGATGGTGAAAGATTGCTTGGACTATGCTAGAAGATGCAAGGCCTATCAATTTCATGCAAATTTCATACATCAGCCAACTGAAATATTACACCCTACTATCGCATCTTGGCCATTCAATGCTTGGGGATTGGATGTTGTAGGACCACTACCAAAATCTTCTGGTGGACACTTGTACATCTTGGCTGCGACAGATTACTTCTCAAAATGGGCCGAAGCTGTTGCACTCAAAGAAGTGAAGAAGGAGAATGTCGCAAACTTTATTCGAGTAAATATCATCTACCGCTTTGGAATTCCCCATTACATAATAACTGACAATGGCAAGCCATTTGATAACAAGCTGATGAACAAGATTTGTGATCTCTTTGGTTTTAAGCAGCGTAAATCTTCTATGTACCATACTGCCGCCAATGGTTTAGCTGAAGCATTCAATAAGACTTTATGCAACCTGTTGAAGAAAGTTGTATCCAAATCCAAACGAGACTGGCATGAACGAATGGAAGAAGCTTTGTGGGCATATAGGACGACTCACCGCACACCGACGCAAGCAACCCCATACTCGCTTGCTTTTGGAGTTGAAGCAGTCCTACCACTTGAGCGTCAAATACCTTCTTTGAGACTTGCTATTCAAGAAGGGCTCACCGAAGAAGAAAATGCTAAGTTGCGTCTTGCAGAGTTAGAAGCTCTGGATGAGAAAAGGCTACAGGCTCAACAAAATCTTGAATGTTATCAAGCCCGTCTATCTCGGTCTTTCGACAAAAAGGTTCGCTTGAGATGTTTTCAAGTTGGAGATCAAGTCCTAGCAGTAAGGAGGCCCATTATCACTTCTCATAAATCTGGGGGCAAATTCACCTCTAAATGGGATGGACCATATGTCATACAAGAGGCATATTCAAGTGGCGCTTACAAGCTTGTCGATGCAGATGGCGTGAAAATTGGTCCTATCAACGCCAAATTCTTGAAGAAGTACTATCCTTGAGGGAAGATGACGCTCCTTAAGGCACGAGCATAAACTGCATGTCCACTCCTGGCCCGCAAGAGTATAAACTGTGTACGGCTCAAAAAAAATAAAAAAAATAAAATGTCCGCTAGGTTGAAAATCTCGAAAGAGGCGGCCTAGGCAAAAGTTAGGACTCAAAAAAAAAAAAAAAAAAAAAATGTCCGCTAGGTTGAAAATCTCGAAAGAGCCGGCCTAGGCAAAAGTTAGGACTCAAAAAAAAAAAAAAAAAAAAAAAAAAAAAAAAAAAACTCTTCCAGAACTACGTTGTGACTTGATCCTCTTCACAGAGGTACGTAGGCGCTTAGAAGTTTCATTCTAAGTTCAGTTGCATGAGTGTAAAAAAAAATACATGTCTCCGCTTGATCCGCCACACGAAAGTTAAGTCTACAAATATTCTGATTAAACTTCGAGCTTACACAAAATGTTCATGACTCAATGAGGGCAGAGCTCCATATAAAAGTTAAGCTTCTACAACAGGATTTGAGACCCTCAAGTTCTCCGAGCCTATAAGTTGAAGTTGTAAGTCTTCCAAGCCTGCGAATTGAAGCGTGCATGTTGAAGTCAAAATTCACCCAAGTCAGTGACGTTGAAGTCTCAGGTTCACCATATCTGCATCCTAAAGTCCTCAAAGTTAGCAATTTTGCAAGATGAAATCTCAAATCCACCAAGTCTGCAAGTTGAAGTTGTCAAAATTGCAAAGTTTGCAAGCTGAAGTCTCCAAATTCGCCAAGTTTGCAAGGTAGAACCGTCAAAACCGCCAAGTTTTAAGTTGAGGCCTTCTAAACTTCCATGCCTTAAGGTGGATAATATTTGCCCCTTTGCACCTTAAGCTGGCCTTTTCACAGGTTTATCCTTAAAAGGATCTATAAATCTCCATGCCTTAAGGTGGACAAAAATTTGTCCCTTTGCACCTTAAGCTGACTATTGCATAAGTACATCGGTGAAAGGAACCAAACTTGAAGCCGAACTTGTCAGGTCTCAAGGTGACGGAGGCGAAGTTAAACTCTCGCACCTTAAGCTGACCATTGCATAAGTACATCGGTGAAAGGGACCATACTTGAAGCCGAACTTGTCAGGTCTCAAGGTGACGGAGGCGAAGTTAAACTCTCGCACCTTAAGCTGACTGTTGCATAGGGACCATACTTGAAGCCGAACTTGTCAGGTCTCAAGGTGACGGAGGCGAAGTTAAACTCTTGCACCTTAAGCTGATTGTTGCATAGGGACCATACTTGAAGCCGAACTTGTCAGGTCTCAAGGTGACGGAGGCAAAGTTAAACTCTCGGACCTTAAGCTGACTGTTGCATAGGGACCATACTTGAAGCCGAACTTGTCAGGTCTCAAGGTGACGGAGGCGAAGTTAAACTCTCGCACCTTAAGCTGACCATTGCATAAGTACATCGGTGAAAGGGACCATACTTAAAGCCGAACTTGTCAGGTCTCAAGGTGACGGAGGCGAAGTTAAACTCTCGCACCTTAAGCTGACTGTTGCATAGGGACCATACTTGAAGCCGAACTTGTCAGGTCTCAAGGTGACGGAGGCGAAGTTAAACTCTCGCACCTTAAGCTGACTGTTGCATAGGGACCATACTTGAAGCCGAACTTGTCAGGTCTCAAGGTGACGGAGGCGAAGTTAAACTCTCGCACCTTAAGCTGACCATTGCATAAGTACATCGGTGAAAGGGACCATACTTGAAGCCGAACTTGTCAGGTCTCAAGGTGACGGAGGCGAAGTTAAACTCTCGCACCTTAAGCTGATTGTTTCATAGGGACCATACTTGAAGCCGAACTTGTCAGGTCTCAAGGTGACGGAGGCGAAGTTAAACTCTCGCACCTTAAGCTGACCATTGCATAAGTACATTGGTGAAAGGGACCAAACTTGAAAGCCGAACTAGTCAGGTCTCAAGGTGACGGAGGCGAAGTTAAACTCTCACACCTTAAGCTGACCTTTCATGAATGCTATTTGTTTCAATCCTGCAAAAGAAGAAGGGAAAAGACAACACACACAAAAAAAAGAGGCACAAGAAGAAGAGAGATTGTTACCTGTCAGGACGTTTTAAACTCGGAAGCCATACATCACCAGCGCGAATAGGCTTGAGACAAGATGTTTTGGTGAGAATGAAGCCCTTGAATTCTAGTTTCCATCAATCAAAACACCTTTTTGATGGTGACGATCCGACATCATGATATAAATTATTTAGTGAGACAACGCAAATCTGAAATTCTCTGAGAGACAGAATTTAGGGTCAACTTCAAAAATTTGTCTAGAATGATCCAGAAGGTGTTAAATTCTAAATTTTGGATATGTTATAGCTGCATGTTTATGGTATCTATAGAATTAAACAGATCATGATTTCGGTACTCTCACATTGATAAACAATTTTTTTGGTGTCGTCGCGCAAATCTGAAACTGCCGGTGCGCCAAAATCCAAAGTTGAATTCGGGATAACATCTGAAAAGATACCGAATGTATTAAATTATGAATTTCGGATATATTATAGATCTGGATGTCTAGTTTCAGAAGAATCAAGCGGCTTGTGATTTCTTCATTCCTACATCAAGATATGCAAGTTTTGGTGAAGATATGCAGATCTGAAATTCTCAGCATGACAGAATTTAAACCTAAGTTTCAAGAAATTGTATAGAACGAAATTGAAGGAGTTTAATTCTGAATTTTGGATATGTTTTAGATCTCGAAGTCTAGTTTCTGGAATGTTAAACTGTTCAGGATTTTGATATTTCTACAATGAGATATGAATTTTCTACCACTAACATGCTGGGCTGAAAAAAAAGTGACGAAAATTAAAAGAGAAGAATATATTACCCGGCATTGTTCTCCTTTGAGTGATTCCCGATGCTGCAATATCAAAATAATAGAGAGCATCCATCTATTTATAGATGCAGCAAGGCATTAATAGTCTCCTTGTTGAAATAAAACTAGGAGAAGTTTTCAAGTCCTTAAGGAGGTGGCATACTCCTAATTGGAGTGGAATTGGGACAGTTCAAGTTTGTAGGAATATAGACATCCTAATTCTAATTGGAGAATGATTGGTTATGGAGTAGAAGAATTTCATTCCCGAAATGGAAAGGAGTATCCTGAAGACGTGCAAACAAGAAAAAAGTCAAGTCAATACTTCGAGCCTAGTCTTCGAAACATTAAATATCTCCGACAAGTCTCGAAGTGAGGGCATTTGTGATCATATGAATTTTAAATATATTAGTCCAAATAAATATGGTGGATTAGTATAATTGGATTAATTATTTAAGTCCAATAAATATGGATTTAATTAAAGTTCAAAATTCATCGGGCTAGTCCATTAATTTGGGCTACAAATAATGAGCCTACTTGGTTAAGCCCAATATGTCATCTTAGTCTAGAGGCCCAATTTGGGGCCAAGTGTCAAATGACGTGGCATGCCAAGTCAAGTAAAGGAGCCAATAGGACCGTGCCACATGTCAAAATGATGCAGCAAGCCTAGTGAAATCAAAGGCCCATAAAAACGCGCCATGTCACTTAAATCTGATTGGCCAAAAGAAGCTCATCTTCACCATGACTCTTTCCTTTCCACAACTATAAATAGGGGCCTCATAATTCAAGAAAAGGGGGAGGAACAATTCGAACAAGAAGCAAGAGAGAGCTCGTGGATCAAACACCACAAATTTCTCTACAAGCTACAAGTTCAAGCATTCAAGTTCATAAACAACTGAAGATCAAGACGAAGATTCAAGATCAAGCTCAAAAGCCCTTGAATCCAAATTCACAAGTCAAGATCAAATCCATCAAGTTCACAAATCAAGTTCAAATTCATCAAATTCAAGATCAAGCTCGAAGCCCTTGAATTTATAGTTGGAAAGGCGAATCAGAGGATTCATAGAGATTGTAACACTCACATATTGAAATCAATAAACGATTGTTGCAATATTTTTCTGTCCCGATTATTATTTTCTCGGTCGCGAATTTTATTGTCTTACACTCCCCAAAAGAAAACTTACTTATTTTGAGAGAATATATGATTGGCCGAGGCTACTAGTTTAAATAAAGTTTTATGAAGCATTGTTTTCAAGTTTTGTCCAAACTTCAGTCATTCATTTTCTAGTCTCAGTTTCAGTTGATGAATTGTATTAAAGTTGTTTTATTACAATATTGTAATTATTGCCGTCGGGTTCACATTTCACAAAGTTTACTATTTAAGTTTTTACGTGTTTTTAAATAACTTATTCAATTGCACTACTTTAGTCTCGACAGTTTTGCAAGAAAACGTCAGTAAGTCTTTGGTCCCATATCTCCTTACTCATGTCACATGTTATGATTTAATTCAAAAGTTTATTCAGTTCAGTTTTCATTCCGCTATTATGAACCAATACATTCAAAGTATTGACGCTCTTTTTACACTGCATCATTGGACGGTGTAGTGCCCAGCTTTCAGATATGCAGGTTCTTGTACAGACTCTTCGGTAGGCTATGACATCAACTTGAAGGAGTTCTCATTCTTCCGAGGACTTATCAGTATCACAGTCTCTAGTTCTTGTGTTGCATAAACATTGGCGTGTTTATAATGTAGTAGAGGCTTCATAGATATAGTCAAGTCAGTTCAGTTGTATCAGTTTATAAACATTTTTAATGTTTCAGTTAATGAAAGTTTAAGTTATTTATTGCATTTTGTTTCCAAAAGTTAGCCCATGTTTCCAGCTTCCGCATTTTATAAAAAGGTTCCACTTTATTAGTTGTATGCCAGGCCAAGTGGTTCTCTCGGGCCATTTGTGGTTCGGGTGCCGGTTACGTCCAGGGTGTAGGCTCGGGGCGTGACATTAGTACTACTTGTTTCTACAAAATTTTTTTCCCTCAACTAATACTAGTAATAACACTGACATTCATTAATTACGCTCAACTAATTATGAGTCCTACAAGTCTACAACAAATATCGTATATCTCGCCCATGGGGTTTCATTTAATTATGTTGTGTTCAATGTCTACTCTTCTTGTCAATTTCAAACGAAGAATTTTTCCAATGTGTGTGTCCCAATTAGAAAAAAATTCTACTTTTCATTGCTATAGTTCATAGATTATTAGTAGGACAAGACCAGGCTACCATATACTGGATGTGAATTTAAGGATAATGACATCTACGGCTCCTTTAATAACTTGACAATATATTGTTGACTCAATCCGTTTATATTTTAAATGATAATTTCAGAGACCTTCCTTATCCCCTGTGGTATACATATTAGACATACCTTCTTTATTTATTTTATTTTTTTTTGTAATTTTTTTTTTAAAAACTATTTATCATAAATATAAAGAATTATGTTTTGACTAATTTACCCTCAGTATCAGCCTACAAACTTTGGTTCCTGGAAAACCTTCGATCTGTCACATATCTTCATTCAAGATTATCTTCAAGATTATACATATCTTCTGGCATTTTCCTTTGTGATCCAAACTGGAAGAGAGAAGAGGGAAAGAGAAAAAGGTTTTGGAAGGGTAAGAACAAAGATTCAGAGGTTGATCTTGAGGGGTAAATGAGTCCAGACATAATTATTTTATATTTATAATAATTAGTTTTAAAAAATTGTTATTGAAATATAAGAAAAAGGAATGTATGCGGGAGAACTCAGAAATTATCCCTACTTTAAAACTAATATATATACTACAACGACAACAACAACAACGACAACAACAACAACATTCCTATGTAATCCCACAAATGGCTTCACTTGCATAGGAATGTTGTTGTTGTTTGAGAAATCGATTATAAAATACTTTTATTCATAACTTTGCATCTCAAAAAGTATAGAAATAAACCTCAAATAAGAAAATATAGAAATCTTTTTTTTCTTTAAGGCCTTATTTTGAAGTTTGCTTTAGGCCACCAACTATATTAAGCCGCCACTGGCTACCTCGTAGAGGAAAACTAATATATATATATATACACACATACATTAAATTGCTATTTAGTACACTGGAGTAGATATATAGAAAGACACCAGATAAACTCTTAGATGTTAAATTACAGCAGAGTGTGGTGAAGTTCTAGCAAAAAATAAATCCATTATAGCAATATGGGGAGTTTACCATCATTTTCTTGTTTCAGTATTCCATATTTTCATGACGTTGCAATTGTGACGACATACTTCAAGAATTCTAAACTCCTAGTTCATTCAGATTATTAATTAATGTCCGGTTCTTGTCCGACATGCATGTCCCAGAGCTTTAATTTTTCCAATAATATAGTAGGAGTATAGTATCTCATATGTATATTCTCCTGTATATCGAAAATCAGCTATAAATTGATCAGTAAGTTAAGTCCTCATTATGTATATTTCATTTCAACTTCTTGCATGCTAGAGAAGATGTCATCGTCACCTTTCAGTATTTCTTCTTTTCTGATCATCACCTTCACCTTAACTCTAATTTCCAAAACCATTCAAGCACAAACTGGTCGCCTTCTTCCCAAAGAAGAAAGTAATGTCTCTCTTTCATCATATAAATTAAAGTTTGAATCTTTGTGATAGAACTCCAGTATTATGAGTTTTTGTTATTACCCATATGAACGAACATTTAATTTCGTATTCATGAAAAAACTAGCTCCAGGGATTTAACTTGAGTTATTTTTCCTTCTTAAAAGTAGTGTATTCAACTAATTTGTATGATTTTGCAGAGAATGCTCTGAAAGAAATAGCGGAGCAGTTGGGAAAAACGGACTGGGATTTTAATCTGAATCCTTGTGATGGAAACACTAATTGGACTACACGAAAAATTGACGATAGGCCGCAGTTTATCAACAATGTAACCTGCAATTGTTCTACCCCTGATGGTTTCTGTCATGTACAAAGCATGTGAGACTTCTTCCTTAATTTGGTTCTTCTTAGTTGCCCCCAGTTTTTCTTTATTACCAGTATATTTTTTGTACTAATTAATTTGGTTCTTCTTAGTTGCCCCCAGTTTTTCTTTATTACCAGTATATTTTTTGTACTAATTTTTTTGGAAAATGTTTTCTAGAATATCATCACCTTCAATTTCTTAAAGTAAAATGTTTTCTACCAAAAGGAGACTCCAAGCTCTTATTCCAAATCAATTGCTTTTACCAATTACACCTATATGTGATTGTCAACGCAACTTTAATTTTACTACCAAAAAATATCATCAAAATATATTATTCTCATATCCTTTCTTTTACCTTGTACTGCAATAAAAACGAGGTTACTATTTATATGAGAATATTGAAGATGACCTGCAATCAGAGGCGAACCCAGGATTTGAAGATAGGGGGTGCACCACTATATTTAACATAGTCATGTCAATTACTAACTACAAAATTTAGCATACAACTCTCTACAAAACTTAAAAAGTGCGATAAATTATGAGCAAAATAAAAGATTGAAAATGATTGAATGTTATTAATTTAGTTCCAATATAACAAAAGTAGATAATCTATTCATACTAGATATCGACGGGCATATTCTAAAAACGATCAATGATAGCCTCGTTACTTATATTTACAAATATTTCCTTCTCAATGTAAAAACTAAACAATCATTTAAAACCTCATCAGTAATACTATTACGCAGTTCATTCTTAACATGCTTCATGGATGAGAATACACTCTCTCTCTACAATCTTCATCTATCTAACATCAATAAACATATATTGATATTGTGATACACATTATACTACAAAATATGTTATGGGTAAAGTAACAAATAAATGTAGATAGAATAAAAATCATTATTTTAATTTTAATTTTAAAGGTTAAAAGTTGTTTTAATTTAAATGAAGAAAGGAGTTTAAAAAGGGGTGGGGCTGGGTGGCAAACAATGAAATTTAAAGGCAAAAAATCATATAAGGAATTTAAATTTAAAAGGCAAAAAAAAAAAGTTGAACTACATGGCAGCGACCCAAACTCTTCATTCTGACCAGTGCACCCACAACACTTTTGTGAATGAGGGTGCACATTTAACTATAATAACATTATTTAGGAGATCTATACATGTATATATAACTTTATTTTTAAAGTTACCGGGTGCACGTGCATCCTCACGGGTCCACGTGGGTCCGCCTCTGCCTGCAATATATAATTCGAAATCATTCAGTAAATTTTCTTGTCCATGGATTCTACATACTCACGATCGACTTCATTACATTTTTAAGCTAACTGATTGAGATTATCTAGAACCGGACAGGCTTATTTCTAATATTTAATAATTCTAACAGCAAGCTGCTCTAACTGTTAACAGATCTATTGAAGGACAAGACCTACCAGGTTTCCTCCCTGCATCTCTTGAAAAGTTGCCATATATAAAGACAATGTACTGAGAGCATCCTGCAGAATATTATTGTTACAAAACCAGTTTGAATTTTACTTATTTTTACAATAATCATTATGGTTTTATAATCTTTACTGCATGCAGTGATCTCAACCGCAACTACTTAAGTGGTACAATCCCCCCTGAATGGGCATCTACCAAGTTGGAAGCCATGTGAGGCAATTTATTCATTACACGTTTGATCAATGTAAACCTTTCACTCTGGACTTCTTATGACTTGGAAGTTTTCCAGGAAAATCTCTAATAATCGGTTATCTGGACCTATCCCAGACTACATTGGAAATATGACCTCACTTGTGAAAGTGTAAGTTCTCTTGCTTTTACTTTTCTCACATGGATCGAACATATATATGTACATGAATACTTGAAATTTGCTGATGTTATCCTAATTTTTCATCAGGAGTTTGGAAACTAACCTGTTTAATGGATCGGTTCCAGCAGAAATAGGGAAGCTGGTCAATTTACAGATACTGTAAGTCTTCCTTGCTCTTCTTCTTCTTCCTAACTAATTGAATAAGTCAATTTACTGTTTGTATTCTGTAGTGGAAGATGTGAAAGCTATAAATGAAATGAAGCTAAGAAATATGATAGAATTTGGAATGTTTGTTGAGGGAGTAAAGTTATCATACTTGGTTACTGTCTTCAAGATAGGAGGAAATTTGTTAGGTTATAGGAGTAACTTATAACTATCAATAGTGAGGGCATTTTGTGTTGATGATGAGATAAACACATCTATACAGTCTTTTCAAAAGCAAGAAATTAAAAAAAACGACAACTTGATTCTAAGAGCTTTCGCCTTTAATTTAAGTGAGAAATGAGGCACAATGTACGCTTCTTTGAAGTATATGTGCAAATTTAATATTTGTAACATCAAAATTGCGATTTACACTACTAATTTCAACATCATATATAGAAACAACAAATTGAATTCCAATATTCTTGCTAAACTTTGTTAACATGTAAGTAGTAATGGATAAAGATGTCATAATAGAGAATGAAATAGTTGAGACCAAACAAGAAAAGTAGGAAGAAACACTTTTGACAGGATGAGAGTGAAGAGGAGAAAAAGAATTGCATAAGTGTAAGTGGATCGCTTCGCGTGTTACTGCTTGAAGCACATGTTGGGTTTGTGTTGAGGTGTGAATGGAAAATGAATAGACACCAAGGGAAAGGGTGCATGTTAAAAGGCACCTCTTCACTTTGAATGGTTGTGACCTTTCCAATGGGTTGTGACTTTTCTGAATTAGTGTGTTTGTTCCCAAATGACTCATCTTTTCCGAACAGGTATGTTTGCACCTGTTAGTGGCTATAAATATTCAGAGGCTTGGCCTCATTTTTACTACTGAAAAACTGAAATACTACTTACAAATAAAAAACAGACTGATTTTTTCTTTCATCTTCTGCATTTTTTCTTCAAAGAAATAATAGTAAGTGTGATTTACTCCGTTTGTTGAGTTCGCTGAAATTCTGCAATTTCTATTGCCAGTATTGCAGAATAGTGTTCTATTCTATCTTGGGAGGAATTAATCCAAACCTTGGGCAATTGTGAGGGGATTAAATTCTTTAAGGAAACACAGTTTTCTGTGGGCTTAGAACTTAATTTTTTCTATCAATTTTCTGGTTCTGTTTTTGAAGGATCAACAACACATGCTTCTTCAAAGTTGGTTTCTTCACCTCATGTTTAGCAAGGCACCTCTACCAATAGCTACATCACTTTAGATGATGCAGATCTAGTGTGAGCTGGATTTCATTCTAAATTCTATGAACTTTGATTGGTGCAGCACATCTCAATGCTAATGATTTCACAGGAGAATGGCCAGTGGAACTGTATAATCTGACGAAATTGACTAATCTGTGAGTGCATTTGAATGTCAAATATATCTAAGATGAGTCTTCCACATATGGTAATTAGAATTCCTAGCTTTTCCTTTCGGCATCAATACAGGACGATAAGCAGTAACAGCTTTGTTGGGAAATTGCCCAACTTTGGCAGTTGGAAAAAGCTCAAGAGCTTGTGAGTATTTTCACTTGGTAATATTTGTACAAGATAGAAATTTCCAGAAGAAATTTATTTGTAGTATATGCTCTTCTAACAGAGAGATTCAAGGTTCTGGATTTGAAGGACCAATCCCTCCAAGTATTTCTATTTTGACCAGTTTGGATGATCTGTAAGCTTACGCCTTCTTTTGGGAACTTTATTTTGCTTTTTTCAATGTTCTTATGATTAAGCTATAGAAACCAAGGCAATTAACACTCAGATGATGCATATACAGAAGAATCAGTGACCTGAAGGGAGGTACTTCAGAATTTCCGCCACTTAGAAACATGATAAACATGACTAAATTGTGAGTACTTAATAATTTGTGAATTGCAAGTGGATTTTCTAAAAATCCTTTATTAATGGAAATCATTTCTCTGAAACTGAGTTTTGACATGCAGGATTTTGAGAAGCTGTAATATACATGGGAAGATTCCTGTTTTTTTAGCTGATATGAGCAAATTAAAGTCTTTGTAATTCCACTACTTTCCATCTACTTTTGATTTTATTCTATTATTTTCCTTAATGATGTCTATTTTTTCCTATTCCTGTTATACAAGCCGTGGACAATCCTCTTAAAGCAAGACGTTTGTCCATGTCTGACTCTCTGCAGGACTTCCTCGTTTTCTTCTTTTCCTTCTACAAGCCTCTTCTCTTTTTGAATTGGAGAGGGCAGAGGATTGTTGAATCTTGAGTAATTCAGACAACATATCTTGCTTTCTTCTCTGACAACATATGTTCATTTACTTTCTTGAAATAAAATGATCTTCTTGAAAAGAGAAAGAAGGTACAAATAGGTTGTTTAAGCATCCATTTTCTCTATCCTTTATCTTACCTTAATTAAGTTTCTAATAATTCCGCTATAGTTTGTTCAGCCTTATGGGATCGATCATTGTCTTGGGTTTGAGTATATATATTGTTTCATTTGCAGAGATCTGAGTTTCAACAAACTTGAAGGAGGGATTGAAAATCTTGAAGAGCTGACTAGTTTGAAGAGCACGTAAGTCAGAACGACATGAAGATGCCTATAAGTATATGTGGAATTTTTTTTTTTTTTTGCATCTCTGTTTCTCTAAATTAGTCATCCTATGTGAGTGTTGATGGTCCATCCATCAGTCTTCGGTATCCTTCCTAAATTCCCAAGCCTTACTCTTTCATTTGAAAAAAGCAGAAAATAGCCTCAATGACATAACAATCTTCTATGGCAAGGATTCCAAGAGTTAAAGTTGAAATACCTTTTCATGATATTCTTATCTTTTTCCCACGAAGTTTTAAGATTTTGATGTTAAATGGATTGTTTATAGCTCAGTAATATTATCTTCATGAGCTGCTCAGAAAAATGATGTTTCATTTGCTTGGCAACCTCTTTCCATTTTTGTATGTTGCTGATAGATAGGATCATATTTTTGAACATGTAATGCAAATATTGCATTTCAATTTTGTGATTTCCTACTTCAATCATATTATTGATTTATTTCCTGCTTGCTAGGTACCTGACCAACAATGCTTTTGTTGGGCCAGTTCCAGAGTGGCTTAAAAGGCGAGATACCAGATACCAGTAAGTTTAATTCTTTGTCTTGCTTTTTCATATGCATTATCATTATTTTGAGCTCAACTTAAAAAAGGACATGTATAGCTTCAAGATAGGATTGTAAAACAGGGTGACATATAGAGAAGCTAACACTAAATCTCATACCCAAACTATAGTTGCTCGCATGAAGAATCAGATTAAAAAGTCATTCATAGTTCTCTAGTCAAGAACTTGAATTCTTGAGTCTTTCCCTTTTAAGGTTTTTGTGTGAGAAAAAATGATAGCTTTGTGAAAATGAGTTGGATGAGCAATTAGAGGCGGATCCAAAATTTTGCTTTATGGATTCAACCTTAAAGATTTTTAGCATTGAACCCATTATATTCTTAAAGTTATGGATTCATATCTATTATTTATTGTAGTTTTCGTGATTTTTTACAAGTAAGATTATACTATGTGTCATTGGGTTCAAATGTACTCGTTACCTTTGAACTGTATACGCGATGTGTGCAATGTTTGAGTGGGTCTGAGTCTTGCATTGGTTGGGGAATGAACTGGTGATCTGCTTATATGGACTAGGGCAATCCTCCCCTCTTGAGTTAGCTTTTAAGATTGAGTTAGACACATGTATCATATATTTACATGGTATCAGAACCAATTCCATCTTGTTAGAGTGGGTGAAAGTCCCACATTGGTTGAGGAATGGACTGACGGTTTGCTTATATGCACTTGGGCAATCCTCCCCTCATGAGCTAGTTTTTGGGGTTGAGTTAGGCCCACGTGCCATATCCTTACACATCTGAGTTTGGGCTCTCGGTCCACACCCCAGTTTGGGCCTGGCGTAAAGGAGATGTGTGATTAGCTTTTGGGGTTGAATTAGGCCCAAGTGCCATAGCTGGGCAATAAATAAAGATATTGAGAGAGGGATATTGATATTTAACTAGCTGAATTTTCTTGATTTTAGAACTGGTTTCCCTAAGTGAAACTACAAATGCTATTCTGCCTACTCATTAGTTTGAAAATATTTTATAAACTCTTGACCTGTCAGAGAACTTGTATGCAGCGCGGCAGACCTTTCCTATAATAAGTTCAATCAGAGTTCTGAACCATCTGCCTGTTGGGGAGACGGCCTGTATGATTTCCTTAAGCGTTTCTTCCATTTCCTTTTATATATTATATCAGATGGTTCCACGTTTGGTTTCTTTTTTTCTCAGAAACTTATTCAGAAGTTTTGATGGCGGGAACTTTTTGTAAGTGTTTAACTTCAAGTAAAATGATAAGGACTATTGTTCTCTTGAAAAGTACTTATCCTCTATGACACCTTTTTCAACTACTACAGAGAGCATGGAAAGTGCTTGTCTCCATGTTCACAGGGTGAGTATTCACTGTTTGTAGAGCTTTGAATTCTACCCTCTTCATTAAGTCCTTTATTTGATATTGTTCCTTTGTGCAGTAGTTCACCGGCTTCTTGTTGACAATCAATCTAAAGAACTAGGAAGGCATAATTTGGTTCCTTTTGTAAACTAGTTAGATCATGGAAAAAATTGAAGCACCAGACAGTTGTTGATAATCTACATGAAGAACTTAACAATATTTTTAGCATTGCTTATGTATCTGAAATATTTTCATGTCTTCAGTAACCTTTCTCTGGATTGGATATTGCAGACCAGTACTCAATGCACATAAATTGTGGTGGAGGAAGAGTAATTATTGGAAACACTACTTATGAAGCAGATGAAAAATCAGCAGGTGCTGCAAAAAAATTTTACGAGAAAGAGAACTGGGGAGCCAGCAGTACAGGACACTTTTGGGATCGTAATAATTCCAAGAATAACTACAAAGCAGATAACGTATCTTCTATCAAGGGAGACAAATCTCGACTTTACATGACAGCCCGACTCTCCCCTTTGTCTTTGACTTACTATGCACGTTGCTTAGCAAATGGAAGCTACAACTTGACACTTCATTTTGCGGAAATAGTTTACAGAGACAACCGATCTTTCCAAAGTCTTGGAAAACGGATATTTGATGTATACATTCAGGTGAAAAAACAATTCAGAGAATTAGATATAATAAAATATCCAATTAGCTGCAGCTGACTTAGCTTAGCTGGGTACAGGACAAACTGAAGCTTAAAGATTTTGATATTGAAAGAGTAGCCGGAGGAGTTGATAAAGCTCTCGAAAAAAAATTTAATGTAACAGTGAAAGACAAAACTGTAGAGGTGCGCTTTCAGTATGCTGGGAAAGGAACTACATCAATCCCAATTAGAGGAAGCTATGGTCCTTTAATATCTGCCATCTCTCTGGAAGCTAGTAATACTCTATGTCTTCACTATTATTTCTTATGTGTTGTGTTGTCTTCTCGTCTTCTCTGTCGAATAGCGATATTAAGTCTGTTTTACAAAAGTTAGTCACCTCTTGCATCTTATGTGAAAATTAAAACCTTTTCAGAGTTGGAAACAGGATTACAAGACTACTCTATTATAAAGTTGAAGCTCAGGACCATCTGTCACAACCCAAAATTTGGATCGTGATGGCACCTATCCAACCCTCCATGATAGGTAAGCCAAGAACCCAATCCCAAACATAATATCTCAAAAGTATAGAAGCGGAAGAAATAAGAGCAAAATAAAACCCAATAAATCTCCCAAAGTAGATTAATCGAGTAGTGTAGTCGAAATAGATAATCCCAGATCTGGTAGTCACTAATACAAGCCTCTAAATACAGAAATCAAAGAAAAGTCTGAGTATCTTAAAATGCGGAAAAATGCATAAAGATAAGAGTGGAGGAGATTTCAGTAGTCTCTGAATCAATAGCAGCTACCTCGAATCTCCAAGGATGCTAACACAGAAGAAACCACAGGAATCAATGCCCAGAGGCCGTCGGATCGGTACCTGCACGGAGGGTGCAGAAAAAGCAAGGGTGAGTACGGAACCACGTGTACTCAGCAAGCATCGTCGACCGACCCTAATTCAAAGTGGTGACGAGTGACACCACGTCAAACCTCTAAAACAACCATACAACCTGCACTCGAAAAGGCACCCTAATCCCACATACTAATCAAAGTCTAACAGTCATAAGGATATAATAACACAGTCCAAGAATTCCTTAATACGGTGAAATCAAGAAACAAATATTCACGTACTCATTAACTAATACAAAATCAACGATTACACTTTACTCAATCTGAACAAGAAAAGGATGAATGCAATGCAATGCATATGCTGTGTACACACCTACCGAGCAATGGCTTCAAAGTCAGGACCCATGGGGGACTCACAAGGTCCATGTACTGTGCAGGCGTGCACTCCGATCCCAATAAATATATTGTGCAAGCATGCAATCCGACCCCAATAATAGATAATAATGTGCAGGCGTGCACTCCGATCCCAAATCAACAACAAAATTTAAGCAAAGCATTTCATGTCTTATGCCAGATAGATATCAATTCCAAAATCAACTCAACTTATCAAGCGGGAGTATTCTCATTATCTAGCAATTTCAACAACTTATTTACAATAGCAAGTCTGCCCAATCATGCTAGCAAATAGGGAAAACGGTTCAAAACAGGACATTAAATGATTTAACCCTCAAATAACACCGGTACCTGCATAAATGCTCGTCACTTCATCTATACGGGACCCCCATTCCCATTTTATCCCTCTCCATAGTTTTTATACGTGATGTATAACTTACGGGGATAGGTAGTACCGATTCTGGGGTGTCCAAAAATGATTTAAGTCATTACTTGAGTTCTTGAGTTTTAATAAAGTTAAGCCCGGTCATGGTCAACCTTCGATCGAGACAACCTCGAATTAGTGTTGTAATGTTTCCAAAAGGTCCTGGACGAAATTTTTTAGTCAATGTACACATTGGTTTGTTTTCTCGAGGTTTCGAACAAATTTCGAGGATCTATTCGAAGTTGAATATTTTAGACAATATTTTAGTTGGTGGTTGATGGGCAAAATTGATATTTTCTTAATTCTTGAGACCTATGCATAAGAATAAATTTAAGTAGGAATTAGATGTTCTCTCATTTATGCATAATATTATGATTTCTGGCCTACAAGTAAATGTCCGGACGTCTAACATTCTTGAACTTTTTGTTCTGTAATGTAGACTTCAAGCCCCCTACTACTCAGGAAACCTCTTCTAATCAGAAAAAGAAGATTATAATTGTAGCTGGAGCAGTGATATCTTCATTAGCTCTCATTCTGATTATTTTCTTTGTTGCTTGGAGGAAAAGAAGAAACGGGAAATTGCTGGAACAAGGTGATTCTAGACCTCAACTTTTGTCGGTGCCTGACAAATAGGATGCACTTAAAAAAATTTGGCTATTGCATTTTAGTGATTCTGATTCTTGTAGTTGCAAAATCAAGTGATAACTGCAGTTATTTTTGCAAATTCAAGTGCATGTGAAGCCGCCACAAGTAACTTTGATGCCGCAAATAAGCTCGGTGAAGGTGGATTTGGATCTGTCTACAAGGTGAATATGTATAGGAATTGTCATAATTCTTCCTTATTAGCCCCTCCCCGTGGAATTCCTAATGGATGCTACTGCAAATTATCAATGAACCTCATGCATTTTTGGTAATGCTCAGGGTAAACTAGTAGATGGTACTATAATTGCTGTCAAGCAGCTTTCATCCAAGTCAAAACAAGGGAACCGTGAATTTGTAAATGAAATTGGCATGATATCAGGTTTACGCCACCCAAATCTTGTTAGACTCTACGGATGTTGTGTTGAACGCAAGCAACTTTTACTAGTTTATGAGTACATGGAGAACAACAGCCTTTCTCATGCCTTGTTTGGTAAGTGTTATTCTTCTTGGATTACTTAAAGGTAGAAGTCGAAAAGGACACTAGGCCAAATGAAAGAACAATAAAATTTGACAATCCCATAAATATAACTGGCATAACTCTCAAGTTTATATATTCATCCGTGTGCATACGTATGTGTCTCTCTGTCTGAATATGTGCCTAGTTTCAACTTTCCAGTAAATTGCAGGTCCTGAAGAATGTCGGCCAAAACTGGACTGGCCAACTAGGCAAAAGATCTGTGTTGGCATAGCTAAAGGCCTGGCTTTCCTACATGAAGAATCACCTCTAAAGATCGTTCATCGAGACATCAAACCAACCAATGTACTCCTTGACAAAGACCTAAATCCAAAAATCTCTGACTTTGGTCTGGCCAAACTTTATGAAGAAGGGAAAACACATATCACAACCAATGTTGCTGCTGGGACTAGGTGAGCTTCTAAACTACTGTAATTGATTAATCAAAATACTCCCTTTTGTATGTCATCCTTCCCATTTTAATTCGTGTCAGAGTTACTTCAGTTTTCCTATATGGAATATTTACTCCTCGTTATGTACGTTCAAAGGTTATGTACTTCATTTCACATTTTCACTTCAAAGCCACTCATCTTTGAGAATCGGTGTTTGATAGTCCAACTATATTAAACTAGTAGAAGTCAAATCATTTTTAACTTAAATCTTTGAAGTCGAGCTATGGCAATCAATTTTACAACTGAAGGAGTATAACTTCAGGAAGTCCTGAGCGTACAGTCAAGCTAGCATGATATAATTACTTCGTCACATTATTTTGCAGAGGTTATATGGCCCCTGAATATGCGCTCTGGGGTTATTTAACATATAAAGTAGATTTGTACAGTTTTGGGGTGGTTGTATTAGAACTCGTTGCTGGGACGAACAATATGAAATATCATCATGATGAGAATTATGTCTGTCTTCTTGATTGGGTAAGAAACCAGCTAGCACCTCTTGATATCGGTTCTGTGAATAGTGAACTTGTCAGTTTACTTGATGAAAACTTCTTATTGATATAAACAAATGCATTATAATCCATCATTAATGTGTTTATATTCAGGCCCTGGTTCTACAAAAAGAAGGGAAGTGTTTGGAGCTAGTGGACCCAAAATTAGGTTCGGATTTCAACAAGGAGGAGGCATTGAGGATGATTAAAGTGGCCTTACTATGTACTAGTTCATCTCCAGCAATAAGGCCAAACATGTCTGCAGTAGTGAACATGCTTGAAGGTCGTTTGGATGTTGATGAGTCTAACTTAGATTCAAACGTCTATGACAATGAAATTAATTTTCAAGGACGAAGAGACGAATATGATGAGAAGCAAGTAAACTCCAGCGATAGCCGATCACACTTTGGTTCAACAGACAAAGGATACTGATTGCTATTCATATTCCTTGCCTTCTACATCTACCTCTTAATCAGAGTCTTTCTTTCTGCTCATAGTTGTAATAAAAAATGATGTTGAAGGAGATGTTGATCCTAGTACAATATATTTTAACTTTCATATAGAGTTAATAGATGTTCTATGTTTCTGTAAAGAACTCAAATTCGATGCAACAGTAACCAACTTCTCAACTATATTAATAAGACTAAAGTTCAATTACAATTCGAGAAAGTAAACATAACAACGCAAATGGTTAAAGCCCCAAATTAACCTACAGAAATATTGAAAGTAAGACTAGGGATTGATAAATGGAAGAGGTGGGTTTAGATATCCAAATAATATAGTGTCGGGTGTGTGAACAAAGTCCCACATTGATTGCTGAAAAGATTGGAAAACTGCATATAAGATGTAGGATTTCTTAGTAGTGTGAGTCGTTTTAAAGAAAACCGTGTGAACTTGACCCAAAAGGAACAATATCACACATGTTAAAAGTATCCTTTAGTGCTGATATAGTCCAATAACTGATATCAGAGCCCAGATTCAGCCGAAAGAGTATGATGGAGGCAGATGAACAGTATGTGCGGTTATGAAATTTAGCAACAGGCTTCAATGAGTGTCTCTTTGCAACTGTTCTTCTTAGCCTTTACCAAGAGGATGTTGGTTGTGATGTTTGCTGTTATGTTATTTCTCGAGCATTAACACCACTTTCAATTTAATTTCTTCATAACTTTAGTTACTTTAATATATTATTCAGCATATATCACATGGAGTAATTTGTAGTAATCTGACATATATCCCAAGAACACACACTACTTCATTATTTTATATTTTGTAACGCAATCACATAATCTTTAATAGTAATTTTTATGTGCTTTTTCAGTTTTATACGTATTGAACTATAAAATACGCCTCTGCAATCAAACATGAGAAAATAGAAAAATGTATATATCAAACACACCTAAATAAAATGTTGTGCTTGTTTTATATCTCCTCAATAAAGAAGAAAGATCACTCCTAAAAGCAAGCTTTCTCTTATATAGGATACCTTCTTTCCCAACTCAAGGCATGTGTGTGTTGGTATTTCCCCTGATTTTCTTACCATAATTGAGTTTTCCTTTTAGGAAAAGGAAACCATTAATTTTTGGCTAATCCTTGTTCTTGTAGGAAAAAGGTTATAGACTATAAATAGAGACTCATTTCTTCTAGCTTGGTAGCATGCACAATGTAGTCATAAGGGCTTTGAGAATATTGTTTGGGGGGAGAATTTGTGAGACACAAGTGTTGCGGTATCACTTGTGTAGACCTCCTTTAGTTTGAGTGAATTGTGTGAGGTTGTCTCTTTCGATATTTTGTACTCTCTTTTATATAGTGGATTGCTCGTCTCCTTTTGTGGATGTAGGTCGATTGATCAAATCACGTTAAATTATTGTCTCTTTTGGTGTATTTATCGCATGCCTTCTTATGTGGCGTCTTCCGTGGTTTGCTTTGTTAGCTTCCGCATGACACCTGATTATTTCGGTCCTAACAGTGTGAACTATCTCACAAGTATTTGGGAATTTATTTCACTGTTTATATCAATGTGTCTCCTCGGAATAAGGTACTTACACCTTATTGCTTGTGAAATACTTCCTCCGTTCATAATAGTTATCAAAATGATTTATTATTTTATAAAATAAATTAAAATAAAATTAATTATTCTCAAAAGTAAACAATAATTGACTATATTCGTCATCGGAGGAAAAGAGTTTTGTGTGGCTGCAAATATATATCTCTATTTCTCATTTCATAAATGATGAGGGACTAATGATTTTGATTGAAGTTAAACATAAGAAAAGTCTAGTCTCCGCTGATGTCGATTTATGATAACAAGTAGCAGGGTTCGTATCTTAAATGATGCAGTTAGGAGTCGTTTTGTATGTGAGATAAGGTGAAATATTCTACGATTAAGTCTGGGATAAAAGGTGAGATTTTTTAGTTGACGGTATAAATTTATGCCGTCAACGATAAATTCTATACCATCAACCAAATGTAATATAAATTTTATATCGTCAACCAAATGCAGTATACAAGTTATTCAATCAAACACAGTATAAATTTTATAGCGTCAACCAAAAGCAATATAAATTTTATCTCAGATGGGATAAACTAGTGCAGAAATTATAATCTGGGACTATAATTCGAAGGGCGTCTCACTATTTCAACATGCCAATGAAATGATATAATCTCCAAATATTCAATCAGATTGGGAATATCAAAAGGGCGTCTCACTAATTTATTTTTTTAGCTGTGAATATGAATATGTAATTTGCCAAATAAAAAAGGAGTAAATTTTCTATTTTTCGAAACTGTTTTCTTAGCTAAATCTATAGAATTCAATTTTTGTTTTCTCCATTTTTCTGCATGTCAAACATGAGTCATTGATGTGAAGGAAAAGCAAGTAATGTCCTTGTTTGCCGACAGAGGCACAGGACAGAGCTTTTTCTCTCAGATTACTATTAATATCTAATTTTGTCAAACTGACCATAAATTTGAATTAAAAAAAAAATTCAAAATTTGCGATTCAAAATAAATCAAAATTCTTTTTAGGACTGATGGAAAAAAAAAGGAGTGTTATATAAGTTATTTGGAGGTAGTCACTAAATACTCCCTCTCTGTTAACTTAATTTTACTTGTCCACTATTTCCAAAATAGATTTTCACTTTTATTTATCATTTTTAACATATTAAGAAAATTATTTTTTTCATGCACGTATCAATTATTGTTTCTGGGACCTAGGAATATACAGTAGAGTATCCCATTCCTTTATGAAAAGTCGGCTATCCAGTAAGTGTTCATTATGTATATATATTCACTTCAACATTCTTGCGTGTTATAACTCTTTAGAGAAGGAAGATGTCATCGTCGTCATCAGCTTTCTGTATTTCTTCTATTCTGATTATCACCGTTACTTTATTACTCATAATTTGCGAAACGATTCAAGCACAAACAAACAGTCGCCTTCTTCCTCAACAAGAAAGTACTGTCTCTCTTTTTTTTTTAATCCTGATTAATTCTCATCAGTATATAAATAAAGTTTGAATATTTGTATGATTTTGCAGAGAATGCTCTGAAAGAAATCGCGGAGCAGTTGGGGAAAAAAGAGTGGGATTTTGATGTGAATCATTGTGATGGCAAAACAAAATGGACTACACCGATTATTGACGACCTGTATTCCAACAATATAACCTGCAATTGCTCTACCCCTGATGGTTTCTGTCATGTACAGAGCATGTGAGCCTTCTTCCTCCTCCTCTGCCTCTTTTTATATGTTTGCCTCCAACTTCTTTCTTATGGCTATATTTTATATGTCGGATCACGGATGTTATTGCAAGTGATTGAGAATATCCTTTCAATTTTATATGTCGATTTCAAGATAGTTTGGTGAATATTAGAGTTGGTTTTGTATGGTTGATTATCTTTATTGTTAGTCAGTATGTTTAAAGTCAATTATTCTGGAACCAGTTTGATTACAAGGGAAAATAAACTTCTTGAACTACTAACTAATCATTGCTTCAGATTTGGAAATGGAAAGTAAACAGGCTTTTTTCTATTTATAGTTTTGATAGCTCTTTCTCTAATATCTTTTTTTTTATAGTTTGATAACTTTTTTTATAATGTTAACAGATTACTCAAAGGACAAGATCTCCCAGGTGTTCTCCCTCCCTCCCTGGTCAAGTTACGTTATCTCAAACAAATGTACTGTTCACTGTCTTGAATCAATATTTTCAAACTCTTAGGAGTTTAGATTATCTATTAACATTAATCATTATGATTATGCGTTGCCTGAGAAATATATTGTCAACATCTGTCCTGCAGTGATCTCTCTCACAACTATTTGAGTGGTACTATTCCCCCTGAATGGGCATCAATCAAACTGGAATATCTGTGAGCTGCACCTGAAATGCACTGAACACTTGAGGCATTACATAAAAGGTCCCTTTAATTTATACTATCCAATAATTCATGATTTTCAGGTCTGTTATGGTGAATCAACTCTCTGGGCCAATTCCTAAGTACTTTGGAAACATGACTACACTACTTTATGTGTATGTTCTCTTGGCATTTGCAACACTCACAAGGAAAAATAGTCTTTATTTTAACATATATTGACATGGACATCAAAACTTTCAGGAGTTTGGAAAATAACATGTTTAATGGAACTGTTCCAAAAGAACTCGGAAACATGGTTAATCTGCAGAATCTGTAAGGCCTTCCTAACTAACCTCCTTTAGATGAAATGTGTGCTTTTAGAATATCTTGACAAGTTAGTTACCTTTTTTCTACGTGCAGCACTCTTAGTTTTAATAATCTCACAGGTAAGTTGCCAGTGGAACTCAATAAACTCAAAATATTAACAGAACTGTGAGTAGCTCTGAACAAACTTTTGATATAATTTCCTTTGGGTTCTATCACAGTTCTGTTTTTTCTAAGCTCTCTCCTTTCCATTTTGGCACCAATGCAGTAGGCTGAGTGGTAACAACTTCACTGGAAAACTTCCTAGCTTTGAGAGTTGGAAAAACCTTCAGGAATTGTGAGCATTTTCAAACCATTTGATGTATAAAAGCTTCTAATTTTAAGCAAATTTAAGTTGTATCTGACTTGATGCTTGGTTTTCAGAGAGATTCAAGCTTCTGGTTTTGAAGGACCTGTATCTCCAAGCATTTCTGTCTTGACTAGGCTGTATGAATTGTGAGTATTATCTATGAAACATACCTTGTTTAGTTGCTTATTGTGGTGTTCCATTTTATTTGGTTCGAATATTTTAACCTCAATAAAATCTTTTTACAGAAGAATCAGTGAGTTGACTGGAATTGCTTCAGAGTTTCCGCCACTTGAGAACATGAAAGGCCTAACCAGATTGTATGTTATTCTCTTGAAATTTGGAATTACGCATTAATGATTGCACTGGTTTCCCTTTTTGATGAAAAACGTTTTTTTTTCTTTCTGAAACTAATTTATGAATGCAGGATGTTGAGGAACTGCAATATATCTGGGAAGATTCCTCCTTATTTAGCTAATATGCCTCCATTAAAGATTCTGTAAGCCTGCCTCCTACCTTCACTCTGATTTTCTTTTCTTTCTCCCTTTTATATGCAGCTGTGTTTAACATATATGCATGCCCATTATGCAAGCCTTTCTCTAAATTTTGTTTATTTTTTAAGCCAGGAGACAGAAGTAGGGGTTATTGGAATTGAGTCTTAATTAAATGTGTGCATCTTTGGTAGTTCTTTTATGAAGACCATCTACAGGAGAACTTCTTTCCAAGAGGAAAAGGGAAACAAAGTAACTTAAGAAAATAATGAAGATCCAGAAATTCTATTTTAGAAGATACAACACTTATAGAGTAACTCCAGCATTTTTGAGCCTTTCACTGACAAGCTTAATGGACATTTTGGTATATTCTATATATCTTTAGTTTAAGACCACAAAATTCAAAAGTCTTCTCTATTTTTTTAATCTCCGTGTCAAGTCAAAACTAGACAAACAAATTGAAACGGAGGGAGTACTTTTAGATGAAGTTGATGTCCATATACCAGGAGAAATTCGGAAGAATATTTTATCATTTGTATTTAAGCTCACAGGTCGCAAGTTGGTAAGTATTGCCTCTGGCTTGACTATGGTTTTCCTTTGCTGCAGAGATCTAAGCTTCAACAGGCTTGAAGGACAGATCCCGAATCTGGAGGGTCTGGATAAGCTGGAGCAAGTGTAAGTGAGAATATAGGGATGTAACTTGTCATACATACTCAAAAGATTCTTTTTTTAGTGTGCGTGCCTATATAGTCTCAGGCTTCTAAAATTTAAACCTGGGGCATGGATAACCAAGTTGCTGAGGCTTCAAATATGTTTATTGCCAGAGAAACTTTTAGAGTCCGACATTTATACATTATTTTGAAGTTTGTTGTCCAAAAGTTCCATCTCCAGTGGAATTAAAGATTTTCCTTTTCAAGGTACCTGACAAGCAATAGACTTTCTGGGAAAATTCAAGATTGGATCAAAAGTGGGACTATCAGATAGTAAGTTTACTTTTGATTATCATGATTTTGAATGTAAATCTACTCATGCCATAAGAATGCCAGAGTCAATTATATCTCGGCAAAGAGACAAATATACCCTCAAACTATGATAAATGGTACGTATATACCCTCCGTCATGCTTTGGGTACACATATGCCCTTACCGTTAATGAAATGGTACATATATGCCCCTCGCACTAACGGTAGGGGCATATGTGTACCCAAAGTATGATGGAGGGTATATACGTACCATTTATCGTAGTTCGGGGTATATTTGTCCCTTTTCCATTTTAATTTTTTTATCCCAAATAATTAACCCAAACCCACTACCCGACCTAATAAACCCACTACTCGACCCGGTCCAAATTAAAACCCAAGAGACGCCTATCTAACAAATGCGTTTTTCTCACCCCTATAACGATATACACACACAATACAGTAACACCCACTACTACCAATTTCAAAAAAAAAAATCATTAACCCATAACACCCAAAAAAACAATACCAAATAAATTGAACCCCTCACGTTTCAATTTCCAGCAAAATTCCGTCGGAAAAACACTACCCACCACTGGTCAACACCACATAGCCACCGTCTCCATCGAACCGGAAACACCCCACCGGTGAACCATCGCCGCACCCCTAGCTCCGGCCACCTCCGGCCTAATCTCCACTCCCTCCAACCAGTAAACACCAACTAGCAGCAGCGACCAATCACTGCAATTTGATTGGGGTTCACGATTAAGAGAAAAACAGAGGGAGATCGGGTTTGGAACAAAAAATAGAGGTCGGGTCGAGTTGGTTTGAAATCGGGTTCGATGGGTTTATTAGGTCGGGCAGTGGGTTTGGGTTAATTATTTGGGATAAAAAATTAAAATAAAAAAGGGACAAATATACCCCCGAACTATGATAAATGGTATGTATATACCCTCCGTCGTACTTTGGGTACACATATGCCCCTACCGTTAGTGTGAGGGGCATATACGTACCATTTCATTAACGGTAGGGGCATATGTGTACCCCAAGTATGACGGAGGGTATATACGTACCATTCATCATAGTTCGGGGGTATATTTGTCCCTTTTCCGATTATATCTTAAGAACTTGAGATTCCATACGCATATATCTGCCAGCTTTGCATACACATAGTTTTCCCTGCAGAATTTCTTTTTGTGCAACACTGACTTGTTGATTTTGTCATGTCAATGTTACGCTAACTCGTATTTCCTTGTTGTGATGCATTAGTTAACTTGGATCTGTATTGGAATTTGGTTGGACAATAAGAGTGAGATCATTCTCCAAAATTTACAAGCTATAGAGGTGACTTATGGGTTGAGTTATGTAAAAGTACGGGGTGAGGGGGTGAACTGTAATTTTTTCTTTTTCGACAGACTAGAATGCGTTAATAATTGACGGTTAAGCAGGCAGTAAGACAAAAATAAATAAATAAATAGCGGAAATCAAAGTGCAAAAATTTAAGGTGACACTTATGTTTTTATACTGGTTCGGGTTCGATGTGAATCCTAGTCCAGGACTAAGCTTCTCTGTAAGCTCTTGTAAGATCTTGAGTACAGTTTTGAGAGTGTGTATTTTCTAGCAATTCCACCTTATTTATCTCCTCTTCTTCTATCTTCTTCTTCTCTTTCTGACCTAAATTCCATAATCTTCTACAGGGAATCCACCATTAGAGCTCAATCTTTCAGCTTTAGAGTAGTTCAAGTGTAGTGAGCTAATACTAGTTTATAACACGTGGATCGATTGCTACTGAGATTTCCCTTTCTCTATTTTTCTGGTTATTACAATTCGTAGCACATTACAGGCTTTGGGCTGTGACAGCTATATATGCTCCACTCGTCATGCTTCCGTTGCCCTACTTCTATTATCATAAAGTTTAAGAGAGCTTAAACAGGATTGTATCTGTTTTAGCTAAGACCAGAGAGTAATCTGTCCTAAATGTATTTAGAATACAAAATCTAGCTCTTACTTAAGATCAGTATATGCAGGAGGGAAATTGTGAATTGAAGAGAGGGATATCTAAGCATTTCAAAGCAACTTTTTATTGATTACAGACTTAGATTGTCATGAAAAGGATAAACTCACCTTTCTGACCTATGAATCAAGAAGAAAAAGAGCAACATAAAGATTATGAAAACATTAGGCCTATTGAGTTTGGGAAATTGAATTTAATTTAGATTATCAAAAAGTTGTTATCCGCTGCTATTGTAACTGTGTGTGCATCCTGCAATCAAAAAGCACAAATATTTCATCTCCTCTCGGCTCTCATTACTTTTATAATACTGGGAAAATACTAAGTTTTTCAGAAAACTTTATTTGCAGTGTGGACCTGTCTTACAACAACTTCAATGAGAGCTCTGAGCCAACTACTTGTCAGGAAACCGTGTATGATCCTTGAACCTTATGCCTTCTTCCTGCTCATTTTTTTATTGAGGCACCAGCTGTTGTTATTTCTAAGCAGCATTTCCTTCTTATTATCAGAAACTTGTTCAGAAGCTACAACACACCCAAAAAGTCGTAAGTGTTTTTAACTTGTCTTACATAAAACTAGATGCATAATCATTCTCTTAAAGAGTTATCAACTGGTTCATGCCTTCTGACCCTTCCTTCCAACTTGATGCAGAGAACTTGGGAAATGCTTGTCAAGCAATCCTTGTTCAAAGAGTAAGTCTATCCTTCTACACTACTTCTGTTGTAAATCTTACGGAAAATACTTCATGATGAATACTTGTAAGCAAATCACATAGCTTGAGGCATGTCATTGACACTATCCTTAAGGATATTTCACCCGGTATAGGTTTATCCCTAGGATACAACAAGTTCTTCTAGCATTAAACTAGGAGCCAAAATCTAACAAAGATTTTCAAAAAAAAACCCAGCATAATAGAATATCAAAAGAAAAAGGAAGAAATTTCTCTTCATCTCAATCTCTTTTTCAAAGAACAAGGACTTCCAGATTTATATAGTTGAAGATCACAATATAAGAGTAGCTAAAGGCTCCAATAATTGTCAGGTAACAAATAAAGGTAATGACAATGAAGAATATTATTCAATTGTCAATTAGTGGTCGTTCAATGCTATTAAGAGAGTCCAAAACGTTCAGAAGGTTTGAATAGGAATAATGACACATTAATGGTCATTGAAGTATTGGAGTCAATTGTAATTGTTGAGATAATAATTCTTTTTGAAATATCCAACAACTTCATCAATTTCTTGTTCAATGGAGAAGGATAACCCTTGACAATGTCAGTTTTCTTTGTGTCTGTCACATGGGCGGAGCCACCTATATCAAAGGGTGGTCAGGTGCACACCCTTCGTCGGAAAATTATGTTGTGTATATATGTTAAATGTTAGCTATTATGAGTGTGTATTTAATTTTTCACACCCTTAACGCAACTGAGAAGAAAATTTGCACACTCTTCGTCAAATTCCTGGCTCCGCCACTAGTCTGTCATATTTCATGAGGCAAAAGTTTGATCATTTGTTTCAATTATATGCAGATTGGTCTGCAATACACATAAATTGTGGTGGAGAGAGTGTAAAATAGGGGACACCACCTATGAAGAAGATGAAAACACAGCCGGTGCTGCAAAATTCTTTTACTCAAAAGAGAGCTGGGGAGCAAGCAATACTGGTGGCTTCTGGGATCTTCCCATAATAATGGACAATTACAAGGTGACCAATATATCTGCTGTTAAGGGAGATGACTTGGAACTGTACACGACAGCTCGGCTATCAACATTATCTCTGACTTACTATGGACGTTGCTTAGCAAATGGAAACTACATTGTGACACTGCACTTCGCAGAGATTGTTATGAGAGATAACCGATCTTTCCAGAGTCTCGGAAAACGAATGTTTGATGTCTATATTCAGGTCGATTAAGATTCATCTGAGTATTAAGTCAAGGTTTATGTGCAGTTTGCTCACAATTTAAACTGACCGCAGGGTGAGAGGAAGCTCAAAGATTTTGATATTAAAAAAGATGCTGGAGGAGGTGATAAACCTTCGAAACAGAAGTTCAATACAGTTGTGGAAGATGGCATTCTAGAAGTGCGTTTTCAGTATGCTGGGAAAGGAACAACAGATGTACCCAGAAGAGGAACCTATGGCCCTTTAGTTTCTGCCATCTCATTTGAAGCTAGTAACACTACTATTCCCCTTTGGTTCACACAAACTTCCTTAGACACACGATTATTGATGAACTTATACGTAATGAAAGTATAATATAGTTTCCAAATGTTGATAGTTATTCTCAGAGAGCCTAGAGAAAAGGCTTCATCTTTTTCCTCCAATCACTTTAAGATTAAAAGCATACACACAAATGCAAGTGATTTTACACTCTTGCTCTTTTTCCTATATCATAGATTTCAAGTCCTCTGATAATCACAAAAAGATGGATATCATCATAGCTGGAGCAGTAGCGTCCTCATTAATTCTCATTTTCATAATATTGGTTGTTGCTTGGAGGAGGAGCAGAAAACAGATATCAAAAGAGGAAGGTGAGGCTACACCCAAGCAGCTTATTTCAAAAGTCGTTATCATATATTTAAAACAGGAAACAACTTTTTAATGTTTAATTTTTCATATAAATGTACAGAATTAAGAGGACTAGATCTACTGACTGGTTTATTCACCATCAGACAAATCAAAGCTGCCACAGACAATTTTGATGCAGCAAATAAAATCGGGGAAGGTGGTTTTGGTTCTGTCTACAAGGTACATCTCAATCTGACATCTCCCAAACTTTCTACTGTTTCTTTCTCTCTGACCTCCAAGTCCTTTTGTACCATTCCACAAGATGCATATTCAGGATTTAAGCTTAATGGCTTTAAGGTTCTGAGTTCTTCGAAATTATGAGTTCAAAACTTAATAGAAGTAATAATTTTCAAAGTTTTTCACATATATCTATGGTAAGCAAAAAAGGTGTGCTCAATTGAAGCAATATTCGAAACTACAGGACTGCCTCTACATGCCGCACTACAAACATATACTTAGATCCTTTTCTCTTAGCTACAACATCTAGACATGGATTCTATGTGTAGACGACTTCATGACCTGTTATTTCTTTCTTTTTTTTTAATAAATAGGGTACACTATGGGATGGTACTGTTATTGCTGTTAAGCAGCTTTCATCCAAATCAAAACAAGGGAACCGTGAGTTCGTAAATGAGATAGGTATAATCTCTGGTTTACAACACCCAAATCTTGTCAGACTATATGGATGTTGTGCTGAAGGAAATCAACTGCTACTGGTGTATGAGTACTTGGAGAACAGTAGCCTGGCCCGTGCTTTATTTGGTAATTTACTATCCCTGTTCTTTGTTTTAGTTACAAATGAAATAGAAAATAAGCTAAAACGAAACAAGAAAAGAGGTTGCTCTTTTGGAATTATTGAAAGAGTTCAGAAGGAAAAGTCAATATAGATATTTGGTTCACACTAAAGTGCAGGTCCAGTAGAACATCGACTCAAAATGGATTGGCCAACCAGGCAGAAAATCTGCATCGGGATAGCAAAAGGCTTAGCTTTCCTACATGAAGAATCGTCATTAAAAGTTGTTCATTGGGACATCAAAGCAACAAATGTACTTCTTGACAAGAAACTAAACCCAAAGATTTCTGACTTTGGTCTGGCCAAACTTGATGATGAGGATGACACACATATCAGCACTAGAATTGCTGGAACCATGTGAGCATTCTGACAAGTCTCTCATTCATGCTTCTGTTTTTTGTGTTCTTTGGAGAAGAAATATATCTACTATTGATGACCACAGTAGGGTTTATGACATTTCATAACTTTCTGCAATGACCCCAGAACCTTGCAATGACAATTTATATAGGTCTGTGTTGTTATTTCCCTGCAGCATATATACATTTAAGCTTTCTAGAACCCTTACTATTTCTCTCTCTTGGAATTTGGATATAATTTTATAAACGGCAACTCGCCACAGTTTATATATTCTTAACCAAGAAGAGTGGTGAAGTTTTTTGCTATTTACATCTTAAGAGCACTCTAAAGAAACATAACCATCTTCTAGGAAGGGTGTTAGTCACCTCAGAGCCTCAGGAAATCAAAAAAAAAAAAAAAAAAGAAAAACAAACATCTAGTTACAAAATTTCTGAATCAAACTTCTAGACCTCCTAGCTTTCCTAGAACCGCTTAATAACTCTATTCTTTCTATCATCTCCTCTTTTATCTGTTTAAATACTAACTCTGTATTTACTATTTTTCCTTGAAACAACTTCCAGTTTCTTGCTTTCCAGGTGTGGTAGACTCTTGCCCCCAGAATTGCTGTAGCCATTTCCTGCTTAAACTGCCTCCAGTGTCTGTTCTTTATCCATGTTAAGCATAGTAGCACCTTCTTCCCCTGAACTTTGCATCCCGACCATAATTCCAGCTCTTGTTGCACTGTTGTTGTCCATCTACACTCAAATAATAGATGCATTTGAGTTTCATTCTTATCTCCATCACATAAGCAGCATTTTCCATCATCATAGGGGATATTTAGTCTCTGCATCCTCTCTTTTGTCAACAGTCTCTCTTGACTTGCCAGCCAGACTATGAATCTGGTCTAGTTAACATGATAGAGTTCCATATCAGATCCGCTTCTCTCACTTTTTGCAGACTTCCCACCAATTTGAGAAAGCTCCTACTTACTGAATAGGCACCACTTTCAGTTAAACAATATGTTCCATCCCTGTACCAATCATTCATGCAATTTTTAATTGAGTTCAATTTCCTCCAGTACCAGCTACAGTCTGCTGGAGGAACATGAGTCCTTTAATCTTCTCCTTCATTCATATAAAGTTCATGCACCCATTTAATCCATAATGTATCCTCTTTGCAAGCAAGTTGCCAAACCAATTTCCCTACAGCTGCCATGTTCCACAATTTGCAACTCTTGACATTTAGTTCTCCATTCTTCTTTGGTGTGCATACCTTCTCCCATGAGACTAGAGCTACTTTCCTCTTATCCTCCTTTCTCCCCCATAGATAATCCCTACACTTCTTGTACACCTCCTTCAATATACTTTGTGGTAAGATAAAAACTGTACCCCAAAAATCATATATAGAAAATAGGACAGCATTGATAACCTGCAACCTCCCTGCATAGGATAATGTCTTGGAATATGCACTTGTGATCCTATGACTGATTTTATCCACCAACACTTGACAATCCATGTTACTCCATTTCTTTGATGTCAATGGCAACCCAAGATATCTAATTTGTAGATACTAATTGAGAAACCTGTCAACTGTAGAATTTGATTTTTGGTATCAAACAGGATTCATGGAGAGTGGTGAAGTTACAAAGACTAGGACATAATGGCCCGACTCCCCTTAAAGAAGACACATTCACATGCTTAAATATATTTCTAGTGCTGATTGCGTTGCTTTTATTTTATGCTTAAATTTTTAAAGTTTCTGCTGCCGATTCTTGACTTGTATTTCATCCCAATCTATCATTCTTGGCATTCTGAAATTTCATGCATTAAGCTGATGCCACTTTTAGGAACTTTAATCACGAATTGAACATCTTTGGGTCTTTTAACCCAGTAGTCTCCTTGAATTTAAAGTTCTCACTTTGTCATGCAGAGGATATATGGCACCTGAATATGCACTATGGGGCCACTTGACCTACAAAGCAGATGTCTACAGCTTTGGAGTTGTTGCATTAGAGATTGTTGCTGGCAAGAACAATATGACATATTGCCCCAATGAGAGATTTGTCTGCCTTCTAGATTGTTTAAGGGATCACAATTTCCCATATTAATTCCAAATACAGGTAGCAAAACCAAACCATTTTCTGGTAACCAGCTCAACTCGCCACGTTTAAATGTTCTGTTGAACCTAAAATGCCCCGTCAAACTATAACATTAAAGCGGGTCAACTAGTGTAACCAAATATGTCAAACTGCAACGGAAATGCACATCACACATTCATTCAATTCCATTCTGGTGTTTGTTTTCAGGCCCTTGATCTACAAAGGCAAGGAAAATTGATGGAACTAGTAGATGAAACATTGGGTTCAGATTTGAACAAGGATGAGGCTCTAAGGATGATAAACGTAGCATTGCTATGTATCAATCCATCTCCAGCACTTAGGCCAATTATGTCTGCAGTAGTCAAAATTCTTGAAGATCACCTTAACCTTCCTGAGTTTAATAACTTGGAATCAAGATTCTGTGATGATGATGATTTTTACAAGTTTCAAGGGTTAAGAGACAAGTATAACGAGATGCTCCAAAGTCAAACACTTGCCAATATTAAAGGAAGAGATTGCTCTTCCTCCGCATCCGCTTAAAATTTGCATTCGGATCAATATCGGAGTAATAAATTTCGTTAGAACTATACCCCCAGTCATATTGATACTTGTGAGACAATGTTTTCTTGCTCATCAAACATAAGATATTCGTGTGCAAATATTTTAATTATGAGGTGAATTATATTGCGCCTTATATTGTATTTAACTGAAAACATTAGTTAGGAGACTTACAGATTTCTTCTTAGGGGAAGTGTATCTGTAGCAATCCCGACTCATGTCATCCATTGTCAGAAATCCTCAAGAAGCAAATGGATTTCCTTGTTTTCATAACCTAAAATCTTCAAAAGATGCAGAGGTTTTTTACAAACATCCATATTGATGTATTTATACATTATAAGACCAAATTTAGGAGAAGGAAAACTAATAGATTAGCAGGCTAATTAGCATCCCTTATGAATGAATTAGACTCAATAGCTATTTCTAACCCGCATCCATTGCCAATTATATGCGCTTATGACTTGAGGTAACTTGGAGGAAAACCTTGTTCCCATGATTAGCAAGGGAATATGCTCAAATAGTACTCTTTCAGTTTTATTTTAGTTCGCTCTTGTATTAAAAATAAAATTTTCTTTCTATTTGTTAATTTTAGCAAATTAAAATAGATTTATTATTATTTTTTAATATTATTCTTATCATTAAGTAATTAACAAAGTAACATCTAGTCAAATTTAGATTTTTAAAATACAATTAATAAGCATAGTTTAATAAAATAAATTCTTAATAAATACTATAATTTTTTTTTAAGAAAACGATCAACACGTACTAAGATTCACACTCAACTAGTAGTAATAACGACACTGAAATTCATTAATTACTCTCAACTAATTATGAGTACTACAAATATCTTGACTATCCATCCAAGATTAAACAAGACAAGGTCCCATTTATGTTAAGTTCGTTCAATATATATACTCTTTTTGTCAATTTCAAACAATAAAATTATTTCAATTTGTACACATGTATTATGTCCCATTAGATACAAATTTTACTTTGACTTTTCAATGCTAAAACACTACTCCCTCCGTTTCAAAAAAATGACTTAGTTTGACTTGATACGAAATTTAAGAAAATAAAGAAGACTTTTGAATCTTGTGGTCCTAAATTAAAGTTATGACAAATGTATCAAAGTGTCCTTTAATCTTGTGGTCTTAAATATGCCATGTGAAAAGTTAAAATTAAAGTGTTGCTAAAAAAAAAAAGATCATTCTTTTTAAAACGAATTAAAAAAAAAATAGATTATTTTTTTTAAAATGGAGGAAGTACTACTAGTATTATTCATCCACCTTTAATTAGTGGGACCAGGCTATAGGAAGAGCTAGTAGTAGTACTACACTAGATATGTAGAAACACATTCATGTTTTTGGGTTATACTTCCTCCGTTTAAAAAAGAATAATCTAATTTAATTTGGCACAGAGTTTAAAAAAATAAAAAAGACTTTTAAATCTTGTGGTCCTAAATTAAAGTTATGACAAATATATTAAAATATCCTTTAATCTTATAGTATTAAATAAGTCAAATAAAAAATTAAAATTAAAATATTATCAAAAAAAAAAATTATTCTTTTTAAAACGAATTAAAAAAAAAAATAATTCATTCTTTTTAAAACTTTCAAGCTCATACTTTTCAACTCTCCAAAACAGAGGATATTCAATGTTTTTCTGACACTTTGTCCCCAAATTAAAGGAGGCTGGCCTCTTTGGCCTACTTAACAGTAGGTAGGCCTCTAATTAATTTCTCGCCCATATGCAGATTTCCCAATCAGGGGCAGATCCACTTTTGTGATATCGAGTTCATTTGAATCTATTACTTTTTAATAAAGTGGAGGATAATTAAATTTATGAGTAAATGTTTAGTAATGGATAAACGTATATATACTATATGAAATAATAATTTGGTTGTGTTTGAATTAGACAGATTTTAATATTGAAACTGAAGCAACAGTAGATCCTTGTACAGAAAATGACGTATCGGACCGCATGCCTCAACTACTATACAACACTTCACATTTCAATAATTTTTATGGTACTACTGTTGATGTAGGTCAAACATAAGAAAAGTCAAGTTCCAGGTGATGCCCTTTTATTATAAGGAAAAAGTTAAAATTACCCTTAAATTATTTAAAATAGATTAACTTTATATTTCTGGATCGAAAATACTTTTGCCTCGGGCGGGTTAGGGTTTAAGAAATGGGTGGGTTTAACTACTTTTTAATTTGAAAATAATATTCCTACAAAAATATCCAAACTTGGAGTTCAATTTTTGTAATTTAAAATTTCTGGATAGTGCACTGATGACTGACCTTAGTACAAACTTTTATAAAAATTTTAAATAATTTCACACGGTGTCTGATATCCGTACTATGACTAATTCAAAAGACAAACTTTTATAGGTGAAACTCCAGCACAACATTGCTCTTTTTGCTACGCGGTTGCATCAGAAAGATACCGGAATTGATGGCTTCCTTCATTGCAATATGTTCTATATATGCGGAGTTCATCATTTTTTCTTGTTTAAGTAGTCCATTTCATGGCAACTGATTTAAGAGCATTCAAGCTAAGTTCTAATTTTGAAGCAAAACCAGGTTGAATGCTCTTGATCATTTAGCATTGATCACTCAGATTATTAGTGTCTGGTCCTTGTCGACATGTCCCACAGCTTTAATTTCTCCAATAGTATAGTTGTAGTATTGCATTCCTCTATGAAAAGTCAGCTATATATATATATTCAGTAAGCTAAGTGTGTTCATTATGTATTCACTTAATTTTTTGCATGCTTGAGAAGATGTCATCGTCGTCGCCTTTCTGTATTTTTTCTTTTCTGCTGATCATCTTCACTGTAGCTGTAATTTGTGAAACCATTCAAGCACAAAACGGTCGTCTTCTTCCCAAAGAAGAAAGTAACGTCTCTCTCTCATACTCCGTTCATCCATCTTTACTTGTCCATTATACTAAAGTAACTGTCCAACTTTACTTGTCCAGTTTGAAAAACCAAAAGATAATTTACCATTTTGCGTCTATTTGAGTCATTAGTAAATGCATTTTCAATGATTGAATTTATTATATTCAAATGGTGATATAGTAAGATTTACCTTTTTATTTATTGCTTCTTATGGGATGAGTCAAGTCAAACATGAACAAGTAAAGATGGACGGAGAGAGAAAATTCTCATCATATAAATTAAAGTTTGAATCTTTATGGAAAAACTCTAGTGATTATGAGATTATCCCATATGAACGAACATTCAAATTTGTCTTTGTGTAAAAAACTCCAGTAAGTTTGAGCTTTTTTCTTTCTTAAAACTGTATACAAGTTTTATGATTTTGTAGAGAATGCTCTGAAAGAAATAGCGGAGCAGTTGGGGAAAAAAGACTGGAATTTTGATCTGAATCCTTGTGATGACAATACAACTTGGACTACACCAAAAAGGAGTAATTCACAGTATTACAACAATGTAACCTGCAACTGCTCTACCCCTGATGGTTTCTGTCATGTAGAAAGATTGTGAGCCTTCTTCCTTTACCTCTTTTTATTTGCCTCCAATATTTTTTTAAAAAAAATCACCTTCAATTTCTTAATAGTAATATATATTCCACTAAAAGGAGATTCCAAGCTCTAATTCCAAATCAATTGCGTTTTCCAACACTTTTATGTGATTGTCAACTAACCTTTAATAATAAAAGTATCATCAAAACATGACTCTCATATTCTATTTTTTACCTTGTACTATTACATTACTGCAATAAAACGAGGTTTCTATTGCTGAAAATAGTAAAGTTAAATGTTCAAAGGTCTAGGTTCATATGTTTGGTGTTTTCCATATGATTATTAAGAATCTAGCTGCATGCTTTTGAAGTGGGTGAGTTCATAGTACGTATGTGAAACTATTTAGTAGCATCGAGTCTTGAACTATCATGTAACACCTAGGAATACCCTTTTTGTGATCTCTTACTGTAAGAGTGGAGTTCTTAAGAGTGATATGATTTAGCTTGATGTTTATCTCCCTCTTTGTGTCTTATTATCAAAAGCCCGCCTAATATATATATATATATATATTCCAATACTATTTATGAGAATATTGAAAATGACCTACAATCATTCGAAACCATTTAGGATTTGTCTTGAGCGTGGATTCTACATAGTCGTGACTTCATTGCATTACATATAAAACTGGTTTAGATTATCTAAACCATACGGCCTTATATCTTATCTAGAAGTATATAATAACTCTGACAGCAGCTGCTCTAACTGTTAACAGATGTATCAGAGGACAGGATCTGGAAGGCGTGCTGCCTGCATCTCTGGCAAAGTTAACCTATCTGAAGATAATGTACTGAGAGCATCCTGCAGATCAATTTATTGTTACATATACAACCAGTTTTTGAATTTTACTTATTTTTTAAAAAATCATTATGGTTTTACATGTAGTGATCTTAACCGCAACTACTTAAGTGGTACAATTCCCCCTCAATGGGCATCTACCAATTTGGAAGTCATGTGAGGCAATTTATTCGTTATGCATTATTTAAATGTCTACTTTTGATTCTGAGCTTCTCATCAGTTTGACGTTTTCCAGGGCTATTTCTAATAATCGGTTATCTGGACCTGTCCCAGAGTACATAGGAAACATTACCTCACTTGTGAAATTGTAAGTTCCCTTGCTTCCACTCTTCTCACGTGGATCAAATATATATGTACATGAATACTAGAAGTTTCCTGATTTCATCCTAATTTTTCATCAGGAGTTTGGAAACTAACCTGTTTAATGGATCGGTTCCATCAAAAATAGGGAAGCTGGTCAATTTACAGATGCTGTAAGTCTTCCTTACTCTTCTTCTTCCTAACTAATTTAATAGGCCAATTTACTGTTTGTATTCTGTACTGGAAGATGTTAAAGTGAACTAAATCTGTAATGAAGCTAAGAAATTGAAACACAGTGGTTGTTGAGAGAGTAGACTATAACAATCCAATATTTAAGACTGAGTGAGCAGTATTTACAAGGTGACCATGATGCATAGATACGTATATGGTTCTTTTCTCATTTTTTTCAATGTGCTGTTCGGTTCAGTTTACACACATCTAAATAAATCCACAGGATAGCTTACTAGTACATCCTACAAGAACATTCGCTGATAAAACCTGTTCACTTTGGTTAGAGTAGATGAACTCACATTGAGTGTTGTAACCGAGTTTCAAGTTATTACTATCTTAACCATTCAGGTACTATAGAAATTAAAGGAGAAGTAAGCCAAGACGGTTAGGATATGGCTCGGGTATTAGGGTATTGAGGCTATGTAAGTGTACTTGCAATGAATTTCCACCGGATCTATTGCAGGAAAAGGATAATGTGCGACTTCAAATTGTCAATTATATCCTTTATGAAAATGGAAAACCGATTCGAGGAACTTCGACACAAGTATTCAATTAGTTCGGACTTGTATCGTGATAAACATATAATTTAGGAAAGAAATTATAAATTATCTAATATATGGAAATTAAGTATTTGTAACATCAAAATTTCAGTTGACACTACTTTTTTCAATAGCATATATACAGCAATCACAAAGTTTATTACTCCCTTCGTCCATCTTTACTTGTCCACTTTTCTATTTTGGGATGTCCAACAATACTTGTCCAGTTTATAAAATAAATGGATAATTTACTTATTTTTATCCATTTTACCCTTGATATTAAATACAATACATCACTCATTGCATTTTTCAAAGCAAAAAATTTATTATATTCAGAGGGTGATATAGTAAAATCACCATCTATTTATTGTTTATTAAGGTATGTGCCAAGTTAAAAGTGGACAAGTAAAGATGGACGGAGGGAGTAAAGGAGAAAGATATTATTTTGACAGGATGAGAGAGGAGTAGAAAAAGAATTGCTAAAGTATAAGCAGATCCTTGCGTGTTACTGGTTGAATCACTAGCTTCTTCAAAGTTGTTTTGCTTCACCTATGCTTTTCAAGGCACCTCTTCGAATAGCTTTGTCACTTCAAATGACGGAGTGAATTATACTAGTGTGTTTCTACATGATCAGATAAACTGACTGCTGGATTTCGTTCTAAATTCTATGAACTTTGATTGGTGCAGCAATCTCATTGCTAATAATTTCACAGGATCGTGGCCAGTGGAACTGAATAATCTGAAGAAATTGACCGAACTGTGAGTGCATTTGAATTAGAATGTAAAGTATATTTAAGATAAGATTTCTAATTCTCCTTCCACATATGTTAATTTGAATCCCTGGCCTTCCCTTTTGGCATAAATATAGTAGGATAAGCAGTAACAGCTTTGTCGGGAAACTGCCTAACTTCGAGAGTTGGAAGAACCTCCAGATGGTGTGAGTATTTTCAATTGGAAATATTTGCCCAAGTTGGAAATTTCCAGTAGAAATTCATTTGTAGTATATGCTTTTAACAGAGAGATTCAAGGTTCTGGATTTGAAGGACCAATACCCCAAAGTATTTCTGTTTTGTCCAGTTTGAAAGAACTGTAAGTTAAACACCTTTTTCTGGAAACTTTCTTTTGCTTCTCTCAATATGCTTAAGTAGAAACCAAGATAATTAACACTCAGATGGTGCATATACAGAAGAATCAGTGACCTGACTGGAGGTGCTTCAGAATTTCCGCCACTTAGAAACATGACAGGCATGACTAAATTGTAAGTACCTAATGATTTGGGAATTATGATGAGTATCAAACACTGCCGTTACCAAGGAAAGCCATTTCTCTGAAACTATGTTTTGGCTGCAGGATTTTGAGAAGCTGTAATATACATGGGAAGATTCCCGATTTTGTAGCTGATATGAGCAACTTACAGTATTTGTAATTTCACTACTACTTTTGAATTTATTTTAAAATCCTTAGTGATCTCTTTTTATCCGTCTCCTGTTATACAAGGTGTGGAAAATCCACTTAAATCAAGTATTTGTGCATGTCTGACTCTCTTCAGGCCTTTCTCTTTTTCTTCTTTTCTTTCTGCAAGCTTCTTCTCTTTCTTTGTAGAAGAGGACAGAAGGTTGTTAAATATTGAACGAATGCAGACAACACATCTCTCTTTCTTCTGTGAGAACTAATGTCTTTTACTTTCTTGAAATAAAATGATCTCCTTGAAAAGAGAACGGAGGTGAAATAAGTAAACATGATACAGTTCTATACAGACCTGTTGTAGAAGCTATTTATTTTCTCTATCCTTTATCTAACCTTAGTTAAACATTTAGCAATTGTGCTATAGTTTGTTCAGCCATATGGAATTGATCATTGTTCTGGGTTATTTTTTTCATTGGCAGAGATATGAGTTTCAACAAGCTTGAAGGAGGGATTGCAAATCTCAAAAGCCTGACTAAGTTGGAGGGCATGTAAGTCAGAATGACATGGAGATGCCTATAAGTACATGTGGAAATGTTTCTTTGCATCTTGGTTTCATTATATTAGTCGCAATATGTGAGTGTTGATGGTCCATCCATCAGCCTCTGGATTGTGAGTGTTGATGGTCCATCCATCAGCCTCTGGTATCCTCTCCAAATGCCAAAGCCCTTTTCGTTCATTTGGAACAAGTAGAAAAAGCCTCAAATCACAAAGCAATCTTGTCAAGGATGCCAAAAGCTCAAATCCAAATACTTTTTCATGATATTCCCAATTAATTGCCCTCAAAGTTTTGAGATTTTGATATTAGGTGGTGTGTTATCTCAGTAATATTCTGTTTATGAGCTGCACCTAACACAACAACAACAATTACGCTTCAGTCCCAATCTCAAAAATAAGTCTTCATTTGATTGTCGATCTCTTTCCATTTTTGTGGGTAGCTGATAGTGGGATCATATTCCTGAACATGTAATGCAGATATTGCATTTCTAATTTGTGATATCCTAGTTAAATCAACTATTTGCAACTTGCCAGGTATCTGACCGGCAATGCTTTTGTTGGGCCAATTCCAGTTTGGCTTACTAGTCGAGATATCAAATAGTAAGTTTAATTTTCTGTCTTGCTTTTTCATATACTGAAGTCATTCTATTAAACTCAATTTCAAAAGGACATGTATAGCTTAAGGGTATGATTATATAACAGGGTGAAAGATAGAGAAAGTAGCATTAAGTGTCCCAACCAAATGTGGTTGCTCGCATAGAGAAACAGATTAAAAAGTCATTCATACTTCTCTAGTCCAGAACATGAATTCTTGAGTCTTGCCTTTGTGAGGAAAAATGGTAGCTTAGTGAAACTGAGTTGGATGGGCATTTAAAGCTGTTTTCTTTAAGTCTAAGTGAAGACACAAACACTTTTCTTCCCTCTCACTAGTTTGAAAAGTGAAAATACTTGATAAACTCTTAACCATGTCAGAGACTTTGCATGCAGCGTGATAGACCTTTCCTACAATAAATTCGACCAGAGCTCTGAACCATCTAATTGTCAGGAGAACCTGTATGATCCTTGTGTTTCTTATGATTTTCTCCTATTTTGTTTGATAAATATATAAATCAGATGATCAACTGATGATCTCCACATCTTGTATTCTTTTCTTATCAGAAACTTATTCAGAAGCTTTAAGGGTGGGAATTTTGTGTAAGTGTTTTTAACTTCAAATAACATAACAAGGGCTATTGTGCTCTTGAAAAGGAGTTATCCTTTCTGATACCTCTTTCAACTACTACAGAGATAATGGGAAGTGCTTGTCAACCAAACCATGTTCAGAGGGTGAGTACTCACTGTTTGTAGAGCTTTGAATTCTACTCTCTCCATTTAAATCTTTTGTTTGATATTGTTCCATTGAGCGGTGTTCACCAGCTTCATGTTGAAAATCAATAGAAAGAACTAGGAAGGCATTATTTTTTCCTTCTGCAAGCTGGTTATATCACGGGAAAAACTGAAGCAGCAGACAGTTTGGTCGACATTCTACATGAAGAACTTATCAGTTTTATCATTATCTCATATATCTGAATTATTTTCATATCTCCAGTAACCTTTATCTGGGTTTAAATGTTGCAGAGAAGTATTCACTGCACATAAATTGTGGTGGAGAAAGAGTAGTTATTGGAAACACTTCTTATGAAGCAGATGAAGACTCAGCAGGTGCTGCAAAATTTGTTCACTGGAAAGGGAACTGGGGAGCCAGTAGTACTGGACACTTCTGGGGTCGTAACATATCATTGAATAACTATAAAGCAGATAATTTATCTGCTATCAAGGGAGACGAATCTCAACTTTACATGACAGCTCGTCTCTCTCCTTTATCTTTGACTTACTTTGCACGTTGCTTGGCAAATGGAAACTACACTTTGACACTTCATTTTGCAGAAATAGTTTACAGAGACAACCGATCTTTCCAAAGTCTTGGAAGACGGGTATTTGATGTATACATCCAGGTGAACCAACATGTCAGAGAATTAGATAATAAAATAATCCAGTTAGCTGTATCTGACTTAGTTTAATTGGCTACAGGACGAACTGAAGCTTAAAGATTTTGATATTGAAAGTGTTGCCGGAGGAGTTGATAAAGCTTTGAAAGAAAAGTTTAATGTAACAGTACAAGATAAGAATGTAGAGGTGCGCTTTCAGTATGCTGGGAAAGGAACTACATCGATCCCAAGTAGAGGAAGCTATGGTCCTTTAGTATCTGCCATCTCTGTGGAAGCTAGTAGTACTCTCTAATCTTTACTTTCATTTCTTGCATGCAGCATCTTTTCTCTTCTTCCCCATCATGTAGTGAGACTAAGTCAGTTTTACAAATGTTAGTCACCCTTTTCATTTTATGTAGTAGTTAAGACTTTTCAGAATTGGAAACGGATTACAAGACTATTCTTGATTAGCTAGCCAAAGCTCAAGAAGATATAAATTAGATGTTCTCTCATTGAATAATCTTTAAAGATGTTCTCTCATTGAATAACATGCACAATATCTATGATTTCTGGCTTCCAAGTATATGCCAGAGCGTCTAATGTTCTTGAACATTTTGTTCTATAATGTAGACTTGAAACCCCCTTCTGCACTGGAGACCTCTTCTAATCAGAAAAGGAAGATTCTAATTGTAGCTGGAGCAGTGATGTCTTCATTAACTCTCATTCTGATGATTCTCTTTGTTGCTTGGAGGAAAAGAAGAAACAGTAAATTGATGGGAAAAGGTGATTCTAGACCTCAACTTTTATCTGTGCCTAACAAATAGAATTTACTTAAAAACTTGTCTCTTGCATTCTGGGTGATTCTTTGAGCCGTTGCTAAATCTAGTGATAACTGGAATTTTGCAAATTGAAGCGCATGGGGATCATTGTACCACATGGAATACTAGGTGTAGTTATCACCTTTTATGGAAACCATAACATTTTGTGGAAGAATTCCTGCCAGGTTAAATATATATGCCTATGTTCCATCCAAATGCTTTTACTAGTTAAAGGGTGGGGAAGACAAGGGTATGGGTTTGAAGGTACAAACTTTCTGTTACTGTTTGGACGCTCTAGGCAAAAAAAATTTATTTTTGTTTTGTGGGAACTTACATTTTGAACTTGGTTCTTTAATTTACTGCTGTGTAGAATTAAGAGGACTAGATCTGCAAACTGGTATATTTACTTTCAGACAAATTAAAGCTGCTACAAGTAACTTTGATGCTGCAAATAAGCTTGGTGAAGGTGGATTTGGATCTGTCTACAAGGTGAGTATGTATACAAATTCTCATAATTCTTCCTTCTTATCCCTCCCTGTGGAATTCCTAATGGATGCTATCGGAAATCATTCATGAACTTCATGCATTTTTTTAAATGCTCAGGGTACACTAGCAGATGGTACTATAATTGCTGTCAAGCAGCTTTCATCCAAGTCAAGACAAGGGAACCGTGAATTTGTAAATGAAATAGGCATGATGTCGGGTTTACGTCACCCAAATCTCGTTCGACTCTACGGATGTTGTGTTGAACGGAACCAATATTTAATAGTTTATGAGTACATGGAGAACAACAGCCTTTCTCATGCTTTGTTTGGTAAGTGATTCTTCATGGGTTGTTTAAAGCAGAAGTCGAAAAGGACACTGAGCCAAAAATTGAAAAGAAATAAAGTTTGATGATCCCATTCTGCCTCAATAATGTAACTGCCAATTGGCATAATTCTCGAGTTTATATATTCATTGTGTGCATACATGTCTCTGTGTATATGCCTAGTTTCAATTTTACAGTAAATTGCAGGTCCTGAAGAATGTCGACCAAAGTTGGATTGGCCAACTAGGCAAAAGATCTGTGTTGGTATAACTAAAGGATTGGCTTTCCTACATGAAGAATCACCTCTAAAGATCGTTCATCGAGACATCAAACCAACCAATGTACTCCTTGACAAAGACCTAAATCCAAAGATCTCTGACTTTGGACTGGCCAAACTTCATGATGAAGAGAAAACACATATCACCACCAGGGTTGCTGGCACCATGTGAGCTTCTAAACTACTCTAATTGATTAATCAAAATTAATTTTGTTATTCAAGTACTCCCTTTTGAATGTCATCCTTCCCATTTTAAGTCGTGCCAAAGTTACTTTCTATTTTTTCTGGAATATTAATCTTTACTCCTTGTTATACAATTCCGAATGGTTATGGCTAGCACTTTTACTGATCCCAAGAGTTAAACCAGATTTAATAGGTTATCTATCATTTCACATTTTCACTTCAGAGCCTCTAGTCTTCTTAGAGTCCATGTTTTTACACTCCAACTAAAATAAACTAGGTAGATGTTAATTCATTTCTCTCTTGAAAATCCTGTAAGTCAAATTATGACAATCCGTTTTATAGTGGAAGGAGTAACAAATATTTCTGCTGTCCATTGCTACCTTACCTAGTGGTGAGATAAATGACATTAGTTTAAGCATTTTATGAAGCTCCTGAACAGGTCTGGCTTGCATGAGTGCAACTTTTTTACATTGTTTTGCAGAGGTTATATGGCCCCTGAATATGCACTCTGGGGTTATTTAACACAAAAAGCAGACTTGTACAGTTTTGGGGTGGTTGTGTTAGAACTCGTTGCTGGGAAGAGCAACATGAAATATCATCCTGATGAGAATTACGTCTGTCTTCTTGATTGGGTAAGAAACCCGAATCTCTTGATATCAAAGTGCTTTGTGCTTTGTTTGATGAAAACTTCATATTGGTATAAACGAAGGCATTGTATTTGATCAAGTATACATGGTAGACTGGTAGTATTTCAGAAAAAAGCGTAGACCTGCAGTAAGTATCTTTCTCAATTTTTCTAATTCCATCATTCTGCTTATTCCAGGCCCTGGTTCTCCAAAAAAAAGGGACGCTATTGGAGCTAGTGGACCCAGGATTAGATTCCGATTTCAACGAGGAGGAGGCGTTGACGATGATTAAAGTGGCTTTACTATGTATTAATCCATCTCCAGCACTAAGGCCAAACATGTCTGCAGTAGTGAACATGCTTGAAGGTCGTTTGGACGTCGATGAATTTAGTTTTCAGGGATAAGGAGATCAGGAATCTGATGATATTCAAGTGAACTCTGGTGAAAACCAATCACTCTTTCATTCAACTGACACAAAGGATACTGATCAATCTTCTTCAACCTTCCCTTCTACATCCACCTCTGCGTAACTGTCTTTCTTTCTGCTCAACGTTGTACTAGTAAAGAGAAAAAATAATGATGAAGGTGATGTTGATCCTACTACAATATATTTTACTATTCCAGACCTTCTATTAAGGATAAAGGAGCTAGTATAGTTCATCTCATAATGTTGTTTATATCATCTTTAATTAATATATGTGAACCTATTTCTTTTTATGTTAGTTTAAAAACGAAACATAAAAAGAAATGTCATTTTCTAGATTTGAAAATAATATAGACGTTAATTGCTTGTGAAATACTCTCTCATAAGTTATCAAAGATATTTGTCATTTTACAAAACTAAGATAAAATTAGGGCAAACAACATAAATCCCGATAGTTTGGAGCTTAGTTACAAAAAAGTCCGACATCTTGCATAATTACTGAAAATCCCAATTTTGGTCTGTCGAGATACATAATTAGCTCTCAATACATCCAACGAAGATATATTTTTTCCTTGTAAAGATACATAATTAGCTCCCGATACATTTTTTCCAATTTTGGGTCTGTCGAGATACATAATACATCCAACGAAAGTATATTTTTTCCTTTGTAAAGATACATAATTAGCTCCCGATACATTTTTTCCGATTTTGGATTTGTCGAGATACATAATTAGCTTCTGAGACATCCAACGAAGATACATAATTAGTTGGGATTTTTGTAATTACTTTGTAAGGGTGTGGATTTGTGTAAATATGGTAAGTTAAGGTGTATGTTTATGTTATTTTTCTATAAAAGGGCAAACAACATAAATCCCGATAGTTTGGAGCTTAATTACAAAAAATCCCGACATCTTGCATAATTACTGAAAATCCTAATTTTGGGTCTGTCGAGATACATAATTAGCTCCATTTTTCTATAAAATTAATCATTTTTTCCTCATTTAGCCTTTGATACTAATTGTTCTTGAAAGTAAATAATATTGACTATATAATATAAAAATAAATTTAAAGAGTTCAAACAAATGATTATTAATTGGTTGATATTATGATTATTTAAATATTAATAAAATGAGCTTAACCTGAGCAGGGATAAGGGTTAATTAGTACTAGTATAGTATATTTACTTTTGCGTGGCCGAACTTATCTATTTCTAATTAAAGTTTTCTTAAGGAAGTGTCAAGTCTGGATCAAGTAAACGGAGGGATAATCATGATTTTGATTGGGGGTCAGCATAAGAAAAGTCAACGTTTATGCATGTCTATTTAATATTTATTTATGATCACAAGCTAGTAGGGTTCGTATCTTAAATGATAGTACAATTAGCTTAATTCAACTTTTTTCTTCAGACAGAGAGCACATTTTGTTGATTGATCTTACAAATACACATTATAACAATCAAAACAATTTGGGTACTCACTTTTATAGAGTCAATTGCGTCAAATTATAACAACATTTTGTAAAAGCATTTTTCTTATATTTTAAGAAAAATATATATTCGACTTGAAATTCTTTTAAATTGTTCGTGCAGTACAAAAAATTGATTTTGAATGACAACTTTATCTAACTCCAGTTTCGAGACAAAAATAAAATAGATTGAAGAGGACAATGTAAAAATATTTACACAATCAAATCACTTTAAGTGATTAAAGATAAATCTTGTAATAATTATTATTTGATAATATCTTAAAAATAGTAACTAACATGTCATCAGAAATTAGAATTTATTAGACCAAAGAAAACTCAAAATATCAACTTCTAAGTAAGACTCTTTTTTATAAACTATCATATAATCATATATAATCTAGTAATTTATTTAGAGACCATGTCCATAGAAGCGAAAGTGTCATGGTGTTTTGGACGGTCAATTTTAGTACGTTAAATTCCTTTATATATATATATGTGTGTGTGTGTGTGTGTGTTTTTAATAATTTTTTACTCTCATGCAACTTTTTCTCGATTTTTTTTTTTCTAACCGACAAAATATAGATATAGCAAGGAAGTGTCATTCAGAAAAGAAAAAAAAAAGTATGAGTTTGATGGAATTTTGTTTTTATGACTCAAATTAGATGACATTGTCAAGCATGTCAAACATCATAATCATCATAGTGTACGTTAATGAAGTAGAACCAAGTTGGCCGACACAAATTTATCATTCCTTCTTTCTGAGTAGCTACCTTAGCTTGCCATCCATTAATAACAATGTCCTTGTTTGCCGACATGTATGTATCACAGTTTTTATTCACCCATTTTTGCCCTTTCCCTAGACCCGCGCATGGCGGGAGATTTAGTGCATAGGAAGCCTTTTAGTATACATATGTCTTCACTATGTATATTCATGACTTGAACTTCTTTGCATGCTAGAGAAGATGAGGGAGTCACCAGTTTTCAGTAGTTCTTCTTTCCTGCTTATCATCTTCAGCTTAGCTCTAATTTACGAAACAGTTGAAGCACAAACAAACAGTCGCCTTCTTCCTCAACAAGAAAGTAACTAATGTTTGATCTCTCTCTTCTTCTTTTTTTTTTATCTCAGCATATAAACTGAAGTTTGAATCTTTGTGGAAAAAACTGTATGCAACTTTTATGGTTTTGCAGAGAATGCTCTTATGGAAATAGCAGACCAGTTGGGGAAAAATGACTGGGATTTTGATCTGAATCCTTGTGATGGCAACACTAATTGGACTACACCAATAATTGACGATAAGTCGCTGTATGTCAACAATGTAACCTGCAATTGCTCTACACCTGATGGTTTCTGTCATGTACAAACCATGTGAGCCTTCTTCCACTGCCTCTTTTAAATGTATATGTTTGCCTCCAATCAGTATGTTAGAATAAGTCAATTTTTCAGGCTTTTCTCTAATACTATCTTTTTCCATATTTACTCCCTCCATTTCAATTTGTTTGGATTATTTTGACTTGGCTCGTAATTTAAGAAAGTAGAGAAGACTTCTAAATCTTGTGGTTTTAAATTCAAGATATGTCAAATGTATCAAAATGCCTATTTAATTTTGTGGTCTTAAACATGTCAGACAGAAAGTTGAAATTAAAGAGTTGCTAAAAAAGGAAATGGTCATTCTTTTTTAAACGAACTAAAAATGAAAGTAGGCCAATCAAATTGACACGGAGGGAGTACAAATTTTGGCAGTTCTTCTCTAATATCTTTTTCTATAGTTTTGATAGCTTTTCTTGAAATGTTAACAGATTACTCAAAGGACAAGATCTCCCAGGTGTTCTCCCTCCCTCCCTGGTGAAGTTACTTTATCTCAAGACAATGTATGTTCACTGACTTGAATCTATGAGTTCATGACTTGTAGGAGTTTTTCTTATTTTATCAATTACCCTTTGCCTGAGAAACATATTGTCAATATGTGTGCTGCAGTGATCTCTCTCGCAACTATTTGAGTGGTACTATTCCCCCCGAATGGGCATCTATCAAACTGGAATATATGTGAGCTGCACCTGAATTGCACTTTATACTTTAGGCATTACATAAACAGGTGCCTTTAATTTAAACTATCCAACAATTGATGGTTTACAGGTCCGTTATGTTTAATCAATTCTCTGGGCCAATTCCAAAATACTTGGGGAACATGACTACGCTACTTTATATGTAAGTTCTCTTGGCTTTCACAACACTCACAAGGATAAGTAGTCTTTGTTTTACTACTAACATTTATTGAGCTGGACATCAAAACTTTTAGGAGCTTGGAAAATAACTTGTTTAATGGAACTATTCCAAAAGAACTCGGAAACATGGTTAATCTGCAGAATCTGTAAGGCCTTCCAAACTATCCTCCTTTAGATGAAATTTGTATTTTTACAATATTACAAGTCATGGCCTTTTGCTTTATGCAGCTTTCTTGGTTTTAATAATCTCAACAGTAAGTTGCCAGTGGAACTCGATAAACTCACAAATTTGATACATCTGTGAGTACCTCAGAATATACTTTTGATGTAATTTCCTCTATGTCTAACTTCACTTCTTGTTTGACTGAGTTCCTTTTTTTAAAATCATTTTGGTACAATTGCAGTAGGTTGAGTGATAACAACTTCTCCGGAAAACTTCCCAGCTTTGAGAGTTTGAAAAACCTTCAGAAATTGTAAGTATTTTCACACCATTTGCAGCTTAAAAGTTTGTAATTTCTAGATAAATTTAAGTTGTATCAGACTTCATGCTTGGTCAACAGAGAGATTCAAGCTTCTGGTTTCGAAGGACCTGTATCTCCAAGCATTTCTGTCTTAACTCAAATAAACGAATTGTGAGTTGTTTTATATGTCGCGTACTTGCTTTAGTTGCTTATTATGGTGTTCCCTTATAGTTGGTTGGAATTTAATCATAATAAGATGTCTTTACAGAAGAATCAGCGACTTGACTGGAAGTGCTTCAGAATTTCCACCACTTGAGAACATGACAGGCCTAACTAGATTGTAAGTAATTCTCTTGAAATTTGGGTATACGCATTAATCTTTCCATTAGTTTCCTAATTTTTTTAAGAAAAAAAATCTTAAACTAAGTTGTGATTGCAGGATTTTGAGGAACTGCAATATAACTGGAAAGATTCCTCCTTACATAGCTAATATGCCTAGACTGAAAATTCTGTAAGTTGTTGCCGCATACCTTCACTGTGATTTTCATTTCTTTATCTTTGATATCATTTTCACATCCAGGTTGATGTCTCACTTTCCTTCTTCTTTTTTCCCTTTTCCATTTTAAGGGTAAGGGAGTATAAAAGTTTACGTTTATTACTTTTAAATCTTGTGAGACAACATTCAAAATTTGAACCGGTAGTGTTACTATCTAGGTGAGGTAAAAACTCCTTTGAATTATTTACTCATCACAGATGCTACTTTGTATTGACTTCTGCTTGTAGATGTTAGTCTTGCATTTCCTCTTAGACTAAGGGTGTGTTTGGTCTGAACGAATTTTTTTTCCAAAAATAAATGGATTTCTCATTTTTTTTGTGTTTGGTAAGTATGCAGAAAACATTGTCCTGAGAACAAGTATATAATATGGGAAAACATTATGGAGGATGGGGGCTATGGGGGAAGGGCTGGGTGTGGGGTGTGGCGCAATCAATGTGGAAATGTCACTTAGAACTTATTTTCCCAACTTCCACTAGGGAAGTTATTTTCCTTATTTTTAATATACATGTTTTTTCCAGAGAAAATGTTTTTCAAAAGTTTTTACCAACTAAACATGGAAAAATTGGTCTTCCATACCAAACACACCCTAAATCCACAATTTGGAATTTACACAATCATTCGCTGGCATGGTTATGCAGAAAACGTTGTACTGTTGATGAATTGATTTCCATGTATGAGGAAAAATTCAGAAGAATATTTTATCATTTTTATTTAAGCTCACAGGTCTCAAGTTGGTAAAATATTGTTTCTGGCTTGACTATGGTTTTCTTTTGCTGCAGAGATCTAAGCTTCAATAGGCTTGAAGGACAGATTCCGAATCTGGAGGGCCTGAATACGCTGGAGTTCTTGTAAGTGAGAGAATATAGGGATGTAACTTGTCATACTCATGATTCTTCTTTTAGCTTGAGTGCCTGTATGTCTCAGGTTTATAAAATTTAAACCTGAGGCTTGAACTACGTTTATCGCCAAATTAACTTTTAGTGGCTGACATTGTATACATTATTTGAGCTTTGATTCATTTATTTTGAATTTTGTTGTTCAAAATCGCGATCTGTGGTGGAATTAAAGTTTTTCCCTTTGCAAGGTACCTGACAAGCAATAGACTTACTGGGCCAATTCATAATTGGATCAAAAGTCGAAATTCCAAATAGTAAGTTCATTACTTTTGATTAGCATTGTTTTGCATATAAATCTACTCATGCCTATAAGAATGACAGATTCAATTATATATCAAGAACTTAAGATTCCATAAGCATATAGCCATAAATGCCAATATTGCATTATGCAACAAATAGTATCCCTTACAGAATTTCTTTTTGTGCAACATTGACATGTTGTGATTCTGTCATGCCTTTGTTTCACCAACTTGTATTTCTTTGTTGAGACGCATTAGAAACTTGTCAACTATTGGAATTTGGTTAGACAACAACAGCAACATATCCCATGAAATCCCACATGTGGGGTGTGGGGAGGGTAGGATGTACGCAGACCTTATCCCTACCTTTGTGATGTAAAGAGGTTGTTTTTGAAAGATCCTTGGCTCAAAACACATGTTTCCGAAGCAGAATTGCAAGAATACTATGACAATAAAATAGAAAGATACAAAGCAAATGAGACAACTAGTAGTAATACACACGGAAGAATAAGAGGCCTCGCGCCTAATAAATAACACCCTATCTCTCGCACAAAGTGCAATAGCACTCGGCTACTTACTAGCCTTCTACCCTAATATCGACCTCCAAACCTTCCTATCTAGGGTCAATGTTCTCAATAAGTTATGTTATGTCCTGCCTACTTACCTCCTCCTAATTACCTCTCACACCTCCTTACTGGTGCATCCGCACACCTCCTCTTCACATGCCCGAACCATCTCAGACTCGCATCCCTCATCTTGTCCGCCATGAAGGTCACTCCCACCTTGCTCAGTATAACTTCATTTCTAATCATATCTCTCCTAGAATTGCCACACATTCATCTGAGCATCCTCATCTCAGGTACTTTCATCTTCTAAACGTGGACATTCTTGACTAGCTAGCACTCTGCACCATACAACAATGTTGGTCTCTGTAGAACTTACTCTTAAGCCTGGTTGAACAACAGATTTCAAAATAAATTCCAAACAACTTGGATCTGCAAATAGTACTTGGAAAACACTAATTATGTAAGAAGGTCTTATTTGCAGCGTGACAGACCTGTCTTACAACTACTTCAATGAGAGCTCTGAGCCAACTGCTTGCCCGGCAAACCTGTATGATCCTTGAACCTTATGCCTTCTTCTTGCTCTTCTTTTTTTTAAAAATAAAATAAAATTGAGGCACCAGCTGGTTGTTATTTCTAATTAAGCAGCATTTCCTTCTTATTATCAGAAACTTATTCAGAAGTTATAACACAACCAAAAAGTCGTAAGTCTTTTTAACTTGTCTTACATAAAACTAGATGCATAATCATTCTCTTAGAGTTATCAACTGGTTCATGCCTTCTGACCCTTCCTTCCAACTTGATGCAGAGAACTTGCGAAATGCTTGTCAAGTAATCCTTGTTCAAAGAGTAAGTTTATCCTGCTACAAGGCTATGTCCCATTTTCTCTCTCTCTCTCTCTCTCTCTAAGATTTTGATTTCATTAGGTTCAATTATACAGTAAATTATCAATTTCTTGTTGATAACGGAGAACCAGAACCCTTGATAATGTCAGTTTTCTGTGTCTGCCATGATTCAATAGAGTCAAAAGTTAGCTAATGTGTTTTAGTTATATGCAGATTGGTATTCAGTGCACATAAATTGTGGTGGAGAGAGTGTGACAATAGGGGACACCACTTACGAAGCAGATGAAGATTCCGCTGGTGCTGCAAAATTTGTTTACTGGAAAGAGAGCTGGGGGGCCAGCAATACGGGAGACTTCTCGGAGCATCCCACAGCATTGAACGACTACAAGGCAACTAATATATCCTCCATTAAGGGAAATAAATCTGAACTATACACGACAGCTCGGCTCTCAGCTTTATCTCTAACTTACTATGGACGTTGTTTAGCAAATGGAAACTACACTGTGACACTGCACTTCGCAGAGATTGTTATAAGAGATGACCGATCTTTCCAGAGTCTCGGAAAACGGATGTTTGATGTCTATATTCAGGTCAATTAAATATTAATCTGAGTATTAAGTCAATGTTTAAGTGTAGTATACTAACAATTTAACTGGATGCAGGGTGAGAGGAAGGTCAAAGATTTTGATATTAGAACTGCTGCTGAAGGAATTGATAAAGCTTTGACAAGAAAGTTCAATGCTGTTGTAGAAGATGGCATTCTAGAAGTGCGCTTTCAGTATGCTGGGAAAGGAAGAACAGCTCTCTCCAAAAGAGGAAGCTATGGCCCTTTAATTTCTGCCATCTCTTTTGAAGCTAGTAAAACTACTATTACTCTTTGGTTCACTTCTTCCTATTTCACAAACTCACACTTAGACACACCTTGAGCTTATTCTATTACTTTGGTGAACTTATGCATAATGAAATTACAATATTGTTTCCAGGTGCTGTTAGTTACAATATAGATTTCAAGCCCTCTGCTAATCGCAAAAAGATGGTTCCCGTCATAGCTGGTGCAGTGGCGTCCTCATTAGTTCTCATTTTCACAATATTGTTTGTTGCTTGGAGGAAAAGCAGAAAACGGATATCAAAGGAAGAAGGTGATGCTACATTCAAGTAGCTTTTTTCAAAAGTTGTTATCAATATAAAAATGACGTATTTTTAAAATAAGAAACATTATGGATATATGCATTTCATATTGCAAGATTTGCCATATCTGGAAGCGTTACACCTTTTTAATGTTTTTGTTTTTTATATATTCACAGAATTAAGAGGACTGGATCTACTGACTAGTGTATTTACCATCAGACAAATCAAAGCTGCCACAAATAATTTTGACGCTGCAAATAAAATCGGAGAAGGTGGCTTTGGCCCTGTCTACAAGGTACATCCCAAGCTGACTTCTCACAAGATTTCTACTCTTTCTTTCTCTGCGCCCTCCAAGTCCTTGTACACATGGAACCAGATGTGTATTAAGGTTCTGACTTCTTATGAATTATTAGTTCAAAACCTGAATTGTAACAATTTTCAAGATTTTTCACATATATCATGATACTAGTTTCTGGACACGTGTGTTCTATATAAATTGGTGTAGACTATTTAAACGATAAAGATACTATTTAAATATGCATGTAAAAAGTAAAAAAAAAATTAATGGGAACAATTACAAGCTCTATTTAAAGAATAGTTAGCTAGACTGATTAATGAGTTATCAGACAATAGGTGTATCAATGAGTTGGATATGTAGACTATATGATGTGCTAATTGTTTATGTTATTCTGTGGAAACTTTTGGATATGATTGAATCGTCCTAAGACTTTCTTTAGACGACGTTTTTGGCTATGTGACGTGCTTGTCGCGATCCCTATTTTCATAAGGCGCAACTTTGGGACTCAAAAATAATTAATAATTATTGTAAAAAAAAAAATTAGAGTCGCCACCTAATTTTAGGAAAACTAATTAATTAAATTAAAGGAAAATTAGTCTGCGAAACTAATTAGATTCTAGGTAAGGGTTCAAGTTATTCCAAAGGAAAGGTGTTAGGCACCCTTCGGAATCCACAAAGGTGGATCCCGACTGAACTCATTTTTTCAATTGAGGAGGAGATAAAATAACTTTAATAAATATAACAAACATAAAATATAAACAATGAATAAAGTAACACAAGAATAACGAAGACGACTTAATATTTGTCTATCGTTAAATAAAATGAATAAATAAAATAAATAATTCAAATGATTCTCGAATTTAAATTCAAGTGTCTTTTTTGGGAAGAAGCTCCATGTACCTGTAAAAACACTTGGTAAAAGTGTTAGTAATGAATAAATATAAATCAAAATAAACTAAAGAAATAATAAACGAAAAGTAAAACTCATCTTATATACATGGGAAACCTTGGAAATCGATGAAAATTTCTTCATCGGCCAAATATTGAAACTTGAATAAAATAGTTGAATTTAAAATAAAGTCCGTCTTTTATAATGGGGAGGCCTTAAAAATCCGACAGAGAAATTTTATCATTGGCCAAACGTTGAAACTTCTCAAATTAACTTATGTTCAAAGAAAAATCAACATAAAAATTATGAACATAAAACAACCATGAATCTCATATCTCAACCATAATACAAAGCATAGCAAACTAATGATGAATAAAGTGACAATTGAATACTAACAACAAAAACAATTCAGCAATAGTAACGACAATAACCATAACACATAATAATAAAATGATAATAATGATAACATTAAAGGCAATATAATAATAAACATTCAAAGTAAAAGAGTTAAAATGAAGCCAAAACATGATTGTCACAGGAAAATATGACAAAATTCACCGGAAAACATACCAAAACAGCAAAATCAGTCCAAAATTAAAAGAAAATCAAAAAATAAATCTGAAACAGGGTAAGGGATTCATTGGAAAACATTAAAAAATGAGACCAACCAGAGGGTTACAGGAATTTTGAATTTTCTGGCCAGATCTTCAAACACACAAGATATAAGGAGAAATAGAGGAAAGATTTTGTTACCATCGATGTTTTGCTGGAGAAGACGACGCAAGGCTCATTGCGGTTGTTGTTGTTGGCCTGTTCTGGAGTTTTGAATTCGCTAATGAATTCGTCGGAGCTAGTTTCGAGTTCATCGGAGCTATGGTTGTGCGTCGGAGCTCGGGTGTGGGGTCGACGTTCCAATTCACCGGAGTATCAAAGCTCGGTGGTGACTGGTTATTGTTTCTGCTTCGTTGGACCTGTGATGGGGACGAGGAAGGCTGGTTGTTGCGGGTGAACGATGGTGGAGATATGGCGGTGGGTTTTGGACGGTGTTCCGGTGAGATGGTGAAGGTCACTGGAGTTGGATTCCGGTGGGTGGTGGCCGGAGAAGAATAGGGAAAAAGAAAGAAAATTATTTTGGATGTTTTGCCGAATTTAGAAATTTACACTACCATTAATTATGAAGAGAGTGAATTAATTTTTATAGAGAAAATAAAATCACTCAAAAGCAAAATCATGTGCTCAATAACATGGTTTTATGAAAAATCATGGGCTATCTAAAATTATGAGTCATCCAAAACAATGATTATTTGATCTTATCCAAAACTATAAATATTTAATTTATTTGTGCAAAAAATATCTTATTCGTCTTTTATGAATTAACGGACTGTAATAAAAAATAAATTAACAAATGTAAAAATATGATTTGAGTTTAAAATAAAATTGATGATTTAATAAAACTCAAACAACATTTGTTTATAAAAATGATTGTGTAAAAAAAATTAGTGACAATTAATAATTAATTTAAAATAATAAAAAATTGATAAATATTCTAATATTTTTAATAAAGAGAATAATTATCAATGACTTGTGTTAAAATTAAATAAAACATGTAAAAAGTGAATTTTATGCTCTTTAACAAATAAGAAGCACAAAAATGTTTATTTTTTAAAAATGTTGGTCAAAAATTGGGTGTCAACAGTGCTAATTGTTTATGTTATTCAGTGGAAATTTTTGGATATGATTAAATCGTACTTAAGACTCTATATATTTAGGCGACGTTCTTGGTATAAGTTCTACTTCGACGTGTTGATCCTTTACATGAATAATTTATTAGATTGTAAACTGTAAATATAGTAGACATTGTTTGTGCGTGTACTCATATCAATTCGTATTCAAAACAGTAATATATAATCTTTGAAGACTTTAAGGAGAGGTCACAAACCATAAGTCAAAATTGACATATACTCACAAACAAAACAGAACTAAACAATTGATCTTTTATTTTATTTATTTTATAATGTTTGGTCGAATTCAACAACGTAACTTTGATCTTAACATAAAAATAATTCATATACCAACTTACACTCTTCTGTTATAAATAATCATATGATAAAAATCAAACACATAAGAAATTGAGGAAAAAACTTCAAAATATATTTTTTAAAAAATTAAAATATTAAGTTTATAAATAGTGCAAATGGTCTCTATAGCATTAGGATGTAGTTTATCCAAGCAAAAGAAAATTTTAAAATTTTGTGACTAAAAACTTAAGAAATCTACAACTAACCATTTATATTACCAATAAAGATGAAAGAAACAAATTACTACAACTAAAAGCAAATCTTTTTCGTCAAGGACAAAACTCATTTTAGATGCTCCGGCACCTGCTAAACGGCTAAATCCGACACATATTAGGTATAATTATATAAGAAACGTATAAAATTGATATAGGAAGCAAAAAAAATACCCTTGAAACCAAGAAGATAAACCGGTGCTTTGGTTTCTAGATGAAACCTTAAAGTTTTGAGTGTCAATATGTGTGTTCGAACCTCCCGGACACCTACGACCCCTAAATACTGGGTCCGTCATAGGTGACATTGATTGCACTACTACGTATGATTTATATAAATTGAGAACTTTGAACGTATTAATGCATTCTCCAATATATTCTCTAGTGTGCATACTATCCTTGGCCAAAGCATCAAACCAATAAATCTCCACAGTGAAATGCAAAGATGATGTGTAAGTAAAATCCTTTTGAGTTTAGCAAATCAAATTATGAGTGTGTGTATGACAGTCAATATCCTCTTAACTAAAAGATTATTAATTTTTGAAGAGATAGTAATTTTTTCAACAAATTTTATTTTAAGTTGCCTGATATAGCTAATTATGAACTTATTATGCATGCAACAATATATCCAATGAAATCATATAGGTGTGGTCCGGAAAGAGTAGATGCAGACCATTGCTCCTCATGGACATAGATAGGCTGTTTTTGAAAGATCTTCGACTCAAGTAACACATGTCAAAGCAATTATAAAAAGAAAATACAAAAACAAAGAAGACATAACAAATCTTACATAACATTTAACAAAAATAACAAAAAAATAAGGTGATAATCAAAGTGACAAAAATAATAGGTAGAACAACAAAATATAAGCATGAATTAAAAATTCAAGATAAAACAATCACGCAAGATTTGAATAAGAAAAATAAAATATCAGAACCATGATATCAAACAAAATTCAAGATACTGTAATAGCAAAATATAAAATTTACATCTTGTACACCTCAAAAGTTATCCATCCATATGGACTTATATAGGCATATATTGGTAATATAAAAGGGTATCATTATGTTAAACATTAAATAATTTCCGAGAGTTAGAGACGTATGTAATTAAAAGAGAATTTATAAGGGGGAAGGAAAAGTTTAAAAGATAGAACATGAATGGAGTATTAACGTGGGAGAGAGAAGAGGAAGTGCAGATTTTTTTTTCTTGAATGTGACTGTTGGTATTTTTTTTTCTTTAAGCCGGAAAAACAATTCAATTCTTTCATTTTGATTATAAAGTTTTATTGCAGTAGTTAAATCGAAAAAAGTGACCGTTATGCTTTTTTAAACAAAAAAAGAAGTTCAAAATTATAGGAAAGTAAGCATACTATGATAAATGCTTTGGCAGGTACATGGAACTTGCCATATAATTGATTTATTTCTCATTTAATTAATTAATTATTGGTAGGTAAATTTACTATTTAGGGTAAAAATAGTATAAGAGTAGTATTTAGATGAGGGGTAAAAATGTTGTTTAACTTTTAATGGACATTTTGGTAATTCAATTTTTCCAACTTAGTGGCTTCCCACTTTTAGAATAGTATAGATATAGATTAAGCCGGAAAAACAATTCAATTCTTTCATTTTGATTATAAAGTTTTATTGCAATAGTTAAATGGAAAAAAGTGACTGTTAGGCTTTTTTAAACAAAAAAAAAGTTCAAAATTATAGGAAAGTAAGCATACTGTGATAAATGCTTTGGCAGGTACATGGAACTTGCCATATAATTGATTTATTTCTCATTTAATTAATTAATTAATTATTGTTAGGTAAATTTACTATTTAGGGTAAAAATAGTATAAGAGTAGTATTTAGATGGGGGGTAAAAATGTCGTTTAACTTTTAATGGACATTTTTGTAATTCAACTTTCTAACTTAGTGACTTCCCACTTTTAGAATAGTATAGATAAGTTAAAAAAAAAAAAAAAAAGTGGGTTCAATTGAAGAGATATTCAAAACTATAGGTCCAACCTTACGTGCCGTACTACAAACCGATACCTATATCCCCTTGCTCTAAGCTACAAAATGTAGAAATGTATGCTATGTAAGACAGTCTCATGACCTGTTATTTCTTTTCTTTTCCTTTTATTGTTAATAAACAGGGTACACTGTCAGATGGTACTGTTATTGCTGTTAAGCAGCTTTCATCCAAATCGAAACAAGGGAACCGTGAGTTCGTCAATGAGATAGGTATGATCTCTGCTTTACAGCACCCAAATCTTGTCAGACTATATGGATGTTGTGCTGAAGGAAATCAACTGCTACTGGTGTATGAGTACTTGGAGAACAATAGCCTCGCCCGTGCTTTATTTGGTAAGTTACGATCCTCAGTCATTGTTTTAGTTACAAGTCAAACAGAAAATAACGAACCTAAAAAGAAACAAGAGAAAGATTGCTCTTTCGTAATTAAAGAAAGAGTTCAGTATGAAGTCAACATACATATTTAGTTTCACACTAAAATGCAGGTCCAGAAGAACATCGGCTCAAAATAGATTGGCCAACCAGGCAGAAAATCTGCATCGGGATAGCAAAAGGCTTAGCTTTCCTACACGAAGAATCATCATTAAAAGTTGTTCATAGGGACATCAAAGCAACAAATGTACTTCTTGACAAGAAACTAAACCCAAAGATCTCTGACTTTGGCCTGGCCAAACTTGATGATGAGGATAACTCATATATCAGCACTAGAGTAGCTGGAACCATGTGAGCATTCTGACAAGTCTCTCATTCATGCTTATGTTTTGTGTTCTTAGGAGAAGAAATATCTATTATTGATGACCACAGTAGGGTTAAGTTCACAAGTCATAACTTTCTGCAATGACCCCAGAACCTTGCAATGAAATTTGATAGAGGCCTGTGTATTGTTCTCTTCCGGGCAGCATATATACATTTAAGATTTCTAGAACCCTTACTATTTCTCTCTTGGATTTTGGATTTTATAATTGGCAACTTGCCATAGTTTATATATTCTTAACCAAGAAAGAGTGGTGAAGTTACAAAGACTGGGACATAATGGCCTGACTCCCCTTAAAGAAGGCGCATTCAGATGCTTAATCATATTTCTAGGCTGATTGCGTTGCTTCTATTTTATGCTTAAATTTTTAAAGTTTCTGCCACCGATTCTCGACTTGTATTTCATCCCAATCTATCATTCTTGGCATTCTGAAATTTCATGCATTAAGCTGATGCCACTTTTAGGAACTTTAATCATGCATTGAACATCTTTGGGTCTTTTACCCTAGTAGTCTCCTTGAATTTAAAGTTCTCACTTTGTCATGCAGAGGATATATGGCACCTGAATATGCACTATGGGGCCACTTGACCTACAAAGCAGATGTCTACAGCTTTGGAGTTGTTGCGTTAGAGATTGCTGCTGGGAAGAACAATATGACTTATCACCCCAATGAGAAATTTGTCTGCCTTCTGGACTGGGTAAGGAATCATAATTCCCATATTAATTCCAAAGCATAACCAAACCATTTTTCAGTAACCAGCTCAATGCCCATGTTTAAATGGGCAGTTGAACCTTAAATCACCCGTCAAACTATTAGGTTAAAACGGGCCAACTAGTGTAGCCAAATACGTTAAACTGCAACCAAAATGCACATCACACATCTCTTGCGATTCGTTCAAGTCCAATATTCTGGTGTTTGTTTTCAGGCCCTTGATCTACAAAGGCAAGGAAAATTGATGGAACTAGTAGCTGAAACATTGGTTTCAGATTTGAACAAGGATGAGGCTCTAAGGATGATAAACGTAGCGTTGTTATGTATCAATCCATCTCCAGCACTTAGGCCAACTATGTCTGCAGTAGTCAAAATTCTTGAAGATCATATTGATCTTCCTGAGTTCAATAACTTGGAATCAAGATTCTGTGATGATGATGTTTTCAAGTTTCAAGGTTTAAGAGACAAGTACAACGAGATGCTCCGCTTGAGCCAAAATCAAACTCTTTCTCATTCCTCCAATACTACAGGAAGAAATTTCTCTTCCACTACCTCTACATCAGCATAAATTCTCAGTCAGATCAATATTGTGAAAGGAGGAGTAACAAATTTCTCTGGTTTCACGTTATATTGTCATTGTAATGTGGAGATTATACTACCGGAATTAAATAATCTTGAGATTGTTATTCTATGGTATGAAAAAATTGAAAATAATACAACGCAATTGTAGTATAAACAGTCCTGGCTGTATACATCGAAATTAAAAGTTCAACCAAATAAACATGAGATAAAGTAATCACACATTTTATCTTGAGATTTTTTTACTTTATTATTGTAAGTTGTAACCAAATGACTCCTTATTGTTCTTAACGATTCCTCCTACGCCTCTTTGATCAAGAATTTCTTTTGTTGATCCATCAATATTCAATGTTGGAGTGCATTGTATCTCTCTTCTTATGGCAAATAATGACATAATTACTTTTGGTGATACAACCTCCTGTCCATTCAACCATTTTAAATTTGATGCAAAATAAATGTGATCATTTCGAAAAACCTAGAAGGCATTAATTATTACTCCCTTTATTTCATATTAGTTGATCATTTTCATTTTTACACGCATATTAAGAAATCATAAATAAAAAGGTAATTTTACTAATTTACCCATTAAAAAACTTTATTTAATTAATGCTTCTTGATTTAACAAGGTGGACAATTAATATCGGACAACTATTTTTAGTAAGATGACCAACTAATATGAGATGGAGGGAGTACATTTTTCATATTTATTCTTACCCAATAATAAATAATCTAAAACTCTAAGGAAAGATAACGCATAATTTAAAGAGATATTAAGAGTAACTGTAAGACAATAAAATTCGCGACCGAGAAAATAGTAATCGGGACAGAAAAATATTGCAACAATCGTTTATTGATTTCAATATGTGAGTGTTACAATCTCTATGAATCCTCTGATTCGCCTTTCTAAATATAAATTCAAGGGCTTCGAGCTTGATCTTGAATTTGATGAACTTGAACTTGATTTGTGGATTTAATAAACTTGATCTTGACTTGTGGATTTGGATTCAAGGGCTTTTGAGCTTGATCTTGAATCTTCGTCTTGATCTTCAGTTGTTTATGAACTTGAATGCTTGAACTTGTAGCTTGCAGAGAAATTTGTGGTGTTTGATCCACGAGCTCTCTCTTGCTTCTTGTTCGAATTGTTGCTCTTCTTTTCTGAATTATGAGACCCCTATTTATAGTTGTAGGAAGGAAAGAGTCATGGTGAAGATGAGCTTCTTTTGGCCAATCAGATTTAAGTGACGTGGCGCATTCTTATGGGCTTTTGATTTCACTAGGCTTGCTGCATCATTTTGACATGTGGCACGGTCCTATTAACTCCTTTACTTGACTTGGCATGCCACGTCATTTGACACGTGGCGCCAAATTGGGCCTCTAGAATAAGATGACATATTGGGCTTAACCAAGTGGGCTCATTATTTGTAGCCCAAATTAATGGACTAGCCCGATGAATTTTGGACTTTAATTAAATCCATATTTATTGGACTTAAATAATTAATCCAATTATATTAATCCACCATATTTATTTGGACTAATATATTTAAAATTCATATGATCACAAATGCCCTCACTTCGAGACTTGTCGGAGATATTTAATCTTTCGAAGACTAGGCTCGAAGTATTGACTTGACTTTTTTCTTGTTTGCACGTCTTCAGGATACTCCTTTCCATTTCGGGAATGAAATTCTTCTACTCCATAACCAATCATTCTCCAATTAGAATTAGGATGTCTATATTCCTACAAACTTGAACTGTCCCAATTCCACTCCAATTAGGAGTATGCCACCTCCTTAAGGACTTGAAAACTTCTCCTAGTTTTATTTCAACAAGGAGACTATTAATGTCTTGCTGCATCTATAAATAGATGGATGCTCTCTATTATTTTGATATTGCAGCATTGGGAGTTACTCAAAGGAGAACAATGCCGGGTAATATATTCTTCTCTTTTAATTTTCGTCACTTTTTTTCAGCCCAGCATGTTAGTGGTAGAAAATTCATATCTCATTGTAGAAATATTGAAATCCTGAACGGTTTAACATTCCAGAAACTAGACTTCGAGATCTACAACATATCCAAAATTCAGAATTAAACTCCTTCAATTTCGTTCTATACAATTTCTTGAAACTTAGGTTTAAATTCTGTCATGCTGAGAATTTCAGATCTGCATATCTTCACCAAAACTTGCATATCTTGATGTAGGAATGAAGAAATCACAAGCCGCTTGATTCTTCTGAAACTATACATCCAGATCTATAATATATCCGAAATTCATAATTTAATACATTCGGTGTCTTTTCAGATGTTATCCCGAATTCAACTTTGGATTTTGGCGCACCGGCAGTTTCAGATTTGCGCGACGACACCAAAAAAATTGTTTATCAATGTGAGAGTACCGAAATCATGATCCGTTTAATTCTATAGATACCATAAACATGCAGCTATAACATATCCAAAATTTAGAATTTAACACCTTCTGGATCATTCTAGACAAATTTTTGAAGTTGACCCTAAATTCTGTCTCGCAGAGAATTTCAGATTTGCATTGTCTCACTAAATAATTTATATCATGATGTCGGACCATCACCATCAAAAAGGTGTTTTGATTGATGGAAACCAGAATTTAAGGGATTCATTCTCACCAAAACATCTTGTCTCAAACCTATCCGCGTTGGTGATGTATGGCTTCCGAGTTTGAAACGTCTTGACAGGTAACAATCTCTCTTCTTCTTGTGCCTTTTTTTTGTGTTGTCTTTTCCTTTCTTCTTTTGCAGGATTGAAACAAATAGCATTCATGAAAGGTCAGCTTAAGGTGCGAGAGTTTAACTTCGCCTCCGTCACCTTGAGACCTGACAAGTTCGGCTTTAAGTATGGTCCCTTTCAACAGTCAGCTTAAGGTGCGAGAGTTTAACTTCGCCTCCGTCACCTTGAGACCTGACAAGTTCGGCTTCAAGTATGGTCCCTTTCAAGTATGGTCCCTTTTACCGATGTTCCTACGCAATAGTCAGCTTAAGGTGCAAAGGGACAAATTTTGTCCACCTTAAGGCATGGAAGTTTAGAAGGCCTCAACTTGAAACTTGGAGGTTTTGATGGTTCCACCTTGCAAACTTGGCGAATTTGAAGACTTCAGCTTGCAGACTTCGTAGATTTGAGATTTCATCTTGCAGAATTGCTGAACTTTGACGACTTTAGTATGCAGATGTGGTGAACCTGAGACTTCAACGTTACTGACTTGGTGAATTTTGACTTCAACAAGCGCGCTTCAATTCGCAGGCTTGGAGGACTTACAACTTCAACTTGTAGTCTCGGAGCACTTGAGGGTCTCAAATCCTATTGCAGAAGCTTACCTTTTATGTGGAGCTCTGCCCTCATTGAGTCATGAACATTCTGTGTAAGCCCAAAGTTTAATCAGAATATTTGCAGACTTAACTTTCGTATGGCGGATCAAGCGGGAACATATATTTTTTGACACTCATGCAACTGAACTTAGAATGAAACTTCTAAGCGCCTACGTACCTCAGTGAAGAGGATCAAGTCACAACGTAGTTCTGGAATAGTGTATTTTTTTTTATTTTATTTTTTTTGTCCTAACTTTTGCCTAGGCCGCCTCTTTCGAGATTTTCAACCTAGCGGACATTTTTTTTTTTTTTTTTTTGAGTCCTAACTTTTGCCTAGGCCGCCTCTTTCGAGATTTTCAACCTAGCGGACATTTTTTTTTATTTTTTTTATTTTTGAGCCGTACACAGTTTATACTCTTGCGGGCCAGGAGTGGACATGCAGTTTATGCTCTTGCTTTAAGGAGCGTCATCTTCCCTCAAGGATAGTACTTCTTCAAGAATTTGGCGTTGATAGGACCAATTTTCACGCCATCTGCATCGACAAGCTTGTAAGCGCCATTTGAATATGCCTCTTGTATGACATATGGTCCATCCCACTTAGAGGTGAATTTGCCCCCAGATTTATGAGAAGTGATAATGGGCCTCCTTACTGCTAGGACTTGATCTCCAACTTGGAAGCACCTCAGGCGAACCCTTTTGTTGAAAGAACGAGATAGACGGGCTTGATAACATTCAAGATTTTGTTGAGCCTCTAGCCTCTTCTCATCAAGAGCTTCTAACTCCGCAAGGCGTAACTTAGCATTTTCTTCTTCGGTGAGCCCTTCTTGAATAGCAAGTCTTAAAGAAGGAATTTGACGCTCAAGTGGTAGGACTGCTTCAACTCCAAAAGCAAGCGAGTATGGGGTCGCTTGCGTCGGTGTGCGGTGAGTCGTCCTATATGCCCACAAAGCTTCTTCCATTCGTTCATGCCAGTCTCGTTTGGATTTTGATACAACTTTCTTCAACAGGTTGCATAAAGTCTTATTGAATGCTTCAGCTAAACCGTTGGCGGCAGCATGGTACATAAAAGATTTGCGCTGCTTAAAACCAAAGAGATCACAAATCTTGTTCATCAGCTTGTTATCAAATGGCTTGCCATTGTCAGTTATTATGTAATGGGGAATTCCAAAGCGGTAGATGATATTTACTCGGATGAAGTTCGCAACATTCTCCTTCTTCACTTCTTTGAGTGCAACAGCTTCGGCCTATTTTGAGAAGTAATCTGTCGCAGCCAAGATGTACAAGTGTCCACCAGAAGATTTTGGTAGTGGTCCCACAACATCCAATCCCCAAGCATTGAATGGCCAAGATGCGATAGTGGGGTGTAATATTTCAGGAGGCTGATGTATGAAATTAGCATGAAATTGACAGGCCTTGCATCTTCTAGCATAGTCCAAGCAATCTTTCACCATCGTTGGCCAATAATATCCCATCCTTTTTATGTGAAAGTGGAGCTTCGGTCCAGATTGATGAGATCCACAAACTCCCGAGTGTGTTTCCTGCAAAGCTTGAACTGCTTCTTCCTCTCCCAAACATCGCAAGAGTACTCCTTCGAATGACCTTCTGTATAGCGTGTCCTTGTAGTAAAGGAAACGAGGTGCACGACGACGGATGTCAGTCTTTTTTCTTGGATCTTCAGGAAGTATTCCATAACACAAGTAGTCAATAATTGGTTGTCGCCAATCTTCCTTTACGGCTTCAGACACAGCGACGAGATGCTCAAGTTTGTTTTTTGTACATTCTTCCTCATCCGGTGGTGGTACCACCCATTCTCGGCGGATAGTAACTCGTGTTTGATTTGGAAGAGTTAGTGTTGAAGCTAAAGCAGCCAATGCATCGGCCTGCTTATTTTCCTTTCTTGGCACGTGTTGGAGGGTAACTTCTCCAAGCCATCCTATCAACTTCTGAGCATAACTATGATATGGGCGTAACTCGGGCTTTTTGACTTCATAGTCGCCCAAGAGCTGCTTGATCACCAATTGGGAGTCACCAAAGACTTGCAATTGTAGTTGCTTCATGTCGACGGCCATTTCAAGTCCAAGTATCAACGCTTGGTATTCAGCGACATTGTTAGAGCAACATTGTGTCAAAGTAAAGGAGTATGGGATAACCTCTTCCTGCGGAGTGACAAACACTACGCCAGCACCAGCTCCACCACGGTGTGCCGCACCATCAAAGTACATCTTCCATGGAGGTCGAACTTCAATAACCATTGCATCCTCATCAGGAAGTTCATCAGTTAGCTCCCAATTATCTGGTATTGGGTGGTCTGCCAAAAAGTCTGCTAATGCCTGTCCCTTTACTGCCTTCTGAGGGATGTATATGATCTCAAACTGTTGAAACTGAAGGTACCACCTTGCAAGTCGATCACTGAGGACTGGTTTCGACATTACAAACTTGATGGGATTTGCTTTAGACACGAGATGAACAATATGAGCTTGAAAGTAGTGCTTCATCTTTTGGATTGAGAAGACCAACGCCAAACACAACTTTTCAATAGGTGAATAATTCAGCTCATTTGGCGTCATCATTCTGCTCAGGTAATAAAGAGAGTTCTCTTTACCTTCACTATTTTCTTGGGCCAATAATGCTCCAACTGACCTTTCTTGTGCAGCGATGTAGAGAATCAACTATTTTCCAGGTATAGGTGCCGCAAGAACTGGAGGCTTCATCAAGTAAGATTTGATATTTTCAAAGGCCTTACTACAAGCTTGGTCCCATTTGAAAGGGGCACCCTTCTTCATGAGATGGCTAAATGGTTGACATTTTCCCGCCAAATTTGAGATGAACCTCCTTAAATATGCTAGCTTCCCTTGAAGACTTTTTAATTCATGAATGTTTCGAGGCTCGGGCATCTTCAAAATTGCATCAACCTTGTGTTGATCAATTTCAATTCCTCGGTGTCGTACAATAAAACCAAGGAACTTTCCGGAAGTAACTCCAAAGACGCATTTCAACGGATTCATCCTAAGCTGATATCTTCGAAGTAACTCAAATACCATTCTCAAGTCTTTCAAGTGGTCGATCTTCTTTCTTGACTTTACCACTAAATCATCCACATAGCATTCAACATTTTTGTGGAGTAAATCATCAAAGATGTTTTGCATAGCCCTTTGATAAGTGGCACCAGCGTTCTTCAAACCAAAAGGCATCACCTTGTAACAATAAATACCTTTAGGCGTACGAAATGCAGTGAGCTCTTCATCTTTTGGTGCCATGCGAATTTGGTTATAGCCGGATGATCCATCCATAAAAGACATCGCCTCAAAACCAGTAGTAGCATCAATCATCAACTCTGGAATAGGAATTGGAAACTCATCCTTAGGGCATGCGTTGTTGAGATCCCTAAAGTCGACACAAACTCGAATTTGGCCATTCTTCTTCCGTACTGGAACAATGCTTGATATCCATGTGGGATACTTAACTTCACGAATAAAGCCTGCTTCAATGAGTTTGTTAACCTCATTTTCAATCAATGGAACCAAGTCGGGTCTGAAACGTCTTTGGGCCTGCTTAACAGGACGAGCTCCATTCTTGACTGCTAACTGATGAACTGCTACTTTTGGATCTAAGCCAGGCATCTCCTTATAACTCCAAGCGAAAACATCCCTATATTCTTTGAGTAAGTCCATGTAAGCAATTTCTTCATCCATTTCTAGAAAAGCGCTTAGGAAAGTTGGTCTTGGGTCTTCATCAGTGCCAAGATTAACTTCCTTTAGGGGATCTAATGTCGCCTTTACTCCTTCTTCAAGTTCTGACGGAGCATCTCCGGCATCTTCCTCTTCTTGAGGATCATTGTCATTGACAGATATATGGCAACACCAGGAAATATCTTCCAACTCTTCAACCTTTATTAGAGATGATGTATCGTACTCACTCTGGGTTGTAATATAATATGAAGAGCCTACACTCTCTTTGTCATCCTCATGTTCCTTGGTATAAACCACAGTATGAGTCTTTGCCTTTAACACCTCCTTGCACGAAATCACAAGCTCCGTCTGTCGCCTCATTCTAGAAGGAATCAAACTTTGAAAATCCTTATGGATTCTAGGTGAAGAGTGTGTCATAGTGCCTTGATAACTTCTACGAGGTTTGTTACTTTTCTTTTTCTTCAGTGGACCCAACCTCTCAAACACAGAAGTTCTTGTGGTTGATTCTCCAAGTCGATCAAAGACAGAAGGCCTTTTGTTGGAAGTAGTAGACTCCTCTTCCACAGTGATGTAGTCGCTAGCCACCCTTCTAATAGAGATACGCACCGGCGGTGGTGGCATGTACCCTAAGCCTTCGCGTGCTTGCCTGGTAGTGGCTTCTGATGGGATTTTCCCCAAATTTGGTGGCTCATTAGGGTTATATCCAGCCTTTACAAATAAATTGTAAGCATTTGGATCAAAACCCTCTTTCGTACGCTTTGAAGGGAGTGTCATCTCTCGCGATGAATTTTGAGCTACAAATTCTCCAAGTGGCTTTGAGGGCAAATTTATTGCATCTATTCGCTTTAGCGGAAGAGTTAGACCCCCTAGTACATTACCTTGGACATCGGATGAGTGTCGTACTTCTTTCCCCACTTTTGGTACATAGCGGAGCACAGGAGTTGCCTTCTTCTTTAAGTCCGCGACATTCCTTTTATTCGAAGTGGTGGGAGGCTTTTTAATGACAACACTTTCAACAGAAACCTCGACCTTCTTAGTTGCAAGATCATCACACTTGGTTGATGTGACATCATCCACCTTTTTCTCCTTCACGACATAATTCTTCAAGTAGAATTTTGCATCTGCAAAGTGTGATTCAGCTTCAGTGAATGGCTTATCATCGGCCACTATCTTTCTCTCCGCTCCATTTTCAAGATACTTCAAGCATTGATAGTAGGAGGATGAAACAATTTTGTTCTCGTGTACCCAAGGCCTACCAAGCAATATATTATATGAAGTCTTGGCATCGATCACATGCATCAATACATTTGATCGTAAATCGTCCATATTGATTTCTAACTTGATGGATCCTATGGCTCTCTGACCTCCTTGATTGAACCCTTGGATCATCAAATGGCTTTCAGTAAGTTCATCAGTTGTGATGCCCAGTTCCTTCAGTGTGCGAATAGGCAGGATGTTTACTCCAGACCCTTCATCTATCAGGATTCTATTTATCTTCTTCTCTAGAACATAACCTACCATATACAAGGGACGATTGTGTAGTATTTCACCAAACAAGAGATCATCGTCTGTAAATGTGATTTTTGCATTACATACATGTGCTTCTTGGTGAAGAGATTTAGTAGGATTTTCAAGAGAAGGAGGTCCCATCAATAGGCTTTCGCCCTTTGCTTCTTCTTTGTCAGTATTGAAACAAGATGCCTCAATGTTGTCTTGAGTAGTCTTGGCGCAGAACCAACTTGGAAAGAATTCTTCCAAGGTCACAGGACACCGTGGTTTTTGGTGGTGATGCTCCACTACACTCGCCCTCTTTGGTAGCTCAACCAGCCTCTGGTTCCTCGATTTCTTCACCATTCTCCTTCTGGTTGGCTGCTTGGATGAGTCTTTTCGTAGACTCGTCATCTTGTTGCGTCTTCGCCGAGTCACCAAAGTCCAACCTTCATCATCACCTTCATCAATTAGAGACTTGTCTTGTTTTAATGGCTCCTCATTACGCTCTTTGAAGTTGCATATTTGGACCGGATCGAGTGAGCCAAAAGTGATGGAGATTTGATGAGAACTGGCCTTCTCATCATCAAGCACGATCTTTTTCTCATTAGCCAGTTGCATGATTTTATCCTTGAAGACAAAACATTTCTCCAAAGGGTGACCCACAAGCCTGTGATACTTGCAATAGTTTGGGTCATCAGTTTTTCCAACTTCATCGGGCCGCTTCATTTCTGGTAGATCAATGAGCTTCAGCTCAAGAAGTTCATCAAAAATTTCGGAAACGTCAGAATCAAGGAATGGGTATTCTTTTTCTTGCATCTCCTTGAAAGTCAACTTCTGGTTTGGACGCGCTTGAGAAGTAGTCTTTACGCTTTGCTTCTTGCTCACCTTTGTGGTGAGCTTCACAGGAGACACGTTGACATTCATGGATTCTTTGTTGTCGCTTTTGGGGACAAACTTGGTCCATCTCCTGGGTTCCTGTTTGTCCTTTCCCTTTCGAGGGTCATGGATGGGTGCTACTCCTTTTCCGGCAGAAGACATGCTCAACTCCATGTCGTGAGCACGAGTAGCTAACTCTTCAAAGGATTTTGGCTTAATTCCTTGCAAAATATAGAGAAGCTCCCAGTGCATTCCTTGGATACACATCTCTATTGCGGAAGTTTCACTGAGCCTATCTTTACAATTCAGGCTAGCATTCCTCCATCGATTGATGAAGTCAATAACTGGCTCATCCTTTCTTTGACGAGTATTTGTGAGTTCTACCATGCTCACTGTACGCCTCGTGCTATAAAATCGATTTAGGAACTCATGCTCCAGTTGCTCCCAGCTATCAATTGATTTGGGTTCGAGGTCCGTATACCAATCAAAGGCATTTCCTTTTAGGGAGCGGACAAATTGCTTGACGAGATAATCACCATATGTTCCGGCATTGTTACATGTCTCAACAAAGTGGGCGACATGTTGCTTTGGATTTCCTTTGCCCTCAAATTGTTGAAATTTGGGGGGTTGATAGCCTGCAGGCATCTTGAAGCTATCAATCCTAGCAGTGTAAGGCTTGGCATACGTCAGGGAAGACTTGGTAGTAATGTCGTACTTGTCCTTAAGGGTCCCTTCAATGAACTCCTTCAATAGATCAATTGGAATCATTCCGCCAGAAGCGACTGGCACCTCCTTAGTAGGCGGTGTCTGTTTGGTAGGAGGATCTATCTCTTGAACTTCTGGAGCCTTTCCAGGTGCATGGCTAGAATCTCCATCTATTAAGCCTTCCATTCGATCCATCAACTTATCAATCCGAGTGTCTTGAGTTTGCACATACTTGGTCAAACCTTCAATCGCTTTTGCCATATTCGCAAGTTGCTCCTCCATGGATGAGACATCAGTTACCATTGTTTGCATGATTATTGGAGACATCGGAGAGTAGCACGGATTGTCACATAAGTTGATCTCTGAAGTCCTTGGCTCGCGTGGAGTAAGTGGAGATGACATGTTGGTTGAATGACCATCGTTCTTTGTCCCAGAGTTTTTTGAACCAGAGAGATCAAGTAGAGCCAGAGTTTTCTTGATTTTCTCTGCCACATTGCTTCCTTCTTCTGAAGCACTTGTAGAGGACCTTGTTCTTTTTGGGGTTGAAGACCCAAAAATTGGAGTTGATGTCGTCGACACTCGATGTGTTTGTTGCTCCATCATGTTGGCCTTGCTCCTTGTGACAGCTCCAAAGCTTCCAAAAGTAACATCAAGGATGCTTTCTACCTCGGCAGAGAACTTGGAATTAGCAGCCTTAGAGGTAGTGGATTGAGAGTTGACCTTCTTGGAAGTCATTTCGGTATTCTTGAACTTTTGAAGTTGGAAAGTTGAGATGAGAGGTAGAGATTGTCCCACTGGGCGTGCCAGAATTTGTAAGACAATAAAATTCGCGACCGAGAAAATAGTAATCGGGACAGAAAAATATTGCAACAATCGTTTATTGATTTCAATATGTGAGTGTTACAATCTCTATGAATCCTCTGATTCGCCTTTCTAAATATAAATTCAAGGGCTTCGAGCTTGATCTTGAATTTGATGAACTTGAACTTGATTTGTGGATTTAATAAACTTGATCTTGACTTGTGGATTTGGATTCAAGGGCTTTTGAGCTTGATCTTGAATCTTCGTCTTGATCTTCAGTTGTTTATGAACTTGAATGCTTGAACTTGTAGCTTGCAGAGAAATTTGTGGTGTTTGATCCACGAGCTCTCTCTTGCTTCTTGTTCGAATTGTTGCTCTTCTTTTCTGAATTATGAGACCCCTATTTATAGTTGTAGGAAGGAAAGAGTCATGGTGAAGATGAGCTTCTTTTGGCCAATCAGATTTAAGTGACGTGGCGCATTCTTATGGGCTTTTGATTTCACTAGGCTTGCTGCATCATTTTGACATGTGGCACGGTCCTATTAACTCCTTTACTTGACTTGGCATGCCACGTCATTTGACACGTGGCGCCAAATTGGGCCTCTAGAATAAGATGACATATTGGGCTTAACCAAGTGGGCTCATTATTTGTAGCCCAAATTAATGGACTAGCCCGATGAATTTTGGACTTTAATTAAATCCATATTTATTGGACTTAAATAATTAATCCAATTATATTAATCCACCATATTTATTTGGACTAATATATTTAAAATTCATATGATCACAGTAACATGTTATAATTAATGTTATTAAATAATTTTCTTAATAACTATTTCAAAATCATAAACAACATTTTTTTAAGGTGATTATGGTTGCAAAAGACAAGAGGGGTCGACTATCTAGAGAATTTTTATTTTTTACTTTTTGTTGTTTTTCGGGTTTAGTAAAATCTGTATTTTTCAACAAGAACTTCAAACATATGTTCAAACTAAAGTATGAACAATCAAATGAAGTATGAACTCTATATTCACAACTTTAAACTTCAATAATAAGTTCAACCCAACTTATGAACATCAACAAAATGAAGTTCAAACTATTTTCTAAAAAATAGCAAAACCATCATTTAGAAAGAGATGAAGATTAGAAGATTCAAGTCCACCAAATTTACGGTGTGTCCTTAAGGAAATTATTCCCCTCAAGTACCCGAGGTTATGGAATATATCCTCCCAGGATAAAATGAATCACTTTGACAGATCAATGGTGGTACCTCAAACTCTGTCGAACAACGAACGCACTCAACTATTCGTAAATCACACTTGAATTTTTTTTAAGAAAGAGGAGTATTTTCACTTCAAAAATTCGTGTCTTTACCTGAGGAAAAAATTCAGGTATTTATAGCCAAAAAGTGGTGCTTCAGAAAAGAAGCAATGGTTCTTGAAATGATGCACTATTTCGGACCATCAGGACACCTGCGGACCCACCTGAGCCCGCAGGTCGACATTTTTCAAAAAACAGAAACTTCTGCCCTTGACCTGCACTGCCATCTACGCCCGCAGAAGGGTCACGTCCCTTCGAGGTGCGTTGTGACAACTGACATGAGTCCGCACTTCCTCATGTGCGTCCACAAATGAAGAATATTTTCGTATCGGATTTTTGAATTAAACAATCATTAACTCTCAAGTTTCAATTGAATTTTGTCCAAAAAGATAGTCGCTCTCTCGATCCAAAGCCAAAGCGGAGCGAACGACGACAACGGCTCGAGACTTGTCTTGTTCTTGTCTCACTATCCACATGAAGGAATGTTTCTTAATTTAAGCACACGAATGTTTCCTTCTCCCACCAATGTGGGCGAATACTCTTTTCATAAAGTGAACATACATTTCACTTTTTCTCTATTTTCTATTCACATTTCACTTAGAACCCAACACTTTTCATATAGCGAGATGTACTTAAGTCATTATTGAAAGATATATATGTCATCATCAAATTAAGATTATGGTAAGATGAATATGATTATCCATCTTTAGTTAGAGGTGTTGAATTTAAATTCTAAAAATAAAAAATACAAAACCATTTTCCCCATTAAAGGGTCTTATTGAGATTTAAATTCTAAGATTTTCGTTTTTCTACTTAAGAAATTTGAAAAGATCATTTTCTTCTATTCTAAGTCGTGAGTTACTCTATAAGTACTTATATAAGATAATTTTCTCGAAACTCAAAGTCCTCCCATTTAGAACCTATTTGGGATTGCTGTTAGAAAAGTGCCTATTTGAGAAGCACTTTTATAAAATAATTTTTTAGAAAAGTGTTTTTGAAAAAATGCAATTTGTGTTTGATAAATTCATTTTAAAAGTATTTTTTGATAAACAGATTATGTTTAGTTAATTTTTTTCAAGAAGTGTTTTTGCTAGCGAAATGAGGAAAAGAGATATGTATCACATGACAGAATTTTGTACTTTGTCTTTTTCTTTATCTCCTTAAATAAATATTTTAGGAGTGGCCGATCAATAAACCGCAAACCAAATCTTTGTATCATTATTTTTTAAGTAAATATTTTTTACACTAGGACAAACTTAAACTCTTAACATAAATCATGAGGGACTAATTAATGACTTTTCAATAATGATAGTACTTACTGATTTAGGTCAAACATATATTATAAGAAAGTCAAAGTCACCACTTATGTCTAGCTATATTTATGATCTTAAGCTAGTGGGGTTTCATATCTTAAATGATAAGAGTTGTTGGCCTTCCTTTTTTTTTTTTTTTTTTACAGACACAAAACAGTTTTTGTTGATTATTGATTTATACAAATACACAATATTGACCCCTCAATCAATAGTTTTCTTTCACACAAGTCAAAAGGTTTTGTAGATTCATAAATTAGAATATGGCTAGTCATACATAAAAGGGGGTAAAAGATAAATAATTTGAAATCAATATTTATTACTAACTCCGGTTAAAAAAGAATAACTTACATTTATTTTTATTTTGTTTAAAAAAGAATGATACTTTTCTTTTTTGATAATATTTTAATTTCAACTTTCTACGTTGCATGTTTAAGGCCACAAGATTAAAGGACATTTTGATACATTTGACATAACTTTAATTTAAGACCACAAGATTCAAAAGTCTTCTTTATTTTCTTAAACTCCTATCGAGTCAAAATAAATCATTCTTTTTTGAAACAGAGGGAGTATTTGTGTTGCTAGCTAATTTACGCAAAATCGTCCATGCACTTCTCTTTCATTCTATGAATTTTTGTTAATTTGGTGCGAAATATTTAAATTAGTAGTTGAACACATAGTACAAAAGTTCGGACCACACATAGTGTGTTCTAATTTCGAGGAGATGGCTCACTATAATCCTCTATAATTTAAATTAATAAAAAAATTTGACATAAAACTAAAAAAAATTGTAATGGATCACAAAATCAATTTATTATTTTTTTAAAAAAAAAATTGGGACAGGGAAGCAGAAAAAGGAGGAGAGCATTACAAGGAGAGTAATTGAATCCTCACAAACAAGGTGAAAATTCAGATAGTTAATCAACTAAGCAGCTAAGATTTCCAGATCACAAAATCAATTGAGCTTCTGTTATCTCTCTTTTTTTTTTTTTTTCTTTCCAGCACGTAGCTTGGTTTATCAACAAATCTCCAATCAAGATTCCTGGCCAACAATTGGCCGGAAAATAAGTAGCAAAAATGTTCACAAAAACGTGCATGTGATGGAGGTTTAATTTAATCCTTACTTCAAATTTATAAGTTCGACAATCTCCAGTCACACATTTATGACTACTGAGAAACATTATATTATGGTGTAAAATAAAAAAGAGAAACATTATATCATGGACTTTGATTGGAGGATAATTATGTTGTTGTTGTTGATTACTCTAATAGTTTTTGTTACTCTATAAAGTAGTCTATAGTAATGTAAGCTACCTTTGTAGTTCCATTTCAATTAGTTCAAAGGCAAAATTGACCTCTATTCCTTTGTTTTGAAAAATCGTTAATAGGAAGTGTATTTTGAGTTATTTAGTTAGTCATAAGACATTTTTAGTTAGTTGATTAACAATAGAGATATTTTTTAAGTCAAAAATGTAACAGAAGGTAAATTGACTTACTTCGAATAATTCAAGAATATTTTAAACCTTTTTCCTATGCAAAATATCTTAGTGATGAGGACGAGCGTTCCATATGTCTTTTTTATTTTATTTAAATGAGCAGTGGTAAGAGGTCCAACAAGTCATGTCATTAATAAAAATTGAGATGCTACAATTAAATAATTTTCAAAAATAGAAAAATCTCATTTTTAAATAAACAAATGTGTCATATTGAATGAAATGGGAGAATCACTGGAGAATGCTAGCTGTCATATCTGAGGAAGATAAATCTGGGGTTCAATTTTTCAGGTCTAAATTAGTACAACTGGCATATGAGAGGGGATGGTCCTTTTGGGAGCTACAAAATTGTACTCCCTCCGTTTTAATTTGTTTATCTAATTTTAACTTGACACGAAGTTTTAGAAAGTAATAAATTTTTTGAAACTTGTGGTAAAAGATATGTAGAATGTATCGATAAGTCTTTTAATCTTGCGGTCTTTCAGAAATAGCCTCTCTACCTCAAGAGACGTAAAAATAGAGATAAAGTCCACCTATACTCTATCCTCGGCTGACCTCACTTTGTGAAATTTCACTAAGTATGTTGTTACTAGGTGAAAGTGAGTTAGCAAAAAGGAAGCATAACATTTTTTTAAAACAAACAAAAAAGAAAAATAAGATAAATAAATCGAAACTCAAGGAATAGTTATACTTTATTGATGTAAAAAGATATGTTTGCCCTCAATTTTGTCTGTCAATTAACAAGAAGTCAAAAGAGGGAAGAAATATCTACAGTGTAGAGTTGGGATTTTGATTTTAAGCTAACGTTGGAAACCAAGAAAACGATTGGTTCATCCTCCCATTAACATCCACAAATCTTGATTGGAGCATATCCAACGTATGGCTCCAGTTAGTTACTGAAGTTTTTTTTTTAACCTAGAAATATCATTGTCAAATTAATATCATACTGTGTATAGCTAGTGTGAAGCAAAACCATGCCATATACTACTGCATTTGTCATTTCTTCATTGTACTACTATGTTAATGTCCTTGTCGACACAACTTGCTTTCCATTCACACTAGTCCTTTCGTTTTAATTTATTTGATGGTACGTAATTAATTTAATATGCTCCCTTCGTTCTAATTTGTTTGTCTATTTTTTTAGTTCGTTTAAAAAAGAACACTTCTTTCCTTTTTGGCAACATTTTGATTATAATTTTCTACTTGACATGTTTAAGACTACAAGATTAAAAGATATTTTGATGCATTTGACATATCCTTAATTTAAGAACATAAAATTCAAAAATCTTTTTACTTTTACTTTCTTAACTTCATGTCAAGTCAAAATACGACAAACAAACTAAAACAGAGGGAGTAATATTTTAAAAGAAATTTATGATCTAAAATAAGACATATCACATATATATTTGTATATACTAACTATAAGTTATCTCATTTTTTTTTCTGCATTTGGGATGGACAGGAGTATATACCTATCACTTTCCTCTATGAAAAATCAGCTAGATATTTTAGTAACTCTCCATTATGTATATTCACTATTACTACAAGTTTTGCATGTTGGAACATTAAAGAAAATGTCAGTATTACATGATTTCAGTATTTCTTCTTTTCTGCTCATCACCCTCAGCTTAATCCTCTGCTCCAATGTAAAAACTATTGAAGCACAAAGTTACAGTCGTCATCTTCCTCAACAAGAAAGTAATCTCTCTCTTTCTTTCTTTCTCTCTTCTTTTTTTGGTTTCCACGAGGTGTTATTGGTACCCATATTGGAGCCACACTAATCCGGATTCGTGCCGGGAAGTTCCACTATGGGGGTAAAGTGCTTCCTACCAAAGGAGCTAAAACCCGAGACATCTTGTTAAGGATAGAGGAGTTCTTACCACTCCAACACAACCTTTGGTGGTTCTTTCTTTCTCATTCTTGGCATATAGAGTTTGAATCTTCACATAAAAATTCCATGATTATGAGTTTTTTGTTTCTTTCTTCATGCAATTTTAATGATTTTGCAGAGAATGCTTTGAAAGAAATAGCGGAGCAGTTGGGAAAAAATGACTGGAATTTTAATCTGAATCCTTGTGATGGCAACTCAAACTGGACTACACCAAACATTGACAAAACATCACAGTATGTCAACAATGTAACCTGCAATTGCTCTACCCCTGATGGTTTTTGTCATGTACAAATCATGTGAGCCTTCTTCCTTTAGCTCTGTTATTTGCCCCCAGTTTCTTTATTATGGGTGTTTTTGGTTATAGGAAAATGCTTTTTTAGTCACCTTCAATTTCTTGAAGTGGTCTTTCCAAAGAATGTTTAGTTCCGCCAAAAGGAGAATCCCAACTCTTATTCTGATAAGAGGGGTTGCTTGGATGGTAAGTACATTCCACCTCCAACCCTAAGGTTGTGGTTTCGAGTCACCAAGTGAGCAAAAGATGGGAGCTCCTAGAGAGGGGTGAAAAAAAACTCTTAGTCCAAATCAATTGCTTTAACCAAAAATTATACATTATTATCAACTTTTAACACAAAAAAACATATCAGGGAAACATTGAACACCTGGAATGAGTAGCATAGGCCCCCAAGGTAAAAAGAAAAATAATGCCACGAAAATGAACTTTATCCCGCTATAACAGTAAAGTCATATAAATATTTTATGTCACATAACACAGATATATATATGTTCCTTCCTCTATGTCACAACATTGTTTAGCGGCTAATAAGAGCATATCATTGCAATAAAAAATGAGGCTCCAAATGGTGAGAATATTGAAACCATTCAGTATTAGTCATGGGATATGGTTTCTACATGTCTAGATTAAAATTGGCAAGATGAATTCCTCAAAAGCATAATGCTAGTTGACTTTCTGTTTGTCTATAAAGAAAGAAATAAGGACCTATTTGGTTGAGATTTGTTTCCTAATATAAATAACTTTTATTTTATGGTTAATCAGTATGTTTGATTAAGTCAATTTTTCTGGAACCAGTACCACATGGGAATTTGAAAATTTTGAACTAATAAACAACCATTGCTTCAGATTTGGATAATGTAAAGCAAATAAGATTTCTTTCATTATCTTTTTAATAATATTGATAACTCTTCTTATAATGTTAACAGATTGCTCAAAGGACAAGATCTTGCAGGTGTTCTCCCTCCCTCCCTGGTGAAGTTACCTTATCTCAAGAAAATGTACTGTTTAACTGATTTGGATCTATATTTCAAAACTCTGAGGAGTTTTGCTTATAATCTTTCATCAATAATCATTATGATTATCCTTCGCCGAAATATATTATAAACATCTTTCCTGCAGTGATATCTCTCGCAACTATTTGAGCGGTACTATTCCCCCCGAATGGGCATCAATCAAACTGGAATTTATGTGAGCTGCACCTGAATTGCACTTAACACTTTACGCGTTACATAAAAAGGTCCCTTTAATTTAAACTATCCAATAATTGATGGTTTTCAGGTCTGTTATGGTTAATCAACTTTCTGGGCCAATTCCAAAATACTTGGGAAACATGACTACACTACTTTATATGTATGTTCTCTTGGATTTCACAATACTCCTAAAGATAAATAGTCTTTATTCTAACATTTATGGAGCTGCACTGCAAAACTTTCAGGAGTTTGGAAAATAACATGTTTAATGGAACTGTTCCAAAAGAACTTGGAAACATGGTTAATCTGCAGAGTCTGTAAGGCCTTCCTAACTAGCCTCCTTCCGATGAAATCTATGTTGCCTGGACTCTTCAAAAATGTCAATGGGTGTGTGTTGGATTCTCCAAAAGTAGTGTATTTTGGAGAACCCGACAAGGGTGCGGCATCGAAAGTGAAGAGTCCTCGTAACTTAGGATGAAACATATGCTTTCAGAATATCTTGACAAGTTAGCTACCTTTTACTTTGTGCAGCACTCTTAGTTTTAATAATCTCACAGGCAAGTTGCCCGAGGAAATCAGTAAACTCACAAAATTAACAGAACTGTGAGTACCTCTGAATATACTCTCGATATAATGTCTCTTGGTCCTATTGCATTCCTTTTTGTCTGAATACTCCTTCTTTACCTTTTGGCATTAATGCAGTAGGCTGAGCGGTAATAACTTCACTGGAAAACTTCCTAGCTTTGAGAGTTTGAAAAACCTTCAGAAATTGTGAGCATTTTCACACTATTTGATGCGTAAATGCTAGTGTTTTCTAGTTAAATTAAATTATAAGGGAATTCATGCTTGGTTAACAGAGAGATTCAAGCTTCCGGTTTTGAAGGACCTGTACCTCAAAGCATTGCTGTCTTGACTGAAATGAACGAATTGTGAGTTGTTTTCTAGGTTGCACACTATCTTTAGTTGCTTATTATGGTACTCCCTTTATTTGGTTGGGATTTAATATTAATATGATGCCTTTACAGAAGAATTAGTGACTTAACTGGAGTTGCTTCAGAATTTCCGCCGCTTGAGAACATGATAGGCCTAACTAGATTGTAAGTAATTTTCTTAAATTTGGTTTTAAACATTAATGGTTCTATCATTTCCCATAGTTGTAGAGAGTGTTCTTTTTCCTGAAACTAATTTGTGACTGCAGGATGTTGAGGAACTGCAATATATCTGGGAAGATTCCTTCTTACATAGCTAATATGCCTCAATTGAAAATTCTGTAAGTTTGCCTCCTACCTTCAGTCTTATTTGTTTTCTTTCTATTTGATATCCTTTTCTTTCTCCCTTCCATACACAGCTGTTTTAACAGAAGCATGCATGCCATATATGCGGGCCTTCTCTTTTATTGTCTCACGAATTCTGCTCAGTGTTTAGACTAGGAAACAGAGGGAAGGGTTATTGAAATTGAGTCTTAATTAAATTTTAACATCCTTATAGTTCTCTTATGAATACCATATACAGGAGAACTTCTTTCCAAGAGGAAAAGGGAAAATAAAAAACTTAATAAAAAGAATGAAGATGCAGAAATTCTATTTCAGACGATACAACATTTCTAGAGTAACTCCAACATTTGTGACCCTTTAATTGCACAGGTTTATGCATGTTTTCTACTATGCATATGGTTTCACGGGTTGACCGTCTTCATTCAGTCTAGGAGATTAAAAGAAATTTTTTGCCTCACTTGACATTGAAACATGGCTTTGTTAGCATTTAAGCTCACGGGGCATTTCAACCTAGCCGAAATTCTTTCATTACTTTTATCTTAGAAAGATTCTTCATTCTATAGATCTCAAGTTGGAAAAGTATTGTTTCTGGATTGATTATGGTTTTCCTTTGCGGCAGAGATCTAAGCTTCAACAGGCTTGAAGGACAGATCCCGGATCTGGAGCACCTGGACAGACTGGAGATCTTGTAAGTGACAAACTTATCATACTCCAAATTCTTCTTTTAGCTTGCCTAGGCATATTCCGGCTGAAAAATTCTCAACAAAGCCAACTTTTTCTCCTCCATTGAAATACTTATGATAAAATATAAACCTGAGACTTGGATGCAAATGTGCTGAGTCTTCAAACACAGTTATTGCAAATAAATTTTAGTTTCTGAAATTTCATAGGTTATTATTCAGGGCTTGATTAATTTATTTTGAAGTTTTTTGTTCAAATTGATATCTGTTGAATTAAAGATTTTTCTTTGCAAGGTACCTGACAAGCAATAGACTTACTGGACCAATTCAAGATTGGATCAGAAGTAAAAATTCCAAATAGTAAGTTTATTACTTTTGATTAGCATGGTTTTGCATATAACCTATTCATGCCAACGAGAATGCTAGAGTCTCTTTATCTCAAGAACTCAAGATTCTATAGGCATATAGCTTTTTCTGCAACACACTTGTTAATTCTGTTATGCACCACTGTGTAACTCGTACTTCTTCGTTAACATGCCTTAGCAATATTGTCAACTTGGTTCTGTACTGGAATTTTGTGAAAAAAAGAGTTATAAGATTACTCTCCAAAATTTATGACCTCTGTGCCAAGAAGTAAAGGAGCAACATAATCGAGCCTGAAAACGTTGAACCTATTGAGACTGAACACACAACAACAACAACAACAACAACAAACCCAGTATATTCCCACAAAGTGGGATGTGGGGATGGTAAGTGTACGCAGTCCATACCACTACCTCAGAGGTGAGATAGAGAGGCTGTTTCCGATAGACCCCCAGCTCAAAACAAAAACAGTCCAGAAAAAAAATAAAGTGAACAAGAAACAATAGGTATTAACACACCAAATGATAACATAAACAAGTCTATCACTAAGTAATACGACAAACGATACCACACTCTGAAACAAGACTAGCACTATGGTCACTAGCACTAATAACAAAATAAAATACTCATACCTACTAGCAAGGACACACTCCTTCCTACTACCCTTCTACCCTAATTCGCATCCTCCACACCTTCCTATATAGGGTCATGTCCTCGGTAAGTTGAAGCTGCTCCATGTCATGTCTAATCACCTCCCTCCAATATTTCTTCGGTCTACCTCTACCTCGCTTGAAACCATCCCTAGCCAACCTCTCACACACAGTTCTATTGAGACTGAACACATTGAATTTAATTTGGATTATCAAAAGTTGTTTCCGCCACTATTATAACAAATTGAAAATCTTGCAATTAAAGACACAAATATTCAATTTCCTTCATACTTTGATAGAACTGGGGAAACACTAATTATATCAGAAACCTTATTTGCAGCGTCATAGATCTGTCTTACAACAACTTCAACGAGAGCTCCGAGCCAACTACTTGTCGGGAAACCCTGTATGATCCTTGAACCTTATGTCTTCTTCCCACTCATTTTTGTTATTGGGGCACCAGCTGTTGTTATCTCTAAGCTAAATTTCTTCCTTCTTATCAGAAACTTGTTCAAAAGCTATAACTCAACCAAAAATTCGTAAGTATTTAACTTGTCTTATAGGACACTAGATGCATAGTTTTCTCTCTAGAGAATTAACAACTGGTTCATGCCTTCTGACCCTTCCTTCCAACTTGATGCAGAGAACTTGGAAAATGCTTGTCAAGTAATCCTTGTTCAAAGAGTAAGTTTATCCTTCTATGATACTAAATCATTTGCTATCTATCAAAGATTTTGTTTTCATAAGGTTCACTTATACAGTACATCAAATTCTTGTTGATAGTGGAGAAAGAGAGCACTTGACATTTTCATTTCTAATTGTGTCTGTCATGTTACATAGAGGCAAAGTTGGATAATTTGTTTTAATAATATGCAGATTGGTATTCGGTGCACATAAATTGTGGTGGAGAGAGTGTCACAATAGGGGACACCACTTACGAAGCAGATGAAGATTCCGCTGGTGCTGCAAAATTTGTTTACTGGAAAAATAGCTGGGGAGCCAGCAACACCGGGGACTTCTGGGATCGTCACATAGCATTGAATGAGTACAAGGCAACTAATGTATCCTCCATTAAGGGAAATAACTCTGAACTATACACGACAGCTCGGCTCTCAGCTTTATCTCTAACTTATTATGGACGTTGTCTAGCAAATGGAAACTACACTGTGACACTGCACTTCGCTGAGATTGTTATAAGAGATAACCGATCTTTCCAGAGTCTCGGAAAACGGTTGTTTGATGTCTATATTCAGGTAAATTAAACATTAATCTAAGTACTGAGTCAAGGTTTAGGTTCAGTTTACTAACAATTTAACTGGATGCAGGGTGAGAGGAAGCTCAAAGATTTTGACATTAGAACTGCTGCTGGAGGAGTTGATAAAGCTTTGCCAAGAAAGTTCCAGGCAATTGTAGAAGATGGCATTTTAGAAGTGCGCTTTCAGTATGCTGGGAAAGGAACAACAGCTGTCCCTAGAAAAGGAAGCTATGGCCCTTTAATTTCTGCCATCTCTTTTGAAGCTAGTAACACTACTATCACCCTTTGGCTCACTTATTGCTCTTTAACAAACTCTCTTAGACACACCATGCACTTTATTCTATCACCATAGTGACCTTGTACATGATGAAATTATAATAATGTTTCCAGATGTTAAATTTTCTCAGAGAGCCTAGAGAAAAGACTTCATCTTTTGCCTCAATCACTTTAAGATTAAAAGCATTAAAAAAAATGTAAATTCATTTTACACTCTTCTTCTTCCTTTTTCTATATCATAGATTTCAAGCCCCCTTCAAATCACAAAAAGATGGCTCACGTCATTGCTGGAGCAGTGGCGTCCTCATTAATTCTCCTTTTTACAATATCCTTTGTCGCTTGGAGGAGAAGCAGAAACAGGATATCAAAGGAAGAAGGTGATGCTACAGCTGAGCATCCTATTTTGTGTACTATTGTCTTAAATAGCTAGAACTTACATAGTGTGTTCTCCGCGATTTCCTGAAAGTTCTTATAAATATAAAATGATGGATTTTGAAAACAAGAAACATTATGGAAATGCGCAATTCATATTAGTGCATGATTTTTCACATAATATGGAAGTGTTACCCTTTTAAATGTTTTCTTTTTCTGTAAATGTACAGAATTAAGAGGACTAGATCTACTGACTGGTGTATTTACCATCAGACAAATCAAAGCCGCCACAAACAACTTTGATGCTGCTAATAAAATTGGGGAAGGTGACTTTGGCTCTGTCTACAAGGTGCATCTCAATCTGACTACTCACAAGCTTTCTACTTTCTCTCTCCACGTACCAATGACTCATCCCATGGAGTCATTCTCATATACATGCGAGCAGAGGCAAATCCAAGATTTAAATTTAATAGGTTCAAGGTTCTAAGTTCTTTGAAATTACGAGTTTAAAACTTAATATTTGTTATAATTTTAAAGATTTTTCACATATTACTACGGTATAAATAAAACAAGTGAGTTCAATTGAAACCATCATCAAAACTACCTATATCCTTTCTCGCTTAGCTACAACATCTAAAAATGGATGCTATGTATACATAGCCATGACCTGTTTGTTTCTTCTTTTTTTTTTAATAAACAGGGTACACTACTGGATGGTACAATTATTGCTGTTAAGCAGCTTTCATCCAAATCAAAACAAGGGAACCGCGAGTTTGTAAATGAGATAGGTATGATCTCTGGTTTACAGCACCCAAATCTTGTCAAATTATATGGATGTTGTGCTGAAGGAAACCAACTGCTATTGGTGTATGAGTACTTGGAGAACAATAGCCTCGCCCGTGCTTTATTTGGTAGTTTACTATCCTTGCTCATTGTCAATTACAACATATAAATCAAACAGAAAATAAGCTATATGAAATAAGAAGAAATATTGTTCTTTTGTAATTGATGAAAGAGCTCAAAATTAGAAGCCCATAGACAATTCTATATGCGTGTGAATAAGAGAAGGTATGCATAGATTCTTAGTTCTCATTCAAATGCAGGTCCAGAAGAACATCGGCTCAAAATAGATTGGCCAACAAGGCAAAAAATCTGCATTGGGATAGCAAAAGGCTTAGCTTTCCTACATGAAGAATCGTCATTAAAAATTGTTCATAGGGACATCAAAGCAACAAATGTACTTCTTGACAAGAAACTAAACCCAAAGATCTCTGATTTTGGTCTGGCCAAACTTGATGAGGAGGAGAAAACACATATCAGCACTAGAGTTGCTGGAACCATGTGAGTTTTCTGAAGAGTTCTCTTATTCATTTATATGTTTTGTGTTCCTTGAGTAAGAAATATATCTATTGCTTATGGAACAGCAGGGTTAATTCTACATGTCATAACTTTCGGCAACGAGACCAGAACTTTGCAATGAAAACTGATTGATATAGGTCTGTATGCCATTCTCAATTTCTCATCCATGCAGCATATATACATTTAAGATTGCTAAAACCCTTACATTCTCCCTTCTTGGATTTTGGATATCTTATCAAGGCAACTTGCAATAGTTTATCTATTCTTAACCAAAAGGGTGGTGAAGTTACAAGGACTAGAACATAATGACCTGGCTCCCCTTAAAGAAGGCTCATTCGGAAGCTTAATCATATTTCTAGTATTGATTAGAAATGGTTACTGGCCTATATATCCTCTTTGAATCTTGAATTTCTTCCAATGAACTTAACTTGTATTTATCTGTCACGCCCCGACTTCCAACGAGGCGTGATTGGCACCCGAAGCCGATAAGGCCCGAGAGAACCAATCTTTGCTCATGTACTCTCATATGTATGTTCGCGTATGCATATCATTTTATCTCATGTAATTAAATATCGTTAGCGAAAGTCATGGCAATACGTGCAATCTATGAAACTTGGCCGCTAGGGCCATCTCGTCAAAATGAACGTACATCTTTTACTTTCACGATACCCCACATATGTCTACAAAGCCTCTAATAGATACATGACCATGTCTATACAATACTTACAAAATGCTAAAACCTAATGAACACATGTGACTTGGGAAGCCCCGAAGCAACTAGAGCTCACCAATAATTTGCGGATATCTCGCCACCTACTGCAGAGATCTACTAACACCTGTGCCTGCAGCATGTAAGGTAAGTTCCCCAAAAGGGGTCAGTACGAATAAAGTACTGAGTATGTAAGGCCAGATGAAACTAAAATAGCACATAAGTACTTCCAAGAAATTAAGCGTAAGAGAATAATCAATATGGATATACCTTCGTATAAAAATATGTGGAACCAGGTTCATTACTTCTATTAGTCTCAATACTTGATCAATCAGTCGCATCATTATCACTTTCTTATAACCATCTTCATGTTTATTTACATCTATGCACGTGAGGCATATATTCTCATCTCTTTACAACTATTTTCATTACTGTGCACTCAATTAGTTAGTACCGGGCCTCCACCCTTGGTAGGCTATAAGATATAAATGTAATACCGGACATCCACCTTTAGTGGGCTATCATATATAATTATAATACCGGACATCCACATTTAGTGGGCTATCATATATAAATATAATACCGGACATCCACATTTAGTGGGCTATCATATATAAATATAATACCGGACATCCACATTTAGTGGGCTATCATATATAAATATAATACCGGACATCCACATTTAGTGGGCTATAATATATACCGGACATCCAGCTGATCAGTGGGCTATAATATATAACTATAATACCGGACATCCACATTTAGTGGGCTATCATATATAATTATAATACCGGACATCCACATTTAGTGGGCTATAATATATATATATAATACCGGACATCCACATTTAGTGGGCTATAATATATACCCTTTTGATTTTTAATCCATTTTCAATGAACCATAACATAAAGTAACCATTTGTGCATTATTTCTTCACAATCTTATTTCTTTGACATAGCTATGAGAGAGAGTGATCCATTAGAGATCATGACACTAAAGCTCACATTTGTATACACATCTCACTTCACTTCACTTCATAAGATTCACATCTTCACTTATGAGGGATAATTATACTAACTTGCACATCGCCTCTCTTATCACCCTTATGAGATTGGTACTTTTACTTATGCAAGATTGGTACAAGGCTAATCATCATACTATCGGATTTTGGAACAAGACATGATTGGAAAATGCCATCCAAGATTAAATAGATTCTCTTATGTTATTATTCTCTTGAAAATAGGTCCTTTAGAGATTTCAACGTTATGACAACTTTCCTTGAAGCTTTGGATCATTAACCAATGGGTGAGAGGTATGTGAATAAACATTGTGAGAAACATAACATTATAGCAACATAACACTATTAAAACCATTGGACCATAATCCATGAACAAGGGACATGAGTATAACCACCATGGGAACCGTGGAACATAACCTTATTGGGCTTTTGGAACATTAATCATGAATATGAGACATGTGAATTTTGGAACTTTGGTTCATGGCATGATTGGAATAATGCTATTCAAACTCAACAAGTCCTCTTTACCTCACTACTCTTGTTGAGGTAGTTCTCTTAGGCTTTACAACATATGACAACTTAAGAACTTCCGTCCATAAATAAGAACTAAGTGGGTCATAATTCGTCTAAGAGGAAAACTCATATGAATAATAATATATATCAACCTTAGTTGGAATACTATAGAACCCCTTTGGAATAGAACACTTTAGGACAATGAGCACTTCGGAATCAAATGACAATGTGAACACCACATGCTACAAAAGGATATAGAAGAATAACCTTACATACCTTGTATTCTTAATACGAATACACAATCTTAGATGCGCATACAATAGTCCCTCTCCGTTCTTGTGTTTTGCTCTACAACACAAGTTCATAACGAAACCAACATTAACCACCAATTACCTTATAATGGCATAAAATAATAATTAGTCACATGTTTAGCTTTAACATGTCATTTCCCCTTGACAAAACCATTGATAAAAGTATTATTCCAAAAATTCCATAATATTCCCAACATTGACCAATACATGATAATTGACACATTTCACCACAACACTTCTCCTTTACACTTTCTTATCCATACCACATCACAATTAATCCATCAACTTACCTTAATACAACTCATAACACATATCGGTCAAAATCCCACAATTTCCACTTATAGACAATAACAAGTTTAATACCAAAAATAACACCATACATGTTTATATTTTGTCCATACCATGCTTTTTCATCAAAGGCACAAGTCATAATTCAAGTTACAATTCCATGGATTTCACATCTTTTTCACAAAACCAAAAGTGCCATGTCCAACACTCCCAAGCATAACCAACATGATATACATAATCTATCATGCTTATAATATGTTAAAGTACAAGAATAAGCACTTACCCAAGCTTGAAAAAGGATGATCTTGCCCAAAAATGCCTTAGGGTTTGAAGAGCACCAAAAAAAGTATTCTTGAGAATTCTAGAAAATGAGAGAAAAGCATGTGTGTGTACAATGAATTAAAATCTGATTTTTGGCCACCTTTTATAACCTTTTAAAGTCATCCTTAGCCATTAAGTCCATCATTGACAAGTCAAGGCAAGAATGGGTCATTTTGACCCATTGGGCCTTTCATGTTTTTTTTCACATTTTGGGTCCTTTTTGGGCCCAATTCACTTAATCCAACAAAATTCATAATTTCTCATGTTTAATTCATTTCATATGCGTTACAACAATATTCCCACTCACGGGATTTATATTTGTAGCCTCAATCCCAAAAACAAGCGATTCTAGCCACGTATGACCCATTTTGGCTATAGGGGTAAAATCGTCATTTTGACGCCAAATTCGTCCTCGGGTAATTGTATCATACCAATATAATATTTCACTAATTTCATGTATATTCTCATGGTTGTAGAAGAAACGTGGCAAAAATCGGTCCGGTACGTCCCCGGGCACCCTTGGAACTTAAGAAAAATTCCAACTTTTGAAAGGTGCGCACAAGCAGCCCGGCACGCTGCCTGGCGCGCCCCCTTGCTGCCTCTGGACTAAAAATTTTAGCCCAGAGCGGCGTGGCACGCCCCTGGGCGCGCCCCTCCTTAATTTTTTTTGAAAATTTTGTTTTTCGACTTTTCTTCGCGGGTTTGGTTAGATACTTCAAGTCCTATTCTTTAACTTACTTCTTGGCCTCAATATACTTTGTTTAGAGGTCCTCTTAGCCTCATTTTTTTTAACCCCACAAATGCGCCATGAAAATCGCAAAACACCTTTTATGCAAGTTTAATCACATATACAAGGGCCAAATTTCAATTTCTCCATCACTAACATTACCAAATACATACTTATAGCTCGTGACACCTAAGTAAACATTATTTAATGTCGTCAAATAGGGTTAGGAAGGTACGGGGTGTTACATCCTCCCCCCCTTAGAAACATTCGTCCTCGAATGTTAGTAACATTGTCTCATCGTCATAACTTATGCCGAAGTGAATCCTTCAATTGTCATATACACATAGAATACTTGTAAAAACTTACTTATTAGGATCCATTTCCGTACCCCGAACTTTGCTTTGTCCAAAACTTACGATTACTTTAGCTTTCATTATTTCTCTGGTCTTCCTTGTGACTTTTTCCCTGTGTTCATTTCTCCTATTGTGCTTTCACGGAAGCTCCTTCTTTAATTCTTATTACTTTCGCTTATCGAGCTAGAAAAATAAGCCGTACTTCCTCACCTATGAGATTTTTTTTTTTTTCCATAACTAGTGGATTTCCACTGGGAGTAACACGGCAGAATCTCCTACACACTTTTAAAGCATCGCATATGAGATACTGAATGAACTATAAAGAGTTCTGGGGATACCTCAAAGTCATATACGACTTGACCACATCTCCGAGCCATCTTATAAGATACGCTATAGAGAACTAACTTCTCATGCTTAAACAGTACGGTTTGTTTGTTCCTCTATCTGAAGACAAAAACCATTCTTGCATTCACTTGGGTTCCCAAAAACATTTCTACAACTGTTATTACCCATATCACTTCGATTACTGAAGTATAAATTTTGCAATATTCTTTTCATGTAATCTCATCAATAAGTCGCTTCCAAATCCTGGTACATATGGATTACTCCCTACTAAATAGCGTATTATGAATGATGTGCTTTACCCTAATGCATTTCTTCAGCTCATATATCTATCCGATACATAAAATCTTCCTGACATCTCAATCCGTTGCCTATACGTGTCATCCCTCGTCGATACAATTTATACTGGGACATCCTATGGGGGTAGACTAGTATCTTTCACATTAGTAGCTTTAACATTAATATTCTTCACTTTGACCAAGTGACATATGTACCCTTCCATTCAAGAACATTCTTTGTGGAAAGTGAAACTGCAATTTCTTTACTCGGCAATCTATTGGGGCCTAACAAAAAGCTAACCAAGTCATACCCATGGTAACATTAAAAATCTATCATTTCCATCTCAATAATATTCGTCAATGTAACGTGATCACTACATTTACTATACAATCGTGACATACTCTTTTAGCTATAATAAATTCACCAACTGGTGTGGACATCCCAACTGACTTAACTATTAACTCTAATAGTCCTTCAAATTTTTCCCGCAGTCAATAGAGTAACATCTGATAGGGTAGAACCCGGATCAATTGATGCATAGTCATTAGGTAAACATATAAATAACGTACCTGTCACTATGTCACGGAGAGCCTCTGAATTCTGCCGACCCCGTAGGTCGTGTCATACTACCCGTGGCCCTCTGTGGGCATGCTCTCTTCATGTGTCCTGGCTCTTTACACCAAAAGCAAACGTCCGTCTCAAACCGACATTCACCTGAATGAAACTTTCCGCAGCGTTGGCACTGCTGACGAAAAGATTCTGCTGTCTGCGAACCCCGTATTCCACTATTCTGCCCAATCGGAGTGCCTCTAGACCCTCGAAATGGAGGTGGAGTATCCGCTGTAGGGTAAGAAAATGACGGTCTAGGTGGTCTTGGGAAAACCTGAGGCCTCAATCCTCCTTGAGATGCCGTGAACTGTCCCATGGGTCTAGCCCGCTTTGACGGCCCTGCATCAGATTCTTGTATCCTTCCCCTTTGCCTTTGATCCTCCATCTTTTGCGCGAAGGCTTGTATTCTGGCTATGTCCATGTCTTTATTCAATGCAGCAATAGTACAGTCTCTTACCAAGTAGGGCTCCAATCTGTCTACATACCGATGAACTCTATCGGCCATAGTTGCTACCATATGAGGAGCGTATCTAGCCAATGAATTAAACCGAAGACTGTACTCCCTGACGCTCATATTCCCCTGACAAAGATTTAAAAACTGATCCGCTCGAGCCTCGCGGATCTCATATGGCAGATAATGATCGAGGAATGCCCCCTTGAATTCCTCCCAACTAGATGGATTTACACCGATACCTCTGGATTGTTTCCAATCTTCGTACCATAATATAGCCTCTCCTTTCAATCTATATGCTGCAAGCTCCACTGTTTCTATGCCCGTCACATGCATAACATCTAGAGCTCTTTGAATTTGATCTATAAAGTCTTGCGGATCTTCGTTAAGATCGGATCCGGTAAATGTGGGAGGATCCAATTTCAGAAAATCCTGTGTCCGCCGACTAGCTATCCTAGCCGCACCACCATCACTTGTCACTGGACCAACTCGTCCTTGACTCTGGGCAACAACTATCTGAGTCAACATTTGCACTGCATTTTTCAAATCTTTTAACTCCTGCCTAGTAACATTAACAGACGATTCTGGGGATATTTCCCTCCTTTGTGGCCTCCCTGGAGAAGGGGGAGGAGAAGGTGCCCGTGATGTAAACTCAGTTTCAACCCCATACTGACTAGCTGGATTAGGTGGGGATTTACTAGTTCTTTCTTTCGCTTGCATATCTACCTGCTTATTTTTGCCCATACCTTGTCTTGAAATCGGCATGTTACTATATCAAAGGAAATCAATTACAATTGTCAGATGTAATCCCACCTATGACAATGGCTCTATTGCACGATGTAGAATGAAAAAAATGAAACAACTCCTAAATGTCCCGTAGCCTCCTACTTATTAATGTGGCGCGCAACACATCGATAAGTAAGACTCTACTCAGACACGGCTTTGTAGACACCCTTAGGACGAACTGCTCTGATACCACTTTTGTCAACGGAGAGGGACTATTGTATGCGCATCTAAGATTGTGTATTCGTATTAAGAATACAAGGTATGTAAGGTTATTCTTCTATATCCTTTTGTAGCATGTGGTGTTCACATTGTCATTTGATTCCGAAGTGCTCATTGTCCTAAAGTGTTCTATTCCAAAGGGGTTCTATAGTATTCCAACTAAGGTTGATATATATTATTATTCATATGAGTTTTCCTCTTAGACGAATTATGACCCACTTAGTTCTTATTTATGGACGGAAGTTCTTAAGTTGTCATATGTTGTAAAGCCTAAGAGAACTACCTCAACAAGAGTAGTGAGGTAAAGAGGACTTGTTGAGTTTGAATAGCATTATTCCAATCATGCCATGAACCAAAGTTCCAAAATTCACATGTCTCATATTCATGATTAATGTTCCAAAAGCCCAATAAGGTTATGTTCCACGGTTCCCATGGTGGTTATACTCATGTCCCTTGTTCATGGATTATGGTCCAATGGTTTTAATAGTGTTATGTTGCTATAATGTTATGTTTCTCACAATGTTTATTCACATACCTCTCACCCATTGGTTAATGATCCAAAGCTTCAAGGAAAGTTGTCATAACGTTGAAATCTCTAAAGGACCTATTTTCAAGAGAATAATAACATAAGAGAATCTATTTAATCTTGGATGGCATTTTCCAATCATGTCTTGTTCCAAAATCCGATAGTATGATGATTAGCCTTGTACCAATCTTGCATAAGTAAAAGTACCAATCTCATAAGGGTGATAAGAGAGGCGATGTGCAAGTTAGTATAATTATCCCTCATAAGTGAAGATGTGAATCTTATGAAGTGAAGTGAAGTGAGATGTGTATACAAATGTGAGCTTTAGTGTCATGATCTCTAATGGATCACTCTCTCTCATAGCTATGTCAAAGAAATAAGATTGTGAAGAAATAATGCACAAATGGTTACTTTATGTTATGGTTCATTGAAAATGGATTAAAAATCAAAAGGGTATATATTATAGCCCACTAAATGTGGATGTCCGGTATTATATATATATATTATAGCCCACTAAATGTGGATGTCCGGTATTATAATTATATATGATAGCCCACTAAATGTGGATGTCCGGTATTATAGTTATATATTATAGCCCACTGATCAGCTGGATGTCCGGTATATATTATAGCCCACTAAATGTGGATGTCCGGTATTATATTTATATATGATAGCCCACTAAATGTGGATGTCCGGTATTATATTTATATATGATAGCCCACTAAATGTGGATGTCCGGTATTATATTTATATATGATAGCCCACTAAATGTGGATGTCCGGTATTATATTTATATATGATAGCCCACTAAATGTGGATGTCCGGTATTATAATTATATATGATAGCCCACTAAAGGTGGATGTCCGGTATTACATTTATATCTTATAGCCTACCAAGGGTGGAGGCCCGGTACTAACTAATTGAGTGCACAGTAATGAAAATAGTTGTAAAGAGATGAGAATATATGCCTCACGTGCATAGATGTAAATAAACATGAAGATGGTTATAAGAAAGTGATAATGATGCGACTGATTGATCAAGTATTGAGACTAATAGAAGTAATGAACCTGGTTCCACATATTTTTATACGAAGGTATATCCATATTGATTATTCTCTTACGCTTAATTTCTTGGAAGTACTTATGTGCTATTTTAGTTTCATCTGGCCTTACATACTCAGTACTTTATTCGTACTGACCCCTTTTGGGGAACTTACCTTACATGCTGCAGGCACAGGTGTTAGTAGATCTCTGCAGTAGGTGGCGAGATATCCGCAAATTATTGGTGAGCTCTAGTTGCTTCGGGGCTTCCCAAGTCACATGTGTTCATTAGGTTTTAGCATTTTGTAAGTATTGTATAGACATGGTCATGTATCTATTAGAGGCTTTGTAGACATATGTGGGGTATCGTGAAAGTAAAAGATGTACGTTCATTTTGACGAGATGGCCCTAGCGGCCAAGTTTCATAGATTGCACGTATTGCCATGACTTTCGCTAACGATATTTAATTACATGAGATAAAATGATATGCATACGCGAACATACATATGAGAGTACATGAGCAAAGATTGGTTCTCTCGGGCCTTATCGGCTTCGGGTGCCAATCACGCCTCGTTGGAAGTCGGGGCGTGACATTATCATTCTTGATATTCTGAAATATCAAGCATGAAGTTGATGCCACGTTTAGAAACTTTGATCAGGATTTGAACATTGATATGTCCTCCTTTTTACCTAGTAGTTCCATGCATGAATCTAACGTTCTCACTCTGTTCTACAGAGGATATATGGCACCTGAATATGCATTATGGGGCTATTTAACCTACAAAGCAGATGTCTACAGCTTTGGAGTTGTTGCGTTAGAGATTGTTGCTGGGAAGAACAATATGAAATATCGCCCCAGTGAGAAATTTGTTTGCCTTCTAGATTGGGTAAGGAATCATTATCGTTGATATTAGTTCCTAAGTTCCAAATTTTTGAACTAGTGTCTTTGCATTTTATTCAGGCCCTTGTTCTACAAAAGCAAGGAAAACTGATGGAACTAGTAGATGAGACATTGGGTCCAGATTTGAACAAGGATGAGGCTCTAAGGATGATAAACGTAGCTCTGCTATGTACTGATCCATCTCCAGCACTCAGGCCAACCATGTCTGCAGTAGTCCGCATCCTTGAAGATCATCTTGACCTTCCTGAGTTTAACTTAGAATCAAGATTCTATGATGATGATGATCATCTCAAGTTTCAAGGATTAAGAGACAAGTATGACAAAATGCTCAGCTTGAGCCAAAGTCAAACACTTACTCATTCGTCCAATATTACAGGAAGAGATTGTTTTTCCACTACATATGAATCGGCTTAAAGTCGCAGTAAGATCAGTATTATGAAAGAAAAACAACAGCATATCCAGTAAACCCGCAAATGGGGTCTGGGACTATTGTGAAAGAAAGAGTAACAGATTATTTTAGGGCTAATTATTTGATTATTATTAGTAGTAGTATAGCATTATGCCCAATATTATTATGCCTAGATATATTTTCTAGCTTTTGATTGTTATATGTATTTTTAATGTATACTATTGTATAATTTATATATTTCTAGATTTTATTTTTGAAATTATTAAACATTCTGCTAGAGAAGGTAAAAGGCTGCCTACCCCTCTTAAAATTTTGTGGAGGAAGCAAACCTATTTGTCATGTATTAGCAATGAAAAGAGTTCAATTTCAAGAAAGCGTAGTGACCTTTTTAAATTATGAGTTCATCCTCATAAATAGTACTATGTTAAAGCTAGGGGAAAGCAAGTGTTAGTGTATTACTATATAGTCATTGAAAAAGAGTGAACAATAGTACACAATTACCAAGATGAAAAGTTTAAACTGAGCCGAACTAACAGTTACCTATTCAAAACAAGCACAAAAGAAGTAGAAAACTCATGCTGAATCATCATTGCCTCCTTGATTTCATTGTCTAAGCACAGTAATCATCCAGAAATATTCATAAGTGGGAGATGTTGGATTCAAATTTCATTGGTAATATTATTGCTGTTAGAGCAGGAGGGAGTAGCTTCTGATGGCCCTGCTGTAGAATAGCTTTCAGATTGAGAAGGCTGAGAGAGTGCAGCCATGGCCTTATTCAAGGCAATCTTGTCCTTCGAAGGATGGACTGTTGAAGATGTGGTCTTGATTTTAGTTTTTTCATCAATAACTTTCACTATCTCAGACATGGTTGGCCTGAGAGTTGGTGATGGATTAGTGCACATCATTGCTAATTCCAGAATGGCATCTGCTTCTGTCCAAGAATAATCTGTTCCAAGTTTTGGATCAACTAGATCCATCAAATTTCCCTTCTCATGCAACACATAAGCCTGCAATCAAACCAGCAAATATCGATCAAATTAACAGAGTCATTCAAGTAAAAAGACAATGACAAGTGTTTATTAGGTTTGTGTATCAATGGATGAAATTGAGAACTTCTGATTTGAGCCTTTACCAAATCAAGAAGGTAAACTGTCTGATCACTTGGCCTGTAACTAGCACTGTTTCTCCCGCTCACAATTTCAAGTGTAACAACCCCAAAGCTGTAAACGTCTGCTTTCGGTGTTAAGTAGCCCCGCATTGCATATTCTGGTGCCATATATCCCCTATAAAAGAACTTTCATATGAGAGTACAAATACACTCATCTGAAAGAAAATATGTATGTGTAGCAAAAGCTTCAAAGTAACAGGGTGGAGGAGATTAGCAGGATTATCAAATTACGTTGTTCCAGCAATTCGCGTGATGATATGAGTATGCTCCCCTTCATTAAGCTTTGCATATCCAAAATCAGTTATTTTTGCATTCAAGTCCTTGTCCAGGAGTATGTTTGTGGGCTTAATATCCCTGTGGATAATCTTCAATTTGGACTCTTCATGCAAATAAGTTAAACCTTTGGCTATCCCGAGGATAATTTTGACCCTCGTCAACCAGTTTAGTCTCGATTTTAGTTCCTCTGAACCTGCAAATGCAGTGCCATTATTTTATTAAGTACTTCAGCATTTTTGGTCCAAACATATGAGCCTTGCTGTCCTTACGGAATAATGCATGGTCAAGAGAATTATTTTCCATGTATTCGTAAATGAGTAGGAGCTCGTTGTCTTCTGCACAACATCCCATTAACTTCACAAGATTTGGATGTTGCAGAGCTGAAATTGTGCCAATTTCGTTCACAAACTCACGTATTCCTTGCTTTGATTTTCCTGAAAGTTGTTTAACTGCAATTGTAGTCCCATCAGAGAGCAGACCCTGTATTGATGAGAGACACCCCCCATATTTTAGAATTGGAACAAAAACGTGAACATGATAAGGGGTTCTTTGTATGTTATATGTGTAGAGGTGAAAGGTTTAGGTGAATTATCATAGTTATATTCTCCACAGCGCAACTATATTGTTTTTATGAACCTAATACTTGAAGTGTAGGTAATCCCTTCAAGAGAAAAAAGTAGCAAGGGCGTAACTATATGCTTACATAAGCAGCAGCTCAATCCAGGGCCAGGGGAACGATATGATGAATAATCAGAATGCTAAAATCCTACTAACCTTATAAACAGGTCCAAAACCTCCTTCACCCAATTTGTTCACAGCATTGAAGTTTTCAGTGGCAGCTTTTATTTGACGAAAGGTGTAAACTCTTCCAGGGAACAATTCGGTTGCTTTTAGTTCTTTTGGTATGTGTTAACATTTCACAAAAGAAGCAAACAGACCAAACAACTTTTTAAGTGAGTTATGCAAATTTATATTGAAATCAAAACCAAACCAAATTCCATATATAGTTGCGCCTAACCTTCCTTTGATTGGTTTTTGCCACCGAGATAACCCAATTTCCAGAGTAAAAGCAAAAGTAGAGCAAGAACAAACAGTGATGATCCTGCTATCCCAGCCTTAAGCGCAGTAGACATTTTTGGTGGTTTAGGAACTACCATCACAGTATTGTTGTCTTAGAAAGGACACTGAAGAAAATGAAGGACAATACACCAGATATATATATAACATACCTGGCTCTACAGAAATAGCTGAAATGAGGGGACCGTAATTCGGTGGGAAGAAGGTCGAGCCATTACCAGACCAGTACAAGTGAATTTCAAGCTGGGATTCTATATCTATATTATATTCCAGGATTGTATCCCCATCATCATTTGGTTGTGCTTCTGCTATATTGTAGTTTTTCTGTACATTCTTCCCCTGCAGTGACAGCTTTCAAAAAAAACTACAAAGATGATACCTTTTAACTTCATATTGCTGGCTCCAATAACTTGGACATTTTCATCAAAACACTCTCCAATCAAGTACCAGAAAACATTTTTCAGGAAATTATTTTCCTTGGAAAACCGCCACACCAAACACTCTTTAAATATTAATGATAATAGTAGCAAATTGGGGAGTATTCAAACGAAATTTTGAGTAATAATAATGTCTAAGTGTTACTTGAAGCAAGTAATATGAAGTTAAAATTTAAGAAAGTTATTAAGGAAAATGACTTTGGTCCACAAGTGAAGGAAGTCATTTTTCTATATTTTAATGGAAAATATTCGTTTTCCTTGGTAACTAAACCCTCTTTAGTAATCAAACACCATAAATTTTTCATTTTTGAATATTCAACCGAACACCATAAAATGACCTCATAGAAAATACTTTTCTAGAAAATGACATTCTTGTGGAAAACATTTTTCTAGAAAATGACTTGCGTCATTCCTAACACACCCTATATATATATATATATTATTGTACCTGAATGTCAACATCAAAAACTCGATTAGGTCTGATGGGATAACCTTTGTGTTTACTTGAGATTATCTCATAAAAATGTAGTTTCACTGTGTAGTTTCCCTTGACGAAACCAAATCCATAGTACTTGAGAGATATCGGGGCTACACGGGCTGTTTCAAGTAGAACTGCTGCAGTCATGGAAAGATTACATGTATCGTTCATTGTAAATTGTCGTGGCTTATAAGAAATCTCTGTCGCAGGACCCATGCTACTATAACCCCAACCTTCTGTTTTGTTGATAAAAAACGTTGATGCTCCATTGGGGTTCAGATCAGCGTAGTAGGTCTTTCCCTTTACTTTAACTTGCTGGCCACCGCAGTTGATAAACAATTGATCATCTGTGAGAGAAGTAAGTACTGTCATTCCTTTTAATAGAGACAACTTCTGATATGAGATACTTGTACTTATACATACTAGTTTCTGGAAATAAAGATATTTTTTGTGAAGACGGTACATAAACCATATTTTAAAATTGTAGTAGGAGTTATAAAATCGAAAATATTTTTTTTTGTGAAGAGTATGTTCCTAAAAATGATAATTATGATCCTATTTGGGGCTTTGATTTTAAGATCCAAAAATCGTAAATACCATTGCTTGCTCCTTTTTTTTTTTCTTTCTTTACATTGAAAAGGTTCTGTACAGCATCGAGCAATTTATGAATAAAAAATAAGCAGGAAATTACATGGAATGTCCCTCCTAGTGGGTGACTTTATATTTTTATCCCCCCTAAGAAAAAATTTTAAAGACTAACCTTCCTTCTTTTTTATGTATATAACAAATACATTTTTATCCCTCTACACCTCAAATATTTTTACTTTTTTCATGCTCATTTATCTCTCAACTTTTTTTTCTCTTTTTTACTGTTACTTGATTTTTATTTTTTCTTTTCTCTTTTTTTTTTCTTGTTTTAATTCATTTGTCTTAACCTTTATTTTAAATTTTTTTTTTAATTTCTCAAACATTATTTATTTTTCATTTCTCTTTTTTTAATTCATTGTCTCAACATTTATTTTTTTATTACTCCCTCCGTTTCATAAAAAATGACCTACTTTTCTTTTTAGTCCGTTTCATAAAGAATGACCCTTTTCTTTTTTGGCAACACTTTAATTCTAACTTTCCACATGGCATGTTTAAGACCAAAAGATTAAAGGACATTTTGGTACATTTGTCATAACTTTAATTTAGGACCACAAGATTCAAAAGTCTCCTTTATTTTCTTAAACTTTGTGCCAAGTCAAACTAGGTCATTCTTTTTGAAATGGAGGGAGTATTTTTTTTCTCAAACTTTATTTTTATTTTATTTTTTCTTCTCATTTTTTTTCTCAACTTTTATTTTTTAATTTTTTTTATTTTTCTCTTTTTTCTATTTTCTTAACCTTTATTTTTTTTTTCTCTTTTTTCTCAATCTTTATTTTTTTCCTTCTCTTTTTTTTTTTCTAAGTTTCTATTATATTTTGCTAATGAACAAAAAGTTGGATAATCCGCAAAAAGGATCTTCTTTCTTTGACATCAAAGTAAACTTAAGTGTGTGACTTGCTGTTTAGAATTCCTTTGAGATAAGTCTTACCTCTAAGAAAGATTTATAGAACATTAACTTGTTGTTTGTAAATCCTTGAACTAAGTCTTGCCTCTAGGGCAAGAGTTATAGAGTATCTCATAAATTAAGACATAATGAAATAGTGTTAACTCTTGCCCATGGGGAGTAATATATTTTTTTGGGAGATTCTTGGGTTAAGTCTAGTTTTAGAGGCAAGACTTATAGAGCATCTCATAAATCAAAGACACAATGTGGTAGTGCTAACTTTTGCCCATAGGGGTGTATAACTTGTTTTTTGAAAGTCTTTGGGCTAAGTCTTGCCTCTAAGGCAAGAGTTATAGAGCATCTCATAAATCAAGACACAACGTGGTATTGTCAACTCTTACCCATGGGGTATAACTTGTTGTTTGAAAGTCCTTGGGCTAAGTCTTGCCTCTAAGACAAAGTTATAGAGCATCTCATAAATCAAGACTCAATGTGGTAGTGTCAACTCTTGACCATGGGGCATAACTTGTTGTTTGAAAGTCCTTGGGTTAAGTCTTGCCTCTAAGGCAAGAGTTATAGAGCATCTCATAAATCAAGACAAAATGTGGTAGTGTCAACTCTTGCCCATGGGGCGTAACTTGTTGTTTGAAAGCCCTTGGTCTAAGTCTTGCCTCTAAGAAGACTCAATGTAGTAGTGTCAACTCTTGCCCATAGGGCATAACTTGTAGGTTGAAAGTCATTGGGCTAAGTTTTATCTCTAAGACAAGAGTTATAGAGCATTTCATAAGTCAAAACATAATGTGGTAGTGTCAACTCTTGCCCATAGGACGTAACCTGTTGCTTGATTATCCTTAGATTAAGTCTGCCTCTAAGGCAAGAGTAATAGAACAACAACAACAACAACAACATACCCAGTGTAATCCCACCAGGTGGGGTCTGGGGAGGGTAAAGTGTACGCAGTCTATACCACTACCTCAGGGGAAGTAGAGAGGTTGTTTCCGATAGACCCCCGGCTCCGAACAGATCACCATAACAGAGAGCAAGAGTAATAGAACATATCAAGACACAATATGGTAGTGTTAACTCTTTCCCATGGGGCGTAACTTATTTTTTGAAAGTCATTGGGCTAATTCTTGCATCTAAGGCAAGAGTTATAGATCATTTCATAAGTCAAAACATAATGTGGTAGTGTCAACTCTTGCCCATGGGGCGTAACTTGTTGTTTGAAAGTCCTTGGGCTAAGTCTTGCCTCTAAGGCAAGAGTTATAGAGCATCTCATAAATCAAGACACAACGTGGTAGTGTCAACTCTTACCCATGGGGCATAACTTGTTGTTTGAAAGTCCTTGGGCTAAGTCTTGCCTCTAAGGCAAAGTTATAGAGCATCTTATAAATCAAGACTCAATGTGGTAGTGTCAACTCTTGCCCATGGGGCATAACTTTTTGTTTAAAAGTCCTTGGGCTAAGTCTTGCCTCTAATGCAAGAGTTATAGAACATCTCATAAATAAAAACACAACATGGTAGTGTCAATTCTTGTCCATGGGGCGTAACTTGTTGTTTGAAAGCCCTTGGTCTAAGTCTTGCCTCTAAGACAAGAGTTATAGAGCATCTCATAAATCAAGACACAATGTGGTAGTGCCGACTCTTGCCCATGGGGCATAACTTGTTGTTTGAAAGTCATTGGACTATGTCTTGCCTCTAAGGCAAGAGTTATAGAGCATTTCATAAGTCAAAACATAATGTGGTAGTGTCAACTCTTGCCCATGGGACGTAACTTGTTGCTTGAATGTCCTTAGGTTAAGTCTTGCCTCTAAGGTAAGAGTAATAGAACATCTCATAAATCAAGACACAATGTGGTAATGTTAACTCTTGCCTATGGGGCGTGACTTGTAGTTTGGAAGGAATTGAAAAAAAAAAAAGGTTACGAAAAAAATAAAAAATAAAAGATAAATAAAGGTCGATAAAATTAAAAAAAAAAAACAAAGAAAATGAAAAAGAGAAAAAGAAAAAAAAAATAGAAGTTGAGAGAAGAAAAGGAAAAAAAAAAAAGAAAGGTTGAGAAAAAATAAAAAAAATAAAGAAAAAAAGTCAAAAGAAAAATAAAGGTTGAGAAAAAAGGAGAAAAGAAAAAATAAAAACCAAAGAAAAATTAAAAAGAGCAAAAAAAATAGAAGTTGAAAGGAGAAAAGGAAAAAAGTAAAGGTTGAGAAAAAAAAAATCAAAGTAAAATAAAATAGTGAAAAAAAAAAATTGAAATTGAAAGATAAATGAGTATGGAGAATTGTTTGAAAATATTTGATATAGAGAGAGACAAATATGTATTTATTTCATACATAAAAAAAAAAGGCTAGTTTTATAGGATTTTTGTTATGGGGGATAAAAAAACAAAGTCAACCTTTATGGAGGCTATTTATGTAGTTTACCCAAAAATAAACACTTTAATTTTCAAAATTAACAATTAACAATCATCATAAAATTAGAGATATCTACCTTAACTAAATACAAAACTGAAATCATGATGTCATGTTTTATTTATCAAATTAAATAGAGAAACTTTTGTGGACTATTCTTTGAAATTTTTAAGTTTGCTTTTCTAATTTGTCTTTTTATAAAATAAAAAATAAATGTTGACACTCAATTTTGGATCGATATTTTTAAAAATAAACATTTTTGTGCTTTTTATTTGTTAAAGAGCATAAAAATCAATTTTTACATATTTTGTACATATTTTGTTTCAATTCAACACAAGTTATTGGTAACTATCATTTTTCTTGAAAATGTTAGGATATTTATCAATTTATTATAATTTTTAATTATTGACTGTCACTGATTTTTACACAGTCATTTTTATAAACAAATATTGTTTGAATTTTGTTAAATAATTATTTCTGTTTTAAATTCAAACCAAATTCTTATCTGGCATTAAATACATTTGTTAATTTATTTTTTATCACAGACTGTTAAATCATAAAAGATGGAGAAGATATTTTTTGCACAGATAAGTTAAATATCCATAATTTTGAATAAGATCAAATAGTCATTGTTTTGGATGACTCATGGTTTTGAATAGCCCATGATTTTTCAAAATCATGGTATTGAGCACATGATTTTGCTCTTGAGTGGTTTTGATTTTTTCTATAAAACTAACTCACTCCCTTCACAATTAAGTGTGGTGGAAATTTTCAAATTAGGGTAAATAAATTCTTTTTCATTTTTGGCCTAAGCCGCCAACCTCTTCCCTTTCATTTTTTCGGTGACCACCACCACCGGACCACAAACCCCTTCACCGGAATCCAACTCCGGTGACCTCTCCTCCACCACAACACAACAACATCATCGCACAACCACTCCCCTCACGTCACCGTCTTCCCTTTTTCCGTTACTGTTGACGGAGTACAACTGTTCACCCACCACAAAAACCTCAATGTCCAGTCACACAAACCCAACCACCACCACCAGTGAACTCACTGTTTCAGCCATGGATCCAGCTAAACAACACCGGCATACCCCGATGAAGCTCCGGCGAGACCAGATCTATTCGGATCTGTGTTTTCCAACAACATCCATTAAGACCGATGGAGTGCAGCTCCACAACGACGCCACTCCAGTGAAAAACGACCCCAACCTCGCATTCCGATCAACCAAACGGTCATGAGCGAGCTCTAAGCTCCAAGCCCCGACAAACATCACTGTTCTCTCCGTCTTAGGTATATTCTACTATGATTTCATCATTGAGTTGTTCGTTTCTCTATTTGTTAATGTTTGGCTTTGTTTGGTTATAACTTTTGTCAATGTCTAATTGTTGCTTTGGTTTATATTTTAATGTGGCTACTGCTTTTGTCTTAGACTGACCTTGCACCCTTCCATGACTTTTCTTTTCTTTTTTCTTTTTAACTTTGGTTATTTACTATTATCGTGTTGTTGATATTGTTATTTTTATTACCTTTTGTTTTGATTGTTTACTGTTACCAAGTTGTTGTTATTGTTATTTACTTTGATTATTCTTTGTTATTATGTTGTTATTACTTGTTATGGATGTTGCTTTGATTATCCTTTGTTACTTTCATTTGTATTGTTATTTTCATTATGCTTATTATTGATGTTGGTTTTGATTACTCATTGTTACTTTATTCATGGTCCTTTTTGTGATTTTTGGATATTTTAGTATCGATAATGAACTTAATATTTGGCCAATGATAAAATTTTTCCGTCGAATTTTTGAGGCCTCCCCATTATAAAAGACGGATTTTATTTAAAGTTCAATTATTTTTAAGTTTAATTATTTGTCAAGTTTATTTTATTTTAAGTTCAATTATTTTATTTCAAGTATTAATATACTTGGCCGATGAAGAAATTTTCATCGATTTCAAAGGCCTCCCATGTATATAAGATGGGTTTTACTTTTGTTTATTATTTCTTTGATTTATTTTGATTCATATTTTTTCATTACTAATACTTTTACCAAGTGTTTTTACAGGTACATGGAGCTTCTTCCCAAAGAAGACACTCGAATTCAAAATTCGAAAATCATTTTGAGTTATTTATTGTAATTATCATTTTATTTAACGGTAGGCAAATATTAGGCCGCATTCGTTATTCTTTCTTTACTTTATTTTATACATGTTTTTTTTTTATTTTATTTTTATTTTTCTTATACGTGCAAATGATTTTTTATCTCCTCCTCAATTGAAAAAATGAGTTCAGCCGGGACCCACCTTTGTGGATTTCGAAGGGTGCCTAACATCTTCCCTTTGGAATAACTTGAACCCTTACCTAGAATCTAATTGGTTTTGCAGACTAATTTTTCTTTAATTTAAGTAATTGGTTTCCTAGTTTTCCTAAAATTAGGTGGCGACTCTAAATTCTTTTGAAACATTATTAATTGATTTTTGAGTCCCGAAGTTGCGCCTTATGAAAATAGGAATGTAAACAATAAATAAAGGGGACTTTAAATTAATCTTAAAGGAAAGGGTACAAGCTGCAATTTTAATCAATTTACTTTTTTTAAATCGTTAAGTTATATGATTAATTCAACTATATAAGTTTAAGCTCCAAAAATCATCCTTTAATAGTTTAAAGCCATCTTTTAGGTAGATCACCTTATAGAACTCCTGTTTTCCTTTAATTTATTGTGTTTGCTTTAAAGAAAAAGGCTTTGTCAATCATTTGATAGGAGTATCAACAACTATCAAGCTTACTAAATTAACTAAATTTCTAAGAAATAACTCATTTCCAGTAAAAAGAAAACGAAAGGTATATTGATACACATTTTAATTGTATTAATAAGTAAAACAACAGACTAAAGTACATCTACAATATTTAACTGAGAAAAGTAAAACATTATATGCTAGGTTAATGCAATATGTAAATTTTCTTTGGTAATGATATATAAAAATCTTTTGCCTCAAAACTAATATTGTACTGGACATCGTAAATTCTAGCAAAAAATAAAAATAAAAAATATATGCCAATGAGTATCTTCTTCAACTAAGGAATTAATGCTCCTAATGTAACACCCCGTACTTTATAACCTCACTTGATACCTTGGGATCATATCTACATAGGTGTTGAGATGCCATGCATATGTGTTTTATAGTGTCATTGGGGAAACATTTGATATCGGACGTAACATGTGCGATTAGATCGTCGTAGGAGGTGTGTTGTGATTTCATGGAGCATAAGAGTCAAACACTTCAATACACTCCTACATACTCCTACATGATCAAATCATAAAATGTGAATAGTGATCCAAAATGTTCAATGAAGCCAAGGGTGACTAGAATTCCAATTTTTGCGATCGAGGCGACGAATGAGAATTTTTTAAGAGGATGTTGTCGTGACATTATAGAAATATGTAAACATGAGATATATGGTGAATAATACATGAAATCTTTGGGTTGCATGGATATGTATGATTGGGCCCAAAATTAGGCCCAAATGGGATTAAAAGACTTGGCCCAAAGAGGAAATGACCCATTCTTGCAATAATGGACCAATTGCACATATACCTTAATGCCACATGGAACTAAGAATGACCTTGGGTCTATATAAAGTCCCCAACATCAGATTTTATTATCAAAAGCTCTCATAACTTTTGGATATTTTCTTAAAACATTTCTCTCTTTTCCAAACCCTAAGGCAAATAATCCCTTTGGACTCCTTGGACAAGATCAACATATTCCAAGCCTTGGTAAGTATTTCTCCTCATGGATTAACATATTATATGCATGGGAGATTATGTATATTATGCTAGTGGTGTTGGCAAAGTGATGAATAGTGTATTTTGCTTTTGGTGTAAGATATACTATCTTGGTGAATTGAACTTGAATTAGGCCTTGTGCCTTTGATGAAAAAGCATGGTAAGGACAAAATATGAACATGTATGGTGTTATTTTTGGCATTAAATTTGTTCTTGTCAAAAAGTGGAAATTATGGGATTTTGGCCGATATGTGTTATGAGTTGAATTAAGGTGCTTTGATGGATTATTTGGGATGTGTTAAGGATAAGAAAGTGTAAAGGGGAAGTATTGTGGTGAAATGTGTTGATTTTTATGTATTGGTCAATGTTGGGAATATTATGGAATTTTTGGAATAATAGTATGATCAATGGTTTTGTCAAGGGGAAATGACATGTTTAAAGCCAAACATGTAATTCATTGACAGGGTATGCATTTGTAAAGTAATTGGTGGTTAATGTGAATTTCGTTATATATTTGTAGAGTGACACATAACGAAGGAGCGGGCTTATTGTATACGCATCTAAAGTTGTATATTCGTATTGCGAATCCAAGGTATGTAAGGTTACTTTGTCCGTATCTTTCTACGGCCAATAGTGTTCACATTGACATTTCTCTAGTTCTATTCCGAAATGTACTAAGGTATCCCATATGCACTTATCCATGGTCATTGTCATATATTTCCTTGTAACACCCCGTACTTTATAACCTCACTTGATACCTTGGGATCATATCTACATAGGTGTTGAGATGCCATGCATATGTGTTTTATAGTGTCATTGGGGAAACATTTGATATCGGACGTAACATGTGCGATTAGATCGTCGTAGGAGGTGTGTTGTGATTTCATGGAGCATAAGAGTCAAACACTTCAATACACTCCTACATACTCCTACATGATCAAATCATAAAATGTGAATAGTGATCCAAAATGTTCAATGAAGCCAAGGGTGACTAGAATTCCAATTTTTGCGATCGAGGCGACGAATGAGAATTTTTTAAGAGGATGTTGTCGTGACATTATAGAAATATGTAAACATGAGATATATGGTGAATAATACATGAAATCTTTGGGTTGCATGGATATGTATGATTGGGCCCAAAATTAGGCCCAAATGGGATTAAAAGACTTGGCCCAAAAAGGAAATGACCCATTCTTGCAATAATGGACCAATTGCACATATACCTTAATGCCACATGGAACTAAGAATGACCTTGGGTCTATATAAAGTCCCCAACATCAGATTTTATTATCAAAAGCTCTCATAACTTTTGGATATTTTCTTAAAACATTTCTCTCTTTTCCAAACCCTAAGGCAAATAATCCCTTTGGACTCCTTGGACAAGATCAACATATTCCAAGCCTTGGTAAGTATTTCTCCTCATGGATTAACATATTATATGCATGGGAGATTATGTATATTATGCTAGTGGTGTTGGCAAAGTGATGAATAGTGTATTTTGCTTTTGGTGTAAGATATACTATCTTGGTGAATTGAACTTGAATTAGGCCTTGTGCCTTTGATGAAAAAGCATGGTATGGATAAAATATGAACATGTATGGTGTTATTTTTGGCATTAAATTTGTTCTTGTCAAAAAGTGGAAATTATGGGATTTTGGCCGATATGTGTTATGAGTTGAATTAAGGTGCTTTGATGGATTATTTGGGATGTGTTAAGGATAAGAAAGTGTAAAGGAGAAGTATTGTGGTGAAATGTGTTGATTTTTATGTATTGGTCAATGTTGGGAATATTATGGAATTTTTGGAATAATAGTATGATCAATGGTTTTGTCAAGGGGAAATGACATGTTTAAAGCCAAACATGTAATTCATTGACATGGTATGCATTTGTAAAGTAATTGGTGGTTAATGTGAATTTCGTTATATATTTGTAGAGTGACACATAAAGAAGGAGCGGGCTTATTGTCTACGCATCTAAGGTTATAGATTCGTATTGCGAATCCAAGGTATGCAAGGTTACTTTGTCCGTATCTTTCTACGGCCAATAGTGTTCACATTGACATTTCTCTAGTTCTATTCCGAAATGTACTAAGGTATCCCATATGCACTTATCCATGGTCATTGTCATATATTTCCTACTCATTGATCAATTGTGAATCTCATTTCGCATATTCATGGTTAATGTTCCGAAAGTTCAAATAAGGTTATATTCCAATATTCCAATAGTGCCTATACTTGTGTCTCTTGTTCATGGATTATTGTCCAATGGTTCCAATGGTATCATGGTGCTAGTTATGTTATATTTCTCATTGATATTTATTCATATGTCCTTCACTTATTGGTCAATGATTCAAAGTTTCCAACAATGTTGTATTCCAAAGTTCCAAAGTGATGTTATGATTATCAAAGTATCAATCTCAAAGTAATGAACAAAGTAATGCAAATGTGGTCAATGATCAAGTACGGGTGGCAAGTCTAGGGGCGTAAGCCTAGCTCGACTCGATCCCGAGATTTGGATTTATGGGTGGCAAGTCTAGGGGCGTAAGCCTAGCTCGACTCGATCCCAAGGGTGGCAAGTCTAGGGGCATAAGCCTAGCTCGACTCGATCCCTATATGATGATATGAAAGACCCACTGATCAGTCGGGGCCCGGGCACATTGTGATATGTCATGACATGTGAGCATTGAGATAAAGAAAGTAATGAAAATAATGAAAGCAATCCACATGGTTTCCAAAGCGTAACATGGTGACTTATTCACATTGATTATTCATATGTTTTGAGTTCATTGAAATATTCATGTGTTTTACAGTTTCATCTGAGCCTTGCATACTCAGTACTTATTTCGTACTGACCCCTCTCGGGGAATTTACCTTACTTGCTGCAGGCGCAGGTCCCAGTAGGCCTCCTCAGTAGATTGCCAGTGTTAGCGGCTCTTTGGTGAGCTCCAGCTCATTCGGGGCTTCTCCGAGTCAGAGTGTATATATGTTTTGGTATTGTATATATTGTGTAATGCGGGGACTTGTCCCGACTTATGGTTCATTTTGGTCAATGCTCTTGTTAGAGGCTTTTGTAGACGGATGTGGGTGTATGAATGTAGAAGGGATATGTCGTCCTTGACTTGGTGGCCTCAACGGCCAAGTTTCGCATATATGTACATATATCATGTTCCATGACTTCCATTGTTGGTCTTGATAGTTGATATGTGTTTATGGGTTTCTTATGGCATGCATATGATTGCGTAAGTAAAGATTGGTTCTCTCGGGACATGTCGGCTACGGGTGCCAATCACGCCTCGTTGGGATTCGGGGTGTGACATTCCTACTCGTTGGTCATTGATAAATCTCATGTCTCATTTTCATGGTTAATGTTTCAAAAGCTCAAATAAGGTTATGTTCCAATGGTTCAATAGTGACTATACTTGTGTCTCTTGTCATGGATTTTTGTCCAATGGTTCCAATAGTGCTATTATATTTCTCATTGATATTTATTCACATGTTCTTCACTTATTGGTCAATGATTCAAAGTTTTCAATAATGTTATGTTCCAAAGTTCCAAAGTGATGTTATGACTACCAAAGTAACAATCTCAAAGTAAAGATCAAAGTAATGCAAATGTGGTCAATGATCAAGTACGGGTGGCAAGTCTAGGGGCGTAAGCCTAGCTCGACTCGATCCCGAGATATGGATTTATGGGTGGCAAGTCTAGGGGCGTAAGCCTAGCTCGACTCGATCCCGAGGGTGGCAAGTCTAGGGGCATAAGCCTAGCTCGACTCGATCCCTATATGATGATAGGAAAGACCCACTGATCAGTCGGGGCCCGGGTACATTGTGATATGTAATGGCATGTGAGCATTGAGATAAAGAAAGTAATGAAAATAATGAAAGCAATCCACATGGTTTCCAAAGCGTAACATGGTGACTTATTTACATTGAGTATTCATATGTTTTGAGTTCATTGACATATTCATTGGAATATTCACGTGTTGTACAGTTTCATCTGAGCCTTGCATACTCAGTACTTATTTCGTACTGACCCCTCTCGAGGAATTTACCTTACTTGCTGCAGGCGCAGGTCCCAGTAGGCCTCCTCAGTAGATTGCCAGTGTTAGCGGTTCTTTGGTGAGCTCCAGCTCATTCGGGGCTTCTCCGAGTCAGAATGTATATATGTTTTGGTATTGTACATAATGTGTAAAGCGGGGACTTGTCCCGACTTATGGTTCATTTTGGTCAATGCTCTTGTTAGAGGCTTTTGTAGACCGATGTGGGTGTAATAGTGTAAAAGACACATGTTGTTTTGATTAGATGGCCTCAACGGCCAAGTTTCATATGTATGCCTACATATGTCCCATGTTCTCCTTTATTCGTATTTCGTAATATTATGCAATGGTGGTTATGAAGATTATATGCATATGATTGAGCATAGGCAAAGGTTGGTTCTCTCGGGCCTTATCGGCTACGGGTGCCAATCATGTCTCGATGGGATTCGGGGCGTGACACCTCTGCTCTAATATAAGAAGAAAATTCTTTGAGAATCCATCAAGATGCATTGCATGTTTCAATAGCCTTAATTTTTTACGTTTAGAAAGAACTATTTAGGAGTAATAGATTATTTTTTGAATACATGGATGAAGCTTTAGAGACCATAGACTTAAGGGAAATGAAAATTCTCCAAGCTAACTTCAGCTTTGTCTTCCAGAGGTTACTTGCCTAGTTTGAATGAGTACTCTATTTACCAAAGTATCAGTTGTTTCCACTGTTGTTATTGTTGTATATGTGGATGATATCTTATTGGCTGGTGATGATATTGATGAGATGGATTCTCTAAAATAAATCCTAGATGATCAAGTTAAGATCAAAGATCTTGATCATGTTCACTATTTTTTGGGCCTTGAGGTCACCAGGTTTCCTCAAGTTTTCCTTGTGAATCAACTCAAATACACTAAAGAGTTGCTTGCAAAATTTCATTGTTTTGATTGTTCTCCTGTGACTACTCCCTTGGAGCTCAATTTCAAGCTCCTTCCTGAATTTTGACTGCTTACTTCTCCTGACCTTTCTTCATTTAGAAGACTTGTTGGCAAGTTAAATTTCTTGCAACACACCAGATCAGACATCTCTTTCTTAGTGCAACATTTGACCCAGTTTCTCAATGCTCTCAGGTCTTCTCACATGCAGGTTGCTTTACATGTCCTAAGATATTTGGTTTCTGATCCTGCCACAGGGATTCTCCTCTCTAGTTCTAATGATTTCTCCCTCAAGGTTTATTCAAACTATGATTGGGATGTCTGTTCTACCTCTAGAAAATCTTACCGGGTTTTTCTATAACCTTGGGGTCCAGTCCTGTTTGGTGGAAATCCAAGAAACAACCCACTGTTTCTTTGTCCTCTGCTGAGGCTGAATACCAGGCCCTTAGAATGATTGTTGCTGAATTGACTTGGCTTGTTCGCTTATTAGTTGACCTTACAATTTTTGTTTCTTTGCCTATTCCTCTTTACTGTGATAATCAGGTTGCTTTAAGCATTGCTCGGAATCCTGCCTTCATGAACGCACGAGCACATGGAGTTGGACTGCTATTTTATTCGAGAAAAACTTGGTGTTGGTCTTATCTCCTTGCATTACATTTCCACACACTCTCAGCTGGCTGACATCTTTACCAAGCCTTTGGCTGGTGCTTCTCATTGGTTTTGTCTTGGCAAGCTGGGAGTTCACTCACCCTCTAGCTTGAGGGGGGTGGTTAACATAGAAGAGTTGGACCCAGGCCGAAATGCGGGCGGATACAGGGTTGATTCATTATTCACAAAATGAGAGGTGTTCAATTTTTCTCTCTCTAAAATTATCTTTTTTCTCGAACATTCTAGGGTTTTCTTCACATAGATTCTTCATATTCTCCGTCATCTTCATAGATCTTAACACTAGCAAATTACCAGAAAAAAGTACAGTAACAAACAATATACGTCTTCCGTCCAACAATACTTGTCCACTATAGTAAAATTAGATGTCCAATAATACATTTTCAGTTTGGAAAACCAATGGATAATTTACCCTTTTCTACCCGTTTTACCCCTGCTATTAAATACTATTTACCAGTCAATGTATTTCCCAAGACATTAAATTTATTATATTCAAAGAGTAATATAGTAAATTACCTCTTATTGTTTATTATTTCTTTAACATGTGTGTCAAGTTAATAGTGAACAAGTACTATCAGAGGGGTAATAAGCATAAGCCAAGAAAACGTTACGAATACTACAGCTAGGTGAAACTCTAATTTAATGACTTACATTTTCTATTACCGCAATAACTGTCACATAGATTTGTTGTGGACCTACATAAACGTACGATCAGAATAGCAACACTAGTCTCTAGGAGGATAAGAAAAGATACAAATAAGAGATGAATTTAGCACTCACGAATTACTTGAGCAACCTGGAAAAATGTTCCTGAAATGGAAAGGCCATAAATATATATACTATTTCGTAAGGCTAGCTAAAGAAAGATGCTATATATTTAACATCTAAAGTAGAGAAGTAGTGTAGTGAATTTTACACGTCCTGATTAGGTAAAGCATTGTTGGACACTAAGGCTGTATTTGTAAAGTTGTTTTCAGAAACATCCCTGCAAAACAATTTATGGCAAAAATTAATAAGCTCTTCTTTCTAATGTTGCTTGAAAGACAAGCGACAAAGATCCCAAACAATATGTAGCGTTGGACGGAATTATATCTACCAATTTTTTAATTCCGCAAACAATTTTCTTTTACTTGAAGAAGACTACAAATTCAGACAAACAGGGGCCCATTGTGATTTAAGTGGTAAAGAAACATATGCATGAGTCTCTTTGTGAGTTTTTTTAAAATTCTGCATAAGCAATACAAAGTTGGTCAATGGGGGTGTAAAATATTTTTTGCACAATTAATGCAATGTTTGGTTGGCCGCAAATGAAAGAAAGTCTCTGAATAACTAATGTAGTGTTTGATTGGCATTATTAAATTTCACACTGATATAATTTACGAGGGACTCTATGTATTGGGTTTATGATATTAAAGAAAATTTCAAAAGCAACTTTTCCTCATCTGTTGACATTCAAAATTGACATGGCACCAACACACTTTTAATGAATCTTTTGCACTTACACGTATCTATGTGAGGTTACATTCTTCCTGTTCGCTAGCTCTACTAGCCATCCTGGCAATGATCCATTAAGCTTGTTCACCCTAAGGAATCTGCAGCAACGTGACAATGTTTAAGAGGTAAAACTAGAAAATCAGTTATCCCACCTGTTAGGCCAAGCTTCAAATTAGACAACATTATTTACGTCGTTCGATCAATTAGACCAACAAACACAAGCGGAGTAAAGTAAATTCAATGTATCAAGCGATGTACAATAGAGAGTACAAAGTTATGGTAAATACTCAAATTATCCCGAAAGTATCCCAAAAAATTAGCCTCACAATTGTCATTCAAAAGGAGGATCATTCTCTTTGTTCATAAGGTAAAGTATTTTATTGATATGCAGTACTTTGTTCTGCATATGTTACATAATACAAAAGCACATAAGCACAAGACCTAAATTGTAATAACCCAATTTTTAAAGAGGGGTAAATTGGTAATTTAACCAATAGTAATTATTATAATAATAATAGAGAGAATTAATTTGGGAGTGGGACACACCCATCACTCCTTTACTAGTCGTGTAGGAGGCTAGGGTATTATAATACCGAGCACTTATTCCTATTCTCAATTTATCCGAAGAACAAGAGACGGCATATGAGTTGGGTTGCGAAATTGGAGATTTTGTTTCGGGTAAACCTATCCGAAACTTCAACTTTACGTTTGTGTCTATGTTAAGTGATTGGGATTGAAAGGAATTTATTTGAATGGAAAACAAAATAATAGTTACTGCAAAGTGGGTTACTAACAAATAACCACGTATCATTGTATTGGAAACTTTTAGGTAATGATTGTGTAATGATGGAAAAGGGATGATTGAAGCAATGATTGGTAGTCAAGGGTGTAATGATGACTAGGAAACAATAATTTGGCAATGATGACTAGTGAATTCTGAAGTTTTAGTCACTATTTTGTACCTTTCGCAGCCACTGTTTCATGTGGGCTTTTCCTGCCAATTTCATTGTTTCATCCTCACTTGTCTATATGCAGTTGGAGTATTATAATTTTGGACTATGAGTATTAACAGTTTAGGGAGAGGTTTTCATCGATTAAGTTGAATAGTGACTTCAAGATTTTATTTTCTTTTATCTTTAATTCATGATTAAGGTGTGAGATATTAAGGAATAGCAATAAGACTGAAGGTTACGCATATTGACGCTTGATTCCGACTAGCATAATTGATATATCAATTAATATTTTTGCATAGATTGAAGCCATTGGAGGCTATTTGGTTGGTGTTTAACGCATTGCAAGGTTGAGGAATTTGTCATTAGCGAGTTAAGTGAGACTTTAAGCTTTGGTGCTTGCTGTTCAAACCTGTTTTATAAAAAATGTATTTTTCTGCCTACTCCATGTGTTGGGACATGCGTGTGCTTGGCAGAATCGGTAGTTTTTGACTAGCCGTGTATATGTATTTTGTGAAGTATACTGAGAATTATTTCATGGTAATATGTGAGGTGACGTTGGGGCGTTGGATATCTTTTCTTTGTTGTCGTGATATAGTGACTAGGAGCATACATAGCTGCCGTAATATGTTAGGGGCATACTTATACTGCAGTAATATGTTTGGGGCTTTGTACATACTGTCGTAGTACACTTTTGGGGCATTATATATGCTGTCGTGGACTTATCGGGGTGCTAGGTTGATTACATTCACTGCCGTTTATGACAAGTCGTGAGAGTTGATTGAGTTGAGATACATAGTGACTTTTCAAACCTTCGTTTGGATCTTACTCAGCATTATATTATAAGAGATATTTCGTGCATATTATTTATCTATTTATTGTGCCCTGTATTTTCTAACACTTGTTCCAGGGTATTAAAGTAGCGGGTCGAGGATCTTACTAGGTTATATTTATATATAACTTACTCCTTACTTGCATGTCTATGCAGATACTGTTGTGGAGGGTGAGACTAGTGGCTGACAAGTTCGTTGTGTAGATTCTATTGCTGAGGTGAGCCTTCACATTGTTCGTGGAGGCTATCATTTCTGTTCTAGCTATTTTTGCTTATATTTCTTTTCTTGGGTTTGCATGCTCGATAGTTGAACTCATGTAACTCTATTATATGCTCCATGGTCTTAGTGTGGGATTTGGGCTAGAGAATTAGTATTGATTGATCATTAAACTAATAAATTGATTATGGAGTTTGTTGGATTATCATTCCTTATTTATTTATTATTATTGAAGCGTTTGGAGTTATACGTATCCTATCTCAATGCTTACATACTTGGGTAAGTGAATGGATGTTTGGTTCGCCGGACAAGTGGTGTTAGCGGGTGCCACCCATGTCTAGGTGGTTTTTTGGGACGTGACGTAAATGCTGACAAATCTACTGCTTCAGTGCAAGTTAATTTCTCCTATGATCACTCAACTAACTATTTTTATCTCAAAAAGTTACTCAACTAATGATAATTATCTCAAAAAATTGCTTAACTTTGTTTTGTAACAGAAAAGTCACTCAACTTATTATCATTTCACCTACAAAGTCACTAAACTATTGTTATTTTACCTATAAAGTCACTCAACCAATTCGGACGATATTTTCGATAGATATTGCTGACGTGGAAATTTGGAGGTCGTGGAGCAACTTTTGTTGCATTGCCATGTAGCATCACATTTATGGTCGGAGATTCAGAGGTGGTTTGGTCTTATGTGGACTATATATGTTGATGACGGTAAAGGATGCTTTATTCAGTTGGGCGTTTAGAAGAAGAAAGACGAGACAAAGAATTAATTACTCCCTCTAGTCCAAAATACTAATTGAATTGTTAAGGTAATGCACACCTATTAAGAAAAACATTTAAGGACATAAATTTAAGGCTACTTTCCACTATTACCCTTTTGATTATCCAAACTATTCTCCTAAAAAAATATAAAGTAGTTAAGAACATCATTAAAAGAAAGGGTAAATATGAAAAAAGGTCCAAACAATTCTCTTGAACTTTGAACAATTCACTTATTTTGAACTATAAAAAAAGTCTCAACAATTCATTTAATATGAAATGGAGGGAGTATTGAACAGAATGGAGACAACTTCCTATGTGCATCATATATAGTAAGTAACATCATATATAGCAAGTAAATCACATACACGCTGGAAAATACAAACATTCATGCAAAGAGAGAGAGAGAGAGAACTCACATATATATTAAAGATGTGTTAATGGATTTTGGCAATTCTCCAGATAATTCATTGAAGCTCAAGTCCCTATATCAGAGAAAAAGAGACAGATGTAATTATCCAATCACTAATTTTCAGAATCTCCGACCATAAATATAATTGAAGGATTGCCAACAGAGACAGATGTAATTATCCATCATCTTACAGAGTCTCTAAATTCTTATGCTCCCATATATAATTCGGAATGGAACCACCAAGTGAACACTTCCTCAATGTCCTAGGATCAACATCATAAGTAGTAGATTTGCAGGTCAGTATCACATGATATTCAGAAACACTTGTTTAATTCATGAGGAGTCAAAGGATATTAAGCCTACAATTCTACCAACGAAGTCATATTCGACAGATCAGGAAAATCATATGCTCTTCCTCTTGTGAATACATTGCTGAATTTTCTAGGCATATATAAGATCAAAAAGTTGGAGAAATTATCAGCCAAAAATTTCAAAATGCTATAACATTTTCATATACTAGCTACTACAAATAAATTCATCTCCAAAACAAAAATCTTACAGGGAACGGAGACTTTCCATTGATGAGATTTCCTTTGGCCAGGGGCCTTTAAAATTATTTCCTAACAGATCCCTACCAAGAAAAGAAGTTAAATTGATAACTAAATTTAACTATCGTTATTATAATATTGTTTACACATAATTGGGCTTACAATCTCTCGAGTTTCGTCCAATTGGCTATAAATTTTGGGATTTCCCCAGATAAGTTATTCCCTTGAGCATAACTACAAAATAAAATAAGAACAAAACACATAAAGAGAGGGTGTTGCAATTGACAAGTGGATTAAATAGTGCAATGCAAAGAAAATCAGAGTCAACATGCACTTACAAAACAGTTAAGTTCACCAACTGCATGAAGCTTCCAGGCAATTCACCATCGAAATAATTGGCGCGTAGGATCCTGAAATCATTTGCTAGCTACTTTGACAATTCGAAGGAATTAAGGATACACAATATTGCAGTTTTCGTTTCTTTTCTTTTTCCATACAGTTCGGATCATAAATATCATTTATTTTCTGCCATATGATATAGTCATGAATGAATGGATCTATTTGCAACTGATAACTCTAAAATTCCCATGAATAAGGGATTAGGTATCTCAACCTTGTCATTAGGGATTAGCTGTGTAATAAGCTCAAAATTTTAAAAATTGCTGTTATGGACTGTATTTCAGATTTTGTTATTTACTTATTAAACAACTTATCAGAGATTCGTCCCACATTGGCATACTTAGATAGATAGACAGAACTAGATCTGTTGACACAAGTTAGTCCCATCCGTTCCAATAGTGACAGCATTCTCTGTAGAAGAACCAATTTCGACTCAAAATGCAAGGCTAAATTTCTTTTTTTTTGTTTCTGTTTACTCTTAAGACCAAAAGAGACCTCAACATACCCCAAATTATCAACTTTGCCTGAAAAGCTAGCCAAACCATAGTATGTAAATATGTCCTGAAGAATCACAAAACATAGGGAAAAAGAAAAAGAACAATCTCATGTTTGCATCATGAGAATTATTATAGGTAGTTGTTGGTGTCTAATATTGCATTGCAAATATGCACAATTATTTTGAAAGTACATCTACATCAACTGTCATTATCACGTATACTACTCAATAATTGCTTGTTCATTTGCAAATAAGATTTGACTACGGCCACTTTATCCCTTATGTATCTAATATTGATGTCGAGTTTAAAAATATATATTATCAAGGACAAAAGGGCAAGTATACCTTCAACTTTGCGATTTAGAGTGGATATACCAACTCTTAAAAAAGTGGTGCATATATACCCCTGTTATCGAGTAAATGGTGCATATATATATCTTCGCCGTTGATGCATATTTACCCTCTTCGTTAATAGATTGGATTAAAAATATAAATTCTAAAACTGGTTTTTCTATTCCGAAAATGTCATGTGGCTTTAAAAAATTACCTCACCCATTTTTTTTACCCTTCCGGACCCAACCTAGCTAAAAGAACCTAACCCCTCTTTTATTCGAACCCGACCCAAACCATTGTATGACCGAGTAAAAGAGATTGAGTTTTTTTTATTTGAGTCGGGTCTGAAGGAGTAAAAAAGATGGGTGAGGTAATTTTTTCAAGGCACATAACATTTTGGGAAATTAAAAACCAGCTTTAGAATTTTGTTTTAACTCAGCATATAGAGTCTTGTTAACGAAAAGAGTAAATATGCACCATTTATTAGACGACATGTTATATATATGCATCACTTTTTTAATGAGGGGTACTGTATATATGCACAAAATCGCAAAGTTGAGGGATAAATTTGCCCCTTTTCCCTATTATCAAAATAGTGAACCAATGTGAAAATAATCCACTAGATTCGCGAAATTATCTAGCTTTCGTACTTACAGATACTGAAGCTTTGTAAGATTCCCAAGCTGAGGTGGGATTTTACCTGAGAGTCGATTATCACTCACGTCTCTACATTAAATTTCAAACCAGAACAAATCAAAAAATGAGAACAGAAAGAAGAACAGAGATAAAGAGGATGTGTAGTGTTTTTCTCCTCATAGTCGTACAAAACCCAAAGATTGGAGATGTTCCCTAGTTCTTCCGGAATGCTTCCATTTAGTAAGTTGTTGTTTATGTATCTAAATAGATGTACCAAAGGAAACAAGAAAAAAAAAAATAAGAGTGAGCCTGACTAAATGAATTATACTGCAAAAGAAGTACAAGGTAACAGAAAACAAAAATGAAAGCATATATATGATACTTACAATTGAGATAAGTTTTGGAGAGCACCAAATTCACGAGGGATTTCCCTCTCAAAGCAATTACTGCTTAGATCCCTACATGAACCACATTAAGCTGGATCAATACAATGGTGATAAATATGATGATGAATTTAATTTGAAAAAGGACAAGGTGCTTCTTCCAGTCCGATCAGATAAAATAGACAAAAGATAATTTTACCAACATAGTAAACCACTCACAGGGTCTCAAGTGATGTTAGGTTGAGAAATGATTTAGGGACTGGTCCTTGAAGCCTGTTTTCGCCTAAATACCTGTAGCATCCATGCCAAGTTAGACAAGACTGGAACTATGTACAGATGCAATTGAGCATGGAAAATTACTCACCGAGCTGTCATATGGACTTTATGAAGGGGAACTCTAAAGCTCTTGAAGGCAAAGAGAAAGCAATGGTCCAGATGCAGATTACATTTGGTGACTTTTATAACACTATTCAAACTGAAACTTCCTTACACGCAAGTACAGAATTGGTGCTGACTGGCGGTGCATGTAAATGCAGATAACGTTCGCAGAAAACTATATGTTGCATGTTAGCTTCTAGGCACCCAAAACAATATGTAATAGAATTATTATTTAGTAAACTATTTTCTATTGTTCATTAACACTTCTCCTCAATTTGGAGTATGTATATCATGTAAATATATAGAATCATAGAGACATATCATTTAAAATTCATTTGTGATAACTCTTGTGGAAAATAATTGCAATAATTATAATTTTTATAGATAATGTTGTTAAATGATAATACTCACTTAGTAGGTGATATACTTGTATATACTCCACTCACTCTAAATACAAGCAATACTGGCTCTATGAACCATTGAGTCGTTCACAAAACATTCTCATGGTGTTAGATTAACCAGCAAATCCTCCCTTTCTCATGTCACAACAATTTATTTTTAATAAAGGTAAATAATTTTATGAATAATTGGAGAAACCTTGTATATAAGACGTATATCAAAAAGGAAGAGAACCCACACCAAAATATGGTTTCAACAACAGAGATCCACTCTTTGCTACACTTGTTTTGTGCATTGTTATTTTGTGCTCTTTTTCTCTCTTACTTACCTGCTTTTTTGAGCCGAGGGTCTATCAGAAACAGCCTCTCTACCCCGCAAAGATAGAGGTAAGGTCTGCGTACATCCTACCCTCCCCAGACCCCACTTGTGGATTACACTGGGTATGTAATTGTTGTTTAACAACAGAGATCCAATCCTCTATACAAATAGGGACCTCACGAGTGCACCAAAAGGAAACTAGAAACAAAAAACTACATTGCAATTTTACAAAATTGTGTTCCACCTCTTCAAAAGCCCTCCTATTTCTCTCAATTCCCCTCCTATGAGTCCAACTTTGCAATGCCTCCTTCACCGTGGCCGGCTTCACCCATGCATCCCAAACAAATTAAGGGTCACCCTCCATAACCGATTAGACACTTTACAGCACAATAGGAGATGATCTACATCTTCCCTTGAACCTTTGTCCTTTGCACATAAAATACCAACTAACATTTATGATAGGGTCCATACCCATTTAATGGAAAAGAAAAATAAAAATGAATAACAAAATACAAGTAGCTTGTGGGCAACAACACTTGTTTTTTTGGTAGGTGACAATTTGCCAACTTGTATAAGCTTGTAGTGGTTCCTAGAGTATTTAACTCGGACCTACAAAGTGTAAAATTCCTCATTATAGTGGATTATTCTTCTCCTCTCGGGCCCGTGGTTTTTTCCCTTATTCAGAAGGGTTTCCACGTTAAAATCTTTGTGTTCTTGTTATTCCTTTTGTTGATTATCGTATCACGGTGCTATATTATTATTCCACTGTTATTACCGCAAATATTATTTCTGTGGCGGGGTTTATCCCCAACAACTGGTATCAGAGCCCAGGTTCTGCTTATTCAAGAAAATAATTTTTTGCGGTGGGTCGTACTATACTCGGAGAAATAAAAATATCCGGAGTAAAGTATGAGGTAGCAAAATTTAACGGTGATAGCGGTTTCTCAACATGGCAGAGAAGGATGAGGGATCTGCTCATCCAACAAGGATTACACAAGGCACTAAGTGGCAAATCCAAAAAGTCAGAATCCATGAAAATGGAGGATTGGGAAGAAATGGATGAAAAGGCTGCTAGTGCAATCAGGTTGCACTTAACAGATGATGTGGTCAATAACATCATCGACGAAGATAGTGCATGTGACATTTGGACAAAGTTAGAAAATCTATATATGTCCAAAACACTGACAAATAAATTGTACCTAAAGAAGCAATTGTACGCCCTACATATGGGTGAAGGTACAAATTTTTTGTCACGTTTAAATATGCTCAACGGACTAATCACGCAGCTGGCTAACCTCAGGGTATCTGGCTGCTCCATATAAATTTCCTCTTCCAAATCTCCGTGAAGAAATGCAGTTTTCACATCTAACTGCTCCACCTCAAGATCTAGGCTAGCTGTTAAGCTCAAAATGGTTTGAATAGAAGTCATTTTGACAACAGGTGAAAAAATTTCATCAAAATCAATACCTTTCTTCTGTTCGAAGCCTTTTACCACCAATCGAGCTTTGTATCTGACCAACTTGCCATTTTCATCTTTCTTGAGTTTAAAGACCCACTTTCACTTAAGCGATCTTTTACCTTTTGGAAGTTCAACCAGCTTGTACGTGCTATTTTTCTGTAAAGATTCCATCTCTTCTTGCATGGCTTTCATCCACTGGTTCTTTTCTGGATAGGACAGCACCTCCTTAAGACTTTCTGGCTCCCCTTCATCATTGATACGGACATACTCTGAGGAAGGGTACTTGGATGCTCTACCCTTTGCCTTTCTGATCTCCTCAGAGGTTGAGATTGATCTTCTTGATTAGGATACTCCACTTGCTCGGTATAATCACCAAGTTGCTCTCCCTGCTCGACAATCTCATCAAGTTGCTCCCCCTGCTCGACAATCTCATCAAGTTGCTCCCCCTGCTCGGCAACCTCATTGGTTGTACTTTCTGCACTTCTGGGATGTCTAGAAGTAGAAGGAATGGTAATAAGGTTAGGGACTATACCATTCCATTTCTTGTCCTTCAGATCATCAGCAGTTCCGACTTCACTTTTTCGGAAGACTACATCTCTGCTTCTGATGATCTTCTTCTTTACAAGATCCCACAATCTGTACCCAAACTCTTCATCTCCATATCCGATGAATATGCAGGAAGCCGATTTATCATACAGCTTTGTTCTCTGCTCCTTAGGTACATGTGCAAAAGCTCTGCAACCGAACACCTTTAGATGTGAGTAGGACACCTCTTTATTGGTCCAAACTCTCTCTAGAATATCATACTCCAATGGAACTGATGGACTGCGATTGATCAGGTAACAGACCGTCTGAACTGCTTCACCCCAAAATGACTTAGGCAGTTTAGCCATTCCGAGCATGCTTCTCACCTTCTTGACAATGGTGCGATTCATCCGCTCAGCTACACCATTGTGTTGTGGGGTTTCAGGAACTTTTTTCTCATATCTGATCCCATGACTTGAACAGTATCCTTCAAATTCCCTTGAAGTGTACTCACCTCCATTGTCAGTGCGGAGACGCTTTAGCTTTCGACTCGTCTCCCTTTCCACCAGAGCATGAAACTTCTGGAATACTTGAAACACCTGATCTTTGGTTTTCAAGATATAAACCCATAATTTTCGTGAAGCATCATCAATAAAAGTAACAAAATATTTGTTACCGCCCATCGATTCTACCTCCATTGGACCACAAACATCCGAATATACCAAATCAAGTATATTCAACTTTCTTTCAGACGATGTCTGAAATGAGACTCTGTGTTGCTTACCAAACAAACAGTAGTCACATGGTTTTGCCGTCGTACCTTTGGCAAAAGAGATGAGTGATTTCTTAGCAAGAATCTGCAATCCTTTCTTGCTCATATGACCCATTCTTTTGTGCCATAAATCAGCAGAAATCTCTTCTCGAGCCGCATTCAATTCACCTCGGCATATTTCTGCATTTGTCCTGTACAACGTGCCACGAGAAACTCCTTTTGCAATCACCAATGCTCCCTTTGTGAGTCTCCATTTTTTATTTGCAAAATAGTTCTCGTACCCATCTCGGTCTAAAGCAATTCCCGAGATCAAGTTCAACCGCAAATCAGGTACATGGCACACGTCTTTCAGAACCAATGTGCATCCCATATTAGTCTTGATACTAATATCTCTGATCCCCACAATCTTTGAGTAACTTGTGCTACCCATTTTCACAGTGCCAAAATCACCTTCTACATATCTGCAGAATAGATCCCTTACCGGTGTAACATGGTAAGATGCTGCTGTATCAACCACCCATTTCGACTCTAGACCTGCCAAGTGCATGCACTCCTCTTCATCGTTTATGAAGAGAACAACATTATCATTGTTTTGCACTGTGGCAGCCGTGTTGTCGTCATTCTTCTGGACACTACTTTCACCTTTGCCCTTTTTTAGAATTGGACAATCTCTTTTGAAGTGACCTGGTTGATTGCAATTGTAGCAATTTCTGGCCCTTGATTTAGATCGGACCTTGGACTTTCCACGACCTTCGGATCTACCATAGTTACTTGAACTCCTCTGGTGACTCCTGACTCTACTTTCTGAGATGAGAGACTGACCATGATTTTCAGGCTTCTTTCTCATCTTCTCATTAAGTAGAAGAGCTGACGTGACATCCTACAGCTCAATAGAGTCCTTACCATGCAAGATGGTTGTTGCCAAAGTATCGTAAAAAGATAGCAACGAGTTCAAGAGCACAATGGCTTTATCTTCCTCCTCGATCTTGAAGGATTTGAAGTAGCTGAAAAGAAACACATGGTGTGTAAACTGAATAAGAGTCTTTATGAGTTGAAGCAGGCACCGAAGCAGTGGTACAAAAAGTTTGACTCATTCATGCAAAGTCAAACTTACACAAAGACATATTCTGATCCATGTGTATACTTCAAAAGATTTTCTGACGTGTATACTTCAAAAGATTTTCTGACAACAACTTTATTATTTTGTTGTTGTATGTGGATGACATGCTAATTGTAGGACAGGACAAAGAGTTGATTGTCAAGTTGAAGGGAGATTTGTCCAAGTCATTTGATATGAAGGACTTGGTCCCAGCACAACAAATTTTGGGGATGAAGATTGTTCGAGAACGAGTAAACAGAAAATTGTGGCTATCTCAGGTTAAGTACATTGAACGAGTACTCGAACGCTTTAACATGAAAAGTGTTAAAGCTGTTAGCACACCTCTTGCGGGTCATCTGAAGTTGAGCAAGAAGATGTGTCCTGCAACAAAGGAAGAGAAAGGGAATATGACAAAAATTCCTTATTCTTCAACGGTCGGGAGTTTGATGTATGCAATGGTGTGTACCAGACCAGATATTGCTCATGCAGTTGGTCTTGTTAGTAGGTTTCTTGAAAATCCTGGAAAAGAACACTGGGAAGCAGTCAAGTGGATACTCAGGTACCTGAAAGGTACCTCTGGAGACTGTTTGTGTTTTGGAGGATCTGAACCAATCTTGAAGGGCTATACCGATGCTGATATGGCAGGTGACCTTGATAATCGAAAATCCACTACTGGATATTTGTTTGTCTTTTCAGGGGGAGCTATATCATGGCAGTCGAGGTTGCAGAAGTGTGTTGCACTATCCACAACTGAAGCGGAGTATATTGCAGCTACTGAAGCTGGTAAGGAGATGGTATGGCTGAAACGGTTCCTTCAAGAACTTGGCATGCATCAGAAGGAGTATGTCGTCTATTGTGACAGTCAAAGTGCAATAGACTTGAGCAAGAACTCCATGTATCATGCAAGGACAAAACACATAGACGTTAGATATCACTGGATTCGGGAAAAGCTAGAGGACGGATCTATGCAGGTCAAGAAGGTCCCTACAAGTGAGAATCCTTCAGATATGCTGACCAAGGTAGTGCCAAGAGACAAGTTTGAGTTATGCAAGGAACTTGTCGGCATGCACTCAAACTAGAAGCTCAATGCTATCTCCTTCCGGTTAATGAGTTTGGAGGGGGAGATTGATAGGGTCCATACCAATTTAATGGAAAAGGAAAATAAAAATGAATAACAAAATACAAGTAGTTTGTGGGCAACAACACTTGTTTTTTTGGTAGGTGACAATTTGTCAACTTGTATAAGCTTGTATAATGAGGAATTTTACACTTTGTAGGTCCGAGTTAAATACTCTAGGAACCACTACACTCAAAAGAAATAACCCTCTTTTGATTTTTTCACCTCACTATAATACCGCTCACACTCTCTATTTTTCCTCACACACTATTTTCTCACACTCTCTATGAGATGCTCTCCACAACTACTTCTTAGTTGTTGTTTTTGGATATGTTACAAATGAGGAAGTGATGCCTCCTATTTATAGGAAAGATGGCCAACATATCATCCAATCAAAATGCTTGGATTTGTTGCAAGTTGTGCAACTTGACAATTTGCAAATCTTGCTTGGATTGGTTGCAAGTTGTGCAACTTGACAATTTACAAATCTTGCAAGTTGTGCAACTTGACAATTTGCAAATCTACCCACAACAAGCTTATACAAGTTGGCAAATTGTCACCTACCAAAAAAACAAGTGTTGTTGCCCACAAGCTACTTGTATTTTGTTATTCATTTTTATTTTCCTTTTTCATTAAATGGGTATTGACCCTATCAATTTATCCTTCTCATGTCACAACAATCAAGAGGTCAAATATATTCTGATGTGTTTTGTCGCCAATTCATCATTTAACCTTCTCCTTACTCATGCTAAAATCAGAATCTCACCCCTTCCTTAATACCAGCAAATAATCCTTTTTTTCATATCAACAATTGCCAATGCCAAAAGCCTCTTCATCATTTCTATAACCCCAATCAAAACTTATCCAAGAAGAAGAAGAAAAAAAAGTCTCTTCCAACAAGTGTAAGTGCTGCAATTGTAAGTGAAGCAACTGTTTCTCCTGCTCTTCGGTCGTTCTTATCCGTCAAAACATCCAATAGATCGTCTCTCTCACCAGTCTGAAACTGTCTCCCTGACCATCAGAGTGGCCAATAGCTAGTCCCTCATGTCTTTTCCTCTATTTCTCCTTTGCCCTAGTGTTTCTTCACCAGCAATATCACCTGCCTTGGTCTGTCAGCCATAAAAAAACCTCACTCCCTTTGTTCGTCCTCCCTCTTCTCTCACCTCAGCCTTGCTCTTCTGCACTGCTGGCCAACCTCCAGACCCATTTTTTGTCCACCAATCTTGTACTAATGGAGCATTATTTGGTAATCTTTCTCTTCTTACTATCTTAGATAGTAGTCAAAGCGATAGAATGGAACATACACTAAAAATTCAATCATCTGTGAATAGGTATTACGTGCGATACGACCACATAACACATTTACCTATATATTAAATCAACTATAGTTAAAAATAGGCGAAATGGTATTCTGGACTCTTGTACTTGTCCGAGTTTGTAAAGTGGACATTTCTACTTACATCTTTATCATCTGAACCTTTCAACGCATCAGATCACAACATTTTAAATTATTTTTTTGACATGGCATCCTATGTGGCATAAACCACATAGGAGCGTGTAATACAAACCAAAATGGTGCGTCAGATCTCGTAAAAAGGGCCCCCAACAAATTTGAGACTTTTTTCCCCTTCTTCTCGATTTTCTCTCTCCAAATTTCTTGTCCATTATTTTATTTTTTTGCTGTCGTTGTACTGCTCTCTTTTCCGTGCATTTTCAGTTCAATTTTACTCTGATTTTTTGTCGTAATGGATGTTCCCTAATGATTTTTCCGGTTCAATTTTACTCTTTTTTTTTTTGGTGTAATGGATATGGTTTTAATGGTGGTATTGAAAAATTAGATGGGTTCAAAAAAGAAATGTGGGTATGGTTTTAATGGTGGGTATTGAAAAATTCAAAACTCCATTGATAAGCTTAAAAAAGCTTGAATAATAACAAATGGGTCTTGTGAATTTGTGAAAACTAATTCAAAATTGTGATTGAGATTCATTGTAATTTGTGTTTGTGAACATGTAATTGAAATTTCAAGTTAAATGAGAAAGACTTCACCTATTTGACATGAATTTGGTGTTCAATTTATGAACAATATATGGAAAAATGATTATTGAAAAAGCACAAAATGATCTATTTATTTTTATATATTTATTTAACATCTAATTTCTTAGGTGTCAATAAAAAATGACATGGAAATTTCATGTGTAATTGATTGTATTACACACACACTAATCAGATAAGAAAAGGGTTTAAAATATTGCGTTTTATTGAGTTTAAGGGTTCAGTTGATAAGGAGATGAGTTGGAGGGTCTAAAATACAAAGATGGTCTGAGTTTTTAAGTTCATTACACTTAATTTCCTACGTATTAATTAATTTTTATAATTTTAATGACGTGTCAGCGTTTGTGCTACACGCTAATCTTATCCGACCAAAAAAGGATTTTAAAGGTTGTGTTCTGATGGGTTAAAAGGTTCAGATGACAAAAAGGTAAGTAGAAGTGTCCAGTTTATAAACTAGGACAAGTACAAGGGTTCAGAAGACCATTTCGCCTTAAAAATACTATCTAACTTGACTGCATTGATCAACTCATGTGCAAGTTCAGATGATATCCGGTCATTTTTTATTCAAGTATTAAGTCAAATGTAATAGCATTAATTTTCATCATCTAAACAAATCTTGTATTGTTTTACATCAATTGCTCCTTTAAAATGATTGATATTTCTTGTATACAATTTTTTTAATCATTGACGTGGTATATGGTATATGTGCAATGCACATATCTAGAAACTACTCTTAACTCTATATTTCTTGTGTGTGTTGTCTCTGTTGTGTCCTGAAGAGATTTGGACCATTAACGCCTCAAAACCTACTCTTTTCTGATTAAGATTTTATTTTTTCTGATAGAGAAATTAGCTAATGGGTAAAAAAGACAGAATAAGAGTTTGTAATTTTTTCCTGATTCCTGAAATTCCATAATGATCACTAGCTATTTTCTCATATCTGCCTCACGATTTGCACAATTCTGTATCTGTATGCTGTAACAAACTTTAAGGGAAACAACATCATGATAACAAATTTTAAATTGTTTTAATCAAGTAGCAAAACTCACAAGAATTGTAAAGACGAATTCATCTGAAATGGTGGCAAGTTTCCACTCAACGAGTTGTCAGAAAGATCTCTGTAAAAGCACACATTATTTGGTAAGAGAAGATATAGAGATTGCAGACTACAAAAGGAAACTATAATACTAGTAATTATTTATATTAGTAGAGGTGTTCTTCTATTAAACCCAACAGTATAAGGTATGCAATATTTATAAGTTTTCCTCATTTGCCTTGGCTCAATATATACAACGGTGATCAACATTAGTATATATGATGAAAACTTAGGAAAAGGACAAATTAAAGTGCTGCTCGCTCCATTAATTGGGTGACATATATATGACATAGTAAAGTAGCACTCACAAATACTGAAGTGATGTTAGGTTGACAAGTTCTGGAGGGATTGATCCACGAAACCTGTTTCCTCTTAAATTCCTGAAGCACCAATAAATCCATGTCAAACAAGTTATTTAGATCGAATTTTGAAACGAAAAAAGCAATAGATAACCATTAATCAACATGATTGATTTCATACAGAAGCAATATAATTGAGCATGAAATAGTATTACCTACTCACTGAGCGAGCTTCTGCAAGAAAGTGAGTCAAGTCTATAGCTGGTTGTGTGTAGACTTTTATCTGGGTCGTTTTGTACGGGAATTAAATTACTTTTGGGATTAATATACTCCGGAGGGAGTATTTTAATTATTTAATTTGAGAGGTCAAATAAAATAAATTTTGTTATGGCTTAAAGATTTCACTCTCGTCTTTTATGTTTCTATACAAATTACATGAGCTGTTGGTTAAACTTAACAGATTTATTTACTAGGGTTATGGTACCTTCAAATTGTAGGATTAAAATGATCATCTTTTCATACATAATGGACTATTTTGGTTTCACGGATAAATGAAAGTCTAAAATGATCACGTTTTTAATACATTAAGGATTATCTCAGTTACGTGATATATATGAAAGACTAAAAAAATAACTTTTTAAGACATTAAAGACCATTTTGATCATTCTCTTGAACTTTAGTCACACTTTAACTTTAAAATAACAGAAAATATACAATTACCCCTCCCCCAATGTAAGACCTTTTTTAAGAGGGGGGATAGGGGAAGTGGAAATTATAAGGTAGGGAACTGAACCCTCATCAATAAGATGAAAGTTCAGGTATCCAACTAATTGAGCTATCAATAAGATGATAGTTCACACTACTAAAAAAAACAGGAAAAGCGACCACAAAAAACCGACCACAGATTGTGGTCACAAAAAAACCGACCACAAGTGGTCGGTTTTTCTATTTTAAAATTGCCAAAAATTAATTAAATTAACTAGCAAAAATAAAATTCCTTAAAACCGACCACATGTGGTCGGTTTTTGATTAAAAATAAATAAAATAATTATTTAAAAATTCTTTTTAATTTTTTATAGCAAATATATTAAATTTGTTTTCAAAAACCGACCACAAGTGGTCGGTTTTTTTTTAATATAAATAAAAATTAATTAATTTTAAAAAACCGACCACTTGTGGTCGGTTATTTCAAGAAAATAAAAATCAATTAATTTTTAAAAACCGACCACAAGTGGTCGGTTTTTTTTAAAAAATAAAAATAAAAATAAAAATCAATTAATTTTTAAAAATCGAACACAAGTGCTCGGTATTTTTTTTTTAAAAATAAAATAATAAAAAACCGACATTTCCCAAAAAATTAATATAAATAAAAACGTAAAAGTGAATATATTTTTTTTAAATTATACCAACCACTTGTGGTCTGCTTTTATTTAATAAAAATAAAATATTTAATATTAAACTTGTGGTCGGTTTTTGTTAAAAAATATTAAAAATAAATTAAGAAATACTAAAAAACCAACCACTTGTGGTTGGTTTTTCGTAAAAAAATATTAAAAATAAGTTAAGAAATATAAAATAAAGAAATAAATAAATAACATGAAACATAATCTTTATTTTTTACTTACGTTTCAATAAAATAAATATATTGTCCATCGAGTGTATATTTTTATACGTGTATATCTCGTGTAGTTGTTTATGTAATAGTCAAAAGCTAATTGAATGTATACAAGTATATTGAATACGTTGATATTATACGATCGAGGTAATAATATACTGTTGGAGTTATAATAATGTAAGGTAAATAATCGATAATTAATTAGAGTATAAGGAATACGCTGTATTATGAGGTAATATACTCGTGCATGTGATGTATATATATATATCTATCTCATGTAGTGATGTACGTAGCAGTCAAGAGCAACCTAACTGAATCTATTCAAGTATTTTGAATAACACGTTGATATCATACGATCGACGTAAGATCATATACTGTTGAAGTTATAATAATGTAAGCTAATTAATCGATAATTCATCAGAGTATATTTGAAATACGTTGTATTACGGGGTAATATACTCGTGTATGTGATGCATATAGTACATATTTAGAAACTGATAGTCAATAGAGTGTGTGTGTGTGTATATACGTATATCTCGTGTAGTGATGTACGTAGCAATCAAGAGCAACCTAACTGAATCTATTCAAGTATTTTGAATAACACGTTGATATCATACGATCGATGTAAGATCATATACTGTTGAAGTTATAAGATCATTTTTGTCGTTGATTTTTAAATAATATATTACGTGTCATTAATTTTTGCTTACGTAATTTATTCATAATGATTTTATGACATTGATTAACTTGATAATATTTTATTGCATATTTACTGATTTTATTAAATAGCAGTCTAATTTAATTTTCCCAATTTATTTAAAATCTAGCCACTCTGTGCCTAATTTGATATCAATTTTAGCCTAAATTGATCTCAAATTGAAATCCCTAATCCAATTTCAATTAACCCAATTCTAACCTATTCTTGCAATTTTAAATCTCAGCCATTGATCATACGATCAACAACTGAGATTAAATCCTTCTTTTTCTTCCTTTTCAATCAAAACTAACCCCTCAAAACAAAAACCCTAAGTCATTTTCCTCCATACACAGCCGCACCTCCCATTTCTCTCTCTCTCCCATCGCCCTTTCTCTCTCTCTCTCTCTCTCCCATCGCCCTCTCTCGATCTCTCCACCACCGGCGAAATCCACGCCGCCTCACCTCTCTCCTCTTTGCAAATCGCCTGTGAAACCCACAAGACAGCCGCCAACCCCCCAAGGTCCTCTCTCCCTCTAGATCTCCTCCGAACCACCACCGCCGCACCACCATCACCGGTGGATTACAACCGACGAACTCCCACCAACTCCGAACAGCCACCGCACCTCACTCCTCTTCTTCCTCTCCTCCAGCGCCGGAGAATCAGCCATGGCTGGTGAGAATCACCACAGTGTTGCCTCCATCGCCGCCGCACCGCCTCCCACCGACAACCATCGCGACTATCGGCTAACCGAACCCCGTCAGCCGCCTCTCACAGTACATCAGAAAATCGTTTTAATAGCAGATTCTTACAATCTGTCCCCGGTATGTCCCTATTTCATTGTCACACTTGTTTATTATCATTGCTATCCGATTTATGCCTGAGGTGGATTTGAAATTCATAACCATTAACAAGATTTTTGTCTATTTTTTCTTGGGATTCTTGTTTGATTACCCATTTGTGTTAGCATGAGAAAAGCCCCAAATTCATGAGCTTTTGAATCAACAGCTGTCTGTGTTGGGAACCGATTTTTGCATTGAGGTTTTTTTTATTATTATTTATCTCGTTTAGCATAGTTCATGTTGACAGTTTTGGTACTTGTTATCTTGGTAAACTTGAATATGTGCCCATTAATTTTAGCATGACTCCATCTCTCTCCGACCCTTAATATATTTCTAAGCTCGTATTCTGATTTTGCTCAAGTATGTTATTGAGTGTCAAAAAATTCTTAATCGGTGATTTCTCTTTTGATAAATAATATTTTTTCTTCAGATTTGAATTAGATATTTGCAAAGAGGCATATCATAAGGAAGGATCAATTTTTGTGAAAGCAATTTTGGAACATTACTTTACTTAAAGGTAAGTTGATTTCTCTATATTTTCTTATATTGAAGTCGAATGTATTGTTATGGTGGGATTATTTGTTGTAGAAGGCTTTGAAAGCCATAGGTTTTGTGATGATTTTATGGTGTGAGAGGGACATGCGACGCCTCTACTTATTTGCTTTATTAAATTTGTAGAACTGTTTGACTTATATTAGAAGTGAAAATATGTACTAGTGACATAAAAATGGTTACGTGTAGTCGCTTGAAAATGTGAACTTGTGATTTGAAAATGGTTAAGTGTTGGCACTTGAAAATGTGAACTAGTGATTCGAAAATGGTTAAGTGTAGCCACTTAACTATATGAACTTGTTATTTGAAAATGGTTAAATGTATTCACTTGAAAATGTGTATTTGTTACTTGAAAATGGTTAAGTGTAGTGACTTGAAATGTGAATTAATTACTTGAAAATTGTAGTGACTTGAAATGTGTATTAGATACTTGAAAATGGTAGTGACTTGAAAATGGTAGTGACTTGAAAAATGTGTATTTGTTACTTGAAAATGGTTAAGTGTAGTGACTTGAAATGTGTATTAGTTACTTGAAAATGGTTAAGTTTAGTGACTTGAAATGTGTATTAGTTACTTGAAAATGGTAGTGACTTGAAAAAGTGTATTTGTTACTTGAAAATGCTTAAGTGTAGTGACTTGAAAAAGTGTAGTTGTTACTTGAAAATAGTTAGGTGTAGTGACTTGAAATGTGTATTAGTTACTTGAAAATAGTAGTGACTTGAAAAAGTGTATTTGTTACTTGAAAATGCTTAAGTGTAGTGACTTGAAAAAGTGTAGTTGTTACTTGAAAATGGTTAGGTGTAGTGACTTGAAATGTGTATTAGTTACTTGAAAATAGTAGTGACTTGAAAAAGTGTATTTGTTGCTTGAAAATGGTTAAGTGTAGTGACTTGAAATGTGTATTAGTTACTTGAAAATGGTTAAGTTTAGTGACTTGAAAATGTGTATTAGTTACTTGAAAATGGTAGTGACTTGAAAAAGTGTATTTGTTGCTTGAAAATGGTTAAGTGTAGTGACTTGAAATGTGTATTAGTTACTTGAAAATGGTTAAGTTTAGTGACTTGAAATGTGTATTAGTTACTTGAAAATGGTAGTGACTTGAAAAAGTGTATTTGTTACTTGAAAATGCTTAAGTGTAGTGACTTGAAAAAGTGTAGTTGTTACTTGAAAATGGTTAGGTGTAGTGACTTGAAATGTGTATTAGTTACTTGAAAATGGTAGTGACTTGAAAAAGTGTATTTGTTACTTGAAAATGCTTAAGTGTAGTGACTTGAAAAAGTGTAGTTGTTACTTGAAAATGGTTAGGTGTAGTGACTTGAAATGTGTATTAGTTACTTGAAAATGGTAGTGACTTGAAAAAGTGTATTTGTTGCTTGAAAATGGTTAAGTGTAGTGACTTGAAATGTGTATTAGTTACTTGAAAATGGTTAAGTTTAGTGACTTGAAATGTGTATTAGTTACTTGAAAATGGTAGTGACTTGAAAAAGTGTATTTGTTACTTGAAAATGCTTAAGTGTAGTGACTTGAAAAAGTGTAGTTGTTACTTGAAAATGGTTAGGTGTAGTGACTTGAAATGTGTATTAGATACTTGAAAATAGTAGTGACTTGAAAAAGTGTATTTGTTGCTTGAAAATGGTTAAGTGTAGTGACTTGAAATGTGTATTAGTTACTTGAAAATGGTTAAGTTTAGTGACTTGAAAATGTGTATTAGTTACTTGAAAATGGTAGTGACTTGAAAAAGTGTATTTGTTACTTGAAAATGCTTAAGTGTAGTGACTTGAAAAAGTGTAGTTGTTACTTGAAAATGGTTAGGTGTAGTGACTTGAAATGTGTATTAGATACTTGAAAATAGTAGTGACTTGAAAAAGTGTATTTGTTGCTTGAAAATGGTTAAGTGTAGTGACTTGAAATGTGTATTAGTTACTTGAAAATGGTTAAGTTTAGTGACTTGAAAATGTGTATTAGTTACTTGAAAATGGTAGTGACTTGAAAAAGTGTATTTGTTACTTGAAAATGCTTAAGTGTAGTGACTTGAAAAAGTGTAGTTGTTACTTGAAAATGGTTAGGTGTAGTGACTTGAAATGTGTATTAGATACTTGAAAATAGTAGTGACTTGAAAAAGTGTATTTGTTGCTTGAAAATGGCTAAGTGTAGTGACTTGACATGTGTATTAGTTACTTGAAAATGGTTAAGTTTAGTGACTTGAAAATGTGTATTAGTTACTTGAAAATAGTAGAGACTTGAAATGTGAATTAGTTACTTGAAAATAGTAGTGACTTGAAATGTGAATTAGTTACTTGAAAATGGTCGTGACTTGAAAATGTGTATTAGTTATTTGAAAATGGTTAAGTGTATAGACTTGAAATGTGTTTTAGTTAATTAAAAATGGTTAAGTGTAGTGGCTTGAAAATGTGTATTTGTTACTTGAAAATGGTTAAGTGTAGAGACTTGGGCATTTGAATTAGTTACCTGAAAATGGTAGTGGCTTGAAAATGTGAATTAGTTATTTGAAAATGGTTAAGTGTAGAGCATTGGGCATTTGAATTAGTTACTTGAAAATGGTAGTGGCTTGAAAATGTGTATTTGTTACTTGAAAATGGTAGTGACTTGAAAATGTGTATTAGTTATTTGAAAATGGTCAAGTGTAGTAAGTTGTAATGTGCAAATACTTACTTGAAAATGTGCATTAGTTACTTGAAAATTGTTAAGTGTAGAGACTTGAAATGTGTTTTAGTTAATTAAAAATGGTTAAGTGTAGAGACTTGAAATGTGAATTAGTTACTTGAAAATAGTAGTGACTTGAAATGTGAATTAGTTACTTGAAAATGGTCGTGACTTGAAAATGTGTATTAGTTATTTGAAAATGGTTAAGTGTATAGACTTGAAATGTGTTTTAGTTAATTAAAAATGGTTAAGTGTAGTGGCTTGAAAATGTGTATTAGTTACTAGAAAATGGTTAAGTGTAGAGACTTGGGCATTTGAATTAGTTACTTGAAAATGGTAGTGGCTTGAAAATGTGAATTAGTTATTTGAAAATGGTTAAGTGTAGAGCATTGGGCATTTGAATTAGTTACTTGAAAATGGTAGTGGCTTGAAAATGTGTATTAGTTCTTGAAAATGGTTAAGTGTAGAGATTTGGTCATTTGAATTAGTTACTTGAAAATGTGTATTAGTTACTTGAAAATGTGTATTAGTTACTTGAAAATGGTTTAGTGTAGTAACTTTAATTAAGATTGTCATTGCTTGTGTAGATGGAATTTGATTATAGCTGGATATATCAACGAAATAATGATAATAGAGTGGGTATGAGAGAGGAATTTGCAGCAGGTGTCAATCGATTTATTGAACAATCCAAAACACTTTATGATTGGTTAATTTTCGGATTGATTCGTTGTCCTTGTGTAAGATGTGATGGTACATTCATTCTAAAAGAAGATGTTGTGAGGAATCATCTTTATAGCAAGGGGTTTCCCGGTGATGCACCTCGGGCTGCGAGAGGCCTAAGCTCACTTGATGATTACACTACAGATGAGGAGGATGATTTTGATGATGATGATGAAGGTGGGGATGAGGAGGATGATGAGGATGACTTTTAGTTTATTTTTGATTTGTAAACTTTGATATTTATATGTTTTGATTTTGATATTTGGATGTTTTGATTTTGGTATTTAAATGTTTTGATTTTGATATTTGAATGTTTAAAAAGATGTTTTAATGTTTCTAAATTGGTGGGTTGTATTGAGATGATTGAATGTTTTTGAATTGGTGGGCTGTGGAAATGCAGCATATATGCTGTAATTTTTTTAAAAAAAATTCCAGAAAAACCGACCACTTTTTCTGAAAATTTGCAAAAATACCGACCACAAGTGGTCGGTTTATAAATAAAAAATATTATTTAAACATTTTTTTTTAATATTATTAAATTTATTTAACAAAAACCGACCACATGTGGTCGGTTTTCTAAAAAAAATATTATTTTTTTTCAAAAACCGACTACATGTGGTCGGTTTTTTAAAATTATTAAATTTTTTTTTTACAAAAACCGACCACATGTGGTCGGTTTTCTAAAATTATTAAATTTTTTTTTACAAAAACCGACCACATGTGGTCGGTTTTCTAAAAAAGTTTTTTTTTTTTTTTTTACAAAAAACTACCACATGTGGTCGAAAAAATTTTAATAAATTTTTTTAATATAAAAAGAATTTTAATAAAAAAAATTATTTAAAATATAATTAATATCAATTTATAAATAAATAAATATTTTTTGAAAAAAGCGACCACATGTGGTCGGTTTTAAAAAAAGCTACCACTATTTTACCGACCACACAATGTGGTCGATTTTTTGGTCGCAAATACAGGAAAACCGACCATTTGTGGTCGCTTTTTGTGGTCGATTTTCCTGTTTATTTTAGTAGTGTCAAGTATCCAACTAATTGAGCTACTACGAGTCCTCTGAAGTAAGACCTCTGGGATCTCCTGTAAACCCCCATGATGTGGTAAAGGGAGGATATTAGGGGAAGCAGTAAGGATCCGCTCTTCTATTAACATGAACATGAATTAGATTCTATTCGAATTCTTTATTCTTAAGAGAATCTGTTTCTTCCTTAGTAAGTTTATATAATTTGCAGAAACGTAGCTTTCATTCATATATAGAATAAGAAGAAAAAAAACAGTGCCTTTCGTATAGATCGAGACTTGTAGCTTGATTCTTTATTCATTCCATACTGGGAAAAATTGCAGGAAATCGTTCGATAAGACCTTTATTTTAGGGAGATACTTGAACTTTGCGGGGATCCTATTATCCCATGAAAATTTTAAACTGGTATTATTACATCATTTTTTGACTACCTAACATAGAAAATGTATACACTCTCTTAAAGAGCATGAGAAACCCAAAAATAATGATTATAGTTTTATTTTTACAAGTTCTTTTTAAAATGTATTTTCTTGTTATTTTAACCTTTTTTTTCTTATTCTTTTTTTCCTTTTCTTTCTTCTTTCTTCTTCAATTCTTCAAAAATCTGTTTTTTCGTTCTCTTTCTTCTTTTTTCTTCAAAAATCTCGTTACATCTCCTTCGGAGCCTCGCCACTTCTCCATTTTCAATATCACCAAGATCCACCTTCTTTTGCTATTATCGCTTTAACTCTCTACAACTCTAAAATCTTATTTAAAATATTTTTTTTACGTTTCGTATAAGTTTATAAAACCCATTAGATTTCGAGATCATTAGAATTTAGAAGGCATCATTTAAATTTTCTATCCGAGTTCCAATCAAACTCCTTGCTATTTTTGGAGAATTCATTTATTCCTTTCAATACTTTCATTCTAATTTTAAAATTATATGAAAAGGAAATAAATTATTAGATGATAACCCCAAAATTTTAAATTTGATCTGAAAAATAATTAATTATTGTTATCAATAACTCGATCAACAAAGTCTAGAAAATATAGAAAAAAAAAATTGAAAGGCTAGAGGGGGAGGGAGCTAGTTAGGTGAAGAATAAGGAGAAAGAAAGAAAATGGGTGCGAGGGGTTACCTGTTTTGTAATGACGGTAGGATAGATGAGTTAATTTTTTAACGGAGGATATAAATGAGTTATTTTTAATAGTCAGATGGCATATTTGAACATTTTTCCTATTATTAATTAATTAAATTTACACGTGTTAAGCAACAAAACAGTAATTATATATTAGAGTTTGAATTTCAAGAGTGTTCCTTAATTTAAAATTTATAATGGTGATCTGAACCCCTGAATCCTTGGTTCTAACACTCAAGCAAATTTTTTAACAAAATGAATTCTTTTTTAATTTTGAACTTAATTATATAGGTTTGGATCATTATGAATTATTTCTTGACTTTGAAACTTCAACAAATTTTTTAACCTCGTTAATTTTTTAATTGATTTTCAACTTATAAAGGTTTGAACCCCATGATTTTTTTTGGTTTTGAAATCTCAGCAAATTTTTGAACCCCATGAATTCTTCATTAATTTTGAACTTATAAAGGTTTGAACCTCACAAATCTTTCCTTGATTTTGAAATAAGCTCATAACTAAAACTTTTTAAATTTGATCATTCTAAACCTCATCATATACATCATTTCTTGATTTTAAATTTATAAAGATTTGAATTCATGAACATGAATCATTTCTTAATTTTGAACTTCATGAAACTTTTTAAATTTTTTGAAGTCCAATTGCGCTGGGATTTGTTATTATTCTAGTTGATAGTATTTTTATTTGAAGAGAGTGACTATAAACTTTAATATCTTTTACAATAGTGTCTAAAATTTAATAGGAAAAGTAAATAGCTTCTCTTTAGGAGAAAATTATTTATAGTTAAATACCTATTTATAGAAAATATCTCAAATTAATTACAGAAAATGACCCCTCCACCTCCACCCCCTCCCTCCCGCCCCCTTCCCCCTTTGTGATATCTTGTCGGTATATTATAATACCCTATCAGTATTATATATGATTAAATTCTTTTTTTGAAGGAATAAACAAGAAATAATTAATAGAAAATATTAAGTATTTCATTTTTAAAAAAAAAATTATATGCTTTTTTTCTTTTTCTTTTTTCTCATTTATTTCTCTATTCTTTATTTTTTCTCCTTTTTCATTCATTTTTTTTTCTCAAATCATGTTATTTCTTCTTTTTTTTTCACCATAACCTAATTTCATACTCAATTTGGATTCTTTTTTTCCTGCTTTTTTCATTTTATTTATTTCTTATTTTCTTTTCTAATTTTATTTGATTCTTTTTTTTCATAATCTAATTTCATTCTTTTCTTTTTTTTTTTGCTTTTTTGCTTTTTTGCATTGAGACATGCTTCAGTTCATGAGTTTGTAACACCCCGTACTTTATAACCTCACTTGATACCTTGGGATCATATTTACATAGGTGTTGAGATGCCATGCATATGTGTTTTATAGTGTTATTGGTGAAACATTTGATATCGGACTTAACATGTGCGATTAGATCTTCGTAGGAGGTGTGTTGTAATTTCATGGAGCATTTGGGTAAGAACTCGTACACATTCTAACCTCATTTGGTGACTTTAAGTCATGTTTACTTGATGGTTAAGATCACTAAGTAAGTATTTTGTAGTGTTTGGATAAAGGATTGGACGCTACGTAAACGTCGGATTAGTGGCCGGAAATTTCAGCAAAATGCTGAGACTTGCGCCACTACCCTATTTCAGGGGTGTGGCGCAAGCCACCAGCCTGCATAAACTTCAGAGCAGGCCTAATTCTTGCGCCACTACCCTGTTTCAGGGGGTGTGGCGCAAGGAACAAAAACTATGCCTTTCCGGCGTCGTTTCGTAACGCAATTCTACGACGATTTCTCGATGGTTTCTTTTGGTTCTTTGGAGTTATTTGAGCATTGTTAACGAGTTAAACACGTCAATACACTCCTACATACTCCTACATGATCAAATCACGAAAGGTGAATAGTGATCCAAAATGTCCAATGAAACCAAGGGCGACTAGAATTCCAATTTTTGCGACCGAAAGGACGAATGAGAATCTTTTAAGAGAATAGTGTCGTAACGTTATGGAATTATGTAAACATGAGAGATATGGTGATTAATACATAAAATTGGATGGGTTGCATGGATATGAGTTCTTGGGCCCAAAGTTAGGCCCAAAATGGAAATAAAAGAATTGGCCCAAAGGGCAAAAAGATCCATTCTTCCACTTTGACCATATTAAATGCCAAAGAAAAGGCTAAGCTTGACTTGGGGTCTATATAAAGGCCCCAAGATCAGATTTTTATCATCAAAGTCTCTCATGCCTTTTGGATATTTTTCACAACATTTCTTTACTCTTCCAAACCCTAAAGCAAATAAACCCTAAGGCATATTTGGACAAGATCAACATATTCCAAGCTTTGGTAAGTATTTATTTTCATGGATTAATATCTTATATGCATAAAAGAATATGTATATCATGTTGGTGGTGCTTGGAAAAGTTGGTCATGGTACTTGGTGATTTTGTATGAGATTTGTGGTATATGGAATTCAAGTGTGAATTAGGCCTTGTGCCTTTGAAGACAAAGCATGGTATGGACAAAATATAAACATGTATGGTGTTATTTTTGGTATAAAACTTGTTCTTGTCTAAAAGTGAAAATTATAGGATTTTGGCCGATATGTGTTATGAGTTGAATTAAGGTGCTTTGATGGATTATTTGTGATGTGTTATGGATAAGAAAGTGTAAAGGAGAAGTATTGTGGTGAAATGTATTGATTTTCATGTATTGGTCAATGTTGGGAATTTTATGGAATTTTTGGAAGAATGGTATATCAATAGTTTTGTCGAAGGAAAATGACATGTTTAAAGGCAAACATGTAATTCATTGACATTGTATGCATTTGTAAAGTAATTCATGGTTAACGTGAATTCGTTATGTATGTATGTTGTAGAGTGAAGGAGAGGGATCATTGTATACGCATCGAAGGTTGTCTATTCGTATTGTGAATCCAAGGTATGCAAGGTTACTTTGTCCGTATCTTTCTACGGCCAATAGTGTTCACATTGACATTTCTCTAGTTCTATTCCGAAATGTACTAAGGTATCCCATATGCACTTATCTATGGTCATTGTCATATATTTCCTACTCATTGATCACTTGTGAATCTCATTTCTCATATTCATGGTTAACTTTCCGAAAGTTCAAATAAGGCTATATTCCAATATTCCAATAGTGCCTATACTTGCGTCTCTTGTGCATGGATTATTGTCCAATGGTTCCAATGGTATCATGGTGCTAGTTATATTATATTTCTCCTTGATATTTATTCATATGTCCTTCACTTATTGGTCAATGATTCAAAGTTTCCAACAATGTTGTATTCCAAAGTTCCAAAGTGATGGTATGATTATCAAAGTATCAATCTCAAAGTAATGAACAAAGTAATGCAAATGTGGTCAATGATCAAGTACGGGTGGCAAGTCTAGGGGCATAAGCCTAGCTCGACTCGATCCCGAGATTTGGATTTATGGGTGGCAAGTCTAGGGGCGTAAGCCTAGCTTGACTCGATCCCAAGGGTGGCAAGTCTAGGGGCATAAGCCTAGCTCGACTCGATCCCTATATGATGATATGAAAGACCCACTGATCAGTCGGGGCCCGGGTACATTGTGATATGTAATGGCATGTGAGCATTGAGATAAAGAAAGTAATGAAACTAATGAAAGAAATCCACATGGTTTCCAAAGCGTAACATGGTGACTTATTCACATTGAGTATTCATATGTTTTGAGTTCATTGACATATTCATTGAAATATTCACGTGTTGTATAGTTTCATCTGAGCCTTGCATACTCAGTACTTATTTCGTACTGACCCCTCTCGGGGAATTTACCTTACTTGCTGCAGGCGCAGGTCCCAGTAGGCCTCCTCAATAGACTGCCAGTGTTAGCGGTTCTTTGGTGAGCTCCAGCTCATTCGGGGCTTCTCCGAGTCAGAATGTATATATGTTTTGGTATTGTACATAATGTGTAAAGCGGGGACTTGTCCCGACTTATGGTTCATTTTGGTCAATGCTCTTGTTAGAGGCTTTTGTAGACCGATGTGGGTGTAATAGTGTAAAAGACACATGTTGTTTTGATTGGATGGCCTCAACGGCCAAGTTTCATATGTATGCCTAAATATGTCCCATGTTCTCCTTTATTCGTATTTCGTAATATTATGCAATGGTGGTTATGAATATTATATGCATATGATTGAGCATAGGCAAAGGTTGGTTCTCTCGGGCCTTATCGGCTACGGGTGCCAATCATGTCTCGATGGGATTCGGGGCGTGACAGAGTTTGACACTCTCCCCTTCTCCATGATACCATCACAGTTTATCTAGATATTACATAGTGTCATGTAGAACTGCTTCAATCCTTCAATGTGGTAGTATATTTATATACTGACATGGTATCGTGGAGGACTGCTTCAGTCCTTCAACGAGACATCGTCAATCCTCCATGATATCATCACAATATATCTATATACTAACATGGTATCATGGAGGACTGTTTCAGTCCTTAGATGAGATACTCATTAGTATACCACCATAATATATCTATATATTGACATGGTATCATCCTTCAATGAAACATTTCTCAATCATCTATGATACAATTACAATATATCCATATACTGACATGATATCATAGTGGACTGCTTCCGTCCTTCTATGTGACACTCCTCAATATACCATCATAGAGTATCTATTTACGAGCATAATATCATCATTCAATGATACACTCTTCAGTCCTCCATGATACCATCACAATATATTTATATATTGCAGGGTATCTTGAAAGACTGCTTCAAGCCTTCAATTAAGACACTCCTCAGTACTACATGATACCATCACATTATAACTATATACATGTCATGATATCATTCAGGTTTACTTCAGTCCTCAATGATATCATCACAGTATATCTATCTACTGTCATGGTATCATTGATGTTTGCTTCAGTTTTTCAGTGAAACTTCCATGATACCATCACGGTATAACTTTATACTAACGGTATCATGCATTAAGGCATGCTCCAGTCCTTAATAGACCACAAGATTCAAAAAAATTCTTTTTCTTTCTTAAACTCTATGTCAAGTCAAAATATGAAAAACAAATTGAGACAAAGGGAGTATATCTTTTTCAATTGCAAAAGCAAAAAAAAAATAATTATAAAAATAGATAGTTCATTAATTTATATTTTAATAAACAAGCTAGTGGACTTTAATTTTTTTAAAAAAAAATTTCTTACTGTAGTTCAGTTATTTAATTATTTTATTTTTATTAATCTAAAAGTAGTTAGTTAATATCTTTATCTTTGTATTTCATTTTTAAAAAAAAGTAAAAGATATAGAAAGAGAAAAAATAAAAAAAGAAGATAAACTATTAAAAAAAAAAAAGAGAAACAAAGGATAAAAAAGAAGAAAATAAATAATAAAAATATTACCAAATGATATCTTTTAATAAATGATAAAATGAGACAAAGGATAAAAATAAGAGAGTAAATGAAAAAAAGACAAAAATAAGAACAAAATAATAAATGAGAAAAGGACCAAAATATTTATTTAATGATAGGACAAAAACAAAAGATTGAAGAACAAATACATTAAATAAAACTATAAAAGGATAAAGAATTGAATGAAAGGACAAAAAGTAACATTGTTCCCGCGAGAAGAATTGGGGGCATCTTGGGTAAATATTTTGGGCCACCTTGGCATTTTCAAAATTGGCACGGGAGAGGGCAATTTCGAGAGTATAATTTAATTTTAGGGTCTATTTTGTGGATTTGGCTCTCCTCCATTTTTCCCAAGTTTTAATTGGTTTGGAGACACATGTCATAATTTAAAATTAATAATTGAGATTTAATTAACTAAAATAAAGTCCTAACCATAATTAGAATAATTAATTATTTTTATATATTTACACTCAAAATATTTTTACAATCACATAATTCTAAATCTACATTATATCTTTTTCTAAATAATATTTTTTAAAAACTCTTTCTTGCCTAGAGTAAATTTTAGTTCTGCATAAAATATTTTACTTCTTTCCTTCTTCTTTTTTCCCATAATATAGATTATAAAAACTTGGAAAAATTACGTGCTGTGGATAAAAAGATACCATAATTATCTGTCATGATCAGTATTTAAAATAATTACTGTACATAGTTATTTTTTTCTTTAATTTTTTTTTATGTGGACCCTTATATACAAATAACAGTAATGTATATATCATTTGTAATTAAAAGGAAAGATTTCTCTCTCACCTAATTAATTTAGTTTTTTATCTTACCTAATTAAATGCAAAGATTTTTCTCTCACCTCTCTCACCTAATTAAAAGCAAAGTTTTTTCTCTCACCTAAAAGCAGCACATGGTTATCCTCTGTTCTTAAACACTCTACCGCCAACCTCCATCTCTGATTTTCGTCGGAAAACCCAACCGGCGAATCCCTTAAATCCAATTCGAACCAGTCCCTCCTTCGAGAACCACCACCAACTCTGCCTCTATTTTTTTCGGCGAATTACAACAATTGTATCTTATGTAAAATCAATCTTCTTCTTCATCAATTTTCATCCAATTTCTCCGTATTTGCAGTGTTGATTAGGGTTTCAAGTAATTGTTATGCTTGATTCAAATGGCTGACAAAACTTAATTTAAAGATATTTTCATTTGTATATTTATATATACATATGAATGTATTGGATGTATGTTTTTTCAATATATATACACTTTTGTATAACTATATATGTATACAAGTTTGTTTTGTGTTGGTACATATACATATGCATATTCATATATATATATATATATATATATATATATATATATATACGTTTGTTATGTGTTGGTTCATATATACATTATGCATATACATATGTGTATACATATATATACATATGCATATCTATATATATGTATATACATATGCATATACATATATGTATAACTGTTTTCATATACATACTCTGGTTTTTATACATTGTGTATTACAAATTAGAATGGGTATCAATGCATTCGTGATACTTAGATACCTTTGTCCGCCACAACAATGCATGACTGAAGACGAACTAGGCTGAATCTTCCTCTTCTTTGACTTACGACAGCTGGCAGCTTATGGGAATACGTCTTAGGTTAGTAAACATTTGACTTGTATATGTGGATTTTGAGTTTCATGAAATTAGATAATTTTTTTATGGATTCTAGACACTTTATTTCCGTCCTTTTTTAAAAAATAAATAAATTGGTTTCCTTCATTGATTAAGTTCATTCTGATGCTTTACCTTGTCAAAAGTGTCGAAATATGTTTTAACGTGCGTTTGGTAGTATTTGCAAATCAAAGTTGTTTCAGAAGTTTTTTTTAAAAAAAAAAAGCCTTTAAATGGTGATGGCTATTGGGTCTGTATACATACTACAATATAAAAACCTTAGAAATTTTATTGATTAGTTTTACCAATAATGGGGAAGTTAGAGAATAATGGGGGATATTGGAGAGAATAAAGGGAGTGAATCACTCCCCTTTCCTTTTTTATCTCTAAATGTAACTGAAATAGTGAAAAAATATGTTAGTTAATATTTGTATATTAGGGTACTAAATATATTTAACCACTAACTAAAATCTATAAAATATAATTATTAAAACTTAGACTAAAAGTTAGTTAAAAGGGGTCTAAGTTATCTATATGTGAAGTTTTGCCAAACTTTTTTTTTTTCTAATTGATTATTGAGCCCAACTTCCAACTTCCGTAATAATAGGTCCACCTGGGGGAGTAACAAATTTGGACCCATTTGGCTATGAAATTTTTTCATTTTTTTTGAAAATATTTTTCACTTTATTTAAAAATCAGTATTTGACCATAAAAGTTTCAAACACAACTTGAAGTTGTAGTTGAAATTTGAAAAAAGCCAAAACCCTGTTTTTACTTTTAAATTTTTTTAAAAAAATCTTAAAATTTTTATTTTAAAAAAATAACCACATTTAAATTATATTTCATGATTAAGTCATATCTCATATATTTTTTTAAAAAATATATATTTAAATTCTAAATTTATTTTGCTCCAAAAATTAAAAATATGTCAGATTCACACTTTTTAATTTTTTTATTTGGCAACTATTATTTTGTGAATTTCTTTAAATTGTGTTATGATAGATTGAAGTTTATTTCTAATTTTCTATCTTTGAATGTGAGCATATCCCTGTAATAGAAGGAAATATTGACGCTAATATTGAGGGATGAAAAAAAGTAGAAAAAAATAAAAGGACACAATGCACGGTTTAAAAAAAAGGCAAGAAAAGGGAAGATATAAATGTAGATCTAGAGTTGTGTGGGATTCTATAAATATTTTGGGATAAATATATGAAAGTAATTAATTTTTCTAATCATGATTAGAGTTTTGTTTTAGTTACTTAAATCTCGATCATTAATTTAAAATTATGACATGTGTTTTCAATCCAAGCTAGAACTTGGAAAAATTGGAGAGAAGAGAAATGCAGAGGAGCCGGATCTCTATTTTGTGTACTTTTTCCATATTTAATACTAGCAAGTAATAAAAGTGGCTTTTTACCTATTTCGGTCGAGCATTTCGGTCTTTAATACTACAATGCATACGTATGGAGTAACAAATAGTAGTCTTTAATGTATTTAAGAAACAGACATTTTTAGTCCACCAACCTAACCAAATTAACTCGTAGATAGTTGATAATACTCATTTAATAATTTGTGATATGTACTACTAATTATCCTTTGTGTGTACTGCTGTCGCTGCAAATAGCAATTAGCAAAGCAATACTGGCTCTATACGTTATCCAGCCATTCACAAAACATCTTGATCAGTATCATTATGATGTATATATTAACCCCACTAATTAATTAGCTTGTTAAATCAAACTATAATTACGATGAAAGCAAGCAGGTTGAAGAGAAATAAATAAACATTTATTCTCACAGTGTTGCTAAATGAGTAAGGTTTCCAACTTCTGGCGGTATTCTCCCGTTTAAATTGCAATGTGAAAAATCTCTGCAAATTTAAATAACATGTTAACAATCTATAGATTCAACAAGGAAATTTATTCACTATATAATCTAAGACATTTTTAGTCCCTCTATCTTAAAATCATTACACATTATTACGGCCTTACGGAACGAAAACATTTTTTGAAATATAATTTTTTCATGCTTCATTTGTCAAAGAATTGTGGAAAACATTCACTTTAGAAAAATAAATCTATATTATGTTAAAAACAAAATCCCTAGATTTTAAAATTAAATTACCTAAATATCCTTCTAATTATTATTAATAACACGTATTTATTGATTGATAATAATATATTTAATTAACAATGATATTTAGAAAGAAAAAATTGTTTCGAAGGGTTACGTACGTAGAGTGTTGGATTGGAAGTTGTGTCTACTCCATTTTGTAACTAATCTTTAGTTAACCGTTTGTTCATGGTTGACTTTAAAACTATACACCAATTAATATAAATATTATAATAAAATATGTAATTTATTTATAAAGATAATGCAAAATTTATTAGGAAAAAGACATTAAATACACCCTCAATTTATTTTGAAAAATCGATTACACACTTAAATTATTATGGTGATCCATTACATACTTATAATACTTAAAAGTGAATTTATTTACCCCTTTTTAGATTCAGAAGAATGATGTGGCAAAGCAAAATATTAATATTTTAATAAACATGAGTGAAGAGAAATTTCTTTGAAAAAATTGACTAAATTAGCCACGTGTCATTTTTAAATTGGATGTTTATATTTACACTAAATTGTTTGTGGGCCTCTATCTCTTTTTAGCTTTTCTTTCTTTTCCCTCTCTTCTTTCTCAAACTTACTTTTCTCTTTCCTCTGTCACAAGCAGATTAATCTGCATAAGTTCATGCCCCTCTTTCATTTATTTCAAGTTATAAATTAGGATACATTAGTTAGTTCAGTCTTTTAATCAAAAGTAATATTTTAATTTTAAAATTATTGGATCTAATGATAGAAATAATTTATTTCAGCGAGAATTATTTTTTCTGGCGAGCTTTCATTTTTTTCAACGAGCTTTTTTCGATCAAGCTTTAATCATATTCATTTCTTTCGTTCTAATCTTCTTTATGTTGATATTATTATGAAATGAGCAAATTGATCTGGCAAAAAAATTCAAGTTTAAAACCACTTTCATTTTTTTCTAAAATTATAGCATCATTAGCCATCCATAACGTCTTACGAGCAACAGTAGCAAAATCCGACGTTGATATTGTCGGAAATGAAAGTGAAATATTGAAAGAGATTAAAATAAAATAAATTTAAAAAGAAAAAAAAAGAACAAGGAAAATAGTAAAACTAAATTATATTCCATGTGGCAACACATGTAAATATAAAAAGAAAAGAACAAGGAAAATAGTAAAACTAAAATATATTCCACGTGGCAATACATGGCAATGACATAAAGGGCGAGTGTGTAACACCTTTCCTTGTGCAACTGGTATATATATATATATATATTTCTTGGAGGCATTAATTTTACTTTGAATAAAGTTAGGGGTGTAATGGGTTACTACAATAATTTGAGTGTGTAATCAATTTTTTAAGACAAGTTTAGAGTGCATTTGATATCTTTTCTCAAATTTATTATGAACAAGTAGAAGTGAATTTAGGAAATTGTAAGAAAAGACATACATTTTAATAACATGACAGGGTGTTGTATTAGTACAGTTGTTGTCGCAGAAAATAAGTTCCTCATCACACCATGGGTCGAACATGCTATTGCACTCCATTCTTTGCCCCGTTGTAAGTCTAAGCAAAGCCATAATTGCATATTCTGCCAAATAGAGGTAAATAAAAGTAAGATCTCATTTGTTTGCGCACACTGAAGGATCCGTTTGGTCATGAAAACTAAAAATGTATTCATCGTATTTGATATTTTTAAAGTTAAAAATAGAGTTGGAGTTGTGTTTGACCATAGTATTTTCAAAAATATTTTAGACTTTGAATGTGCTTTTTTATAAAGTGATAAGAAAAATTGAGTGCAAAAAAAGTGAAAACACCTAAAGTGGTGTTTTTTCAAAAAAATCAAAAATTGTGAAAACATATTCCGGAATACGTTTTGAGTTTTCATGGCCAAACAAGTATTCCGGAATAAAGTGAAAACGTATTCCAGAATATTATGAATAATATTTATGGCCGTTGCCTACTTAATAAATTAGACCGAATATTGTGTACAATACATATATAATTAAATTTTGTGCACCGTCAATGTACAAAATATTCTACATCATCAGGTAAATTAAATAACTATCACCAATTTTATAAAATTAAAATTTAGAAAAACATATGAAATTAGAATCCTAATTATACTCTAACAAAATTAATCACTATTTCCTTTTATAACGGAAATCAAAATCTAACTTTTCCATGTTTCTCTCTCAACAAAATAATCAAAATTAATGAAAAGTTCTTCACGCTATAAATGATATTAAACTTGCAAGAAGTAATTTTTTCAAGCTACGAATTTTTCACACCTCAAATGCTATCAAAAATTGCAACAAGTGATTTTTCCATACTTCAAATTGTCGAATGTTGATATTAGAGGAAAATAAATCTGCGTCAATATTAAAAATCTATAAAAACTTTGCAAGCAATATTCAATTTTTCCTCTTAATTAGAAAAAAATAAAAAATAGAGACACATTCAAAATTACAAACATCACATAAAAATCTGCATCGATTTCATTAAGAAAAGATGAATACGGAGTGAGAAAGATAACATGGAGGGAGTGGAAAATCTGATTTAGATGAATTCAGAAAGTTCTAATTTTCAATTTAGAAAAAAATAAAAAAGTAACTTATAAATCGAAAAAGGAAAAGAAACTTAGAAAAAACGGTTAACCTACAATAGCAAATTAGTTTTACCTGTAGAATATTTTGTATACTGACAAGCACAAAATGTAAACTCTATAACTTTTGAAAGTATGTAATTCAAAAATATCAGGCGAAACAAACTTTTGTTCACTACTTAATCACTCAACTTAATGAGGTAAATCAACATAATATATACTATATGAGTAACACCACTAAATAATACGATGTGTATTAATTAATTGTGCTTTGATTTAGAAGAGCTATAAACATTACTTTCTTCTCGGAAAAGGGGAAGCTTTGGGGGCGCAGGTCCATCAGCTATCGAATTACTCGATGTTTTCAGGACACAATTTGTTGTGAAAAGAAGCAATACTACTAAAGCTACTGACTTATAATACAACTTATTATTATGAATTGAACCCATATCTCCTTCTTCTTCTTCTTTAGCCAGGCAACTTCCATATTTTTAATATATATAGCCAGCCGTATAAAAAGAATAAAGTAAAAAGCAATTTTGATTTGATTGGCACTAACTCTTACACGTGGATATATACTTTGTGTATTTTAATTTTCGAAACAATTTTTTTCTTTAAAGCTCGTTATGCTGCTTTAATCACCAAGATATTTACGGGGAGATCAATGTTGACTTGATACTTTCATTAAGAAAATATTTACTACGAGTTTATTTTATTAAATTAATCTTATTAATTATGTTTTGAATTCTAGATTGGACTACTGATACTTTATGTAGTCATTTAACGATAGAGATAGAAATGAAAATTTTTAATAAATTCTCTTGATTCCATAAATTCGACGAGTAAATTAAAACAATTATATTTAGTAAGGGATCAAGTAAAATAAAACGGAGGAAGTATATTCGAAGTCATATAAGGCATTTTCCTTGGCTTGATCTTTTGATGGGTGTGTAAAGGGTAATGACCGATGGATCATGTAGGGTGGACTCCACCATTATCATGTGGGGTAACAATCGATGGATCACGTAGATATATGCTTTTATTTATTCCATCTTATTTGATAAGGGTGGACTCCTCCATAGAGTAGTGATACTTTTTCTTAAAAAAAAGAAAGTATTTGAGTATTTTGGTGAAGGAACTTATCAAATGGCTCAAGTTTGAAATTTAAGTTTATGTATGATAAATGATAAATTTTAATCATCAATTTGTCTGTTAGCGAAAATATGAAATAAAGAACAAGAGAAAGAACACAAGATTTAATGTGGTTTGGATCCAAATGATCCTACGTCCACCAGAGAATAACTGTCTTTATATATTAACAAAGAAAGGAAAGAGATCCCAAATACACCTAAGAGAATTACTTCTCAACTCTCTACTCTTATAATGTATTTAACTATGAATTTTAGGATAATAATGAAGAATGACCATCCTTTTATAGATGACCAAACATGGGCTCCAAGCACAAAATAAGAAAAAAAAAAATAAATAGAAAATTTGTCCTCCACAAAGTTTTGCTTGCCTTTCAAGTTCATTTCATAGCCAAGTAAATTGGCATATGAAATTTTCTTCCACATAGATTTGACCCCACAAAAATCAAACTAACTCTTTCATTGTCGATAAACACTAATCTAAAAAAAACCCTATACAATAATAATGATTTGCATTGTTTTCAAGACCCGTTTGATTTAAACTCACCTTTTTGTATTTGAAATTTCTTCAAAGCATTATGTCCATTTCAATTGCAATGAATTTAAAAAATGCTATTGTACAACAATTAAGAAGAAGAAGCAGACAATTTTGTTTGAATTACCTAATATTGGGTACTGGTTAAATATTTTTATTTTTTAAAAAATGAGTATAGACTAATGTGGACAATCAAATACGGTGTCCCGTAAATTTTTTTACGTGACATTACCATGTGCATTTAAGGATATGAAGCTTCTTCTCCAGATAGATTTAGGCGACGTTCCTTTGGAAAAACTATAAATTATTTTAGTCTTTTCCAGTCTACCCAAAAAGTGATATTTTAATATGTATATAAGTGTCTATATGGTGACACAATTGATAGTAGTAGGAGATATTAATTCCACATAATATTTAATACAATCTTTGGTCCATATTTTTTCTCAATAATTAAAACTTACATAATTATGCAAAAATTTATATTTTTTTTATGCAGGATATTATATGAAATAAGAATATGAGTATCACTAATACGTGATAACAAATAATCCTTACCATTTGAAAACGAATATTCCTAGGTTAAATATATGGAGATGGAGAGAAAAAATCAGTTAGGGGGAAGAGCTCAAGGCTTTTTTTTTTATTTTTTTTTATATACATCTGTGATAATCGATTAGCTTGCATGCGCCTCGACTAATTCTATAGAGTATCTGTTACCTCTTATTAAGATAGATATTGAGTAACTTTGTGCGTCAACGCTTGAACAGATGAGAAGAGCTTACCTAGAGTTTTTGCCTCCTACAGAAATTTGAAGTTAAGAATTCTCAACTCAACACTTCATTGATCATTGCAGCACACCCCAGGGTGCAACGCTCAAGTAAAAGTATCTATAAAAGATTAATAACCAAAATTTAAACAAAATTACAAGAAAATACTATAGTAATAATAGAACTCTCTTCCTTCAATTATTTGTCTGTCATACGTATTTTTGGGGGGAATCAAATCCCTCCATCCTTTAATCATTATTCCTTTAGAAAAGTTAGCCCCAAAATTTCACCTTTAAAAAAGAGAGTGTCTCCAAAATGTTATACATTTTCTGTCAGCTAGCTTCAGCAAGATTATTTTACCTTTCAATGTGTTTCACATTTTGAGATTCACTAAGGCTTATCTCTTTGCCTTCTTATTTAGTGTTCATGTAGGAATTATCCTATATTATTGGACTTAATATAAAAATGATTGTAATTTGGTCTTATTAAAATTTCTAAATAATTTTAATTATTGGTTGCTATGATAAAAGAAAGACATCTAGTTTAATAGATTTCATATTGTGCGTAGGATCACTTCAATGTATATTGTGAACTTGATATTTGTATAGGCTTTATAGTAAAACCCATGACATAATTAGGTCATGATATTCAAAATTTTTTTATAGGGTTTACAATCCAACCCTCAATCTTAAAACAGTTTTAATATAGATTATTCGTTTCATTTTACTTTGCTCCTATACTAAAATTAAAATAGATTTTTTTTTTCTTGTTTACTTTAGAAAATCAAGAGAGTTATTATTATTTTTTATTTTTAAAATTTAGATTTCCAAAAGATTAATAAAATTATTAGTTTGGTAAAATACACCCATAATTAATGGTTATGTCAAATCAATATAGACCAAGTAATATAAAATGGAGGGAGTATATACGTTTCCATAGGTTTTTGTCGATTAAAAAATGTCTTAAAAACGAGGGTCAATACCGACGGACAACGTTCAAATTTGTCGAATTGTGGTTTGTTGCTTTTAGCAATTCGACGGACAGCATCGGTTAAAACCGATGGACAGCCGACCCAGTCCGTTGATTTTTTAAAATCGACAAAAACTAATGGACATGGTTGATTTTTTTAAAAATATTGAAAAATGTAGCTACTCGGAATCAAACCCAGGTATTTTCTATAACTTTAATTTGGACAATTCTACCACTAGACCATACATGCCCTTTGATGAAATATTTCCATCATTTTTATTTATACTCTTCAACTGCAATTTTGCACTTTAAAAACCAACAGACTAGGTTGGTTTTCCCTCGATTTTTTGGACCGAATCTGTGCATTTTATTCTCCATCAATATTTACATTATTTTTAGTAGTGGTATATGTGCGTGTTTCGAGTAATCCTCTTATTGAAATTTTACCTTTTCCATCAAGACATCGGAAATCAAGGTGCATTACACAAAGTTGTCCGAGATTATTCAATAGAAATTAATTCTGAATTTGTATTGAGTAATTTCTGTGGACTATTACACATTAAACATAAGAATTTGTAAGAGATAACAAAACTAATAGGATAAGAAAATCCCAGAAGGCTGATGGAGGTCACTTTTTTCCAACGCCCTTTTCTCCAATTGATTTTTCAGCAGACATGAACGGGGATTGAGGAACAAGGATGAAGGTTGGAGGGAGAAAAAGAGAAAAAAATTGAGAGATGGAGCACAAGTAGCAGGGTTAGGGGGAGAGATTGAGAAATATAAAATCTGCTGGGAAACTCAAAATGGCATCTGGATATGTAATTTTTAAAAGTATCGTGTGTGATTGTTTATTTTCTTCTACTTTTTTTTAGCCTTTTAACTTTTCATTTGGATGCTTTCACTTTAGTATAAACGTGTGTTGTCCCTACTACTTTAGTTGGGATCCTTTGCTGAACTGGACTCCATGATTATTTTCAACATGATCAATGGTCCGGAGTCCATATCATTGAAAGCATTCAACAGAGAAAAACTCTTATGGAACATCCAAGTAACTCATATATCGTCTTAGAGAAGGAAATAGTGTAGCTGATGCTCTTATGAAACACACCACTACATTTCAGGATGCTATGTTTTTCTTCCAAGAAAATGAGCTTCCCACAGATGTCAAGGGCCCCTATCGCATAGATAAATTAAAATGCAACTACCAGTCTTCGGGAAGACGAGCAAAATACCACACCTCCTAGTGCTACAACCCTCCATAACTTGGCTTGCTTTCCTTGTAGTTCAGGTGTTTTTAATTCTAGTACTGGTTTATGGTAGTGCACCTGTACACAATATTTCGAGTTAATATCTCAAAAGGTCATTGAACTTTTAGAAATTATCCAGCAAAGTCATTGAACTTTGCTTTGTATCAATAAAATCACTCAACTTAAGACTTTTATTTTTTAAAATCATTTAACTACATTTATCATTTAAAATTTAACATGGCAAAATAAATTAATTTTTATGTCATGTCAAGATGGACTCATATTAAAGAATTTATTCCTTATTATTAGTATTATGAAATTAAAAGGATTCATAATGGAGAAGTAGGGGAGGTAATGGAGATGTTAATATAGTTAGCAGTAGTGACGGTAATGGAGATGCAAATATAGCATCTACTAATCCAGATGTAATAGTTTAATTTCATAAATTATTCCTTTGACCAAAAAAACTTAAATGGATTAAAAAAATATCCTTAACGTATGAGAAATGGTTTAAAAATGTCCTTTTTTTCATTTATTTGGATAAAAAGTGCACCTAACGTTAATATTAAGTCTAACAATGCTCCTCTTTTAACAAAATCTTATGTACAACAACAACAACATACTCGGTATATTCCCATAAAGTGGAGTATAAGGAGGGTAGAATGTACGCAGTCCATACCACTACCTTAGAGGTGAGGTAGAGAGGTTGTTTCCGATAGTCGATAGACTCCCGACTCGAGACCAAACAACATAGGATAATTTTATGTAAAATAAATAATTTTTTAAAATCAAATATGTGATATTGTTTTTATTGGTCCACATACAATTAAACTCAAATTCATTTACAATCCAACCTAATAATCCAAACTCATTTTTAAAAGGTCCAACACTTCTTTCTGTCAGCCTAACAAATTACACTGTTTCATTATTTATACTATTCTTTTGATAGGAAAGAAATAATGTATATTAACACAGACTAAACTGAATTCAGTATTCAAGATTACCCAAAAAGGGGAACAAAAAAAATAAAAAGAATTATATTCTTATAAAAGTATGCAGTTACAACTAATTAACTGTGAATTTTCCTCGAAGTATGAGAATGAATCTCTATTCACTGTGAATTTCCTCGAAAGTCCTATGCTGGATCACTTAGATGAGGAGGAAGAAGTTTGGATCGGTTTGATTCAAGTTTAATTACATGTGGATAAAAAAAAGAGGTATTTTTTGTCACGCCTCAAATCCCATTGGGGCGGACTGGCACCCGAAACCGCTAAGGCCCGATAGAACCAACCTATGACCTCGAACATTCATGTGCATGTCACTAAATGAACAACACTATGTCACTTATAGACACAAGATATCAATGACGGAAATCATGGAAAGACATTCAAATAGATATGAAACTTGGCCATTAGGGCCACCACGTCAAAAAGGTAAGACATTCCTTCGTTTGACATTACAACGTCTACAAAGCCTCTAACAGATACATAACCATGCCTATAGTCGGGACAAGTCCCCGCTTTATACAACTGTTATACAATACCAAAACAAGTATGTTCAAATGACTCGGAAAGCCCCGAGTCAACTGGAGCTCACCAACAGTCCGCTGATGACCCGTATCCTACTGAGAAGGTCTACTAACTCCTGTTCCTGCAGCAAGTAAAGTAAGTCCTCCAAGGGACGTCAGTACGAAAGAATGTACTGAGTGTGTAAGGCCATAAATAACTGCTTGAAACGTAAGAATTTCAATGAAATCAAATACAAGTGAATGGACAATATTGGTAAACCACCGTACTGTATATGTGGAAACATGTACATTGCCTTCATTACTTTTTTTTTTTACGTTCATATCAATATCAATCATCAATCATATAATGCTCGGGACCAATTGATCAGTGGTAAATAACATTGGGATCATCTCTAGCTAGGCTTATGCCCCTTTGAGCTGCCACCCATAAATCAATAAAACATGTTCGTCTCTAGCTAGGCTTACGCCCCTTTAAGCTGCCCCCTGTGTCCAATAATCATTCGGGATCGTCTCGAGCTAGGCTTTCGCCCCATTGAGCTACCACCCGTACTCAAGGTAATATGCATTACTTCAATTCTTTTGTTATGAGATTGATACATTGGAGGTTATAACATTATTGGAACTTTGGAACAATAATCAATGAATAAGAGACACGTGAATAACAATTTATAACAAACCTGAATGAGATACTTTAGAACATTTTTGGAGTGGAAACAAGTTCGGTAACAATGAGAACAATAGGTGCGGCCAAAGGATACGGAAAAGAGTAACCTTACATACCTTATCTCCTCACCACGTGAATACAACAATGTTTCAACTCCTTCCTTATGTATTAATCTACAGCACAAGTACATAATGGAGCTAACATTAACAACTAATTACACTACAAGTTCACAAGACGGCAATTAGTTACTTAACGGGAAGTAAAACCTGTCCAACATTTCAAACACATGGTACATCATTCCACCTTCCTTTCTACTGCCATATAACTTCATTCCACCCTCCTACAATATAATTTACTGCCTCACAACACCAACAATACCAAAATAGTCCACACATCAACATAGACGTTACAAACCGATAGGATTTCATACCAAGTTCATACTTCACAATTTTACCTTAATGCAACTCCACATAATTATTCAATCAAGTCACATAATTACCTTCCACAACAATATACCAAAAACAGTCCACACAGTTTCAGATTTCACTTTAACATAATAAGAAAGTATTCTCTTTTCACTACGCCAAACGTTCCATATACAAACACGTATAAACATTTCCATCAAGCCATACACAAGGGGAACGAATTAGGGACATAACCACACATTAATATACTGAAATTTTATCCATATGATTCAATTCCTTCAAGAGCTTAAGTCCCTTTTCAAGTGTAAACCACATAGGAGACAAATTCTTAACCGAAAGCACCGGTGGACTGCTACTTAAAAAGTGGACTGCCCTATGCTTTTTAAACATAACCAACATGTTTTCCACAATATCTCATGCATGTGTTACATTAATATACAAGGTTAAACACTTACCAAGGCTTGCAAGTGGAAGATCTTGTCCAAAAATCCTTAAGGAAGCTTAGGGTGACTAGGGTTTTGAGAGGAGAGAAATATGAAATAAAAATTTGATTTTTTGGCAAGTGTATTATGGTGAATTTAGGCTGAATTTCAGCCTTAAATACTCTCCTTTCAAGTCTATCCTTAGCCCCACTTTTTGACCAAAAATGGTGTGGTTTACTTGGTCAAATTGGAATGGATCATTTTTCTTTTTGGGTCATGCCTTCTTAACTTCATTTTGGCCCTCAATTGAGCCCATTTGCATAATATTAATTCAGCCCACTAAAGTTAGTGGGTAATACACCAACCATCTCAAGTTTAAATAATTTCATAAATGTTACGGTAATCAAATAGGTTTGGAAATGTACGGGGTGTTACATTTTTAGACTTAAATTAATGTTGGTAGCATTTACGATCGAAATAGGTGGAATTAGATATTTTAAAACCATTTATAATATGTTAAGTACATTTTTACCTTACTTTTCCGTAATAATACTAAGGAATACATAATAATAATAATAATAATAATAATAATAATAATAATAATAATAATAATAATAATAATAACTAATAAAGAATAGATTTTTTAATGTGGTCCATGTTTACATGCCATAAGAAATAATTTATTTTTCCATATTAAATTTTTAAATGATAAATGTAATTGAGTGATTTTAAAAAATAAAAGCTTTAAGTTGAATGACTTTTTTGATACAAAGCAAAGTTCAATGACTTTGCTAAATTATTTCTCAAAGTTCAATGACCTTTTGAGATATTAACTCCAATATTTTAGGCTTCTCGGCCAAGAACTCTAAAAACCTTTTTTGTGTATGGGAGGTAAGGTTTCCATGTTCCCCTTCCAGTTATCTTTTTGCTTTGAATAATATACATGGACAAACAGTTTTAAATGGAAGTATCAACAAAAGTAACTCTAGCAAAGTTGTAACACCCCGTATGTTTCCGAACCTAACCTAGGTAATTTTTGTAACAGTCATGGAAATATTGAAACATGAGAGCTTTGATGAATTTTACATTAAATTGTTGGATTTAATTCATCTTGGGGAATGGGCTTGAAAATTTGGCCCAAATTAATAAGAAGACATGGCCCAAAAAGAAATAAAAGGACCCATTCTTGCTCCATGCATTAATGACCAAATAGACACCTCACCTTTGACTAAATATTGGCTAAAGATGATATATATAGCTCAAAAATCTGATTTTCAATCACAAAATCCACCTTGCCATTTCTTGCATTTTCTAGACAAGTCCAAGAGACCAAAAAGAAACCCTTTTCAAGCCAAGGCAACTACACTTATTTTGCCAAGATCATCACTTTGTAAGTGTTGGTAAGTGATTATTCTTATGGATTAATATATTATATGTATGAGAAAGTATGTAAATCATGTTGGTTATGCTTGGAAGGGTTGAATATGGCACTTTGTGTTTTTTGTAAAAGATGTGTTATCCATGGGATTTACACTTGAAATATGCCTTGTGATTTTGATGAAAGAGCATGGTATAGATGAAATATCAACATGTATGGTGTGATTATGTTATTAAACTTGTTAATTTCATATAAGTGTAAATTATGGAATTTTGGCCGATTTGTTGTTGTGAGGTGTATTGAAGTAATTTGATGGAATAATTGTGATGTTGTGGTGATGAAGAGTGGAAAGTATGAACTTGGTGTGACATGCTAATGGTTTGTGATATTATTAGTATGATAATTTCATCAATGGTATTGTCAAGGGGGAAATGACAATTTTAAAGGCAAACATGTAATTCATTGACGTCATATACATTTGTAAGGTGATTGGTGGTTAATGTAAATTCCGTTATGTATTTGCGTTGTAGAGTGAAACATAAGGAAGGAACGGGACTATTGTGTTCACGTATAGGATTGAGTATTCATATTGAGAATACGAGGTATGTAAGGTTCCTCTTTCCGTATCCTTCTGCAGCATATAGTGTACACCTTGATATGGTACTTACTCATTCCCGAAGTGTCCTAAGGCACCTCATTTTATGTTATCATCTAGTGTTAATCACATATACCTTATTCTTGATTATTGTCATTCATGTATTACATAGTTATGGACATGGTTCCAAGTTCCAATAATGTTATGTTCCAAAGCTTCCAATAATGTTACAATTACAACGTATCAATCTCATGAGCGTAAAGGCATAAAGTAAGCATCTATGTATTTCCAATAATGATATAATCATCGAATGAACTTTTCTCAAGATTAAAGAAGTAATGTTGTGAAGAGAAGTGATGTGTTCTTGGGTGTTATCCCATGGGGTTAAAATACCTCGCATGGGTCGATCCCAATATCTACGGGTGGTATCCCATGGGGTTAACATACCTCGCATGGGTCAATCCCGCTTCTACAGGTGGTATCCCAGGGGCAAAAGGAGAGCCTAGCATGGGTCGATCCCGAAAGCTGTTAAGTACCCACTGATCAGCTTGGGCCCGAGCATTGTGAGAATGGAAGAATGAATTGTGAATGAAGAGGTGAACGATGAAGGGATGAATGAGCATAAAAGTAAAAGAAGCAATCCATCTAATGTACATATTTCCATACATATATAGTTATGGCTTATCCATGTTGGTTTTTTTACTTATATTTGATTCCATTAAAGTTTGGATGTATCATAGAGTTTCTTATGGCCTTAAATACTTAGTACATTCTTCGTACTGACCCCTCTGGGGGAAATTTACCTTACTTGCTGCAGGCACAGGTACTAGTAGACCTCCACAGTAGGTTGCGGATCTTTTACCGATCTTTGGTGAGCTCCAGTTGGTTCGGGGCTTCCCAGGTCTCTTGTGTACATTTATTTTAGTACTGTAGCGTTGTGTAAAGGGGGGACTTGTCCCGAATTTAAGATGTTTATGTGTGTACTCTTGTTAGAGGCTTTTGTAGACCGATGTGGGTATATGAACGAAGAGTTGTATGCCCACCTTAACTTGATGGCCCTAACGGCCAAGTTTCTTATATGTATATATATAATGCTTCATGATTTCCGCTCTTAGCATCTTATGTCTTTACGTGGTGTTAATGTTTCTTATGGCATGCATATGATTGGGTATGAGTAAAGATTGGTTCTCTCGGGCCATATCGGCTTCGGGTGCCAATCCGTCCCGATGGGATTCGGGGCGTGACAAAAGTCCCCAAGCATAGGCGGCAAACATGAAATATATATACATCCTGAAACAAAATTATATATGTTTTAGAAGATAAAAATGATGAGGAAAGCAAGATTGAGATGGTTCGAACATATGAAGGGAGGTGTGAAGATGCGCCGGTAAAGAGGTGTGAGAGATTGGTTGTAGCAAGAATTAAGAGCAGAGTTAGAGGTAGGTCGAAGAAAAATAAGTTGAGGTGATTAGATAGGACAAGACATATATAGCTTCAACTGACTGAGGACATGACCTTAGATAAGAAGATATATTGGAGGTCGGGGATTGAGATAGAAGGTTAGTAGATATCTGAGTGTTGTCACACACCTCCTTCTCTTGTCTTGTCCTTTTTAGTAGAATTATTTAGTAATCGCTCAGTTTCATATTTTTTAATGTGGTATTACAATCCTGCATTGAGTACTTTTCTTGTTGAGGGTCTATCAAAAATAATCTCTCTATCCTTGTGAGATTACATGGATATGTTGTTGTTGATAGTAGATAATATGATGTTAAAGACAGTTTGAATGTTCAAAAAATAGTGAAAGTTATAATATGGATAGATGCAACAAGTTATATCATCCTTGCATACAAGAATAGAAGTGTATATAAAACTGACAAAGAACCTTCAAGGTGACATTTTTGGCTATCTCACCACAATAGAAGATGTGTCAATTCCATATATAGGCTTATAGCTCATTCACTATTCTTTTCCCTTGAGAATTATCCAAAATGTTGTGGAAGATGTAAAGAATTCTATTTATATAATTAATGAAGGATTAAGAGTGAAAAGAAGTGAAAATTAAGAAGAACGCAAGGAAGATAACAAACTATATACAGCCTCTTTCAACAATAAGAAGTTTTTTGCACAACCAATACAAGGGTTGTCGTGGATTTGTAAATACTTCATCCTTATTCAGAGGTCTTGGGTTCGAGCCTCTTGGGTACGAAGTCTCCTTTATTAGCAAGATTTACCCCCAATGTGGAACTTCCTGGGACAAATTCATATTTAATCGGGCTCCAATGCGGATGAGAAACCAAAATAAAATAAGTTTTTGCACGAATTGCCCTATTTTGGGGTGATTTTTAATTTTTGCCCACAAATATGATGGTCTTTAATAGAAGTCCCATCGGGGAGCAGGCCCTGTATTGATCCCCCTTAAGTGGAATATGTTGGATTCAAATTTCATTGGTAATATTATTGCTGTTAGAGCAGGAGGGAGTAACTTCTGATGGCCCTGGTGCAGAAGACTGAAGATGCGGTCTTGATTTTAGCTTTTCCTTCAATAACTTCCACTATCTCAGACATGGTTGGCCTGAGAGTTGGTGATGGATTAGTGCACATCATTGCTAATTCCAGAATGGCAGCTGCTTCTGTCCAAGAATAATCTGTTCCAAGTTTTGGATCAACTAGATCCATCAAATTACCCTTCTCATGTAACACATAAGCCTGCAATGGAACCAGCAAACATCGATCAAATTAACAAAGTCATTCAAGTAAAAAGACAATGACAAGTGTTTATTAGGCCTGTGCATCAATGGATGAAATTGAGAACTTCTGATTTGAGGTTTTACCAAATCAAGAAGGTAAACTGTCTGATCACTTGGCCTGTAACTAGCACTGTTTCTCCCGCTCACAATTTCAAGTGTAACAAACCCAAAGCTGTAAACGTCTGCTTTCGGTGTTAAGTAGCCCCGCATTGCATATTCTGGTGCCATATATCCCCTATAAAAGAACTTTCATATGAGAGAACAAATATACTCATCTGAAAGAAAATATATATGTGTAGCAAAAGCTTCAAAGTAACAGGGTGGAGGAGATTAGCAGGATTAACAAATTACTTTGTTCCAGCAATTTTCGTGATGACATGAGTATGTTCCCCTTCATTAAGCTTCGCGTATCCAAAATCAGTTATTTTTGCATTCAAATCCTTGTCCAGGAGTATGTTTGTGGGCTTAATGTCCCTATGGATAATCTTCAATTTGGACTCTTCGTGCAAATAAGTTAAACCTTTGGCTATCCCAAGGATAATTTTGACCCTCATCCACCAGTTTTTCACTTAGTATACTTTAATGATCGAGAATTAACCTAATAATAAACACCAATTACCATCCTCCTTGTAAAGGCTAGGAACAGCTGCTACAAGGCAACCCCTATTGCAAAAATTTCCTATTTACACACTCCAGATACAATATTTGAATTCACGGTTCACATCCGCAAATTAAAATATGAAGGGAAAACAAACTGAGAACCAATACCTACAACGACAATAACTAATTCCCCGAAATAAGAATTGTTTTTATACTTTGTATGCAATTTGATCAAAATTAAGAAGAGAGAAAATAAAAGCTTAAAATGAAGGGCAGAAGGCATGAAAAAACTTTTGAGAGCTTCTCGTTTGCCAACTATCTCCAAACCATTAGATTAAGCTTTCCATGGAATTACTTTTAATTTGAAACAATTTACTAATTAATTCTACACATTAATTCTTAGGACTTTTAATTCATCAATTGATAGACAATCAGAAGAATTTGGCCTATAGTAAATTACATTATTCAACTTCTTAGCTCTTCTTATTCTTTGAACATATCAAATTTCTATAATTTGAAAGAACTAATATAATAAGGGCATAAATGTTTATTCATTTTAGTCAATCAAAAATTTAACATGAAGCTAATCAAAAAATTTCCAGCGAGCATTTACGTAAGTAATTTGAAGTTTAACATAACAAAGAGATCATACATGTTTAGATTGCAGAAGAGTTTTATATACAGAAGGTTTTTACCCGAAGAGTCAGAAAATCAACCGTCCACTATTTTTTTTATTCAGTAAATGAGTGCATGAAAAGCCACACTTAAACAAAACTTCTCATTACTAATACGAAACCTTTTTAACAGACACAAACCTTCGGAATATTTTTTCCTTCTTTTCATTTAGATATAGATATTATGATTATTATGTAATTATGTTTTTTAAAAAGGGTAAAAAGGTAATTTAACTTTAGGCTTAAGGGCTTCCCACTTTTAATGTAGTTTTGATATTAATGAAGCTTCTTCTCCTGATAGATTTAAGACGTTCCTTTTGAAAAATTATAAATTATTTTAGTCTTTTCCAATCTACCCAAAAAAGTGACATTTCAATATGTATATAAGTGTCTATAAGGTGACGGAATTGATGGTAGTAGGAGATATTAATTCCACATATTATTTAATACTCCCTCCATCCCATTTTAATTGGACATATTTTATTTTATATGGTGATTAAGAAATCATAAATGAAATGATAAATTTTACTATTTTACCCTTTATCCATATTAATGATATTCATTGGGCATAGGAATGGACATTGGAATTGTAATTAAATGTAGGGGTAAAATGAGAAAAAAATAATTAATTCTATCTTGATTTAGTAAGTGATCAACTAATATGAGACATTTATTTTTAGTAAGATGACCAACTAAAATGGGACGGAGGGAGTACAATTTTTGGACCAAATTTTTTCTCAATAATTAAAACTTAGGCAAAAATTTATGTTTTTTTTTATGCAGGATATTATATGAAATAAGAATATGAGTATCACTAATACGTAGGGGTGGGCATTCTGTCTTTTGGTTTGGTTTGTATTATGCGGTTTCGGTTTTGCGGTTTTCGGTTTTGAAAATGTGCAACTCAATCCGAACCATAATAAATTTGATTCGGTTCGGTTTTTTCTCTTTTCGGTTTGGTTTTTTCGGTTCGGTATTCGGCTATGATAGTTAATAGCATAATCAAAGTTATATTTGCATGGTAGAATTGATGGAACTGCTCCAATAATAGAGTTAGAACTTAAAGCTTGTGTTATAGTTCTACAAGCACCAGGATATTTCTACTGTTCCATCTTTGATTATATTCATCCATACTGATGAATTTATAGCTAAATATTTTAATAAATAAATCAAAATTACTGAAGTGCTCATGCCGGTCAATGAAAAGTTCTTATCAACATTAACTATGACACTAGATATAGTAGCAACACTAGTTGTTACTTGCTCCAATTTGCTAGTGTCATTGTCACTGCTATCTATAGCATAGTTGCTACTCGTAATTGGCAACCCATCAGTCCCTCACACCCTCTATCCTATAACCAACCTCCATTCCCAGTCGAGGAAGCACATAGACTACTTTAACTTGTTGGACGATCATGCCTCGCAGAAAAGACGTCGATAAATATGCAAAGCAGTGAGAATAAAATGGGGACAAGAAATGCAGGTGCAACGCAAATTAATAATATTGATAAATATACTTTCTAATATAAGTTACGAGCAAAGGTAATAATTAAATGGGCTGAAATTGTAAACTCAAACCCTAATTCTAAACTTAAATATTATATATGTAAATATATATATATATATTATAATATATAAAAATAATTCGGTTTTTTTGTTTTTTCAAAAATAAAATTCGGTTTGATTTGGTTTGGTTTTTCGATTTAATCCAAATAATGCCCACCCCTACTAATACGTGATAACAAATAATCCTTACCATTTTAAAAAAAATATTCCTAGGTTAAATATATGGAGATGGAGAAAAAAATCAGTTAGGGGAATATATATATATCCGTGATATTAATCAGTTTGCATGTGCCTCAACTAATTCTATAGAGTATATGTTACCTCTTATCAAGATAGATATTGAATAACTTTGTGCATCAACGCTTGGACAAATGAAAAGAACTTACAATTTTTTTGCCTTTACGAAAATTTGAATTGAGAATTCTCAACTCATCACTTCATTGATCATTGCACCACACCTTAAAGCTCAAGTAAAATTATCCATACAGGAATAATAACCACAAGTTAAACAAAATTACAAGAAAATATTATGTAGTAATAGAACTCTCTTCCTTCATTTATTTGTCTTTCATACGTATTTTTGGGGGAATCAAATCCCTCCATCCTTTAATCATTATTCCTTTAGAAAAGTTAGCCCAAAATTTCACCCTTAGAAAAAGAGTGTCTCCAAAATGTTATACATTTTCTGTCAGCTAGCTTCAGCAAGATTATTTTACCTTGCAGTGTGTTTCACATTTTGAGATTCACTAAGGCTTATTCTCTTTGCCGCCTTATTTAATTTAATGTTCGTGTTGAAATTATCCTATACTAGGTAAATTATCCACGCTTCACGCGGGTTGAACGTATTTTTTATAAAATTAATTAGTGGAAAAGAAGTAAAAATTGTATTTTAATATAGATACACAGTGTATGACATTGTAAGAAAATGAAATAAGATTCTATGTTAGTATTTTAATCAAATAGAAGAGAACTGAATGTTGACAAAGATAGCTAATGAAAGTCCATGTAAATTATGTGCAATAAGAAAGTTTAGTCAAGCCAAGAAAGGAAATGTCCTTTTTCTTGCGGTAAAGTTTGCTCAAGAATAACTCCCAAAATATACTCTATCGTTGAAGTATTTGTATCGGCCTTTGCTTTGGGTTGTTATTAACGCCTTCACAATCTACCTTCCCATTCTTCAAGTACAATTTCTTCTTGAGACCTTTCTTGTTGATGTATTAAGCAAGTGTCTTTAGTGTTGAAGTTATTTAAAAAATTTATGAGGCAACTTTGCTGACTTTTCAAATGCACTCTTCTCAAATTCCACCATAACAATATAAAATAGCACCAAACAATCAAATGACATCCACTTCCTGAGGTTGAGGAAAAACTATTGTAGTTTCTCAGAGATTGGCCGAGTTGTTGGCCAACAGAATTATATCAAGAACCTCAAGAATTTGTCTTGTCCCTCCATTCTTGAACAGTATCCTACTATTGTAGTTGAATTATCGAAGAGTTTAAGAAAGCTCTTTTTAGTATTTCATGCTTGGAACCCCAATAAGGTGATATGGGGCTTCAATAATGAGAATTTGATAAGGGAAACTTGCATTATCATCTATCCGTAAGGCCTTTTACAACGGTTGAATTCCTTCAGCTATTCCTCATGGCTTGGTTAGTTCTTCCTTCTTCATGTCTAAGCAAAATCACAACTTTGCAATTTCTGTAAAGAATGACGATAATTAATTTGATTAGTCCGCACTCACACATAAAGAATTTAAGCAATTAGGCCAAATACTTCCTAAAGTCGGACTTTATATAGATTTCTGATGAACCAAAGGAGAATGAGATTGTAAAAAGCCATGCGAGCATCTGTAGGATCCTTGGCCCTCACAAAAGGCAAGAGGCTCGTGGTCTCAAAAATTATGCACTATCAAAGAATGATAACAATAATCAAGTTCACCATCTTCTACGGTACGTAAACACACTCGTTTTATGACTTGTGAGCAAGTTTTGTATATATGCACTTGTAACAACGAAGAAGTGAATCAAAGATGGACTGGAAATTTTTTTAAAAGCACACATAAGAGTAGCACGATAAATAAAGATGGCAATGAGTGAAGAACATTGATAATTAGCAGTGAGAATGAACAAACAGAATAAATCAGTGTTTATTGAGTGAAAAGTGATTTGCTGTTAAAGAGGACCTGGTAAAATCCGAAGAGACAAATCAATGTGAACATTCTTTTTACTGTTAGTGATTTGATTGGAGTACTGACTTTGAAATAATTTCAGTGGCTGCACGTAGGAGAACATATCGCACAGTAAACATATATTAGCATAACCACATATCCATTTAGTTTCTGGTCAAAGAAGCCAAGCACAAAATTTGCATTTGTGGAGAGAAATATTTTCAATATGATTTAATTGTTAACTTATAGTGTATCCCCTGAATGGTTTTCTATTACTCATGCATATTAATCACATTCTTACAGGGCGCTTCTTTAAGTTTCAAAATAATTAAATTGCAGTTATTGGACATAAGCATATGCCATGAAGAAATAGAACAATACCTTTCAAATAATATAACCTGACACAATTTATTTCCATCATGAATCTTCATCTGTATGCCTATTTATCTAAAAGCACAAAGACATTGGGAAATGACTAATTAATTAACCAATTGTAATAGTATATAGTAATGCATGCTATCGAAAATCCTGAATACACAACAATAATAGCAAAGAAGTACAAGAATACAGTACCTCATGTGTAAATGAACCATTAGAAATTTCAAAGAGTGATCTTAGGCCCTGATTCTTCTATCCTCCACATCTCTACTACAATGTTATACATAATCATAACACGAGGGAATAACGAATTATTCATTGCGATGATGATAAATAAGTGAAGTGTTTCACTAAAATAACTAAACAAATTTTAGAAGTGCAGTTGAAGAAGAAAGCACAAATTATTGAATGAGAGAATCAAAAATTATTGGAGCGATCGCTAGAACCTAGAAAGAGGAATCCATTCAATGCGAGAAATTAGGCAAATAATTGAATTGTTAAACTTGGAAGGAGAAATTCAGCGCAAAAATCAATTAGACCAACAACACCTACAACCAGCAAAACAATGACCTGTGAAGTAAAGCAAAGCTTTACCGAGCAAGCCTACGTTATACCCAGAATCTAACTATTTAAAGCTGCAAACATAATGGGGACAATGGGAGCAGAAAAGACTATCAGATGGAAATCTAAAATTTAAAAGGGAAAAGAAAAAAGAGGAGGGGAGTGAGAGAGGATAAGGACTACCGACTGGATAGTTAGCGTTCTTTCTGTCGAGGAAGGTATATTACATCAATGACGACTCTTTTATGCTGGCAGTTGTTGGAGAGTTTAAGGAAACTCTTTTCTGTCTGCCTTGATGGTGCCATCACTTCTGTTGCCCACGCCGATCTCTTCACAAAAGTTGTTACCATCACCCCTCATTGATGTATCTATGGTTGATAGCTTCTGCAAAATCGTATCAAATAAAACTTATTTAATTCAGCAAGGGGACAACTAAACAACTAAAAGATTGAAATTTGAGTCGTACGATAAACATAAAATGAATGGTGTAATAAATAAATTGAAGATGGATAAAAAAAAAAAAAAGACCTTGGGCGAGAGGGATTGCTCACTTTCATCTAATTAGAATAGATAGGATTATTTTTCATCTCCCATATAGCCTTTATTTCTAACTCATATCTATTTGAATCTAGCAAACACTTCACAGAGGCATGTTAGAATTTCTCATCTTCTACAGAAGCGAGGTATGTATTACTAACTCAATCAGAAGAGCTATAAAACAAAAGATAGAAGAAGATAAGTAGGAAAATAAAAATTTGGATCAACAACTGCCAACTGTATGTAAAACTACTTACGAACAATGAACGATATTATGGGCAATATCTAAACTTACTATTAGAGATCCCATGTCCTTATTAGTGGAAAAACTGCTTTAATTGTCTGGGTAGAAGTTGAACACTGCATTGGTGTGGCTGCTTCTAACATGCTTTTCGGTTAGAACCAATACTCCGAAAGTGTCTCAAAAAAACTGCATTCGAATAGCCTTCTAAAGTTCTAATGGTATTTGCTGAACAACTCCAAAATAGTTATTGGGTTCCTAAACCTTGGATCAATGAACATGAGTTCAAAATCTGACTCAATTTTCACTTACTTCTACCTCGGTACCTAATAAAAATTAAATTGATCAAAGATGGTGAAGGAATCTATACTGTTTGATAAATATAAAGTGGTCAACTGTTTAATACACTCATCCTTCTGGATAAGTTTATTCAGGAATATAGGCCCAAAGAAACTATGTTGCTCGGATTCTTCAAAAATGTCATCGGTTGCATATCGGATCTTTTGAAAGTAGTATATTTTTGGAGGATCCGACACGGTGCGACAACATTTTGGATAGTCCGAGCAACTTAGCAAAGAAGTACTCCAACCAACTAAGCACCCTGTTACCAACCTTAAAATCCAATGAATATAAATAACTGAATTTCGAGTAGAAAATTGGGGGTAAATCATCAAGAACAACAGGTAGTGAATGCATTGCAGAGTCTCAATTAAAGCCAATTTTAAAGACAAAATAAACAAACTAAAACACAATATTATATATATACGAAAGGTTGACATACAGATCACAATTGGCCTATGGTCCGAGATATGTTAACAAATAAAAGTAAAACTTAAGAGCAAAGTTGGACCTCTTGATAAGCCAAAACCTTCTTGAATCTGTATATTACGTTAAGAATCTCCATGGCATTAGCAAAAACAGTAGGCACTTATTTAGAAACGATTGCTTTCGTCTTTCTGAGATGAAGCAGGGCTGTTGATCTCTAATGGTCAGTTCATGGTGCTGTAGATTGTTGAAGTTGCCAATCTTGTTAAGCAATTGGCAAAAACGATAACAACTTTCGTTGTTATACCAAGAGAACAGAGGTCATTAAAAAAAATAGAGAAAGAAGCTGAAAAGATCATTGATTTGAAGCAAGCGAGAGGAAGACGTAATTAAATTGACAAAGGATCGGAAGTGTCTGTTAAGTTTTATTCAACCAAAGCGTCTTTTTGAGATTTTGTTGCCTGTTGAGTTGTCTTTAACCAAAACGGCTGTTGGGAAATTAAGTAGGCGTTTGGCCATGAAAATAAAATATTTTGGAGTTGAAGTTGGAGTTGGAGTTGTGTTTGGCCATGAAAATAAATAGTGTTCTCTTTGACTTTTTGTGAGAGAAGTAAAAATAAAAAAAGTGAAAACAAGAAAAAGTTGTTTTCACTTTTGTGAAATACATTTCATGGTCAAACGTCACTACATTTCGCTTTTTTCACAAAAATAAAATTTATTTCCGGAAAAAAGTGAAAAAAATCCATGGTCCAAATGAAATTTGATTTTTTTTACTGCATAAGAAGAAATTGACTGGAAACCCAATAAAGAAGAGATGATATATAAGACTTAGTCCTACAAAACCTAAGCATAATGTAAGCACGGAGGGAAAAAAAGCAACCTCAATTGACACCCAAAAAAAGCATAATTTAAAGATGAAAGGAGAAAAGGTTTATCTTAAAAGAAGAGATCATACATGGAGAAGACGTCTGACCCGTTTAAAAAAAAATAGATGGCGGTACAAATACAGAATATTGTATACAGGGGTACCTAGTGTATCAGTAAAACAAATCCCGGAAGCGAGAGAAAAAGAATACTAAAAGAGGATATTGGTGGTGGGAGAAGGCGGAAAGGATGAGTCGTAAAAGAAGAGATTAAAAGAGGTGACTTTTGGTTTATTAGGAAAAGAGGTGACTGTTTAAATATACCCGATTTTCTATAGTGGAACATTTTTTAAAGTTATTTTAAAAAGGTCAAAAGGCCAAATAAAGGCATAGAAGACAGAAATAGTAATGCTTGTCTTATAGGCTGCCACGTCATCGGGGCTATGACCCTCTTTTATATATATATAGATAGATAGATTTGACTTAATATAAAAATGAATGTAATTTGGTCTTATTAAACTTTCTAAATAATTATAATTATTGGTTGATGTAATTAAAGAAAGACCTCTAGTTTAATAGATTTCATATTGTGCGTAGAATCACATCATGATTTTCAAGATTTTTTATTATTATTATTATTATATAGGATTTAGGATCCAACCCTCTAAATTTATGCCGGACAAAGGAAAAAGTTCTCTAAATTTTTGCCTTGCAAAATTAAGTCATAGTTAAGAGGACTTTGCCCACAAATGTTCATTAACTATGCACATATAAATATATCTATTTGAGGGGCAAAAATTAAAGACCATTTCAAAATAGCGCAATCCATACAAAAACTTACATTCAAAACAAGCAATAAAAAGAAGAAAACTCATGGTGAAGCATCATCACCTCCCTGTTTTTATTGTCTAAGTACTGTGATCGTCTCGGAAATATTCACAAGCAGGAGATGTTGGATTCAAATTTCATTGGTAATAGTATTGCTGGTAGGGCAGGAGGGAGTAGCTTCTGATGGCCCTGCTGTAGAATAGCTTTCAGATGGAGAAGACTGAGAGAGTGCAGCCATGGCCTTGGTCAAGGCAATCTCGTCTGTGGAACGACGGACTATTGAAGATATGGTCTTGATTTTAGTTTTTCCTTCAATAACGTTCACTACCTCAGACATGTTTGGCCTGAGAGTTGGTGATGGATTAGTGCACATCATTGCTAATTCCAGAATGGCAGCTGCTTCTGTCCAAGAATAATCTGTTCCAAGTTTTGGATCAACTAGATCCATCAAATTACCCTTCTCATGCAACACATAAGCCTGCATTCAAACCAGTAGACGTCGATCAAATTACCAAAGTCATTCAAGTAAAAGGACAATGGCAACTGTTTATTAGGCATGTGCATCAATGAATCAAATTGAGAAATTGTGATTAGAGGTTTTACCAAATCAAGAAGGTAAACTGTCTGATCACTTGGCCTGTAACTAGCACTGTTTCTTCCGCTCACAATTTCAAGTGTAACAACCCCAAAGCTGTAAACATCTGCTTTAGGTGTTAAGTAGCCCCGCATTGCATATTCTGGTGCCATATATCCCCTATAAAAGAACTTTCATATGAGAGAAAAAATATAAAAGAACTTTCAAATGAGAGAAAAAATACACTCATCTGAAAGCAAATATATATGTGTAGCAAAAGCTTCAAAGTAACAGGGTGGAGGAGATTAGCAGGATTAACAAATTACGTTGTTCCAGCAATTTTCGTGATGACATGAGTATGTTCCCCTTCATTAAGCTTCGCGTATCCAAAATCAGTTATTTTTGCATTCAAATCCTTGTCCAGCAGTATGTTTGTGGGCTTAATGTCCCTGTGGATAATCTTCAATTTGGACTCTTCGTGCAAATAAGTTAAACCGTTGGCTATCCCGAGGATAATTTTGACCCTCGTCAACCAATTTAGTCTCGATTTAAGTTCCTCTGAACCTGCAAATGCAATGTCATTATTTTATTAAGTACTTCAACAGTTTTTGTCAAAACATATGAGCCTTGTTGTCCTTACGAAATAATGCATGTTCAAGAGAATTATTTTCCATGTATTCATAAATGAGTAGGAGCTCGTTGTCTTCTGCACAACATCCCATTAACTTCACAAGATTTGGATGTTGCAGAGCTGAAATTGTGCCAATTTCGTTTACAAACTCACGTATTCCTTGCTTTGATTTTCCTGATAGTTGTTTAACTGCAATTGTAGTCCCATCCGAGAGCAGGCCCTGTATTGATGAGAGACACCCCCCATATTTTAGAATTGGAACGAAAATGTGAACATGATAAGGGGTTCTTTGTATGTTATATGTGTAGAGGTAAAAGGTTTAGATGAATTATCATAGTTATATTCTCCACGGCGCAACTATTTTGTTTTTATGAACCTAATACTTGAAGGATTGGTAATCCCTTCAGGAGAAAAAAGTACCAAGGGCGTAACTATATGCTTACATAAGCAGCAGCTCAATCCAGGGCCAGGGGAACGATATGATGAATAATCAGAATGCTAAAATCCAACTAACCTTATAAACAGGTCCAAAACCTCCTTCACCTAATTTGTTCACAGCATTGAAGTTTTGAGTGGCATCTTTTATTTGACGAAAGGTGTAAACTCCTCCGGGGAACAATTCAGTTGCTTTTAGTTCTTTTGGTATGTGTTAGCATTTCACAAAAGAAGCAAACAGCCGGAAAAATTTTTTTTAGCGAGTTATGCAAATTTATATTGAAATAATAACCAAACCAAACTTCATATATAATTGCATCTAACCTTCCTTTGATGATCTTTTGCCACCGAGATAACCCAATTTCCAGAGTAAAAGCAAAAGTAGAGCAAGAACAAACAGTGATGATCCTGCTATCCCAGCCTTAAGTGCAGTAGACAATGTCTGATGGTGTTTAGGAACTATCATCAAAGTATTGTTGGTTTAGGAAGGACACTGAAGAATATGAATGACGATACACCAGATATATAATACATACCTGGGACTACAGAAATAGCTGAAATGAGGGGACCGTAGTTCGCCGGGTAGAGGATTGAGCCATTACCAGACCAGTACAAGTGAATTTCAAGATGGGATTCTATGGAAATATTATATTCCAGGATTTTATCCCCATTAGCATTCGCATGTGCTTCTTCTATATTGAAGTTTTTCTCTTTGTTCTTCCTCTGCAGAGACAACTTTTTTTTCAAAAAAGAACTACAAAGATGATACCTTTTAACTTCATATTACTGTCTCCACTAACATCGACATGTTCATCAAAACACTCTCCAATTTGCTAATATTTCTATCAATTTCTTATATTAACTTTTTTTTCGAAAAATATTTTCCACTCACCAATCAAGTACCGGAAAACATTTTTCAGGAAATTATTTTCCATGGAAAACTACCCCACCAAAAACTCTTAAAGACTAATGATAATTTCAGCAAATTGGGGAGTGTTTAAACGAAATGTTGAGTGATAAAATTAACAATAATGTCCCAAGTGTTACTTGAAGCAAGTAATATGAAGTTAAAATTTAAGAAATTTACATGGAAAATGACTTCCGTCCACAAGTGAAGGAAGTCATTTTCTATCTTTTGATGGAAATATTTGTTTTCCTTGGTAACTAAGCCCTTTTACTATAATCAAACACCATACATTTTTCATTTTTGGATATTCAACCGAACACCATAAAATGACCTCATGGAAAATATTTTTCTAGAAACAACTTCCTTGTGGAATTTTTTTTCTAGAAAATGACTTTCTTGTGGAAAACATTTTGTGTCATTCCTAACACACCCTATATATATTATTGTACCTGGATGTCAACATCAAAAACTCGTTTAGGTCTGATGGGAGAACCTTTGTTTTTACTTGAGCTTATCTCAGAAAAATGTAGTTTCACTGTGTAGTCTCCCTTGATGAAACAAAATCCATAGTACTTGAGAGAGATCGGAGCTACACGGGCTGTTTCAAGTAAAACTGCTGCAGTCATGGTAAGATTACATGTATCGTTGATTGTAAATTGTCGTGGCTTATCAGAAATATCTGTCGTAGGACCCATGCTACTATAACCCCAACCACCTCTTTCGTCCATAAAAACCGTTGATGCTCCATTGGGGTTCTGATCAGCAGAGTAGGTGTTTCCATCTACATCAACTTGCTGGCCACCACAGTTGATAAACAATTGCTTAGCTGTGAGAGAAGTAAGTACTGTCATTCCTTTTAATAGAGACAACTTCTGATATGAGATACTTGTGCTTATATATATTCTAGTTTCTGGGAATAAAGATATTTTTTGTGAAGACGGTACATAAACCATATTTTAAAATTGTAGTAGGAGTTATAAAATAGAAAATAATTTTTTTTTGTGAAGAAGTATGTTCCTAAAAATGATAATTATGATCCTATTTGGGGCTTTGATTTCAAAGATCCAAAAATCGTAAAATTAGAGATATCTACCTTAACTAAAGTAAAACTGAAATCATGATGTCATGTTTTATTTATCAAATAAATTTAAATAGAGAAACTTTTGTTGACTATTCTTTGAAATTTTTAAGTTTGCTTTTCTAATTTGTCTTTTTGTAAAATAAAAAATAAATAAAGGGGACTTTAAATTAATCTTAAAGGAAACGGTACAAGCTGCAATTTTAATCAATTTACATTTTTTTAATCTTGAAGTTATATGATTAATTCAACTATATAAGTTTAAGCACCAAAAGTCATCCTTTAATATTTTAAAGCCATTTGTTTAGGTAGATCACCTTATAGAACTCTTGTTTTCCTTTAATTTATCGTCTTTGCTTTAAAGAAAAAGGCTTTGTCATTCATGTGATAGGAGTATCAACAACTATCAAGCTTACTAAATTAATTAAATTTCTAAGAAATAACTCATTTCCAGTAAAAAGAAAACGAAAGATATATTGATACACATTTTATTAATTGTATTAATAAGTAAAACAATTGACTAAAGTACAACTACAATATTTAACTGAGAAAAGTAAAACATTATATGCTAGGTTAATGCAATATGTAAAATTTTTTTGACAATGATATATAAAAATCTTTTGCCTCAGAACTAATACTGTACTGGACATCTTAAATTCTAGCAAAAAATTTTTAAAAATATGTGCCAATGTGTATCTTCTTCAACTAAGGAACTAATGCTCCTCTGCTCTAATATAAGAAGAAAATTCATTGAGAATCCATCAAGATGCATTGCATGTTTCAATAGCCTTATTTTTTTACGTTGAGAAAGAACTAATCTCTCCGTCCATCTTTACTTGTCCACTTTTTTATTTTAGGATGTCCAATAATACTTGTTCAGTTTGAAAAATCAATACATAATTTACCTTTTTTTCTCCATTTTACCCTTGATATTAAATACTATTCATCCCTCATTGCATTTTTCAAAGCAAAAAATTAATTATATTCAAAGGGGTGATATAGTAAAATTACCCCTCTATTTATTGTTTCTTAAGGCATGTGCCAAGTCAAAAGTGGACAAATAAAGATGGACGTAGGGAGTATTTAGGAGCAATAGATTAGTATTTGAAAACATGGATGAAGCTTTAGAGACCGTAGACTTAAGGGAAATGAAAATTCTTCCTTGGCTTTATACAATACTTTCATGATTAATTTGTGTCTCTTTGGCTTCTATTCACACATTTATCACTGAAAATATATACATTAACTATCTAATTCAATGAATTGAAATGTGCAACTTTTAATATTCTAACAACGTAAAGTAATGCTACTATATTTTGATTAATGTACAACTTTTCTGGAAAATACTAATTTTCCAGAATTGGAGTTGGAGTTAGTGTTTGGTCATGAATATAGATTAAATTGTTTTTGAAATTTTGAGAGAGAAATAGGAGTAAAAAAAGTGAAAACAAGTTTACTTATTTACACTTTTCCAAAAATAATTTTCACTAAAGTAAAATAATTTTTATGACCAAACACTACTATATATTTTTCACTAAAGTAAAATAATTTTTCGGAAAAAAATGAAAAAATTCTCATGGCCAAATGCATACTAAATCTCTACCTAATTGCTCCCATTCAAATTACATATATAAATGATACTATTGACGTTACAGTGTTTTCCTCCATTTTCTCTAATGTTCAGGTTATTTAATTCTAAGAACTGTTCAAATATTCTCAATTCAATAGTAAAAAAAAAAAAATTACTGCTTATAAAAAAGCATATCAAAGATAATGAAAAGTATACATAGAATAATGTGTAAATGAAGTGATTAATGGTATAGTATAACATATATATAAATGGAAGAAATATAAAAAAATAAAATCAAAACTTAGAAGAATATGAAAACGGCAAGAAGCTGAAGAGATGTAACTGCATTATTATGATGGTTATTAGTAGTATTTACTAAGGAACATTTGTGTACATTGGTATAATTGAATAGTTTTTAAAGTTTATAAAGGAACAACTTATTTGATTAAATGTTTAAATATTTATTTAATTAGATGTTTGATTTAGTATAGGGGCAAATGATAATCCAACTTGTCACTTTGGACTTCCCACTTTTAGTATAATATGATATGATATTTTCCTTTGAATAGTATGTGTTTGTAAGACTTATAGTCTGTTTGGTCAACCTTCTAAAATCAATTTATTTTAATAAGTGTTTTTTTTAAAAGTGCTTTTTAAGAAAGTACTTTTGGTAAGAAGTAGTTTGTGTTTGGCCAATAAATTTAAAAAGCACTTTTGAGCAGCAATTAGTGTTTGATTAAACTTTTAAAATTGCTTTTAATTATATTTTTCTCAGAAGAGTTTTTAGAAAAAGTGTTGTAAGGGAAAAAGTACTTTTTTTTGCTTATGAACAACTGTTTTTTTACTCCCCAAAAGCACTTATTTTCTTCCATAAACTTGGTCAAACACTTTGAGTTTTTAAAATAAGCACTTATGAGAAAAAATAAGCACTTTTGAGGAAAAATAAGCTTGGCCAAACAGGCTATTAATCTAGTACTAATTCTGTTTCTTGCACTTTGGCAATATTGAACCATTAATTTGTGTTACTCTATTTCTTCCATTTTATGTGACATAGTATTATTTTTCGGGAATCAAAGAGAGACATATTATACTTTTTACTCTCTCCGTCTCATATTAGTTGGTCATCTTACCAAAAATAGTTTCCCCATATTAGTTGTCTACCTTACTAAATCAAGAAAACATTAATTACATTTTTTCCATATTACCTTTGCAACTAATTTTTTTTGAAAGTGTTTACACATGTTTGTAAAGTTCCCAAGAAGTTTTTAAGGGGTGAATTAATAAAATTATCTTCTTATTTATGATTTCTTAACATGCGTGTAAAAAAAAAATGACCAACTAATATGAGACGGAGGAAGTATGTAATTTTCATTTATTTTTAAAACTATGTTCAGACTCATATAAAAAATTAAGTGATTTGACACTCGTAATCCAAATTCCCCACATAAAATGGGGAAGAGAGAGTAATTTAGACTTTTGACTAATTGTTAACATGAAGAGTTGGACCCAGGCCCAAATGCGGCGGATATAGGCCCGTGTAAATTAGTTGTTTAACTTCTTTTTATTTCCTACTTGTATTGGACCAACTTAGGCCCCTCTATAAATAAAGTAGATATTTTATTTGTACAGACGGTTGATCCATTATTCACAAAATGAGAGGTGTTAAATTTTCCTCTCTCTAAAGTTTTCTCTTTTCTCGAACATTCTAGGATTTTCTTCACATAGATTCTTCATTTTCTCCGTCATCTTCATAGATCTTAACATAGTGTTAGAGCAAACCTGATAGATCTAGTGATTCTCTACAATTCTACCAGAGTATTTTTTCGATCGGAGTTTATCAGAGTTTTTTTTGTACTTTCACCGGCGACAATTTTCTTTTCCAGTGGGCTGGTTGTTCAAGTTTTCAGCTCAATGAAGTGATTTTATGGTGTATTACCAAAGTTCTTAGGAGGATATTCTCGGCGTAATGCGGTGATATCTACTCTCACTTTTTTCCTTCTTTGTTGCGGTGTTACATACTAGTTGTAGTTCATTTCATGTATTTGTTGTCTTGTGCTTATGAATCATGGTTGTTGACACTGTGAATCCGCCTGGTTCATCGTCTTCTAATTCCAGTTCTAACCCTAGTACTGATAATTCCCATCCTTTTTATCTCCATCCCTCAGATACTCAGGGGACAGTTCTCGTATCCGTACCTTTTGCTGGTATAGGTTATGGAGAATGGAGGGAAGGGATGATCATTTCTTTGTCTTCTAAGAATAAACTCCAGATCATAAATGGTTTGTTTGAGAAACCTGATGCTAACTCATCAATTTATCCTCACTGAGAACATTGTAATAACATGTTAAAGGCCTGGATAATGAACTCTTTCAAAGGAAATAGCTAAAACAGTACTTTACTATAAGAATGCCATAACCTAGAAGAGAGATATGGTATAGCTAATACCTCTCAATATTATAGTCTTCAACGAACCATAAACTCTACTACTCAAGGTTCCCTTGTCATAGCTAATTATTTTACTAAGCTCAAAGGTCTTTGGGATGAACTGGAAACATATTCTCTAGGGAAACTCTGTGTTTGTGGAGCTATTCATGAGTTGCTTGAAGGACAACAACTCATTCAGTTCCTTTCAGGCTTGAATGATACATACTCGAAAGTCAGGAGCAATATTTTGATGATGAACCCTATATATTCTATTGGAAAAGCTTATTTTATGCATATCAGAGATGAGAAACAAAAGGAAATAAAATCATATGCCCCTAGTTTCTCTCCAGATTCAGCCTCTTTTCATGTTGGCTCCACTTCTTCCAATCCCTTTGGTGCTAGTAATTCCAATCATATTGGTTCTAGCTCCTCTAATCCTTTTGGTGTTGGTTCAAATCAGTCCTCTTCCTTCCTTACTGGATCTACATCTAACTCAGTATCTAATACATCCAATACCACAAGGAATTTTCCTCCACCCAAAAATCAAAGAATTTTCTCACAAAGGGTGAACTATGAGTCCACATATAAGAAACTCATGAGCTCTTGCAAGTACTGCAAGAAACCTGGACATTCAGTGGATCAATGCTACAAACTCCATGAGTTTTCCTCAGACTTCAAATTCACTAAAACTAGAAGGTCTACAGCATCTATTCAGCTAGGAAGTGTTCAGGATACCAACAGTTCTGAACCTCCTCAACATGCTGGTTCTTCTCATGGGTTTTTTCAGGAAAAATATGCTCACCTCCTGAAAATCTTCCAACAGATTCAGATACCTCCTCAACCTCAGTCATCTGCATCTTCTTCACAACAAAACTTTGCATGTTTGGTTCATAGTACCATTTTTTTTTGTTGATTGTTCTTTTGCATGCAATGCTTCTAAAGTGGAATTAGTGCCTTGAATTCTTGACTCTGGAGCCATAAATCACATGACTCCACACAAGCACCTCTTGCATGACATTCAACCTTTACATGTTCCATCTTTAGTTACTTTACCAAATGGTTGTAAAGTAAAAGTGACATCTTTTGGTTCTTTTTCTTTATCTTCCAATATCATTCTAACCAAGTGATGTTAGTGCCTTCTTTGCAGTATAATTTCATCTTCATATTTCAACTTCTTACTCAACTTGATTGCCATGCTCTTCTCACTGCAGTCTCTTTTTCCTTACGGGGCCCTTCTCTAAAGATGCCACTGGAAATTAGTGGAGTTGAACATGTACTTACACTTTCCACATGCCCTCCACTGTAGCCACCATTCTTACTATGACATTCACTCTTCTGTCATCCCCTATTTGTTTTTCCATTCTGTTTTTAGCAATGATTTCATTACAAATATTAATGTTTCTTTTGATGTAGTCTTTTCTTCTTGTTCTTCTAATTCTGTACTTAGTAATCATTGTAATTTTTCTGTTCTTCCTACCACTTGTATGACTGATTCAATAAATAAAAATGATGTTTTATGTCATCAAAGAATGGGTCACTTACCTTTTGTTAAGAAGCTTTCCATTCCTCATATTTCTGCTAAATTTTCTCTAAAACAATCCTCATTTGTTCCATCTACCCCTTGGCAAGACAACAAAGGAATTCTTTTTCCCTTAGTTCTACTCACTTTTCTTCAGTTTTTCAACTTGTCCACACTGACTTATAGGGTCCCTACCATACTACCACCTACAATGGATTTAAGAATTTTTTTACCATTATAGATGATTTTAGTAGGATCACCTGGAAACACTTATTGTCTTGCAAAAGCAATGCCTTTTCCATTATCAAGGCTTTCATCACCATGGTCACTACTCTTTTTCACATTTGTCCAAACAATTAGAATTGATAATGCTTTTGAATTAGGACCCTCCTCCACTTATTCTGAATATCTTTCTTCCCTAGGTATTCTGCACCAAACTACACGATTTCGCACTCCACAGTAAAATGGTATTGTAGAGAGGAAGCAAAAGCACCTTTCAGAAACTGCTAGGGCTCTTCTTTTTCAGTCCAAGATTCCCACATGGGTGAATTCATTCTCACTTCCACCTACCTTGTGAGCAGATTTCCTTCCATTGTTCTCTCTAATAAATCCTCATATGAAGTACTTCATGGTGTAGCTCCTTCTTACACTCTTGTAAGGTCTTTTGGATGTCTAGTTTATGCTACTGTCTCTATTCCTCATAGGGATAAGTTTAATTCTAGAGTCACCCCTTGTATTTTCCTTGGATATGCCTTTGGTAAGAAGGGATATAAGTTGTTTCATCTCAACAATAAGTCCATTTTCTATTCTAGAGACGTCTCTTTTGTTGAACATATCTTTCCATCCACCTTTTCTCCTTCCATATTTTTTCCACATATTTCTCCTCACCCTTCTACATTTTCTGACTCTGTTCTTTTCCTCCTCCTTCCATTTTCCCAACTCCACTTAAGAGATCCTCCAGAACTACTCATCCACCTCTTCACTTGCAAGATTATGTCTGTCACTCTGTCCTTCCTTCTTTTGTTTCTTCTCACTCTGTTACTTTCCTGACTGATCCTCAACACTATCAACAAGTAGTATCCAATCCTGCCTGGCAGGAAGCCATGACCAAAGAATTTCAAGTCCTGGACCTTAATCACACTTGGGACATTGTCCCTCTTTCTCTTGGCAAGAAGGCAATTCCTTGCAAAAGGGTTTATAAAATTAAACACAAGTCTGAAGGCAGTATTGAGAGGTACAAAGCCAGACTTGTTGTTAGAAGTGATACCCAAAAATCTGGAATTGACTTTACTGAAACTTTCTCTCCTGTTATCAAATTTACTACCATCAAATGTCTCCTTGCCATTGCTGCCAAAAAGTCTTGGACTATTTACCAACTTGATGTAAATAATGCTTTCCTACATGGTGACTTATTTGAGAAGGTTTACATAAAAATTCCTTTGGGGCTCAATGATTCTTCCCCTCCTGGTTTTGCCACTCAATTGGCTTGTAGACTTCATAAATCTCTGTATGGTTTAAAGCAAGCTTCTCGACAGTGGTTTGCCAAGCTATCTTCATCTTTGTCTTCCAGAGGTTACTTACCTAGTCTGAATGACTACTCATTATTTACCCAAGTATCAGTTGTTTCCACTATTGTTATTGTTGTATATGTGGATGACATCTTGTTGACTGGTGATGATATTGAGGAGATGGATTCTCTAAGATAAATCCTAGTTGATCAATTTAAGATCAAAGATTTTGATCATGTTCACTACTTTTTGGGCCTTGAGGTTACCAGGTTTTCTCAGGGATTCCTTGTGAATCTGTAACACCTCAGGTACTACGATCACATGACAATATACAATAGTTGAGGTATAAGGCTAAAAGAAGGAAAGGTGAAGAAACCTGTGTTGAAAACTAGCATGCGAAGAAGGAAAGACCTGAGACTCAGAGGTGAATCACGGCAGGACTCACGTGGCGTGAGTCCCACCCACGTGACGTGGGTCGCTGCCGTGACCAACTTCAGAGACTTGGAAAAAGTCTCTGATTTCCACGGCAGGAGTCACGTGCCGTGACTCCCACTCACGTGGCGTGAGTGGTGCCGTGAAACAACTTCAGAGACATGAAAATTGACGTCTGATTTCCATGACACAGCCTACGTGGCGTGACTGGTGTCTACGACACCAGTCACGATACCGTGAAATTTTGCCTGCTTTGTTGACCTATTTTGACTAGATGAAATATTTAAGTGTGGGACCCATTAAAGGTGTTGGGCTAGATCTATATTCTGTATTTGAGGCCCAAATATCATGTACTAAGCCATGGGCCTCAACAAATAGAAGAAAGACTCAGTCAACATGGGTCAAACTTGTGGCCAAGGATTAATTGGACTTGAGGGGCTTTATAAGACACAAAAATCAGATTTTATGCTTTAGAACTCTCATCTCTTTCTAGATATTTCTCAAAAGCTTCTTATCTCATAAAACCCTAAGGCAACAACATTTGGTTGCGGCAAGATCATTTCTTTGCAATTATTGGTAAGTGTGTACTCTTATGAATCTTATGGCTTAATTTAGTATATACATGAAGAGTGGTATAGGTCATGATGGTTGTGTTGAGAAGTCCACTTTGTTGGTGGTAAGGTGGAATAAGTGATATGGTAGTAGGAGGGAAGGTGGAATGATATATCCTATGATGAGGATGTGGGGTGGTTTCATTAGCGTATTGTGAGCTTATACTAGTTTTGGTTACTCATGTGAGTTCCCTTATGTATGTTTATTGTAGAGTAACATTTTACGGGAAGGTGGAATTGTTGTAGTCACATATTGAAAGGCTCAGGTATGTAAGGTTTCTCTTTCCTATGACCTTTGGTCACACCTATTGTTCATAGTTTGCCCGAACTTACCATCCCTCCGAAATGTCGTAAAGTGTCTCATTCCAAGTAAATGCTTAGCAATTGTTGTTTATATGCCTCTTATTCATTACCTATGGTTTCCAAGTGTCAATAAAGTCGCAACCACCAAGGTATCACTCTCTTAATGAACGAATTGAAGTAATGCATATAAGTGTTTATTGAGTACGGGTGGTAGCTCGAGGGGGAGTAAAGCCCAGCATAGAGACGATCCCGATTGATTATTGGACACAGGGGGTATCCCGAAGGGGTGAAAACCTAGCTAGGGACGAACCTGTTTTATTGTGTACGGGTGGTAGCTCAAAGGGGCATAAGCCTAGCTAGAGACGATCCCAATGTTATGACCCACTGATCAGTTGGGGCCCGGGTATGATATGAGTTATTGATGACGCTAATGAATGTAAAAGTAATGTAATAAATGTAATGTACATAGTTTCACACATACAGAATGGTGGTATATCCCTATTGTTTATTCACTTGTATTTGATTCCATTTGCATTCCTATATGTCATACAGTTGCTTATCGCCTTACATACTCAGTACATTCTTTCGTACTGACCCCTTGTGGGACCTACCTTACTTTCTGCAAGAACAGGAGGTAGTAGACCCTCACAGTAGGATTCGGACTCTCTGCGTACAGTTGGTGAGCTCCAGGCTGATTCGGGACTTTCCGGGTCATATGTACATGTTGATTTTGATGTTATGTACATGTTTGTGTAAAGCGGAGACTTGTCCCGATTATAGACTTGGTCTGGTTTCTGCTAGAGGCTTTGTAGACGTTGTATAGTAAATGAAGGGATGTCTTCTTATTTTGACTTTGCTGCCCTACCGGCCGAGTTTCTTATATATATAAATGTCTTTCCACGCTCTCAGTTTTACGATGTTGTGTCCATATGCATACATATTGTGTTCCATACGAATGTATAGGTTGGTTCTCTCGGGCCTCAACGGCTTCGGGTGCCATGTCCGCCCCGTTGGAACTTGAGGCGTGACAGAATCAACTCAAATACACTAAAGAGTGTAACACCTGAGGCGTTCTGGTCACATGAAAAATGTAATAACTTGGATATGAGGCTAATTGGAGGAAAAAGGGAAGAAACATGTACTGGAATGGAGCCTGCGATGGAGAAAAGAAAAAAATCACAGGGGTGACCCACGACAGGGACTCACGTGCCGTGAGTCCATCCATGTGTCGTGGGTGGCTGCCGTGCATCAACTTCTGCGGCTGGCCAAAAAGTCTAATTTCCACGACAGAGACCCATGTGGCGTGACTCCACTCACGTGACGTAAGTGGGTGTCGTGGATGAACTTCAGAGACTTTGAAATGTTGTCTGATTTCCACGACACCCATCCACGTGGCGTGACTTGGTCCACGACACCAAGTCACGGCACCGTGGAAATTTATCGACTATTTCGTCCTGATTTGGTTCGAAAAGGATTAGCCTTATATTTATACCTACCCCTGCATTTCCCTATGTGCCAAAAGAAGTTAGTATATCGATTTGAGAGACATGTTCTATCATTCCGAGTTCATAAACATATTATCGGTTTTGGAATCGAAAACCCTAGATTTGGGTGTATTACTTATCTTAATATGTTGGGCTGAATTAATATGGGGTTTATGGGCCTAATTGAAGCCCAAAAGGAAATAATAGTACTTGGGCCCGAAAGGGAGATAATCCATTCATAATGGACCAAGTCAACTTGGACCTTTTTGGTCAAAAGTTGTGGCTAAGGATAGATTTGAGAGAGGCAACCAAGAGGGGCTATATAAGACTGAAAATCAGCTCTTATTCACCATTTTACACTTGCCAAAAATCATATTTCACCAAAATATCTTCTCCTTTCTCAAACCCTAATAACCCTACTTTGCTTGAGGGATTTTTGGACAAAGTTTTCACTTGAAAGTTTTGGTAAGTGTTTCCTCTTGCAGATTACTATATTATATGTACAAGAGGGTATGGATATCATGTTGGATATGATTAAAATGTGCTGAGCAGTCCACTTTGTTTGTTTTACTTAAACTGGTAAAGGTATTGAGTTGTGGGCTGTTGTGGTGTCGTTGGTGTTGTAAGGTAGTAAATTATATTGTGGTAAGGTGGAACGAAGTGATATGGTAGTAGGAAGGGAGGTGGAATGATATACCATGTGTTGAAGATGTTGAATAGTTTAATTGTCGCATTGTGAACTTGTAATATTCTTGGTTTTTAATGTGAATTCCATTATGTATTCATATTGTAGACTAGCACTTTAAGGAAAGGTGGAATTGTTGTAGGCAAATATTGAAAGGCTAAGGTATGTAAGGTTTCTCTTTTCCTTATTCTTTGGCCACGCCTATTGTTCCCACCTATTGTCCATAGCTTGTCCGACCTTATTTCTACTCCAAAATATTGTAAAGTGTTTCATTTCAAGTTGTTGGAAGTTGATATCCACGTGTCACTTGTTTGTTGACGAATGCTCCAAAGTCCCAATAACGTTGGAATCACCAATGTACCAATCTCACAAAAGTAAGAAATGAAGTAATGCGTATAGTTGCTTGATGTTAAAGTTGAGAATGGGTGGTATCCCAGGGGTGAAAGTAAAGCCTAGCATGGGTCGATTCCGATTTGTATATGTATGAGGACCGTATCCCAGGGGTTAAAATACCTAGCATGGGTCATCCTTTTTTACCACTGATCAGTTAGTCATTTGTTTATCATATGCTCTACAGTTTCTTAATACAAGGAAGGATAAATTAAAGTAAAGTAATGAATTTAATGTACATGGTTCCACACATATAGAATGACGGTTTATCCATATTGATTATTCACTTGTATTTGATTCCATTGACGTTCTTATGTTCCATGCAGTTGCTTATAGCCTTGCATACTAAGTACATTCTTTCGTACTAACGTCCCTTGTAGGACTTACCTTACTTGCTGCAGGCACAGGTGCCAGTAGAACTCCACAATAGACTACGAGTCATCTGCAGGATGTTGGTGAGCTCCAGATTGGTTCGGTGCTTTCCGAGTCATTATGTACGTTGTTTTGGTATTGTATAAAGGGTTGTGTAAAGCGGGGCTTGTCACGACTTTAGGTTGGTTGTGTATATGTATCTTTTAGAGGCTTTGTAAACCATGGTACAGTCAGGTATAGAAGTGTCTTATCTTTTTTGACGTTGCGGCCCTAACGGCCAAGTTTCATATTTATGTGAACGTCTTTCCATGACTTCCGTCTCTAATATCTTGTATCCTTATAAATGAATGTTGTCTTTTCATGATCATGCATATGAAGGTACGCGAGTATAGGTTGGTTCTCTCGGGCCTTAACGGCTTCGGGTGTCAGTCCACCTCAATGGGATTTGGGGTGTGACAAAGAGTTACTTGCAGAGTTTCATTGTTCTGATTGTTCTCTTGTGACTACTCCCTTGGAGCTCAATTTTAAGCTCCTTCCTGAAGCTGGTTGCTTATTTCTCCTGATCCTTCTTCATTTAGAAGACTTGTTGGTAAGTTAAATTTCTTGCAACACACCAGACCAGACATCTCTTTCTCAGTGCAACATTTGAGCTAGTTTCTCAATGCTCCCAGGTTTTCTCACATGCAGACTACTTTATATGTCCTAAGATATTTGGTCTTTAATCCTGCTACAGGGATTTTTCTCTTTAGTTCTAATAATTTCTCCCTCAAGGTTTATTCAGACTTTGATTGGGCTGTCTGTTCTACCTCCAAATAATCTGTTATCAGGTTTCTTGTTACCTTGGGATCCAGTCCGGTTTGGTGGAAATTCAAGAAACAACCCACTATTTCTTTGCCCTCTGTTGAGGCTGAATACCCGCCCTTAGAAAGACTGTTGCTGAATTGACTTGGCTTATTCACTTATTAGCTAACCTTACAATTTTTGATTTTTTGTCTGTTACTCTTTACTGTGATAATTAGGCTGCTTTAAGCATTGTTCGGAATTCTGCTTTCATGAATGCACGAAGCACATGGAGTTGGACTGCCATTTTGTTCGTGAAAAGCTTGGTGTTGGTCTTATCTCCTTGCATTACATTTCCACACTCTCAGCTGGCTAACATCTTTACCAAGCCTTTGGTTGGTGCTTCTCATCGGTTTTTGCTTGGCAAGCTGGGAGTTCACTCACCCTCTAGCTTGAGGGGATGTGTTAACATAGAAGAGTTGGACCCAGGCCCAAACGCGGCGGATGCAGGCCCATGTAAATAAGTTGCTTAGCTTCTTTTTATTTCCTACTTATATTGAACCAACTTAGGACCTTCTGTTGACACCTAATTTTGGACCGACATTTTCAAAATAAATATTTTTGTGCTTTTTATTTGTTAAAGAGCATAAAAATTTAATTTTTACATATTTTGTTCAATTTTAACACAAGTTATTGGTAATTATCTTTTTTCTTGAAAATGTTAGGATATTTATCAATTTATTATAATTTTTAATTATTGATTGTCACTGATTTATTACACAATCATTTTTATAAACAAATGTTGTTTGAGTTTTATTAAATCATCAATTTTATTTTAAACTCAAAACCCTATTCTTATCTGGCATTAAATTCATTTGTTAATTTATTTGTTATCACTGTCCGTTAATTCATAAAAGACGGAGAAAATATTTTTGCACAGATAAGTTAACTATCCATAGTTTTGAATAAGATCAAATAGTCATTGTTTTGGATGACTCATGGTTTTGGATAGCCCATGGTTTTTCAAAACCATGGTATTGAGCACATGATTTTGCTCTTGAGTGGTTTTATTTTCTCTATAAAACTAATCCACTCTCTTCACAATTAATGATGGTGGAAATTTCCAAATTTGGCAAAACCCTAAAATTATTCTCTTTCCATTTTTATCCAAAACCAGCCGCCAAAACTTCCTCCTTCACTGTTACACTGCCACCCCGTCGGATCTCCCAACTCCAGTGAGCAAAAGCTCTACCACGTTATTGTCCTCTTCTCCTCCACCCATTTTCCTATGAAACAACTCCGACCACTACCCACCGGAACACCTCTTAACAACCAACACCAAACAGTCTCTTTCCCATCGAAAAAAGCCATCTCCGGCTAAACCACTCCACTATTTCTCACACCGGAGCTTCGAGCTCCGGTTAGCCAAGATCAACCATCATCTACGTCGTCCTCCCATACACCACCCTTCTCCCTCGTTCAACCACTACACACCACCACCCCTTCCCCGTCACTGTCCATTCATCACCGGAGAATTCATCTCCGGTGAAACCTCTACAACTCCTCTCTTCTCCTTGTCACTGCCGACGAGCTCACTGCTTCGGTGAAGCTCCACGATGGAGCACAACCATTAACCAAACACTTCCAGCCTTCACATCTGTCCACAACGAGTCAGAATACCGGCAAAATGTAACACCCCATACTTTTCTAACCTCACTTGATACCTTGGGGTCATATCTACATAGGTGTGGAGATGCCATGAGTATGTGTTTTATAGTGTCATTGGTGAAACATTTGATATCGGACCTAATACGTGCGATTAGACCTTGTAGGAGGTGTTTTGTGATTTCTTGAAGCATTTGGGGAATAACCCGTACACATTCTAACCTCATTTGGTGACTTTAAGTCATGTTTACTTGATGGCTAAGATCACTAAGTAAGTATTATGTAGTGTTTTGATAAGGGATTGGACGATACGCAAATATTGGATAAGTGGCAGAAAAATTCAGCAAAGTGCTGAAACTTGCGCCACTACCCTGTTTCAGGGGTGTGGCGCAAGCCACCTGCATTCTGAAAATTCAGAGAAGGCTGAAATCTTGCGCCACAGCCTGCTTTGCAGCTAGTGGCGCAAGGCACAAATCTTGTGCCTTTCCGGACCCGTTTTGTAACGCAATTCTACGACGATTCTTGGATGGTTTCCTTTGGTTCTTTGGCGTTCTTTGAGCATTGTTAAAGATTCAAACACTCCAATACACTCCTACATACTCCTACATGATCAAATCATGAAATGTGAATAGTGATCCAAAATGTCCAATGAAGCCAAGGGCGACTAGAATTTCTATTTTTGCGATCGAAAGGACGAATGAGAATCTTTTAAGAGAATATTGTCGTGACCTTATGAAATTATGTAAATATGAGATATATGATGAATAATACATGAAATGTTATGAATTACATGGATATGTGTTAATGGGCCCAAAGTTAGGCCCAAAATGGGATTAAAAGACTTGGCCTAAAGAGGAAATAACCCATTCTTCCAATAATTGACTAAGTAAACATATCATTTAGTGACAAGTGTGGATAAGCTTGAATTGGGGTCTATATAAAGGCCCCAAGATCAGATTTTTATCATCAAAAACCTCTCATGCCTTTATGATATTTTCTCAACATTTCCCATTTCCAAACCCTAAAGCAAAATAATTCCTTTGGACTCTTTGGACAAGATCATCCGATTCCAAGCCTTGGTAAGTATTTCTTCTCATGGATTAACATATTATATGCATGGGAGATTATGTATATTGTGATAGTTGTGTTGGCAAGGTGGTGAATAGTGTCTTTTTTGCCTTTGGTGAAAGATGTGCTATCTTGGTGATTTGAACTTGAATTGGGACTTGTGTCTTTGATGAAAGAGCATGGTATGAAAAAAATATGAACATGTATGGTGTTATTTTTGGTATTAAACTTGTTCTTGTCTATAAGTGGAAATTGTGGAATTTTGATCGATTTGTGTTATGAGTTGTGTTAAGGTCATTTGATGGATTATTTGCGATGTGGTATGGATAAGAAAGTGTAAAGGAGAAGTGTTGTTGTGAAATGTATCAATTATCATGTATTGATCAATGTTGGGAATATTATGGAATATTTGGCATAATAATGTTATCAATGGTTTTTTCAGGGGGGAATGGCATGTTTAAAGGCAAACATGTAACTCATTGACATTGTATGCATTTGTAAAGTAATTGGTGGTTAATGTGAATTTCGTTATGTATTTATGTTGTAGAGTGACACATAAAGAAGGAGCGGGATTATTGTATATGCATCTAAGGCTGTATATTCGTATTGCGAATCCAAGGTATATAAGGTTATTTGTCCGTATCTTTCTGCGGCAAATAGTATCCATATTGACATGTCACTAGTCCTATCCCGAAATGTGCTAAGGTATTCCATATCCGGTTATCAATTGTCATATATTTTCTACTCAGTGATCATTTGTGAATCTCATGTCTCATCTTCATGGTCAATGTTCCAAAAACTCAAATAAGGTTATGTTCCAATATTCCAATAGTGACTATACTTGTGTCTCTTGTTCATGGATTATTGTCCAATAGTTCCAATGGTATCATGGTGCTAGTAATGTTATATATCTCATGATGTTTATTCACATGTCTTTCACTCATTGGTTAATGATTCATAGCTTCCAACAATGTTATGTTCCAAAGTTCCAAAGTGATGTTATGACTATCAAAGTATCAATCTCAAAGTAATGAATAAAGTAATGCAAATGTGGTCAATGATCAAGTACGGGTGGCAGGTCTAGGGGCGTAAGCCTAGCTCGACTCGATCTCGAGGTATGTATTTATGGGTGGCAGGTCTAGGGGCATAAGCCTAGCTCGACCCGATCCCGATGCATTGATGTATGGGTGGCAAGTCTAGGGGCATAAGCCTAGCTCGACTCGAACCCAACACGATGTTATGATATGAAAGACCCACTGATCAGTCGGGGCCCGGGTACATTGTGATATATGTAATGACAAGTGAGCATTGATGTAAAGAAAGTGATGAAAGCAATCCACATGGTTTCCAAAATGCAACATGGTGACTTATTCACATTGATTAGTCATTTGTATTTGAGTTCATTGAAATATTCATGTGTTGTACAGTTTCATCTGAGCCTTGCATACTCAGTACTTATTTCGTACTGACCCCTCTCGGGAAATTTACCTTACTTGTTGCAGGCGCAGGTACTAGTAGGCCTCCACAGTAGGTTGTCAGTCGTTGCAGATCATTGGTTATCTCCAGCTAATTCGGGACTTCTCCGAGTCAGAGTGTATATCTGTTTTGGTGTTGTACATGTTGTATAAAGCGGGGACTTGTCCCGACTCTTAGTTCATTTTGGTCAATGCTTTGTTAGAGGCTTTTGTAGACAGGTGTGGGTGTATAAATGTCAAAGGGATATGTCGTACTTGACTGGGTGGCCTCAACGGCCCAGTTTCGTATATGTATATATATATATATCATGTTCCATGACTTTCATTGTTGATTTCTATAGCTGTTATGTGCTTATGGGTTTCTTATGGCATGCATATAATTGAACATAGGCAAGGGTTGGTTCTCTCGGGCCTTATCGGCTACGGGTGCCAATCATGTCTCGATTGGATTCGGGGCGTGACAAAAGTGGTATCAGAGCAGGTTGGTCTAAGGATGTCTACAAAGTCGTGTCTGAGTAGAGTCTTACTTATCGATGTGTTGTGCACCACATTTATAAGTAGGAGGCTACGGGACATTTAGGATGTTGTTTCTTTTCTTCATTCTAGATCGTGCAATAGAGTCAATGTTGTAAGTTGCATTGTATCTGATCTTGGTAATTGTTTTTCTTTGGTATAGTCAAAATGCCGAACACTAGAAGAGGAAAAGGTAAAAGTAAGCTGATAGATAGAATTGCTGGTGAAGGAACCAGTATACCACCACCTGATCAAGTTCATCAAGGTGATACTGAGCCTAAATTTGTGTCACGAGCTTCCTCCACTCCCTCTGTACCAGAAGAGTCGAGTAGGAGAAGCGTACCTGTAGAACCACCAGTCAATACTACGGACCAGGATCTGAAAAATGCAGTTCAGATGTTAACACAGTTAGTGGCAGCCCAGAGTCAAGGACGAGCTGGTCCAATGACACATGATGATGATGCGGCTAGAGTAGCCAGTCGCAGAACACAGGATTTCCTCAAATTGGACCCTCCTATCTTCACAGGGGTAGATCCACAGGAATTCGTGGATCAAATTCAGAGGGCTTTGGAAGTTATGCATGTGACAGGGATAGAGACAGTCGAACTTGCTGCGTACAGGTTGAAAAGAGAGGCAATATTGTGGTACGAGGATTGGAAGAAATCCCGTGATATTGATGCAACCCCACCTACTTGGGAAGAATTTAAAGTGGCTTTCCTTGATCATTACTTGCCCTATAAGATCCGTGAGGCACGTGCGGATCCATTCCTAAATCTTCGTCAGGGAAATCTAAGTGTCAGAGAATATAGCTTGCAATGTAATTCCTTGGCTCGTTATGAGCCAAATGTTGTGGCTACGATGACAGACAGGGTCCATAGATACGTGGACAGACTAGAGCCATATTTAGTAAGAGATTGCACTATTGCGGCCTTGAATAGGGACATGGACATTGCTCGAATACAAGCCTTCGCCCCGAAAATGGAAGATCAAAGACAGAGACGAAGGGTACATGAATTTGATAGGGGACAGTCCAAAAGGGCTAGACCTATGGGACCACCTATGATGTCCCAAGGAGGATCTCGGCCCCGCATGTTTCCTAGACCACCCAGACCGTCGTTCTCTTATTCCACAGGTGGTGCTTATTCTCAGTCTCGAGGGTTTAGAGGTGGTTCAGCTGGGCAAAGTAGTGGGGTTCATGGGTCACAGGCAGCAGGTTTCCCTCATCAGTAGTGTCAGCACTGCGGGCGTATTCATTCAGGCACCTATCGGTCAGGGACGAATGTCTGCTTTTGGTGTGGTATGCCGGGACATATAGCGAGAGATTGTCCACAGCAGAGCATGGGTGGTATAGCACGACCGGCTGGGTCGGCTGTTGCATCATCAGCATCGGTTCCTTCACTGGGCCGAGGGGTGCAGCCTATTGGCCGTGGTAGAGATGCCATAGGAGCAGCCAGTACTAGCGGGGTCCAGAATCGCACTTATGCTTTGGTGGACCGACAGAATTCAGAGGCTTCCCCTGATGTCGTCACAGGTACATTATCCATCTTCTCACATAATGTATATGCACTCACTGACCCAGGTTCTACATTTTCCTATGTTACTCCATTGGTTGCTGCGAAATTTGCAAAGCACCGAAATTATTACTTAAGTCAATTGAAGTGTCTACACCGATTGGTGAATATATTATTGCAAAGAGAGTATATCGTAACTGTGTGGTAACAGTGTGTGGTCATGATGCATTGGCCGATCTCATTGAATTGGACATGGTGGATTTTGATGTAATTATGGGAATGGATTGGTTGGCCTCTTGTTATGCTACGGTAAATTGCCGGGCCAAGAAGGTGCAATTTTATTTTCCGCAAGAAAATCTTCTTGAATGGCAGGGTAATGTAGGGGCACCACGAGGGAGATTTATTTCCTATTTAAAAGCCAGAAAAATGATTGCCAAGGGATACATATGTCATTTGGTACGAGTGAAAGATAATGATGTGGACCCATTAACTCCACAGTCAGTACCGGTAGTCAATGAATTTCTTGATGTATTTCCAGAGGATCTTCCAGGTTTACCCCCAGAATGGGAAGTGGAATTCTGCATTGATGTGATTCCAGGCACTCAGCCTATTTCTATCCCTCCATACAGAATGGCTCCAGCGGAACTGCGTGAATTGAAGGAGCAGTTGAAAGATTTGTTGGACAAGGGCTTCATTAGGCCTAGTATGTCCCCGTGGGGTGCATCGGTATTATTCGTACGAAAGAAAGATGGCACATTGAGAATGTGCATTAACTACCGACAGTTGAATAAGGTAACGATCAAGAACAAATATCCCCTCTCTCGAATTGATGATCTGTTTGATCAGTTACAGGGTGCCAAGTGTTTTTCAAAGATTGATTTGAGGTCGGGTTACCATCAAGTCAGAGTTAGAGAAGAAGATGTGCCCAAGAAAGATTTCTGAACACGGTATGGTCATTATGAATTTTTGGTTATGTCATTTGGCCTAACAAATGCACCAACTGTGTTTATGGATTTGATGAATAGGGTGTTTAAGCCATTTCTGGACGTGTTCGTCACGGTATTTATAGATGACATCCTAGTTTATTCAAGATCACCAGAGGACCACGCTAACCACTTACGACAAGTGTTACAGATTCTCCGTGAGCGTAAGTTGTATGCCAAATTTTCTAAGTGTGAGTTTTGATTGAAATCAGTTGCGTTCTTGGGCCACATTGTGTCAGATGAAGGTATACAAGTTGATACACAGAAGATTGATGTAACACTCCGTACTTTTATAACCTCACGTTAGACCTTGGGATCATATCTACATAGGTGTTGAGATGCCATGCATATGTGTTTTATAGTGTCATTGGTGAAACATTTGATATCGGACTTAACATGTGCGATTAGATCGTCGTAGGAGGTATGTTGTGATTTCGTGGAGCATTTGGGTAAGAACTCGTATACATTCTAACCTCATTTGGTGACTTTAAGTCATGTTTAATTGATGGTTAAGATCACTAAGTAAGTATTTGGTAGTGTTTTGATAAGGGATTGGACGATACGTAAACGTTGGATAAGTGGCCGGAAATTTCAGCAAAATGCTGAAACTTGCGCCACTACCCTGTTTCAAGGGTGTGGCGCAAGCCACCAGCCTGCAAAAACTTCAGAGAAGGCTGGATTCTTGCGCCACTACCCTGTTTCAGGGGGTGTGGCGCAAGGCACAACACTTATGCCCTTTCCGGCGTCGTTTCGTAACGCAATTCTACGACGATTTCTCGATGGTTTCTTTTGGTTCTTTGGAGTTATTTGAGCATTGTTAAAGCTTCAAACACTTCAAGATACTCCTACATACTCCTACATGATCAAATCATGAAATGTGAATAGTGATCCAAAATGTCCAATGAAGCCAAGGGCGGCTAGAATTCTAATTTTTGCGATCGAGGCAACGAATGAGAATCTCGTAAGAGAATAATGTCGTGACATTATGAAATTATGTAAACATGATATAGATGGTGATTAATACATGAAATTTGATGGGTCACATGGATATGTATAATTGAGCCCAAAATGAAATAAAAGACTTGGCCCAAATGGGTCATTTGACCCATTCTTGCCATGACCACTCCATTATTGCTCCCAAATGGCTAAGGATGACTTGATCACTATATAAGGGACCCAAAAATCAGATTTATTGAGGCAAAACATACATGCTTTTTCATTCTTTTTCTAGAAAAATCTCAAGAACACCTCTTGGACTCCCAAAAACCCTAAGGCATATTTGGACAAGATCATCCTATTCCAAGCTTTGGTAAGTGTTTATTTTCATGGATTAACATATTATATGCATGGGAGATTATGTATATTATGCTAATTGTGTTGGCAAGATGATGAATAGTGTATTTGTGCCTTTGGTGAAAGATGTGTCATCTTGGTGATTTGAATTTGAATTAGGCCTTGTGCCTTTGATGAAAAAGCATGGTATGGACAAAATATGAACATGTATGGTGTTATTTTTGGCATTAAACTTGTTCTTGTATAAAAGTGGAAATTATGGGATTTTGGCCGATATGTGTTATGAGTTGTCTTAAGGTACTTTGATGGATTATTTGTGATGTGTTATGGATAAGAAAGTGTAAAGGAGAAGTATTGTGGTGAAATGTATCAATTATCATGTATTGGTCAATGTTGGGAATATTATGGAATTTTGGGAATAATAATATAATCAATGGTTTTGTTAAGGGAAAATGACATGTTTAAAGGCAAACATGTGACTCATTGACATGTATGCATTTGTAAAGTGATTGGTGGTTAATGTGAATTTTGTAATGTATTATGTTGTAGAGTGACACATAAAGAAGGAGAGGGATTATTGTATACGCATTGAAGGTTGTATATTCGTATTGTGAATCCAAGGTATGCAAGGTTACTTTGTCCGTATCTTTCTACGACCAATAGTGTTCACATTGACATTTCTCTAGTTCTATTCCGAAATATACTAAGGTATCCCATATGCAATTATCTATGGTCATTGTCTTATATTTCCTACTCATTGATCAATTGTGAATCTCACTTCTCATATTCATGGTTAATGTTCCGAAAGTTCAAAGAAGGTTATGTTCCAATATTCCAATAGTGCCTATACTTGTGTCTCTTGTTCATGGATTATTCTCAAATGGTTCCAATGGTATCATGGTGCTAGTTATATTATATTTCTCATTGATATTTATTCACATGTCCTTCACTTATTGGTCAATGATTCAAAGTTTCCAACAAGGTTATGTTCCAAAGTTCCAAGGTGATGTTATGATTATCAAAGTATCAATCTCACAGTAATGAACAAAGTAATGCAAATGTGGTCAATGATCAAGTACGGGTGGCAAGTCTAGGGGCGTAAGCCTAGCTCGACTCGATCCCGAGATATGGATTTATGGGTGGCAAGTCTAGGGGCGTAAGCCTAGCTCGACTCGATCCCGATGTATTGATTTATGGGTGGCAAGTCTAGGGGCGTAAGCCTAGCTCGACTCGATCCCGATGTATTGATTTATGGGTGGCAAGTCTAGGGGCATAAGCCTAGCTCGACTCGATCCCAATATGATGTTATGATATGAAAAGACCCACTGATCAGTAGGGGCCCGGGTACATTGTTATCATTGAGCAGTGAGATAAAGAAAGCAAATAAAGTAATGAAAGCAATCCACATGGTTTCCCAAAATACCAAATGGTGACTTATGCACATTGATTATTCATATGTTTGAGTTCATTGAAACATTCATATATTGTACAGTTTCATCTTAGCCTTGCATACTCAGTACTTATTTCGTACTGACCCCTCTCGGGGAATTTACCTTACTTGCTGCAGGCGCAGGTCCCAGTAGGCCTCCTCAGTAGATTGCCAGTGTTAGCGGTTCTTTGGTGAGCTCCAGCTCATTCGGGGCTTCTCCGAGTCAGAGTGTATATATGTTTTGGTCTTGTACATGCTGTGTAAAGCGGAGACTTGTCCCGACTTATGGTTCGTTTTGGTCAATGCTCTTGTTAGAGGCTTTTGTAGACCGATGTGGGTGTATCAGTGTAAAAGACATATGTTGTTTTGACTGGATGGACTCAACGGCCAAGTTTCATATGTATGTATAAATATGTCCCATGTTCTCCTTTCTTCGTCTTTCATGTTATTATGCAATGGTGGTTATGATTATGATATGCATATGATTGAAGAACATAGGCAAAGGTTGGTTCTCTCGTGCCTTATCGGCTACCGGTGTCAATCATGTCTCGATGGGATTCGGGGGGTGACAATTGAAGCCGTGAAAAATTGGCCAAGACCTACGACACCTACAGAGATTCGTAGTTTTCTTAGACTGGCAGGTTATTACAGAAGATTTGTGGAAGGTTTTTCCTCTATTGCTGCACCGTTAACAAAGCTTACACATAAGGCAGTGAAATTTCAGTGGAATGATGCGTGCGAGAAAAGCTTCCAAAGGTTGAAGGATAAATTAACCTCCACACCAGTTTTAGTGCTTCCTGAAGGTACCAAAGGTTACGTAGTGTATTGTGATGCTTTCGGAGTTGGCCTCGGATGTGTGTTGATGCAACACGGTATTGTCATAGCCTATGCTTCACGACAGTTGCGACCACATGAGAAAAACTATCCCACATATGATCTTGAATTGGCAGCGGTAGTGTTGACACCCAATTTTGGACCGACATTTTCAAAATAAATACTTTTGTGCTCTTTATTTGTTAAAGAGCATAAAATTTGATTTTTTACATATTTTGTTCAATTTTAACACAAGTTATTGGTAATTATCCTCTTTCTTGAAAATGTTAGGATATTTATCAATTTATTATAATTTTTAATTATTGGTTGTCACTGATTTTTTACACAGTCATTTTTATTAACAAATGTTGTTTGGGTTTTATTGAATCTTTAATTTTATTTTAAACTCAAACCATATTTTTATCTGACATTAAATTCATTTGTTCATTTATTTTTTTTATCATAGTCCGTTAATTCATAAAAGACGGAGAAGATATTTTTTGCACAGATAAGTTAAATATCCATAGTTTTGAATAAGATTAAATAGTCATTGTTTTGGATGACTCATGATTTTGGATAGCCCATGGTTTTCCAAAAAGCCATGGTATTGAGCACATGGTTTTGCTCTTGAGTGGTTTTGATTTTTTCTATAAAACTAACCCACTCCCTTCACAATTAATGGTGGTGGAAATTTCTAAATTAGGGCAAAATCCAAAATATATCTCTTTCTATTTCTGGCACAAAACCAGCTGCCACCACCCACCGGAATCCAACTCCGGTGACCCCGTCAACTCCCACAGTTACGGTCTTCTCGTCACCACCACAACGGCGACGAACACCATTTCTCTTCTTCTCCGGCATAAAACCATCCTCATCCTCCATTAACGTCGAGCTCCGAGCTCTGACGAACAACAACCATTCAAGGCGAGCTCGCCATTTCAGCCATGGCTCCGGCGAAACAAAGCCGGCAACCAAAGCTCCGAGCTCTATCACGCTCAGATCTGGCCGGACCGAACAACAACTCCGGCAAACCAAATCTGGCCGGAACACCATTAGCAATAACTATCAAACTCTAAGTTTCGGTAAATTGCTTCATTTCCATTGTTATTGATTATTTTAGGACTATTTCTTTCACATCTTTGCTAAATTTTTTGTTTGTTTGTTTGAAATCTCACTCCGACAAAGTCTCTGTCATCGGCGGGTTATATTGATTGTTACACCATCTTGGTTTCATTTTGAGTATCGATTCTTTATTTTGGTGCTAAATATTGCTATGCTAATATTCCATATCTTGATTTTACATTTTCTTTGGCATTTTCCAGTAAAACCCATGTTGTTTCAAGTAAAGTTACTCTTTACTGCTTATCATGATTTTGTTGAAAGTATTTTTAGTTGGCTGCTTATTGTTTGTCCATGACAATTCATTTGTTGCCTTGTTTTTGTCTTTATTTTAACTATTATGGCTAATATTTGATGTTTGTTTACAGTACTAATGATTTCATATTGATTTTGTGTTTGAAAAATAGTTTAATATTTGGCCAATGATAAAATCTCTCCGTCGGATTTTCGAGGCCTTCCCATTATAAAAGACGGATTTTATTTTAAGTTCAATTATTTGTTAAGTTCAATTATTTGTCAAGTTCAATTATTTTGTTTCAAGTGTTAATACACTTGGCCAATGAAGAAATGTCCATCGATTTCCAAGGCCTCCCATGTATATAAGATGGGTTTTACTTTTGTTTATTATTTCTTTGATTTATTTTGATTCATATTTTTTCATTACTAATACTTTTACCAAGTGTTTTTACAGGTACATGGAGCTTCTTCCCGAAGAAGACACTCGAATTCAAAATTCGAGGATCATTTTGAGTTGTTTATTGTATTTTATTTATTTTGTTTAACGATAGGCAAATATTAGGCCGCCTTCGTTATTCGTTCTTTACTGTATTTTGTACATGTTCTTATTTTTCTTATACTTGCATTTGATTTTTTTATCTCCTCCTCAATTGAAAAAATGAGTTCAGCCGGGACCCACTTTTGTGAATTCCGAAGGGTGCCTAACACCTTCCCTTTGGAATAACCTGAACCCTTACCTAGAATCTAATTGGTTATGCAGACTAATTTTTCTTATATTTAATTAATTGGTTTCCTAGTTTTTCCTAAAATTAGGTGGCGACTCTCAAATATTTTTTAACTATTGTTTTGAGCCCCGAAGTTGCGCCTTATGAAAATAGGGATGTAACAGAATGGCGACTCTGCTGGGGATTAAGAGGTTCTAACCATTATGAGTTCATTTTTTCAATTGAGGAGTTTTTACTTTTTACAATTTTAGTGTTGCCTTGTATATTTTGTAGATTATTTATATCTTGTATATTGATTACATTTACTCATTATTTGTTAAATTTTCATAATATAAATTGTTGCATTTTCATGGCATTTTCCGCCTCCCTGGCAAAGCACTAGGCATTAGGAAAAAGGGCGGTTATGCGGGTATCTGCACCCGCCCTTCCGTATAACACCTTATCTTTCTTTGAACCTCCAAGTGAAGTAGTTGATTCGAGTCGGTCAACAGTCACTTGGTGTGTTACCCCGATAAGTCCATTTCGGGTTCCCGGTCAATTTGAACAAACCATTCTAGTCAACTAGGTTAGAGCGAAACCAAATCCCATGTTTAGGCATTGGCCTAGAGTGACCCGATATCCAAGAGGTATCGGATCCAATAGAGACCACCTTATGTCCAAAAGGCCCATGGCCTAAAAGGACATCATTCCTTATGTGTTTAAATTGAAGGATGTTGATGCCGGATTGTATGAACCATTGTCTCTCGGGGTTGAGAATTTATTATTTTTAAAATTAATTTCTTTTGAGTTAGAAAATTTCAAGAAGTTTGAGAATAAAGGACTTCGAAGGCGGATTAGTCTAGTGTTATTCCCCTGCGTGGGACTGATATTTATTGTATATCCTTTTTCCTTATTTTGTATCCCCGTTTGATCTATTCTTATCGATTTGTATATAATATATTTTTGGGGGGCAATTGAATGTTTCACAAACGGCATATACATCCTTCAATCGTTAGGCTTACCTTTGGCTCCAAAAGGTCACATGTATGTTAGGATGCGTTATTAACTGTTTACGTGTTACATGATTTTCTTTGTCCATGATTGTTTGATTTTGTGTTTAATACACATGTTTTGTTTTAAACATTACTTGTCCATTGTTGAAGTTTTTTCGAACTACGTTTGACCTGATTCCTGGCTCAACGGGATACGTAGGCGCCACAATGGCTCGGTCATATTCCCCGTAAGCTTTCCATCTCTCTTTATAATGGAAACTGGGGCAGAATTTTTGAGAAGGTCTCAAAAATTCTACAAAAGAATGCATTTTGTTACAGATTCATCACAAGAGTTTGTTGAAGTCAAAACAGGCGCAAAATTTTTGAGAAGGTCTCAAAAATTCCACTCAAAGCAGCTTCAAAAAGTGTAAGAAAATTCTTTTGTGTTCTAAACTGGGGCAGAATTTTTGAGGAAGGTCCTCAAAAATTCCACCAAACTTGCACTTCAAGATTGGATGAGTTTGCAAACAAGTGACCTCGGACTCCATGAGGCACCTCCAAGCTTGTATATATCTTTGCATTTATTATTTTTGTGCATATATTATATATCATATCTGCACGAACTACGCACACCTGATTCTCATCCTTCGGGTTGAGATACGTAGGCAGCCCTCCTTGGATTCGGTATCCCTCCTTTATTTATTTATTTATTTATTTTTTAAAAAAGGGTATTTTTTAGAATCATGTCTTTGACTTGGTTGGTGCCAACACAATTTGAAGAGTAAGAAATAATTGATATAATTGAGAGGGTCGACTTCATGGTGAACCTTAGGTTCTTTTGGTACCTCTCATACGTATCTTTGTGAGACTTGAAAATGTCTCTTGCATGCATCCAGGTTAAGAATAAAACTGACCTCATTGTTTCATGTGCATTGTGTGGTGAGTTTTAGATTATATTCAAATTGCACAGTTGATCTAGAACTTGGCCCGAATGTTTGTTGAGGCGAAATCCTGAGTAATATTTGGTTTGGGAAAGGACTGTAGGCCTTCTTTGATCCGTTTGTGCCTTTCAATGCCTACCATATGATATTAATCCTAGTATGTCCCCCATTGAGCCTGAAGCCTCTTCTTTGGACAACCACATTTTAGCCGATACCTTTTGAGTGCTTACATGCACTATCCCTCTCTTGGCCCTACCTTCTTAAGCGCACTGAACATGTGCAAATTTCAGAAGAAGATTCAAGTTTGAAGCTTTCAAAGGCAAACGTTGCAAAGTCCCTGAAAGTCAAGGATGTAAAAACAACTTCAAAAGAAAAAAAGAAAAAAAAAAAAGAAGAAGAGAAAAAAGTCAAAACATCCCAAATAAAAAAGGGAGAACACTCCAAACAAAAGAGGAGAAACTTTAAAAGAAAAGAAAGCATCAAAATTCTCCAGCATAAAAAGACTCAAAGAAGTCAAAAACAAAAGAAGGGACAATGAAGAAGAATCAAGCTTCAACGACATGACAAATGTCAAAAGCACAAGATCAGTTTGACGCTCAATGAGGGATTAAGTCACTCTTATCCCAAATCAATATCCTACCAGTCCCTAAGCCTACATTATAAGCCAATAGCAAGCCCTACATGATCCCATTCCAGATGTTCTCACATTAGTGGAGACTTACATGAAGGCCAAGCCTATGGCATCACAGTTGCATGCTTTGAACATTCTTCTGAGTGTGAGAGTGTTTTCAAAATGTCCTCAAATTAAAATATACTGCAAATGTGTGCAAGTGAGGACTTTCCTTGTGGTGAGGTCACTTGAAACATGAGGATAGGTCTAATTCAAAACCTTTGTTTGAAGCAAGACGAATAAAACTTGTCGACACTTAGGTACATTTGAGGTACCACTTGAAGCTATAGGAATTATCTCGAAATCAATCTTAGTTAAAAGAGAAGCGAAAGAGAAATTTCTATGCTAAGCTAATTTTTGGTACCAACTACAGCCAAGACTCGATGCCCTTTTCTGTTAAAAAATGAAATTGGGGCAAACACCCATCTTTGAATATCTGTCAAAGCGACTCGTTGGTCCTTTCATTGACAGAGTTCATTTTTTAATTCGTGTCATTCATTTGTCAAAGCGATACATTATGTTTTGTTGGATCGTCACCTCCTAGTTGTGACATGTTTTGTTATATCGTCACCTCCTAGTTGTGACATGTTTTGTTGGATCTTCGCCTCCTATTTGTGACATGTTGAATCGTCACTCCTATTTGTGACATGTTATGTTGGATCGTCACTTCCTTCATTGTGACATACTGCATTTGTTACTAATGAGTTTAGTGCAGGTGATTATAAGACACGTTGGGAAGTCACCCCGTTTAAAGTGACATGTTGCATTAGGTATGCACACTTTTTAGTTTTTCTTATCTTTCATTTGCTACTAATAAGTTTAGTGCAGGTGATTATGAGACACATTGGGTTGCCACCCATTCAAATGGCATATCCAGTTCAAATAGGTCGTCCGCCTTTCAATAAGACAAGTTGGGTTGTCACCCATTCAAATGACACATTCAGATCGAGACAGGTCGTCCGCCTTTCAATGAGACAATTTGGGTAGCCACCTCATTCAAAGTGGCATATTGAGCTCAAAATGGGCCATCCGCCTTTCAATGAGATAAGTTGGGTCGTCACCCATTCAAATGACATATCATGTTAAAGTTGGGTTGTCACCCGTTCAAATGACATATTGAGCTCAAAATGGGTCATCCGCCTTTCAATGAGATAAGTTGGGTCGTCACCCATTCAAATGACATATCATGTTAAAGTTGGGTTGTCACCCGTTCAAATGACATATTGAGCTCAAAATGGGTCATCCGCCTTTCAATGAGATAAGTTGGGTCGTCACTCATTCAAATGACATATCAGTTCAACATAGGTCGTCCGCCTTTCAATGAGACAAGTTGGGTTACCACCCCGTTCAAGTGGCATGACAAGTTCAAGATGGGTCGTCCGCCTTTCAATGAGACAAGTTGGGTTGTCACCCGTTCAAATGACATATCATGTTCAAATTGGGTGTCCGCCTTTCAATGAGACAAGTTGGGAAGTCACCCGTTCAAATGACATATTAAGTTCAACATGGGTCGTCCGCCTTTCAACGAGACAAGTTGGGTTGTCACCCGTTCAAATGACATATCAAGTTCAAAATGGGTCGTCCGCCTTTCAACGAGACAAGTTGGGTAGCCACCTCATTCAAAGTGGCATATTGAGTTTAAAATGGGTCGTCCGCCTTTCAATGAGACAAGTTGGGTTGCCATCCATTCAAATGGCATATCTAGTTTAAGATGGGTTGTCCACCTTTCAATGAGACAAGTTGGGTTGTCACCCGTTCAAATGACATGTCAAGTTCAAAATGGGTCGTCCGCCTTTCAATGAGACAAGTTGGGTCGTCACCCCTTCAAATGGCACATCAAATTCAAGTTGGGCCGTCACCCGTTCAAATGACATATCATGTTCAAATTGGGTGTCCGCCTTTCAATGAGACAAGTTGGGAAGTCACCCGTTCAAATGACATATTAATTTCAACATGGGTCGTCCGCCTTTCAACGAGACAAGTTGGGTTGTCACCCGTTCAAATGACATATCAAGTTCAAAATGGGTCGTCCGTCTTTCAACGAGACAAGTTGGGTAGCCACCTCATTCAAAGTGGCATATTGAGTTTAAAATGGGTCGTCCGCCTTTCAATGAGACAAGTTGGGTTGCCATCCATTCAAATGGCATATCTAGTTTAAGATGGGTTGTCCACCTTTCAATGAGACAAGTTGGGTTGTCACCCGTTCAAATGACATATCCAGTTCAAAATGGGTCGTCCGCCTTTCAATGAGACAAGTTGGGTTGTCACCCGTTCAAATGACATGTCAAGTTCAAAATGGGTCGTCCGCCTTTCAATGAGACAAGTTGGGTCGTCACCCCTTCAAATGGCACATCAAATTCAAGTTGGGCCGTCACCCGTTCAAATGACATATCATGTTCAAGTTGGGTTGCCACCCATTCAAAGGGCATATCCAATTCAAATGGGCCGTCCTCCTTTCAACGAGACAAGTTGGGTCGTCACCCATTCAAATGGCATATCACGTTCAAGTTGGGTAGTCAACCATTCAAATGGCATATCAATGTTCAAGTTGGGAAGTCACCCGTTCAAATGACATATCAAATTCAAGTTGGGTCGTCCACCCTTCAACGAGACAAGTTGATCCGCTACCTTGTTCAAACAGGTATGCAGTTTTACATCCTCAGCGTCTCACAAGCTCAACACTGAGGTAATTTTGAAAGCAACATCGAAGGTACGTGAATGTTTTATCTTCGAATAATCCTTCCCATTTTTTCAAAATACAATCCATCCCTTTCAACGGACGGAGAGTATTGTCAAAATTTTATCAAAGTTTGACATTGTTTTGTGCACATGTCATTCTTTTCTTCTTTGTCCAGTCAAAATTGGCTATACGTCAACGTCATCATCCAAAGACTCTTTCATCATCCTTAGATGCTGAGGGGCAGTTGTTGACACCCAATTTTGGACCGACATTTTCAAAATAAATACTTTTGTGCTCTTTATTTGTTAAAGAGCATAAAATTTGATTTTTTACATATTTTGTTCAATTTTAACACAAGTTATTGGTAATTATCCTCTTTCTTGAAAATGTTAGGATATTTATCAATTTATTATAATTTTTAATTATTGGTTGTCACTGATTTTTTACACAGTCATTTTTATTAACAAATGTTGTTTGGGTTTTATTGAATCTTTAATTTTATTTTAAACTCAAACCATATTTTTATCTGACATTAAATTCATTTGTTCATTTATTTTTTTTATCATAGTCCGTTAATTCATAAAAGACGGAGAAGATATTTTTTGCACAGATAAGTTAAATATCCATAGTTTTGAATAAGATTAAATAGTCATTGTTTTGGATGACTCATGATTTTGGATAGCCCATGGTTTTCCAAAAAGCCATGGTATTGAGCACATGGTTTTGCTCTTGAGTGGTTTTGATTTTTTCTATAAAACTAACCCACTCCCTTCACAATTAATGGTGGTGGAAATTTCTAAATTAGGGCAAAATCCAAAATATATCTCTTTCTATTTCTGGCACAAAACCAGCCGCCACCACCCACCGGAATCCAACTCCGGTGACCCCGTCAACTCCCACAGTTACGGTCTTCTCGTCACCACCACAACGGCGACGAACACCATTTCTCTTCTTCTCCGGCATAAAACCATCCTCATCCTCCATTAACGTCGAGCTCCGAGCTCTGACGAACAACAACCATTCAAGGCGAGCTCGCCATTTCAGCCATGGCTCCGGCGAAACAAAGCCGGCAACCAAAGCTCCGAGCTCTATCACGCTCAGATCTGGCCGGACCGAACAACAACTCCGGCAAACCAAATCTGGCCGGAACACCATTAGCAATAACTATCAAACTCTAAGTTTCGGTAAATTGCTTCATTTCCATTGTTATTGATTATTTTAGGACTATTTCTTTCACATCTTTGCTAAATTTTTTGTTTGTTTGTTTGAAATCTCACTCCGACAAAGTCTCTGTCATCGGCGGGTTATATTGATTGTTACACCATCTTGGTTTCATTTTGAGTATCGATTCTTTATTTTGGTGCTAAATATTGCTATGCTAATATTCCATATCTTGATTTTACATTTTCTTTGGCATTTTCCAGTAAAACCCATGTTGTTTCAAGTAAAGTTACTCTTTACTGCTTATCATGATTTTGTTGAAAGTATTTTTAGTTGGCTGCTTATTGTTTGTCCATGACAATTCATTTGTTGCCTTGTTTTTGTCTTTATTTTAACTATTATGGCTAATATTTGATGTTTGTTTACAGTACTAATGATTTCATATTGATTTTGTGTTTGAAAAATAGTTTAATATTTGGCCAATGATAAAATCTCTCCGTCGGATTTTCGAGGCCTTCCCATTATAAAAGACGGATTTTATTTTAAGTTCAATTATTTGTTAAGTTCAATTATTTGTCAAGTTCAATTATTTTGTTTCAAGTGTTAATACACTTGGCCAATGAAGAAATGTCCATCGATTTCCAAGGCCTCCCATGTATATAAGATGGGTTTTACTTTTGTTTATTATTTCTTTGATTTATTTTGATTCATATTTTTTCATTACTAATACTTTTACCAAGTGTTTTTACAGGTACATGGAGCTTCTTCCCGAAGAAGACACTCGAATTCAAAATTCGAGGATCATTTTGAGTTGTTTATTGTATTTTATTTATTTTGTTTAACGATAGGCAAATATTAGGCCGCCTTCGTTATTCGTTCTTTACTGTATTTTGTACATGTTCTTATTTTTCTTATACTTGCATTTGATTTTTTTATCTCCTCCTCAATTGAAAAAATGAGTTCAGCCGGGACCCACTTTTGTGGATTCCGAAGGGTGCCTAACACCTTCCCTTTGGAATAACCTGAACCCTTACCTAGAATCTAATTGGTTATGCAGACTAATTTTTCTTATATTTAATTAATTGGTTTCCTAGTTTTTCCTAAAATTAGGTGGCGACTCTCAAATATTTTTTAACTATTGTTTTGAGCCCCGAAGTTGCGCCTTATGAAAATAGGGATGTAACAGAATGGCGACTCTGCTGGGGATTAAGAGGTTCTAACCATTATGAGTTCATTTTTTCAATTGAGGAGTTTTTACTTTTTACAATTTTAGTGTTGCCTTGTATATTTTGTAGATTATTTATATCTTGTATATTGATTACATTTACTCATTATTTGTTAAATTTTCATAATATAAATTGTTGCATTTTCATGGCATTTTCCGCCTCCCTGGCAAAGCACTAGGCATTAGGAAAAAGGGCGGTTATGCGGGTATCTGCACCCGCCCTTCCGTATAACACCTTATCTTTCTTTGAACCTCCAAGTGAAGTAGTTGATTCGAGTCGGTCAACAGTCACTTGGTGTGTTACCCCGATAAGTCCATTTCGGGTTCCCGGTCAATTTGAACAAACCATTCTAGTCAACTAGGTTAGAGCGAAACCAAATCCCATGTTTAGGCATTGGCCTAGAGTGACCCGATATCCAAGAGGTATCGGATCCAATAGAGACCACCTTATGTCCAAAAGGCCCATGGCCTAAAAGGACATCATTCCTTATGTGTTTAAATTGAAGGATGTTGATGCCGGATTGTATGAACCATTGTCTCTCGGGGTTGAGAATTTATTATTTTTAAAATTAATTTCTTTTGAGTTAGAAAATTTCAAGAAGTTTGAGAATAAAGGACTTCGAAGGCGGATTAGTCTAGTGTTATTCCCCTGCGTGGGACTGATATTTATTGTATATCCTTTTTCCTTATTTTGTATCCCCGTTTGATCTATTCTTATCGATTTGTATATAATATATTTTTGGGGGGCAATTGAATGTTTCACAAACGGCATATACATCCTTCAATCGTTAGGCTTACCTTTGGCTCCAAAAGGTCACATGTATGTTAGGATGCGTTATTAACTGTTTACGTGTTACATGATTTTCTTTGTCCATGATTGTTTGATTTTGTGTTTAATACACATGTTTTGTTTTAAACATTACTTGTCCATTGTTGAAGTTTTTTCGAACTACGTTTGACCTGATTCCTGGCTCAACGGGATACGTAGGCGCCACAATGGCTCGGTCATATTCCCCGTAAGCTTTCCATCTCTCTTTATAATGGAAACTGGGGCAGAATTTTTGAGAAGGTCTCAAAAATTCTACAAAAGAATGCATTTTGTTACAGATTCATCACAAGAGTTTGTTGAAGTCAAAACAGGCGCAAAATTTTTGAGAAGGTCTCAAAAATTCCACTCAAAGCAGCTTCAAAAAGTGTAAGAAAATTCTTTTGTGTTCTAAACTGGGGCAGAATTTTTGAGGAAGGTCCTCAAAAATTCCACCAAACTTGCACTTCAAGATTGGATGAGTTTGCAAACAAGTGACCTCGGACTCCATGAGGCACCCTCCAAGCTTGTCTATATCTTTGCATTTATTATTTTTGTGCATATATTATATATCATATCTGCACGAACTACGCACACCTGATTCTCATCCTTCGGGTTGAGATACGTAGGCAGCCCTCCTTGGATTCGGTATCCCTCCTTTATTTATTTATTTATTTATTTTTTAAAAAAGGGTATTTTTTAGAATCATGTCTTTGACTTGGTTGGTGCCAACACAATTTGAAGAGTAAGAAATAATTGATATAATTGAGAGGGTCGACTTCATGGTGAACCTTAGGTTCTTTTGGTACCTCTCATACGTATCTTTGTGAGACTTGAAAATGTCTCTTGCATGCATCCAGGTTAAGAATAAAACTGACCTCATTGTTTCATGTGCATTGTGTGGTGAGTTTTAGATTATATTCAATTGCATTGCACAGTTGATCTAGAACTTGGCCCGAATGTTTGTTGAGGCGAAATCCTGAGTAATATTTGGTTTGGGAAAGGACTGTAGGCCTTCTTTGATCCGTTTGTGCCTTTCAATGCCTACCATATGATATTAATCCTAGTATGTCCCCCATTGAGCCTGAAGCCTCTTCTTTGGACAACCACATTTTAGCCGATACCTTTTGAGTGCTTACATGCACTATCCCTCTCTTGGCCCTACCTTCTTAAGCGCACTGAACATGTGCAAATTTCAGAAGAAGATTCAAGTTTGAAGCTTTCAAAGGCAAACGTTGCAAAGTCCCTGAAAGTCAAGGATGTAAAAACAACTTCAAAAGAAAAAAAGAAAAAAAAAAAAAGAAGAAGAGAAAAAAGTCAAAACATCCCAAATAAAAAAGGGAGAACACTCCAAACAAAAGAGGAGAAACTTTAAAAGAAAAGAAAGCATCAAAATTCTCCAGCATAAAAAGACTCAAAGAAGTCAAAAACAAAAGAAGGGACAATGAAGAAGAATCAAGCTTCAACGACATGACAAATGTCAAAAGCACAAGATCAGTTTGACGCTCAATGAGGGATTAAGTCACTCTTATCCCAAATCAATATCCTACCAGTCCCTAAGCCTACATTATAAGCCAATAGCAAGCCCTACATGATCCCATTCCAGATGTTCTCACATTAGTGGAGACTTACATGAAGGCCAAGCCTATGGCATCACAGTTGCATGCTTTGAACATTCTTCTGAGTGTGAGAGTGTTTTCAAAATGTCCTCAAATTAAAATATACTGCAAATGTGTGCAAGTGAGGACTTTCCTTGTGGTGAGGTCACTTGAAACATGAGGATAGGTCTAATTCAAAACCTTTGTTTGAAGCAAGACGAATAAAACTTGTCGACACTTAGGTACATTTGAGGTACCACTTGAAGCTATAGGAATTATCTCGAAATCAATCTTAGTTAAAAGAGAAGCGAAAGAGAAATTTCTATGCTAAGCTAATTTTTGGTACCAACTACAGCCAAGACTCGATGCCCTTTTCTGTTAAAAAATGAAATTGGGGCAAACACCCATCTTTGAATATCTGTCAAAGCGACTCGTTGGTCCTTTCATTGACAGAGTTCATTTTTTAATTCGTGTCATTCATTTGTCAAAGCGATACATTATGTTTTGTTGGATCGTCACCTCCTAGTTGTGACATGTTTTGTTATATCGTCACCTCCTAGTTGTGACATGTTTTGTTGGATCTTCGCCTCCTATTTGTGACATGTTGAATCGTCACTCCTATTTGTGACATGTTATGTTGGATCGTCACTTCCTTCATTGTGACATACTGCATTTGTTACTAATGAGTTTAGTGCAGGTGATTATAAGACACGTTGGGAAGTCACCCCGTTTAAAGTGACATGTTGCATTAGGTATGCACACTTTTTAGTTTTTCTTATCTTTCATTTGCTACTAATAAGTTTAGTGCAGGTGATTATGAGACACATTGGGTTGCCACCCATTCAAATGGCATATCCAGTTCAAATAGGTCGTCCGCCTTTCAATGAGACAAGTTGGGTTGTCACCCATTCAAATGACACATTCAGATCGAGACAGGTCGTCCGCCTTTCAATGAGACAATTTGGGTAGCCACCTCATTCAAAGTGGCATATTGAGCTCAAAATGGGCCATCCGCCTTTCAATGAGATAAGTTGGGTCGTCACCCATTCAAATGACATATCATGTTAAAGTTGGGTTGTCACCCGTTCAAATGACATATTGAGCTCAAAATGGGTCATCCGCCTTTCAATGAGATAAGTTGGGTCGTCACCCATTCAAATGACATATCATGTTAAAGTTGGGTTGTCACCCGTTCAAATGACATATTGAGCTCAAAATGGGTCATCCGCCTTTCAATGAGATAAGTTGGGTCGTCACTCATTCAAATGACATATCAGTTCAACATAGGTCGTCCGCCTTTCAATGAGACAAGTTGGGTTACCACCCCGTTCAAGTGGCATGACAAGTTCAAGATGGGTCGTCCGCCTTTCAATGAGACAAGTTGGGTTGTCACCCGTTCAAATGACATATCATGTTCAAATTGGGTGTCCGCCTTTCAATGAGACAAGTTGGGAAGTCACCCGTTCAAATGACATATTAAGTTCAACATGGGTCGTCCGCCTTTCAACGAGACAAGTTGGGTTGTCACCCGTTCAAATGACATATCAAGTTCAAAATGGGTCGTCCGCCTTTCAACGAGACAAGTTGGGTAGCCACCTCATTCAAAGTGGCATATTGAGTTTAAAATGGGTCGTCCGCCTTTCAATGAGACAAGTTGGGTTGCCATCCATTCAAATGGCATATCTAGTTTAAGATGGGTTGTCCACCTTTCAATGAGACAAGTTGGGTTGTCACCCGTTCAAATGACATGTCAAGTTCAAAATGGGTCGTCCGCCTTTCAATGAGACAAGTTGGGTCGTCACCCCTTCAAATGGCACATCAAATTCAAGTTGGGCCGTCACCCGTTCAAATGACATATCATGTTCAAATTGGGTGTCCGCCTTTCAATGAGACAAGTTGGGAAGTCACCCGTTCAAATGACATATTAATTTCAACATGGGTCGTCCGCCTTTCAACGAGACAAGTTGGGTTGTCACCCGTTCAAATGACATATCAAGTTCAAAATGGGTCGTCCGCCTTTCAACGAGACAAGTTGGGTAGCCACCTCATTCAAAGTGGCATATTGAGTTTAAAATGGGTCGTCCGCCTTTCAATGAGACAAGTTGGGTTGCCATCCATTCAAATGGCATATCTAGTTTAAGATGGGTTGTCCACCTTTCAATGAGACAAGTTGGGTTGTCACCCGTTCAAATGACATATCCAGTTCAAAATGGGTCGTCCGCCTTTCAATGAGACAAGTTGGGTTGTCACCCGTTCAAATGACATGTCAAGTTCAAAATGGGTCGTCCGCCTTTCAATGAGACAAGTTGGGTCGTCACCCCTTCAAATGGCACATCAAATTCAAGTTGGGCCGTCACCCGTTCAAATGACATATCATGTTCAAGTTGGGTTGCCACCCATTCAAAGGGCATATCCAATTCAAATGGGCCGTCCTCCTTTCAACGAGACAAGTTGGGTCGTCACCCATTCAAATGGCATATCACGTTCAAGTTGGGTAGTCAACCATTCAAATGGCATATCAATGTTCAAGTTGGGAAGTCACCCGTTCAAATGACATATCAAATTCAAGTTGGGTCGTCCACCCTTCAACGAGACAAGTTGATCCGCTACCTTGTTCAAACAGGTATGCAGTTTTACATCCTCAGCGTCTCACAAGCTCAACACTGAGGTAATTTTGAAAGCAACATCGAAGGTACGTGAATGTTTTATCTTCGAATAATCCTTCCCATTTTTTCAAAATACAATCCATCCCTTTCAACGGACGGAGAGTATTGTCAAAATTTTATCAAAGTTTGACATTGTTTTGTGCACATGTCATTCTTTTCTTCTTTGTCCAGTCAAAATTGGCTATACGTCAACGTCATCATCCAAAGACTCTTTCATCATCCTTAGATGCTGAGGGGCAGTTGTTGACACCCAATTTTGGACCGACATTTTCAAAATAAATACTTTTGTGCTCTTTATTTGTTAAAGAGCATAAAATTTGATTTTTTACATATTTTGTTCAATTTTAACACAAGTTATTGGTAATTATCCTCTTTCTTGAAAATGTTAGGATATTTATCAATTTATTATAATTTTTAATTATTGGTTGTCACTGATTTTTTACACAGTCATTTTTATTAACAAATGTTGTTTGGGTTTTATTGAATCTTTAATTTTATTTTAAACTCAAACCATATTTTTATCTGACATTAAATTCATTTGTTCATTTATTTTTTTTATCATAGTCCGTTAATTCATAAAAGACGGAGAAGATATTTTTTGCACAGATAAGTTAAATATCCATAGTTTTGAATAAGATTAAATAGTCATTGTTTTGGATGACTCATGATTTTGGATAGCCCATGGTTTTCCAAAAAGCCATGGTATTGAGCACATGGTTTTGCTCTTGAGTGGTTTTGATTTTTTCTATAAAACTAACCCACTCCCTTCACAATTAATGGTGGTGGAAATTTCTAAATTAGGGCAAAATCCAAAATATATCTCTTTCTATTTCTGGCACAAAACCAGCCGCCACCACCCACCGGAATCCAACTCCGGTGACCCCGTCAACTCCCACAGTTACGGTCTTCTCGTCACCACCACAACGGCGACGAACACCATTTCTCTTCTTCTCCGGCATAAAACCATCCTCATCCTCCATTAACGTCGAGCTCCGAGCTCTGACGAACAACAACCATTCAAGGCGAGCTCGCCATTTCAGCCATGGCTCCGGCGAAACAAAGCCGGCAACCAAAGCTCCGAGCTCTATCACGCTCAGATCTGGCCGGACCGAACAACAACTCCGGCGAACCAAATCTGGCCGGAACACCATTAGCAATAACTATCAAACTCTAAGTTTCGGTAAATTGCTTCATTTCCATTGTTATTGATTATTTTAGGACTATTTCTTTCACATCTTTGCTAAATTTTTTGTTTGTTTGTTTGAAATCTCACTCCGACAAAGTCTCTGTCATCGGCGGGTTATATTGATTGTTACACCATCTTGGTTTCATTTTGAGTATCGATTCTTTATTTTGGTGCTAAATATTGCTATGCTAATATTCCATATCTTGATTTTACATTTTCTTTGGCATTTTCCAGTAAAACCCATGTTGTTTCAAGTAAAGTTACTCTTTACTGCTTATCATGATTTTGTTGAAAGTATTTTTAGTTGGCTGCTTATTGTTTGTCCATGACAATTCATTTGTTGCCTTGTTTTTGTCTTTATTTTAACTATTATGGCTAATATTTGATGTTTGTTTACAGTACTAATGATTTCATATTGATTTTGTGTTTGAAAAATAGTTTAATATTTGGCCAATGATAAAATCTCTCCGTCGGATTTTCGAGGCCTTCCCATTATAAAAGACGGATTTTATTTTAAGTTCAATTATTTGTTAAGTTCAATTATTTTTAAGTTCAATTATTTTGTTTCAAGTGTTAATACACTTGGCCAATGAAGAAATGTCCATCGATTTCCAAGGCCTCCCATGTATATAAGATGGGTTTTACTTTTGTTTATTATTTCTTTGATTTATTTTGATTCATATTTTTTCATTACTAATACTTTTACCAAGTGTTTTTACAGGTACATGGAGCTTCTTCCCGAAGAAGACACTCGAATTCAAAATTCGAGGATCATTTTGAGTTGTTTATTGTATTTTATTTATTTTGTTTAACGATAGGCAAATATTAGGCCGCCTTCGTTATTCGTTCTTTACTGTATTTTGTACATGTTCTTATTTTTCTTATACTTGCATTTGATTTTTTATCTCCTCCTCAATTGAAAAAATGAGTTCAGTCGGGACCCACTTTTGTGGATTCCGAAGGGTGCCTAACACCTTCCCTTTGGAATAACCTGAACCCTTACCTAGAATCTAATTGGTTATGCAGACTAATTTTTCTTATATTTAATTAATTGGTTTCCTAGTTTTTCCTAAAATTAGGTGGCGACTCTCAAATATTTTTTAACTATTGTTTTGAGCCCCGAAGTTGCGCCTTATGAAAATAGGGATGTAACAGAATGGCGACTCTGCTGGGGATTAAGAGGTTCTAACCATTATGAGTTCATTTTTTCAATTGAGGAGTTTTTACTTTTTACAATTTTAGTGTTGCCTTGTATATTTTGTAGATTATTTATATCTTGTATATTGATTACATTTACTCATTATTTGTTAAATTTTCATAATATAAATTGTTGCATTTTCATGGCATTTTCCGCCTCCCTGGCAAAGCACTAGGCATTAGGAAAAAGGGCGGTTATGTGGGTATCTGCACCCGCCCTTCCGTATAACACCTTATCTTTCTTTGAACCTCCAAGTGAAGTAGTTGATTCGAGTCGGTCAACAGTCACTTGGTGTGTTACCCCGATAAGTCCATTTCGGGTTCCCGGTCAATTTGAACAAACCATTCTAGTCAACTAGGTTAGAGCGAAACCAAATCCCATGTTTAGGCATTGGCCTAGAGTGACCCGATATCCAAGAGGTATCGGATCCAATAGAGACCACCTTATGTCCAAAAGGCCCATGGCCTAAAAGGACATCATTCCTTATGTGTTTAAATTGAAGGATGTTGATGCCGGATTGTATGAACCATTGTCTCTCGGGGTTGAGAATTTATTATTTTTTAAATTAATTTCTTTTGAGTTAGAAAATTTCAAGAAGTTTGAGAATAAAGGACTTCGAAGGCGGATTAGTCTAGTGTTATTCCCCTGCGTGGGACTGATATTTATTGTATATCCTTTTTCCTTATTTTGTATCCCCGTTTGATCTATTCTTATCGATTTGTATATAATATATTTTTGGGGGGCAATTGAATGTTTCACAAACGGCATATACATCCTTCAATCGTTAGGCTTACCTTTGGCTCCAAAAGGTCACATGTATGTTAGGATGCGTTATTAACTGTTTACGTGTTACATGATTTTCTTTGTCCATGATTGTTTGATTTTGTGTTTAATACACATGTTTTGTTTTAAACATTACTTGTCCATTGTTGAAGTTTTTTCGAACTACGTTTGACCTGATTCCTGGCTCAACGGGATACGTAGGCGCCACAATGGCTCGGTCATATTCCCCGTAAGCTTTCCATCTCTCTTTATAATGGAAACTGGGGCAGAATTTTTGAGAAGGTCTCAAAAATTCTACAAAAGAATGCATTTTGTTACAGATTCATCACAAGAGTTTGTTGAAGTCAAAACAGGCGCAAAATTTTTGAGAAGGTCTCAAAAATTCCACTCAAAGCAGCTTCAAAAAGTGTAAGAAAATTCTTTTGTGTTCTAAACTGGGGCAGAATTTTTGAGGAAGGTCCTCAAAAATTCCACCAAACTTGCACTTCAAGATTGGATGAGTTTGCAAACAAGTGACCTCGGACTCCATGAGGCACCCTCCAAGCTTGTCTATATCTTTGCATTTATTATTTTTGTGCATATATTATATATCATATCTGCACGAACTACGCACACCTGATTCTCATCCTTCGGGTTGAGATACGTAGGCAGCCCTCCTTGGATTCGGTATCCCTCCTTTATTTATTTATTTATTTATTTTTTAAAAAAGGGTATTTTTTAGAATCATGTCTTTGACTTGGTTGGTGCCAACACAATTTGAAGAGTAAGAAATAATTGATATAATTGAGAGGGTCGACTTCATGGTGAACCTTAGGTTCTTTTGGTACCTCTCATACGTATCTTTGTGAGACTTGAAAATGTCTCTTGCATGCATCCAGGTTAAGAATAAAACTGACCTCATTGTTTCATGTGCATTGTGTGGTGAGTTTTAGATTATATTCAATTGCATTGCACAGTTGATCTAGAACTTGGCCCGAATGTTTGTTGAGGCGAAATCCTGAGTAATATTTGGTTTGGGAAAGGACTGTAGGCCTTCTTTGATCCGTTTGTGCCTTTCAATGCCTACCATATGATATTAATCCTAGTATGTCCCCCATTGAGCCTGAAGCCTCTTCTTTGGACAACCACATTTTAGCCGATACCTTTTGAGTGCTTACATGCACTATCCCTCTCTTGGCCCTACCTTCTTAAGCGCACTGAACATGTGCAAATTTCAGAAGAAGATTCAAGTTTGAAGCTTTCAAAGGCAAACGTTGCAAAGTCCCTGAAAGTCAAGGATGTAAAAACAACTTCAAAAGAAAAAAAGAAAAAAAAAAAAAGAAGAAGAGAAAAAAGTCAAAACATCCCAAATAAAAAAGGGAGAACACTCCAAACAAAAGAGGAGAAACTTTAAAAGAAAAGAAAGCATCAAAATTCTCCAGCATAAAAAGACTCAAAGAAGTCAAAAACAAAAGAAGGGACAATGAAGAAGAATCAAGCTTCAACGACATGACAAATGTCAAAAGCACAAGATCAGTTTGACGCTCAATGAGGGATTAAGTCACTCTTATCCCAAATCAATATCCTACCAGTCCCTAAGCCTACATTATAAGCCAATAGCAAGCCCTACATGATCCCATTCCAGATGTTCTCACATTAGTGGAGACTTACATGAAGGCCAAGCCTATGGCATCACAGTTGCATGCTTTGAACATTCTTCTGAGTGTGAGAGTGTTTTCAAAATGTCCTCAAATTAAAATATACTGCAAATGTGTGCAAGTGAGGACTTTCCTTGTGGTGAGGTCACTTGAAACATGAGGATAGGTCTAATTCAAAACCTTTGTTTGAAGCAAGACGAATAAAACTTGTCGACACTTAGGTACATTTGAGGTACCACTTGAAGCTATAGGAATTATCTCGAAATCAATCTTAGTTAAAAGAGAAGCGAAAGAGAAATTTCTATGCTAAGCTAATTTTTGGTACCAACTACAGCCAAGACTCGATGCCCTTTTCTGTTAAAAAATGAAATTGGGGCAAACACCCATCTTTGAATATCTGTCAAAGCGACTCGTTGGTCCTTTCATTGACAGAGTTCATTTTTTAATTCGTGTCATTCATTTGTCAAAGCGATACATTATGTTTTGTTGGATCGTCACCTCCTAGTTGTGACATGTTTTGTTATATCGTCACCTCCTAGTTGTGACATGTTTTGTTGGATCTTCGCCTCCTATTTGTGACATGTTGAATCGTCACTCCTATTTGTGACATGTTATGTTGGATCGTCACTTCCTTCATTGTGACATACTGCATTTGTTACTAATGAGTTTAGTGCAGGTGATTATAAGACACGTTGGGAAGTCACCCCGTTTAAAGTGACATGTTGCATTAGGTATGCACACTTTTTAGTTTTTCTTATCTTTCATTTGCTACTAATAAGTTTAGTGCAGGTGATTATGAGACACATTGGGTTGCCACCCATTCAAATGGCATATCCAGTTCAAATAGGTCGTCCGCCTTTCAATGAGACAAGTTGGGTTGTCACCCATTCAAATGACACATTCAGATCGAGACAGGTCGTCCGCCTTTCAATGAGACAATTTGGGTAGCCACCTCATTCAAAGTGGCATATTGAGCTCAAAATGGGCCATCCGCCTTTCAATGAGATAAGTTGGGTCGTCACCCATTCAAATGACATATCATGTTAAAGTTGGGTTGTCACCCGTTCAAATGACATATTGAGCTCAAAATGGGTCATCCGCCTTTCAATGAGATAAGTTGGGTCGTCACCCATTCAAATGACATATCATGTTAAAGTTGGGTTGTCACCCGTTCAAATGACATATTGAGCTCAAAATGGGTCATCCGCCTTTCAATGAGATAAGTTGGGTCGTCACTCATTCAAATGACATATCAGTTCAACATAGGTCGTCCGCCTTTCAATGAGACAAGTTGGGTTACCACCCCGTTCAAGTGGCATGACAAGTTCAAGATGGGTCGTCCGCCTTTCAATGAGACAAGTTGGGTTGTCACCCGTTCAAATGACATATCATGTTCAAATTGGGTGTCCGCCTTTCAATGAGACAAGTTGGGAAGTCACCCGTTCAAATGACATATTAAGTTCAACATGGGTCGTCCGCCTTTCAACGAGACAAGTTGGGTTGTCACCCGTTCAAATGACATATCAAGTTCAAAATGGGTCGTCCGCCTTTCAACGAGACAAGTTGGGTAGCCACCTCATTCAAAGTGGCATATTGAGTTTAAAATGGGTCGTCCGCCTTTCAATGAGACAAGTTGGGTTGCCATCCATTCAAATGGCATATCTAGTTTAAGATGGGTTGTCCACCTTTCAATGAGACAAGTTGGGTTGTCACCCGTTCAAATGACATATCCAGTTCAAAATGGGTCGTCCGCCTTTCAATGAGACAAGTTGGGTTGTCACCCGTTCAAATGACATGTCAAGTTCAAAATGGGTCGTCCGCCTTTCAATGAGACAAGTTGGGTCGTCACCCCTTCAAATGGCACATCAAATTCAAGTTGGGCCGTCACCCGTTCAAATGACATATCATGTTCAAGTTGGGTTGCCACCCATTCAAAGGGCATATCCAATTCAAATGGGCCGTCCTCCTTTCAACGAGACAAGTTGGGTCGTCACCCATTCAAATGGCATATCACGTTCAAGTTGGGTAGTCAACCATTCAAATGGCATATCAATGTTCAAGTTGGGAAGTCACCCATTCAAATGACATATCAAATTCAAGTTGGGTCGTCCACCCTTCAACGAGACAAGTTGATCCGCTACCTTGTTCAAACAGGTATGCAGTTTTACATCCTCAGCGTCTCACAAGCTCAACACTGAGGTAATTTTGAAAGCAACATCGAAGGTACGTGAATGTTTTATCTTCGAATAATCCTTCCCATTTTTTCAAAATACAATCCATCCCTTTCAACGGACGGAGAGTATTGTCAAAATTTTATCAAAGTTTGACATTGTTTTGTGCACATGTCATTCTTTTCTTCTTTGTCCAGTCAAAATTGGCTATACGTCAACGTCATCATCCAAAGACTCTTTCATCATCCTTAGATGCTGAGGGGCAGTTGTTGACACCCAATTTTGGACCGACATTTTCAAAATAAATACTTTTGTGCTCTTTATTTGTTAAAGAGCATAAAATTTGATTTTTTACATATTTTGTTCAATTTTAACACAAGTTATTGGTAATTATCCTCTTTCTTGAAAATGTTAGGATATTTATCAATTTATTATAATTTTTAATTATTGGTTGTCACTGATTTTTTACACAGTCATTTTTATTAACAAATGTTGTTTGGGTTTTATTGAATCTTTAATTTTATTTTAAACTCAAACCATATTTTTATCTGACATTAAATTCATTTGTTCATTTATTTTTTTTATCATAGTCCGTTAATTCATAAAAGACGGAGAAGATATTTTTTGCACAGATAAGTTAAATATCCATAGTTTTGAATAAGATTAAATAGTCATTGTTTTGGATGACTCATGATTTTGGATAGCCCATGGTTTTCCAAAAAGCCATGGTATTGAGCACATGGTTTTGCTCTTGAGTGGTTTTGATTTTTTCTATAAAACTAACCCACTCCCTTCACAATTAATGGTGGTGGAAATTTCTAAATTAGGGCAAAATCCAAAATATATCTCTTTCTATTTCTGGCACAAAACCAGCCGCCACCACCCACCGGAATCCAACTCCGGTGACCCCGTCAACTCCCACAGTTACGGTCTTCTCGTCACCACCACAACGGCGACGAACACCATTTCTCTTCTTCTCCGGCATAAAACCATCCTCATCCTCCATTAACGTCGAGCTCCGAGCTCTGACGAACAACAACCATTCAAGGCGAGCTCGCCATTTCAGCCATGGCTCCGGCGAAACAAAGACGGCAACCAAAGCTCCGAGCTCTATCACGCTCAGATCTGGCCGGACCGAACAACAACTCCGGCGAACCAAATCTGGCCGGAACACCATTAGCAATAACTATCAAACTCTAAGTTTCGGTAAATTGCTTCATTTCCATTGTTATTGATTATTTTAGGACTATTTCTTTCACATCTTTGCTAAATTTTTTGTTTGTTTGTTTGAAATCTCACTCCGACAAAGTCTCTGTCATCGGCGGGTTATATTGATTGTTACACCATCTTGGTTTCATTTTGAGTATCGATTCTTTATTTTGGTGCTAAATATTGCTATGCTAATATTCCATATCTTGATTTTACATTTTCTTTGGCATTTTCCAGTAAAACCCATGTTGTTTCAAGTAAAGTTACTCTTTACTGCTTATCATGATTTTGTTGAAAGTATTTTTAGTTGGCTGCTTATTGTTTGTCCATGACAATTCATTTGTTGCCTTGTTTTTGTCTTTATTTTAACTATTATGGCTAATATTTGATGTTTGTTTACAGTACTAATGATTTCATATTGATTTTGTGTTTGAAAAATAGTTTAATATTTGGCCAATGATAAAATCTCTCCGTCGGATTTTCGAGGCCTTCCCATTATAAAAGACGGATTTTATTTTAAGTTCAATTATTTTTAAGTTCAATTATTTGTCAAGTTCAATTATTTTGTTTCAAGTGTTAATACACTTGGCCAATGAAGAAATGTCCATCGATTTCCAAGGCCTCCCATGTATATAAGATGGGTTTTACTTTTGTTTATTATTTCTTTGATTTATTTTGATTCATATTTTTTCATTACTAATACTTTTACCAAGTGTTTTTACAGGTACATGGAGCTTCTTCCCAAAGAAGACACTCGAATTCAAAATTCGAGGATCATTTTGAGTTGTTTATTGTATTTTATTTATTTTGTTTAACGATAGGAAAATATTAGGCCGCCTTCGTTATTCGTTCTTTACTGTATTTTGTACATGTTCTTATTTTTCTTATACTTGCATTTGATTTTTTTATCTCCTCCTCAATTGAAAAAATGAGTTCAGCCGGGACCCACTTTTGTGGATTTCGAAGGGTGCCTAACACCTTCCCTTTGGAATAACCTGAACGCTTACCTAGAATCTAATTGGTTATGCAGACTAATTTTTCTTATATTTAATTAATTGATTTCCTAGTTTTTCCTAAAATTAGGTGGCGACTCTCAAATATTTTTTAACTATTGTTTTGAGCCCCGAAGTTGCGCCTTATGAAAAATAGGGATGTAACAGGTAGTTTTTGCTTTAAAGATATGACGTCATTATTTATATGGGGTTCATGTTGACATCTATACGGATCACAAAAGCTTTCAATATCTTTTTAAGCAGAAGGAACTCAATTTGAGGCAACGAAGGTGGTTGGAGCTTTTAAAAGACTATGACATTGATATTCTTTATCACCCAGGCAAAGCAAATGTAGTAGCTGATGCATTGAGCCGTAAGGCAGTAGAAAGCACTAGTGGTCAGTTGAATGAAAAGCATGAGATAATCAAAGATTTGAATCAATTAGCCAGCTTGGGAGTTCGCCTTATTGAATCCTCCGATGATAGAGTTATGATGCAGAATGCAGCAGAATCCTCCTTGATAGCTGAAGTGAAAGAGAAGCAATTTGCGGATTCTATTTTATTGCAGCTAAAGGAGAATGTGCAGCAGAATTTGACCAAGGCATTTGATATTACACCGGAAGGGGTACTTCAATGTCAAGGGAGATTATGTGTACCGGACATAGATGAGCTGAGGACACGAATAATGACAGAGGCGCACCATTCGCGCTATTCCATTCACCCGGGTGCTACTAAAATGTACCATGACTTGAAAGAAGTGTATTGGTGGGGCAACATGAAAAAGAACATTGCAGAATTTGTCGCGCAATGCCCGAATTGTCAACAAGTGAAAGTTGAACATCAAAAACCGGGAGGTTACATGCAATGTATCAATCTTCCAGTCTGGAAGTGGGATATGATTAATATGGATTTCATTACGGGTTTGCCTCGTACATTGCGGAAGTTTGATTCTATATGGGTCATAGTGGACCGACTTACTAAATCAGCGCATTTTCTACCGGTCAAGACGACCTATACAGCTGAGGATTATGCGAAGTTGTATGTGAAAGAGATAGTACGATTGCATGGTATTCCACTTTCTATTATATCAGATAGAGGAGCACAGTTCACAGCACACTTCTGGAAATATTTTCAGCGGAGTTTGGGTACTCAGGTGAATTTGAGTACGGCTTTCCATCCTCAGACTGATGGACAAGCCGAACGTTCTATTCAGACACTTGAAGATATGCTACGAGCTTGTACGTTGGACTTTCAAGGCATTTGGGATGACCATTTTCCTCTTATTGAATTTGCGTATAACAATAGCTATCATTCAAGTATTAAAATGGCACTTTATGAAGCATTGTATGGACGAAAATGTAGATCACCAATTGGATGGTTCAAAGCAGGTGAAACTGCCTTACTTGGGCTAGATATTGTTCACCAAGCCATGGAGAAAGTTAAAGTTATCCAACAACGGTTACAAATGGTTCAAAGTCGTCACAAGTCATATGCCGATGTTAGAAGAAGAGGGCTTGAATTCGCCATAGGTGATTGGGTATTTTTAAAGGTGTCACCGATGAAAGGGGTAATGCGGTTCGAAAAGAAAGGGAAATTGAGTCCACGTTACATAGGCCCATATGAAATCATTAGAAGATTTGGGCAAGTTGCGTATGAGTTGGCACTACCCCAGGAACTTTCCTCAGTTCATCCGGTATTTCATATTTCGATGCTTCAAAAATGCATCGGAGATCCATCTTGTATTGCCCCCGTAGAGGACGTCCAAGTTACAGAGGATCTCACTTATGAAGAGGTACCCATTGCTATCCTAGATCGACAAGTAAAGAGATTGAGGGATAAAGACATAGCCTCCATGAAAGTCCTTTGGAGAAATCAACAAGTAGAGGAGATCACATGGGAAGCGGAAGAAATGATGAAATCCCAGTATTCCCATTTATTTCAAATGGACCAAGAAGTACACAGTGCGGAGGTGGAACAATAACAAGTAAGTATTTAAGAGCATTATGTGTATGTGTATACGTATGTTAAAGTAGAGCTGCCTTTGTTGTATATAAGACAATGTTGTTAACATTCGAGGACGAATGTTTCTAAGGGGGGAAGAATGTAACACCCCATACTTTTCTAACCTCACTTGATACCTTGGGTTCATATCTACATAGGTGTGGAGATGCCATGAGTATGTGTTTTATAGTGTCATTGGTGAAACATTTGATATCGGACCTAATACGTGCGATTAGACCTTGTAGGAGGTGTTTTGTGATTTCTTGAAGCATTTGGGGAATAACCCATACACATTCTAACCTCATTTGGTGACTTAAGTATTTTGTAGTCTTTTGATAAGGGATTGGACGATACGCAAACATTGGATAAGTGGCCGAAAAATTCAGCAAAGTGCTGAAACTTGCGCCACTACCCTGTTTCAGGGGTGTGGCGCAAGCCACCTGCATTCTGAAAATTCAGAGAAGGCTGAAATCTTGCGCCACAGCCTGCTTTGCAGCTAGTGGCGCAAGGCACAAATCTTGTGCCTTTCCGGACCCGTTTTGTAACGCAATTCTACGACGATTCTTGGATGGTTTCCTTTGGTTCTTTGGCGTTCTTTGAGCATTGTTAAAGATTCAAACACTCCAATACACTTCTACATACTCCTACATGATCAAATCATGAAATGTGAATAGTGATCCAAAATGTCCAATGAAGTCAAGGGCGACTAGAATTCCTATTTTTGCGATCGAAAGGACGAATGAGAATCTTTTAAGAGAATATTGTCGTGACCTTATGGAATTATGTAAACATGAGATATATGGTGAATAATACATGAAATGTTATGGATTACATGGATATGTGTTATTGGGCCCAAAGTTAGGCCCAAAATGGGATTAAAAGACTTGGCCCAAAGAGGAAATAACCCATTCTTCCAATAATTGACTAAGTAAACATATCATTTAGTGCCAAGTGTGGCTAAGCTTGAATTGGGGTCTATATAAAGGCCCCAAGATCAGATTTTTATCATCAAAAACCTCTCATGCCTTTATGATATTTTCTCAACATTTCCCATTTCCAAACCCTAAAGCAAAATAATTCGTTTGGACTCTTTGGACAAGATCATCCGATTCCAAGCCTTGGTAAGTATTTCTTCTCATGAATTAACATATTATATGGATGGGAGATTATGTATATTGTGATAGTTGTGTTGGCAAGGTGGTGAATAGTGTCTTTTTTGCCTTTGGTGAAAGATGTGCTATCTTGGTGATTTGAACTTGAATTGGGACTTGTGCCTTTGATGAAAGAGCATGGTATGGAAAAAATATGAACATGTATGGTGTTATTTTTGGTATTAAACTTGTTCTTGTCTATAAGTGGAAATTGTGGAATTTTGGCCGATATGTGTTATGAGTTGTGTTAAGGTCATTTGATGGATTATTTGCGATGTGGTATGGATAAGAAAGTGTAAAGGAGAAGTGTTGTTGTGAAATGTATCAATTATCATGTATTGATCAATGTTGGGAATATTATGGAATATTTGGCATAATAATGTTATCAATGGTTTTGTCAAAGGGGAATGGCATGTTTAAAGGCAAACATGTAACTCATTGACATTGTATGCATTTGTAAAGTAATTGGTGGTTAATGTGAATTTCGTTATGTATTTATGTTGTAGAGTGACACATAAAGAAGGAGAGGGATTATTGTATATGCATCTAAGGTTGTATATTCGTATTGCGAATCCAAGGTATGTAAGGTTATTTGTCCGTATCTTTCTGCGGCAAATAGTATCCATATTGACATGTCACTAGTCCTATCCCGAAATGTGCTAAGGTATTCCATATCCGGTTATCAATTGTCATATATTTTCTACTCAGTGATCATTTGTGAATCTCATGTCTCATCTTCATGGTCAATGTTCCAAAAACTCAAATAAGGTTATGTTCCAATATTCCAATAGTGACTATACTTGTGTCTCTTGTTCATGGATTATTGTCCAATAGTTCCAATGGTATCATGGTGCTAGTAATGTTATATCTCTCATGATGTTTATTCACATGTCTTTCACTCATTGGTTAATGATTCATAGCTTCCAACAATGTTATGTTCCAAAGTTCCAAAGTGATGTTATGACTATCAAAGTATCAATCTCAAAGTAATGAATAAAGTAATGCAAATATGGTCAATGATCAAGTACGGGTGGCAGGTCTAGGGGCGTAAGCCTAGCTCGACTCGATCCCGAGGTATGTATTTATGGGTGGCAGATCTAGGGGCATAAGCCTAGCTCGACCCGATCCCGATGCATTGATGTATGGGTGGCAAGTCTAGGGGCATAAGCCTAGCTCGACTCGATCCCAACACGATGTTATGATATGAAAGACCCACTGATCAGTCGGGGCCCGGGTACATTGTGATATATGTAATGACAAGTGAGCATTGATGTAAAGAAAGTGATGAAAGCAATCCACATGGTTTCCAAAATGCAACATGGTGACTTATTCACATTGATTAGTCATTTGTATTTGAGTTCATTGAAATATTCATGTGTTGTACAGTTTCATCTGAGCCTTGCATACTCAGTACTTATTTCGTACTGACCCCTCTCGGGGAATTTACCTTACTTGTTGCAGGCGCAGGTACTAGTAGGCCTCCACAGTAGGTTGCCAGTCGTTGCAGATCATTGGTTATCTCCAGCTAATTCGGGACTTCTCCGAGTCAGAGTGTATATCTGTTTTGGTGTTGTACATGTTGTATAAAGCGGGGACTTGTCCCGACTCTTAGTTCATTTTGGTCAATGCTTTGTTAGAGGCTTTTGTAGACAGGTGTGGGTGTATAAATGTCAAAGGGATATGTCGTACTTGACTGGGTGGCCTCAACGGCCCAGTTTCGTATATGTATATATATATATCATGTTCCATGACTTTCATTGTTGATTTCTATAGCTGTTATGTGCTTATGGGTTTCTTATGGCATGCATATGATTGAACATAGGCAAGGGTTGGTTCTCTCGGGCCTTATCGGCTACGGGTGCCAATCATGTCTCGATTGGATTCGGGGCGTGACACAAAATCAGCCCACTGCTGCAAGAAAAGAACAGATCTAGCCGGATACAACATTTTCCAGCCAAACTCCGGTGAAAAATGTCGGCTTCTCCCTGGATTTTGTTACTTCTCCAGTTTACTCCATAAACATTGGTAAGTTTTAAGACTGTGCAGAGATTTTACTCATTTTACTTTGGTTATTGGTTTCATTTTTATTTTGTTGTGCTATGTACAGTTGACTATTGTGTTATGAATTATTTGACGCTATTTTCGCGTCATTCAATTTGAGTTTTCCAGATCTCTGCCCCATTTCACTAATTGCATTATATGGTTACAAATTATTTTGTGGTGGAATAACTTTTAGCTATTATCTTTAATTTTTATATTAGCCTTTGTCACTTTGAATTTTGTAATGTTTGGATTTTTCTTCCAGTAGACTTTTATGAACATGTAATGTTTATTATTGCTTTGAAACTCTTATTATATTATTTTTGTCATTTTTGATCTTATTCTTAATTGCTATTCTTTCACTTATATTAAATCGGTATTATATCTTGGCCAATGAAATTAAAGAATCTCTCCGTCGGATTTTTGAGGCCTCCCCATTATAAAAGACGGATTTTATTTTAAGTTCAACTATTTTATTCAAGTTTCAATACTTGGCCGATGAAGAAATTTTCATCGATTTCCAAGGCCTCCCATGTATATAAGATGGGTTTTACTTTTCATTTATTATTTCTTTAATTTATTTTTATTTATATTTGTTCATTACCAACACTTTTACCAAGTATTTTTATAGGTACACGAAATTACTTTCCGAAGAAGAAAGTCGAATCAGAATTCGAGGATCCTTTTAGTTTATTTATTATATTTGTTCATTTCTTATTAACGATAGACAAATATTAGGCCATCGTCGTTAGATATTTTACTTTACTTTGCACATGTTTTTATTTTTCTTATACATGCAATATTTTTTATCTCCTCCTCAATTGAAAAAAAATGAGTTCAGCCGGAACCCACCTTTGTGAATTTCAAAGGGTGCCTAACACCTTCCCTTTGGAATAACTTGAACCCTTACCTAGAATCTAATTGGTTTCGCAGACTAATTTTTCTTTAATTTAATTAATTGGTTTCCTAGTTTTCCTAAAATTAGGTGGCGACTCTAAATTCTTTTTAAACATTTATTTATTTATTTATTGAGTCCCGAAGTTGTGCCTTATTGAAATAGGGATCGTAACACCATCTATAAATAGTGTAGATATTTTATTTGTATAGACGGTTGATTCATTATTCACAAAATGAGAAGTGTTCAATTTTTCTCTCTCTAAAATTCTCTCTTTTTTTGAACATTCTAGGGTTTTCTTCACATAGATTCTTCATTTTCTCCGTCATCTTCTTAGATCTTAACACTAATAAATTACTAGAAAAAAGTACAGTAACAAACAATATACGCCCTCCTTCCAACAATACTTATTCACTACAGTAAAATTAGATGTCCAACAATACTTGTCCAATTTAGAAAATCATTGAATAATTTACCCTTTTCTACCCATTTTACCCTTGCCATTAAATACTATTTATCACTCAATGCATTTTCAAGACATTAAATTTATTACTCCCTCCGTTCGCTTTTACTTGTCACAATTTGACTTGCACACCCATTAAGAAAAACAATTAATGACGTAGTTATTTTACCATAGTACCCCTATTAAAATGATGTTTACTATTGTGTTTTTAAATTAATTTGGAGAAAAAACAATTAATGCTAAGGGTAAAATAGAAAAATAACAATTGTCTTTTCTTGATATGTCAAAAATGACAAGTAAAAATGAAAAATTCAATTAGGAAATTAGTGACAAGTAAAAGCAAACGGAGGGAGTATATTCAAAGGGTGATATAGTAAAATCACCTCAATTATTTATTGTTTTTTTAACATATGTGTCAGTCAATAGTGAATAAGTATTATCGGATGGAGGGAGTAATAAGCAGAAGCCAAGAAAACGTTACGAATACTACAGCTTGGTGAAACTTATTTAATGACTTACATTTTCCATTACCGCAATAACTGTCACATAGATTTGTTGTGGACCTACATAAACATACGATCAGAATAGCACCACTAGTCTATAGGAGGAAAAGAAAAGATACAAATAAGAAATGAATTTAGCACTCACGAATTACTTGAGCAACCTGGAAAAATGTTCCTGAAATGGAAAGGCCATATAATATATACTATTTCGTAAAATCAGCTAAAGAAAGATACTATATATTTAACATCTAAAGTAGAGAAGTAGTGTAGTGAATTTTACACGTCCTGATTAGGTAAAGCTTTGGACATTAAGGTTGTATTTGCAAAGTTGTTTTCAGAAACATCCCTGCACAACAATTTATGGCAAAAATTAATAAGCTCTTCTTTCCAATGTTGCTTGAAAGACAAATGACAAAGATCCCAAACAATATGTAGCGTTGGACGGAATTATATCTACCAATTTCCTAATTCCACAAACAGTTTTCTTTAACTTGAAGAAGACTACAAATTCAGACAAACATGTGTATGAGTCTCTTTGTGAGTTTTTTTTAGGTTATTCTCTTAGGGTTCGCTTGCTTGGTCATATAGGTAACGATAATCTTTGCATAAAATTCCGCATAAGCACTGCAAAGTTGGTCAATGGGGGTATAAAATATTTTTTGCATAATTAATGCAATGTTTTGGTTGGCTGCAAATGAAAGAAAGTCCCTGAATAACTAATGTAGTGTTTGATTGGCATTATTAAATTTCACACTGATATAATTTACGAGGGAATCTATGTATTGTGTATTGAAGAAAATTTCAAAAGCAACTTTTCCTCATCTGTTGACATTCAAAATTGACATGGCACCAACACACTTTTAATGAATCTTTTGCACTTACACGTATCTATGTGAGGTTACATTCTTCCTGTTCGCTAGCTCTACTAGCCATCCTGGCAATGATCCATTAAGCTTGTTCTCCCTAAGGAATCTGCAGCAACGTGACAATGTTTAAGAGGTAAAACTAGAAAATCAGTTATCCCACCTGTTAGGCCAAGCTTCAAATTAGACAACATTATTTACGTCGTTCGATCAGTTAGACTGCATCAAGTGATGTACAATAGATGGTACAAAGTTATGGTAAATACTCTAATCATCCCGAAAGTATCCCAAAAAAGCATTCTATTGATACGCAGTACTTTGTTCTGCATATGTTACATAATACAAAAGCACAAGACTTTAATGCTGACAATGATGAAGATGGTTTTTCCCAGATTAAAAATAGGAGAATCATGATGAGGAAAGCTCAACAAAATGAAAAAAGTTAAATAAATAGGACGGAAACACTCAACAAATAGGTCATTCTTTTTGAAACAGAGGGAATAGCAAGTAAATCAAATACACGCCGGGAAACACAAACACTCATGCAGAGAGAGAGAGAGAGAGAGAACGCACATATACATTAAAGATGTGTTAATGGATTTTGGCACTTCTCCAGATAATTCGTTGAAGCTCAAGTCCCTATATCAGAAAAAAAGAGACAGATGTAATTATCCAAACATGTCTTTATCTATATGCTATTAAGCTACCTAAAAAGTCTGCACTTCGGTGTGTCTGGTGTAAAGAAAAATGTTTTCCTCAAGAAAGTGTTTTTCAGGGTTTCGTTATCTTGAAAAATGTTTTTCATGACTTCTATTCAACAAGTATTGGAGGGATTTCATATTCCCATACTGCTCAAACTAAGGTTGATAAAATCTAACAAAACAGGGTAAATGACTCCCACAGACCATCACTTACAGTAGTATTCTTTTCACTTGTTTCAATTCACACTTTTCTGTTTTTCATTATATGCCATATCCTATACATTATACATTTAGCATATTTTCCGTGAAATTTTTTTCCAACGCCTTATCAATACCCTAAATTAGTCCCTCGCTCTAAATTGAGATGGTGCAAATGTTTTTCCTAAGCCTTATAAGGTATATATTTGCTCTAACAAATTAAGATGGATACTAAAAGGGTAAAATAGTGTGGATTAAAATAAGATAACTTTTCACTAAATGATCAAGATGCAACTTCTACACCTACAACATAATATGTTTGCCACACAGAAAAGGAGAAACGCAAACGGTGAAGATGAGGAGAAATGAAATTGGTTAGAAGAAAATTGACAGAGTATCATCTTACAGAATCTGTAAATTCTTATGCTGCCAGATATATCTCGGAATGGGACCACAAAGTGAACACTTCCTCAATGTCCTAGAATCAACATCATAAGTAGTAGATTTGCAGGTCAAGTATCACATGATATTCAGAAACACTTGCTTAATTCATGAGGAGTCAAAGGATATTAAGCCTACAATTCTTCCAACAAAGTCATATTCAACAGATCAGGAAAATCACATGCTCTTCCTCTTGTGACTACATTGCTGAGTTTTCTAGGCATATATAAGATCAAAATGTTGGAAAAATTATCAGCCAAAAATTTCAAAATGCTATAATATTTTCATATAGTAGCTACTACGAATAAATTCATCTTCAAAACAAAAACCTTACAGGGTATGGAGATTTTTCATTGATGAGATTTCCTTTGGCCAGGGGCCTTCAAAATCATTTCCTAACAGATTCCTACCAAGAGAAGAAGCTAAGTTGATAACTAAATTAAACTATCGTTATTACAATATTGCTTTCACATAATTGGGCTTACAACGTCCTGAGTTCCATCCAATTGGCTATTAATTTTGGGATTTTCCCAGATAAGCTATTCCCTTGAGCACGACTACAAAATGAAATAAGAATAAAGAATATAAAGAGAGGGTGGTTGAAATTGACGAGTTGCTTAAATAGTGCAATGCAAAGAAAATCAGAGTCGACATGCACTTACAAATAATATAAGTTCACCAACTCCATGAATTTTGGAGGCAATTCACCGAAGAGATAATTGGTGCTTAGGTCCCTGAAATGATTTGCTAGATACTATAACAATTCGAAGGAAGGATACACAATACTGCCGTTTTCATGGCAAACAACATAAATCTCGACAGTTTGGAGCTTAATTACAGAAAATTCCGATATTTTGCATAATTACTAAAAATTCCAATTTTGAGTCTGTCGAGATACATAATTAGCTCACGATACATCAAAAAAAGATACATTTTTTCCTTTATAAATATACATAATTAACTCCCGATACATTTTTTTCGATTTTGGTCTGTCGAGATATATAATACATCCAACGAAGATACATTTTTTCTTTTGTAAAGATACATAATTAGCTCCCGATATTTTTTTTTCGATTTTGGGTCTGTCGAAATACATAATTAGCTCTCGATACATCCAACAAAGATACATAAGTAGTTGGAATTTTTGTAATTACTTTGTAAGGGTGGAGATTTGTGTAAATATGATAAGTTAAGGTGTATGTTTTTGTTATTTTTCTTTTTTTTTTCGAACAGTTCAGATCATAAATACATTTATTTTCTGCCATATGATATAATCATGGATGAATGGATCCATGTGCAACTGATAACTCGACAATTCCTATGAATAAGGGATTAAATATCTCTACCTTGTCATTAGGGGCACCCATTAGGGATAAGTTGTGTAATTAGCTCAAAATTTTAAATATTGCTGTTATAAACTATTGTTGGGTGTGCGAACAAAAGTTCCACATTGATAGTTGAAAAGACTGGGAAGCTACACATAAAGTTTAGGGTCTCTTGATGGTGGAGGCCTTTTGGAAAACCGTGTGGGCTTGGCTCAAAGCGGACAATATCACACCATGTAAGAGCATCTTTGGGCTGACTGAGCCCAACAACTAGTATCAGATCCCAGGTTCGGCAGGATGAGTATGGGATGTGGCAAAGTGATGGGGTGCGGGCTTGGTTTGCTTACCTTTACGAGCTTGGAGATGCACACGCAAGAAGAAGCTAGTTGCAGGCATCAGTTGCCACAAAATACTCCAATGATGTGAGTGACACACAGTGAATCTCGGTGACTCCTGGATCGTGGTGATGGGCCACGTGAAACTTAGTTCGAGGAGGAAATTGTTGGGTGTGCGAACAAAAGTCCCCACATTGGTAGCTGAAAAGACTGGAAGCTACATATAAAGTGTAGAATCTCTTGATGATGTGAGGCTTTCTGGGGAAAACCATGCGTGCTCGACTCAAAGCGGACAATATCATACCATGTAAGAGTGTCTTTGGGCTGGCTGAGCTCAACAACTGTATATGAAATTTTGTTATTTACTTCCTTATTTAACAAACTATCATAGAGTCGTCCCACATTGGCATACTTGGAGATCTACAGAACTAGATCTGTTGACACAAGTCAGTCAAATCCTTTCCAATATTGACAGCATTCTCCGTAGAAGAAACAACTTTGACACAAAATGCAAGGCCGGACTTCTTCTTTTGATTTTGTTTTTTTTAACACTTACTAGGAACAGAGACCTAAACAAACCTCAAAATGTCCTGCAGATGTATGTCTAGTTTAATTTAGGTTGAAAAATCACAAAACTTGGGGAAAAAGAAAAAGAGAAAAATCTCATGTTTTGCATCATGAGAATTACTATTGGTAGTTGTTGGTGTCTAATATTGCATTGAAATATGCACAATTCTCTACATCGCTATGGTAGAAAATATTTTGGAAGGGCGTATATACATCAATTGACATTATCACATATACTACTCAATGACTGTGGCACTTCATCCCCTATGTATCAGAGGTTGATGCCGAGTTAAAAGAATTAATGTGTTATAAAAATATTGAACCAATGTGAAAATAATCGACTAGATTCTTGAAATTATCAAACTTTTGTACTTACAGATACATCAGCTGTGTAAGATTCCCAAGCTGGTGTGGGATGTTACCTGAGAGTTGATTATCATTCACATATCTACATTAAATTTCAAACCAGAACAAATCAAAATGAGAATAGAAACAAGAACAAAGATAAAGAGAATGTGTAGTATTTTTCTCCTCATAGTCGTACAAAACCCAAAGATTGGAGATGTTCCCTAGTTCTTCCGGAATGCTTCCAGTTAGTAAGTTGTTGTAGATGCTTCTAAATAGATGTACCAAAGGAAAAAGAAAAAGAAAAATAAGTGTGAGCCTTGACTAACTGAGTTTTTCTGCAAAAGAAGTACAAGGTAACAGAAAGCATAAATGAAAACATATATCTGATACTTACAATTGAGATAAGTTTCGGAGAGCACCAAATTCACGAGGGATTTCCCCATCAAAGCAATTACTGCTTAGATCCCTACATGAGCCACATTTTGAGGAAACAATTTCATGATAACAAACTTTAAATTGTTTTGATTAAGTAGCAAATTACTCACATATACTCTATGCTCTTCATCTGAAACTGTAGCAAGTGTCCACTCAAGGAGTTGCGAGAAAGCACTCTGTAGAACACTTTGGTAAGAGAAGATAGAGATTGCAAACTCCAAAAGGAAATTATAAATATCTAATAGGAGGTGTTCTTCTATTAAACAGAGAGGTATGCAAAATTAAGCTTTGCTCAATACACAAATGTTGATAACTAGAATTTAATTTGAAAAAGGACAAGGTGCTTCTTTCAGTCCCATCAGATATTGTTAATTACGTCTTGAATTTTTCCCTTATATATTTTAGGAAACTCATGAACCCTATGGGTTTAGGAAATCCATCATTCTAATAGATTTGAGGAAGGAAAATATAGTCATTGTAGGATTGGGAGAACTTTTTGCTTATATGTTTGGGACTACTTGAGATCTATATATAGGGTTGTAGTTGTGGATTCAACAAGAACTGCACATTTTATTTCTTTCATAGTGGAAACTTTCTCTGCTTTTGTCTGGAGGATTAGGCCTAGCTGAACCTCATAAAATCCTTGCGTTATTTTTCTTCTCTATTTACTTTATGTGTGATTGTGTGCAAGTTAAACCACGATATTTTTCCAACAATTGATATCAGAGTAGGGTTAGGATTTTTACACATAATAAAGGGTTAAAATGTATCCATCATTTTCAACAGAGTATGAAGTAGTAAAATTTGATGGGCAATCTAGTTTCAGTCTGTGTAAGATTAGAATGGGATTGTCCCTGGTGTTACAAGGGTTATAGAAAGCAATTGAAGAAACTTTTCTAAAAGAGATGAAACAATCAAAGAAGATAGACCTGAAGGAAAGGGCTTTGAGTGCGAACTTCATGAGCATTATAGATAACATTCTTCAAAAAATTGCTAAAGATAAATCTGCAGCAACAACATGGAAGAAGTTGGAAGATCTGTATTCTAGGAAATCGCTGACAAACTCCTTCTAGTTAAAAAAAAAGGGTTGTATAATCTTCATATGAATGAAGGTACACCGATTAAAACTCATCTTGATGAGTGTAATTCAATTATAATGGACCTGAAGAACGTAGATATCAAAATTGAGAGTGAGGATCAGGCTTTGATCGTGTTATATTCTTTACCACCATCTTAAGATACTTCTGCTAATACATAACTATATAGGAAAGAGAGTATCACACTTGATGATGTTAGTAATGCACTAAAATCTAAAGAGTTGAAGAAGAGCTTTCGGAATAACAGAACTGAGGGCGAAGGTCTTGTGAGTAGGGGAAGAACACAATAGAAAGACTTTAGTAGAAAAATGTCTAACAACAGATCGAAGTCTAGAGCAAGGAAGCAGAAATGCTATAAGTGAGGGGAGTAGGTTTACTACAGAAGAGATTGTCCTAAGCTAAAGGAGAAAAAAGAAAAGCAGAAAGTTGACTACTCAGCAAATATTGTTGACACTAGCAATAATTTTGATGACATTGACTACGTAGGGGAAGTTTGTGCCGTGAGTTCTGATCATAGGCATAATTTTTGAGCTCTTGATTCTGGTGTAACTTTCCTTATGTGTCCGCATAAGAACTGGTTTACAATTTATAAGCAGACGAGTTGGACTGACTACTTAGGTGATGATACTCCATCAAAGGTAAGGGGATTGGTAACATCAAATTGAGAATGTTTGATGGCATTATGAGAAATATTAAGTGTTGGCAGATTCCTCGAATGAAGAGGAACTTGATTTCTCTTTCGACTTTGGATGATCAAGGGTATAAGTTTCACTCAGAGAATGAAACACTTAAAGTGTGTGCTCCATGGTGCTCATGAAGGGTAAGCTTCATTCTAGATTGTATTATCTTCAAGCTAGTGTAGTTGAAGGAAGTAATTATAGCTTCTGAGAAGAGTGATCTGAATCAGTCTCAGTTATGGCACTTGCGACTTGGTCATATGAGTGACAAGAGATTATTTTTGTTAAACAAGCAGAATTTATTGCATGGGTAAAAAAATTAAGCTTTGATTTTTTGTGAGTGTTGTGTGTTTGGTAAGCAAACAAGGGTGAAGTTCAGCAAGAAGGCAGAGCACAAGACCAAAGACAAGTTAGATTATATACATTCAGACATGAGGGATCCAAACAAAGTTCTCTCCAAAAGTGGTGTCATGTACTTTATAACTTTGATTGATGATTACTCAAGAATGGTATGGGTGTATTTTCTGAAAACAAAAGATAGACATTTTTGACATTTATTAAATGGAAGACGATGGTTGAAAGGCAGACTGAAAGAAAAGTTAAGTGTCTTCGCCGGACAATGAATTAGAATTTTCCAACTTAGAGTTCAATGATTTCTGCAGTAGAGAGGACATAGTGAGACACCACACTTGTGTCGAAACACCATAATAAAATCGTGTTGCAGAATGTATGAACAGAACACTCTGTGACAGGCACAGAGTATATTTTCACATTCATGTGTCAGCTAGGAATTTTAGGCTGAAGCAATCAATACAGCTTGTTATTTGGTCAATAGATCTCCATCCACAGTTATTGAGTTCAAAACTCCTTTTGAGGTTTGGTTCAGTTTGCCTGATGATTATTCAAACTTAAGGATATTTGGTCGTTCTTCTTATGTTCATGTGAGGCATGGGAAACTTGATCCGAGGGCAAAGAAGTGCATATTTCTAGGGTATGCTGGAGCAAAAAGTTACAGATTATGGAGCACATATCAAAAGATTCTAGGGTTAATTATTAGGAGGGATGTGATATTCAATGAATCTAACTAACTAGACAGTCAGAAGGAGAAGGCAATAGCAAAAATAGGTCGTGGCGCCAGTGACAGCATAGAGCTAGATATTGAATCTCCACTAGTTCGGCCCAGTAGTTTAGCATGGAGGAGGTGCCAAACCTTAATCAAAATGATAATGTTGATGCACCTATGTAACAACTACCGTTTAAGATTACAATAGGCATAGAGAAGAGAGTGATCAACCCAACAAAAAGGTTTGCAAATGTAGTTGATGAAACTCTTCTTGGATATGCAAATATTATGGAATTTGCTTTGTCAGTTTCAAAGACCATTGACGTGCTTAAGCCTAATAACTATAAAGAAGCTATTTCTAGTTCGGAAGCAGATAGATGGGTTGGTGTTATAGGTGAAGAGATTGAGTCAATTCACAAGAATTGAACGTGGAAGTTTGATTCATTACCAAAGGGACAAAGGGCAGTAGGCGGCAAAGGAATTGTTGATGTGAAGAAATTGTCTACAGATGAAAATCCAGCGGATATGATTACCAAGGTAGTTCCGACCAATAAGTTTAGGCATAGCCTAGACTTGATTAGTGTGTGCTTTCAAGGACTGAGAGCATAGCAGAGAGACATTGTTCCTATTGATGAAGGGAATCAACTCAAGGGTAAAATTTGTTAATTATGTCGTGAATTTTTCCCTTGTATATTTTAGAAAACTCATAATCCCTATGGGTTTAGGAAACCCATTGTCCTAGTAGATTTGGAAAAGTAAAATATAGTCCTTTTAGGATTGAGAGAACTTTTTCCTTATAGGTTTGGAACTACTTGGGATCTATATATAGGGGTTGTAGTTGAGGATTCAACGAGATTTTACCCGTCTTTCTTTTAATAGTGAAAAACTCTCTCTGTTTTTGCCTGGAGGATTAGGCCTAGCCGAACCTCGTTAAATCCTTGTGTCATTTTTCTTTTCTATTTACTTTGTGTGTGATTGTATGCTTGTTAAACCACGATATTTCTGCAACAGATAAAATTGACAAAAGATAGTTACCAGCGTAGTAAACCACTCACAAGGTCTCAAGTGATGTTAGGTTGCGAAATGATTCAGGGACTGGTCCATCAAGCTTGTTTCCGCCTAAATTCCTGTAGCATCCATGCCAAGTTAGTCTAGACTGGAAATATGTACAGAAGCAATTGAGCATGGAAAATTACTCACCGAGCTGTCATGTGGTCTTTAAGTAAGGTAACTCTAACGCTCTTGAAGGCAAAGAGAAAGCAATGATCCAGATGCAATTACATTTGGTGACTTTTATAACACTATTCAAACAGAAACTTCCTTAAATGCAAGTACAGATCGAACTGGTGCTGGCGCGTGGTGCATGTAATGCAGATAAAGTTTACAGAAAACTGTATGTTGCATGTTAGCTTCTAGGCAGCTAAAACAATACGTAGTAGAATTATTATTTAGTAAACTAATTTCTGTTCTCCTCTAGTTGGGGTATGTATATCATGTAAAGATATAGGGCTCTATTAAACTCATTTGTGATAACTCTTGTGGAAAATAATTAGAATAATTATATTTCTTTTGATAATATTACAATAACAATAATATATCCAATATAATCCCATAACTGGGGTCTAAAGAAGGTAGGATGTATACAGACCTATCATTGTCTTTGTGGGGTAGAAAGGTTGTTTTCAATAGATCCTCAGCACAAAAGAAGAAGAATCAAAGCAGAATTGAAAAAAAATAACGACAACAAAATAGCAAGATGAACAAGACAAATAAATCGACTGGTAAAAATAGAGGAATAAGATACTACACGAATACTAACTTATACTACTAAATAAGGTAAAGATGGCAAGAGGAGATCACCCCCTGCCTCTCCCGCCTAAAAGTGCCACAACAATAGACTACAAACTACTCTTCTACCCTAATCCTTGACCTCCATACCTTCCTATCAAGAGTCATGTATTCAGTAAGCTGGAGATATGTCATGTCTCATCTAAGCACCTTCCTCCAATTCTTCTTCGGCCTACCTCTATCTCTCTTAAGATCTGTTATAGCCCACCTCTCACACATCCTTACTAGTGCATCCGCACTCCTCCTCAATTTTCACATGCCCAACCATCTCAGTCTTGTTTCCTTCTTTGTTTCTAATCCTATCTCTCCTAGTATGTCTACACATCTATTTGAGCATTCTCATCTCTGTTACATTCATCTTCTGAATATGTGTGTTCTTGATTGACCAACACTCTGCCCCATACAACGAAGTAGGTCTAACCACCACTCCGTAAACTTACCTTTAAACTTTGGTGACACATTCTTATCACACAGTACCCCAGACGCGAGCCTTCATTTCACCCACCTTGTTGCTCTTTGTAGATAATATTGTTAAATGATACATTCATCTAGTAGGTGATATACTTGCCTGTACTCCACTCACCATAAATAGCGAAGCAATACTGGTTCTAAACCATTGAGTCGTTCACAAAACATTCTCATGGAGCTAGATTATATTAGCCAGGAAATCATTTCTTTCTCATATCACAACAATCATTTTTAAAATAAGGTAAATAATTTATTAATAATTGTGGAAACCTAGTACAAGCCATATACCGATAAGGAAGAAAACCTACACCAAAATATGGTTCTCAACAACAGAGGTTCAATCCTTTATACAAATAGGGACCTCACGAGCGGACCAAAAGGACGCTAGAACAAAAAACTGCATTGCAATTTTACAAAATCGTGTACCACCCCTTTGGAAAGTCCTCTTATTTCTCTCTTTCCAAATAACACCATGATTGCTAAGGGGGAAGCAATCTATGCCCTTCGACTTCTCTACACCCTCTTCATACTAAATTCAACTTAGCTTTTATTAGTTGATCACCTTCAGTGATTGTAGGATTGAAGTATAAATAGAGTTGTACTGATACAATTGTCATTCATGAATGGAAATACAAAGATTTTCTTCTCTCTTTCTTACAATTTCTCTAGACTAATTTCTCGGATTATTTCCCAGAGTTGGTTATCATCTTCCTCGATCTCCTGGATTAACCCTTTCCCCTGCGATTTCCTTTTCTTGCGTCAGTCACAAAAATCAAGAGGACAAATATATTCTTTGAAGAACGATAACAATTCTGGTGTTTTTTTTTCACCAATTCATCATTTAACCGTTCTCCTTATTCTTACTAAAATTAGAATTTCAACCCCTCCCCCTCCTTATACCAGCAAACAATTTTTTTTCAAATATCAGGAATTGCCACTGCCAAAAACCTCTTCATCGTTTCTATAATCCCAATCAAAACTTATCCAAGAAAAAAAAAAGAAATAACAGTCTCTTCCAACAACTGTAAGTGCAGTCTAAGGAATAGTGGAATACTACTACCCAAAGCTCCTGCTCTTGGATCGTTCTTATCCATCAAAACATCCAATACTTTTTGTTGGTTCCTCCATTTTAAGCCTTCTCCATCAATCAGATTGCCCATAGTACCTCCTAACTTCAGCACCTGCTGGTGGCTCTCTCTTTCTTCATATCGCTGGCATTCCTAATCAGTAATTCGTCTCTCTCACCGGTCTGAAGCTTTTTCTCCCTGACTGATGAGTTTCCAAAGATAGTACCCCTCTAGTCTTTTCTCCTATCTCTCCTTTGCCCCAGTGTTTCTTCACTGGCAAAATCATCTGCCTTGATTATGGGATGCTAAGATGTACGTAGACCTTACTCGGGGTAAAGAGGTTGTTTCCGATAGACCCTCGTCTCAAAAAAGAAGTTATTCAAAGCAGGGTTGCAAGAAATTATGACAACATACAAAGCAGATGGCTCAACAGATTATAAAACACATTGAAGAACAAAAAAAACCTAAGTTGCTCGAATTATTCAAAAATGCCTACGTGTAGATGTCAAATTCTCCAAAAATAGTGAATACTGTGTGAATGACGGATCCGACATAGGTGCTGCAACATTTTTGGAGAGACCGAGCAACATAGAAAAAAACTATGTGATTACTGCTACTAATAGCCCCTGCAAATCCAGTACAAGAAACAAAGATTTTTGCCACGCAAATCCGTGGAAAATTTGTGATACAGAACATAATTTTTTCACTCATTTCCCACCGAACAAGCTCATTGCAAAAATACATGGCGGAAAACATATTCTCACTGAAATAGTGGGAAGTTCCTAATTTTTCCATATGGAAACGTTATTATTTTTTCCTCTGTGGCTTGTACATACCTAGAAATTGGTGTAACTCTATAATTTTTAGAGTGGTTGTTAAAGAAATGGTCTGGGTGTAATTCAACCCCAAAAGTTAACTCAAGAGGTGAGGATTTTTCAATCCATATAAAGAGACCACTCATCCCTTAAAGGACCGATGTGGGACTCCTCACAGTGGCTATGTTAAATTTTGTACTATACAGTGTCTTCATCGTAGCGTAAAGAGATTTGTTCATGATCTCCTGAAAAAATATACAGCCAAGATCTCTCTGAAGATAATTCACGCCTCAAAGCCTACTCCCTTCTGATTAAAATTCTATTTTTTCTAACAGAGAAATTAAGCTAAAGGGTAAAAGAAGACAATATAGAAGGTTGTAAGTTCCTGAAATTCTATAATGATCATTATTTTCTCATATCTACCTCAAGATTTGCACAGTTCTGTCTCTGTATGCCGTAACAAACTTAAGGGAAACAACTCCATGATAACAAATTTTAACTTGTTTTAATAATGTAGCAAAACTCACATGGATCGTAAAGACTTCATCTGAAATGGTGGCAAGTTTCCACTCAAGGAGTTGTCAGAAAGACGTCTGTAAAATTCATTGGGTAATTCATTATTTAATAAGAGAAGATACAGATATTGCAGACTACAAAAGGAAATCACCATTATTGGGACCTAAAGTCAAACTTAATAGGAAATCATCATTATTGGGATCTAAAGTCAAACTTCATATTGGGAACCGTCAAACTTCACAGAGACCTTAAATTTTATGTTTTTTCTAATTGACACAGAAGTATAAATTGAATAACAATAATAACATATAGCGTAATCCTACAAGTTGGTTCTGAAAAGGGTAGGATATATGTCGACCTTAAGAAGTAAGAATGTAAATAATAAAAAATATAATATAAAATTAGAATAATAAAAACATGCTCAAGAATTTGGGAAATTGATCTAATGATATCGAAAAACAAATATTGATATTCTTATAAACAGACAATAACAGATGCAGAATGCAGAAGGTTTGACCACTTGAGAGACTTCAGAATCTTCAATAATAAAAGAATAAAAATAGTGAAAGAGGGAATGAAAAAGATAATTAAATATAGGAATAATAATGTGGATTCATGTTAGATGGCAGGATATAAATGAAGCAACAAAATAAGTAGTCACGTAAGAAAAGGATACTACAATTACCTAAAACCTATTTTATTTCTCAATTATTACAACAATCCCCATATTAAAAGGTAGTAAAAAGCCATTACGTTTCTATCCAAAAATTTCTTTTCAAATTTAGATTTTCTTTTAAACAATATATTATATTTAGGAAAAAATCGGACCTCAAAAAAAATTAGAGGCCCAAGCCATTACTTTAGTTGTCCTATAGTCGAGCCGACGGTGTTGTTCTATTTAACCAAACTGGTATGCAGGCCTTGCTATATTACTTACTAATAAGAAAGGAATAAACACACAGCTGAGCGTCAATATGTCTCCTTCAGCTGTGTGCCTCCCTTACTAATAAGCTGCTTGGTCGGGTGGTCAAAGCTTGACATTTCAAATGATGCGCCTCTGGTTCGAGCCTCTATGGCAACATAATATTTTTTGATGCAGCTGCTGCATTATTTAATGCAAGTATATGCCCCACATTAATTTTTACTCATTCATTCTACCATTCAAAGTAATAGGTCCATTGATATACTAACATCTTTTTAATTTTTTATATTTTGTATTTTCATTTGAGTAAAAAATGTATTTTAATAATTAAAAAGTTTTTTTCAAATAATTTATATATTTGAAAATTATGTAAAAATTACTCTAAATCACAATAATTAATAATTTAAAAAGTATAATGTAGAAAAAAGTAAAAATTTATATGGCAAAGTTCGAATTTCAAAAGTTAAACAATTTAATTTTTCACTTGAACTTTGGATATAAAATCTTCAAATTTTTTGAAATAACATCTACATATTTGAAAACTACGTAAAAATACAATAATGCACAAAAATTGACAATTCAAAATATATAAAAGATATAAAAAAAAAATTGATCAATGAAAAACTTGATTGAATCACAAAATTTAAAAGATGCCACATATATTGGAACGAAGAAAATACTATTACTAATAATAATGAAATTGACGTTATACTTTTAAAAAATATTTCTACTATTTGATTTCATATTCTTGCACAGGCCCTTCCCGACTAGTATATATAGAATGGCTAAAAACATGATGAAAACTTGGGAAAGGACAAACCACTCACAAATAAGAAAGTGATTGTAGGTTGACAAGTGATGTAGGGATCGGTCCACGAAGATTGTTTCCCCTTAAGTCCCTGAAGCATCCATCCATGCCAAGTTAGACTAGACTTTTGAAACGAAAAACGCAATAGAAATAAATAGAAAATCATTAATCATTATGATTGATTTCATACAGAAGCAATTGTGCATGAAAAATTACTCATCCACCTCTGTTAGTTAAACAATTTTAATATCTCAAAATAAAATAATACAGTAATCTTTAAATTTTCCCTACCTTTATGGTTCTCTAAAAATTGAATTGCCATAAAGGCATTCATCATGGCAAAATTTGCAGTAACTTCCTTTGACCATTTTAACAATTATTATAGTCCTTTGTCTTTATTGCCATTATATTTTCTCTTTTATTGGCATTAATTGACAAGTTGGGACAATTTGTGTGTTCAGCCGTCTCTTTAGATGGTATTCTCACTTACATGAATTCAAAAGTTCTTTTCTTTGAGAGCAACATATATTTTCCTTACAATTTATTTTGTTGGGTTTCCTATCAGTTTTAAAAAAAATTCGTTAGATTTTATCTGCTAGGTTTTTATGATTTTTGTTTGTTATGGTTATCTGTTCTGAGTCGGGGGTCTATCGGAAACAGCCTCTCTACTTCATCTGAGGCATGGTATGAACTGCGTACACTTTATCCCCCAGACCCCACCTGGTGGGAATACACTGGGTATGATGATGATGATGATTCTATTTGCTAATTTATACTAGAAGAGATTGTTGAATCTTGAATTTGTTCTCCAATATATTCCAACAAGCTTAAAGATATTTATTATGAATCACGAAAACATAAATATGGGAGAAGAGTACTTTATATAAACAGAGCAGATGAAGGACATGCATGAAAAATTAGAGTAGCCATCACAAATCCACTTCATTTTAGTCCATGAAATTAGTGGAAGTGGATAGGAAATAATTAAGTTATTCATGTATAAAATTAAATAATATTCCATATGAATTGTAGATGAAGATGAAGATGTTAAGACACCTTTATTAGAGGCGAATGCAAATATTCTTGAAGAAGACTATATATTAGTGTTGGATACGTAATAAGTGTTTGTGAAATTTTTCTGAGGAGCTTACTTTATTAATTTTTTAAATTTAGTTTTAGATTTAGTAGTAAACACTATTTATATTTTATTGGACTTTTTTTAGCTTGAACAACTAATTAGTTTCATGATTTTACTTAACAGAATATTCTAAGTATTATTATTTGTTAACTGAAGTTTTAAGCCATATATGTTCTTCAGTAATCAATTTACAGGTTTGCGTTTTTCAAATTTTCTAACTTATTTATTTGTTAATTTTTTTTTTCTTTTACTATGTTTTGCTAGATTTTTATCTAGAATAACTGAAACAACATAATTGTTTGCTATATTTGATTTGAAAATCTTCTCACTTTCTTGATGTTATATATTTAAGGTATGAGATTATAAGAATTTTAAGTTTGAATTTAGATTAAAAAGAAAAAAAAATCTTTAAAAATTGAAAGGTTGGCCCGGCCCAGCCCCTAACCCTTCTAGGGTTGGGTTGGGTTGGCCATTTCAAGGCCCTTTCTCGTGAAGGGCCAGCCTGCCCCAGCCCATCAAATTTCTTGGCCCGTGAGACTTGGGTGGAGCGGGGTGGACTGGCCCATTTTGACAATTCTAATTTTTGTTTCAATGTAAATTTAATTCCTGTCATAAGATATATTGACATACTATAATATTCTTTATTATTTTTATGAGGAAAAATTTAGTTACATGCTCAAAGTCAGCAGTAACACTTTCGAGAAAGAGTTGATAAAGTTATCAATCTTGCTAAACTAAAATTAATTTGAATAAAATAGATGATATTACTATTGTGATTATTTTTTAAATAAAAATTGGAGACAGTGTAAGTGACTGGGTGATAGGCTATGTAATAATAGGCATATTTGTGTGAAGAAAAAATTATTGTGTAGCTTCCCCTAGTCAATGAAGCAGAAGAATTTATTTATTTGGCGATCTACTCAAGTTCTTTAAAAAAGAAAAATTCTTCTTAACCTTGGATCAGAAAATATATTGACTTTAGCTAAGGTTATATGTTCCTAATATTTGAACCAATTTGATTGATGTGGTATTTTTAGAAACTGTTAGACAGAGTTAAAGTTTCTTTTGAGGATGTTGTGATTGTTTTAGAGCCCGTCTGGATTGCTGTTAGAAAACTGCTTATTTGAGAAACACTTTTATAAAATAGTTTTTCAGAAAAGTGCTTTTTAAAACAAAGCAATTTATGTTTGGTAAATTCATTTAAAAAGTGTTTTTAATAATCAGATTGTGTTTAGATAATCTTTTTCAAGAAGTGCTTTTAAGAGACAAATGACGAAAAAGGACATGTATCAATAGACTTTTACTATTAAAATTATTTTATAGAGAAAATTTATTTTAAATATCTATTATAATATTTTAATTAAAAAAATTATTTGTATTTAATTAAAAAGTACGTACTATACAATTTTCAATCAATATTTATATACATGGATACATTAAAAATATTAAATAATGATATAATATTACTATAATAATTTAAATATTACTTAAAAACATCAAACAAAATGAATTTATTGTCATTAATAATAAAAAAAAATAAAGAGTTACATATTCTTCGATCATCACCATCAATGATATTTTTGATTTTATTTTTTTAAAAAAAAGAGTGAGGAATAAAATAATAATATATAAATTATAAAATAAAATAAAGAATTATGATGTAAATATGAAGTATAAAATTTTAAAATCAAACTTATAAGGTATGCTAATTAATTAATAAGGGATATATTGATATATATATATATATTTATGTGTGTGTGTGTATGTGTGATAGGGATATTTTTGTCATAGAAAAAATAATTTTTTGAAAAGCAGAAATTTTCTGCTTCTTCCCAAAACTGTTTCTACTTTTTTTTAAAAGCACTTTTACAAGTTTACCAAACACCATCTTTTTTTAAAAAAGTATTTTTTTTTTTTAGAAAAAAGCAATCCCAAACAAGCACTTACTAAGAATAGTGTTTTTATTGGTAAAGAATGTTGTAATCAGGATTTAGTTGACTTAAAATACTAAATATTTTAAGTCAAGAATAAAAATGTTAGTAACTTGTTTGATTGATTTCTTTGATTTATGACGTTGAATTTTAATAAATTAGCTTATTTTATATGTTGAGAATCCAATATTAAGTAGAAAATCAAAAGAATAGATTTGACAGAGATGATGAATTTATTTTGCTTAATGGAGTAGTCAAGAGGAAAATAGATTTCTAAAAGAAATTAAATGCATTGTATGTTTGTAGTTCTTGTACACTGGGTAACCGTATGGGGAGAAGCTATTTTGTGTGCTTGCAAGATACATTAGAGTTGAATGAATTTCTTTTGATTTGTGGAAAATATTTCATTAGACTGAAAAATATTTGAAAGTGTGGGGGTGACTTGTTAAGGCTATTTTATTTTATTTTGAAAAAAAAAAATACATAATATTTTGGTTGTATGTTTATACCAATTATAAATATTGGATATAAATTTGTGTTTATTAAGAGTAATGTGATTAATTGTGAGCAACATTGTAGCATAGAAAAAGGTGATTGAGAATATATTTTCGAAGAAAAGTGATAATATTTTACATGGCTTTATTGTTCAAGATATTTTTAAAAATGAGGATCTAAGGAGAGAAAAACTTACAAGGATAGAAAAATATTTTTTTGTGACGATTTTTATACTTATCTTGTCGATAATGATCCTAAAATATATTATGTTGGTATGTCTTCTCTTGGTGCATTATTTTGAAAAGATGCAACTAATAATTAAGTGTTATAGTATATTAATATTTGTTGTACTAGAGGGGTGCAGTGATGCTAAGTCACTCACAAAATCAATATGTGATTATGTGTTTATCCTCGATGAGGTGAAATAACACGAAATTAATCAAATAGATCATAGCTATTAGATCGGTTATGAAACCTGAATTTGTAGTTTGGAGTTGATTGACAATGAGACTAAGATAATCCTTAGTGAGTATTCAAGTTGAAATAAAACTGATGTGTTTATATATATTGTGGTTGACAAACAACATTAGTTGTAGTAAATAAACAAATAAACTTTTCAATGACAATAGAACATTTTGTAAGTTTAATCTTGTTTTATCTAGATGTGGTTTATAGCCTACAAGATATCAGATAGGGTGAACAAAATCGAACCACAATAAGTTTTTATCTTTCAACATATTATTTCAAGTTTAAACTTAGAATTTTAAATGGTCCAAATAAGTTTTATAACTCATAGATATTAGTAATTCAAATAAAACCCAAATCAATACTAATGCTACCAAAAAATATTCAATTCAATACTAGAAATGACAATAATGTTGGATATTTATTCTTTAGTTTTGCATATATAAATACATAACCTAATTTTATTTTTTTGTTTAATATTTAATCATGTAATTATTAAACTTATTTTAGCATGACTCAATACTTAAATTATGATTATTTTTATTATGACTTATTAATCCCTTTATTTTTTGGGGTTTTATTATTTTTTTGTTGTCACTCATTTCATGTTTTAAGTTTTTTTGTTTTTTTTTAAAAACACTTTATATAGTTGTATCTTGCTAGGACTAAAGAAATATCTAAAACACAAGTTAATTATATGTTTATATGAAGACTTTACTGGGAAAAAATTCAAAAATCCCAAGAAAATTAAAAAATCTGAGAAAACCCGAGGTTGAAAATCCGATTTTTATTGATTTGATTTAGTTTGATTTATAGATTTAAAAAATCGATACAAGTGGTTTGGTATTTAAAAAACTGAACCAAGCCAGTCCATGTACACATCCCTAATACCAGATTTAACGTGTTGTACTCATATGTGAAAACTTAATAAAACTTCTTATTTCATTTTACTCCTAATTAATATTATTTTTGAGATATGTGGGAGATTGTTGAAAAGAATTCTTATATCTCAAAAATAAGTTAGAAACATATTTTTTTGTTCTTTAATAGTCAGTATAGTCATTAATCTTCTCTATTACTCATTAACCTTTGTAACCTATGACACATTATAAGAATTAATTGACACTGATATTCCTCGACCATAAAGTTCAGATTATTGTCCGTGTATATGAACTCATTGTTTTGTTTTAGAGATATTCTAAAAAGAATATTTTTCTTCCTACTTTATAAGTTGTTGAGTTTTCTATAAATATGGAGTCTTTGTTAGTTTTTAGCTCCTAGTTTCGAACTAAAAGATCTTGCTGAATCCTGAAGGATACATCTACATTGCGTGAAATATCCTTAAGGACACTATCATATACGCTCCCCAAGCCATCAGAATTTTCATGATTCTCAAAATTTCCAACAACATGCTCCAAGAATATATAATTATTACTAAGGAAAAATGAGAAAAATATACTTTATTAATTATAGAGATACATCATTACCCCCTCAAACTATAATCGAAGTTATTATGATACACACAAACTTCACGGGGGTCCTATATTACCCCCCCCCCCCCCCACAAACTATTTTAAAGTATAATAAATATATCCTTCAGTGCTGACGTGGCACCACAATCAGAGGCGGAGCCAGGATTTCAACTAAGAGGGTTCAATATTTGAAGAAAAACTAGCCGAAGGAGGTTCAATACCTATAATATATACATAAAAAATAATTTTGATCATGTATAAATAGTATATTTTTCCGCCGAAAGGGGTTCAGATGAATTCCCTAGCCAAAGGCTGGCTCCGCCCCTAACCACAACCTAATTCAATTAGTTGTGGTGCTATACACGTGTCGCCATGTGTATAAATGTTTTTTTAAAAGTTTTTTAGTTATTTATTCTTATTTTCTTTGTCTTGTATTTAAAATAAGTCAATACACGTAAAAAAAAATTATTTTTCTTTGCCTTGTATTTAAAACTTTTTCAAATGCATGTAATTTTTTATTTCTCTTTGCCTTGTATTTAATATTTTCACAAATACACGTAATTTTTTATTTTTTTCTTGTATTAATATTCTCAAATACATGTAATTTTTTTAAATTTCTCTTTTCTTCTTATTTTTTCTTGTATTTAAATTTTTCTCAAATACACGTAATTTTTTTTATTTTTTACCTTCTTATTATATTTTATTACTTTTATTTATTCTTTTTATTTTCTTTACCTTTCCTTTAAATTTGATTTCAAATTTAATTTCAATGCTTTGCATTTAAAATAAGCTAGCTTCGGACGGATACCAAAAGAAAGTGAAGCAAATCAAATAAAAAATAAAATGTTAAAACAAAGGAAACTTTTTTTTTATTATTTTCTTGTTTTTTTTTCCATAAAAAAACATAATTTTTTAAGTTAGTTAAAATTGAAAAGATAAGAAATTAGTGAGGAGGGAAATAATTTCCAAAAATAAAGAAAAGAAAATAATTAAATATATAAGTTTTAATTTTTATAATTATGTATACTAACTAATTGTAAAATGTCCAATTAAAAAGGGGCATGTGTCCATTATTGATCAGATTTTTGCCTTATTTTTCGTCCCTCACTTGCTTTCAAGAGAGTGAACACACTTTCTGTGCTATATCATCACTGAAGGATGTATTTATTACACTTTAAAATAGTTTAGGGGGTAATATGACCCCCATGAAGTTTAGGTGTATCATAGCAACTTCGGTTATAGCTTGAGGCGATAATCGTGCCTTATCTCTTAATTATATCTTGATCGATTTTCTAACATGACAATTATTTTAAATTAATTATTTCAAGTAATCCAGAGGTAGCAAAACAAGCAGGTTGAAGAGAAATAGATAAATGATATTCTCACAATTGTGTTAAATGAGAAAGATTTGCGACTTGTGGTGGTATTCTCCCGTTTAAATTGCACGCTGAAAAGTCTCTGCAGATTTATAAATAACGTGTTAACAATTTGATAGATGAGAACGGAAATTTATGCACTATATAATCTGAGACCTTTTCAGTCCCTCTATCTTATAATCGTTACATGGCCTTACGGGTGTGTTTGGTACAAAGGATAACACTTTTTGAAAAATATTTTTTTATGTTTAATTGGTCAAAATATTAAGAAAAGTATTCCTTTTAGAAAAATAAATCTATATTAAATTAAAATAAAAAATCCCTGAACTTTAAAGTTAAATTACCAAGATATCCTTCTAAATTATTATTAATAATATGTATGTATTAATTAATAATAATATATTTGATAAACAACGATATTCAAAAAAAAAAGAAAATTTATGTACAGCTTGGGAGTTGTGTCTACTCTATTTTGTAATTAATCTTTAGTTAACCAATTGACTCGTGACTATAAAACTACACATCAATTAATATAAATATTATGATAAAATATGTAATTTATTTATTTATTCTTAAAGATAATGCAAAATTTATTGTGAACCAAATAGAAGCGGACGGAGGAAATTCTAAGAAAAGGCATACATGGATGTAACATGACAGAATGTTGTACTACAATTATCGCAGTAAATGGTAGTGTTATCGCAAATCGGGGCTGTGTAATTATTGCACCGTGTTTGTTGCTTCTGTAGATCTGTAAGGTCAAGCAAAAGCTTGATTATTTCTCCTGCCAAACAAAGGTAAAAAAAGAAAAGAAAAGGAAAGAGTAAGATCTCATTTATTTGCATGGACTTAATTAATTAGACCAGATATTGTGCACAATAATATATAATTTTTGGAAGTATGTAATTCAAAAACGTTTGACGGAATGAACTTTTGTTCACTAATCACTTAACCAGGTAAATCAACATAATATATATACACATATGAGTAGCATGAGTAAATAATACGATGTGTATGAATTAATTGTACTTGAAATCAGAAGAGGAATATATAAACTTTACCTTCTTCGTGGTAAAGGGGTGGCATTGAGGGTGACTCAGGTCGATTAGCTACCCAATCACTCGACGTTTTCAGGACACAATTTGTTGTGAAAAGAAGCAATACTACTAAAGCTACTGACTTATACAACTTATTATTATCAATTGAACCCATATCTCCTTCTTCTTCTTTAGCCATGCAACTTCCATATTTTTAATATATATAACCAACCATCAAAGAAATAAATCAAAAAAAAAAAGCAACTTTGATTTGATTGGCACTAAATCCAACACGTGGATATATACTGTGTGTTTTTTACTTTTCAAAACAATTTTTCCTTAAAGCTCGGTATGTTGCTTTAATCGCCAAGATATTTATAAGGAGTATACTCTTTCCGTTTCATTTTACTTGATCGTTGTTGATTTGATACTCGCCAAAGTATTTATTAGGGGTTTATTTTATTAAATTAATCTTATTAATTATATTTTGCATTCTAGATTTGACTACTAGTAATAATTTATATAGTCATTTAATAATATAGGTAAAAATAAAAAATAATATGATAAAAAATTTTAAATTTTATAAATTGAATAAATAAATTAAAATAACTATTATTAATAAGGGGACCAAGTAAAATGAAATGAAGAGAGTATATATTCGAAGTCATATAAGGCATTATCCTTGGCTTGTTTTTTGATGGCGGTGTAAAAAGAGTAGTGATCGATGGATCATTTAGCATGGATCTACTTTTTTTAAAAAAAAATAATAATTTATTCCACCTTATCTGAGATAAGGGTGGACTCCTCCATTATCGAGTAGTGATAGCTTTTCTTTAAAAAAAAAAGTATTTAACTATTTAGATGAAGGAACAAGAAGAAGCAGACAAAAAATTGTCTGAATTACCTAATATTGGGTATAAATTAAATGTTTTTTTAAAAAGTGAGTATAGATTAAATGGGAACACTCAAATACGTTGTCCGGTGAAATTTTTAGGTGACGTTATCATATGCATTTAAGGATATGAAGTTTCTTCTCCTGACATACTTAAGCGGTAATGTTACTTTAGAAAAATTATACTCTCTTCATTTCATTTTAGTTGGTCATCTTACTGTAAATCTATATTTTTAATTACTTGTCCACTTACTAAATCAAGACAAAATTAATCACTATATTTTTTCCGTTTTACCCCTATAATTAATATTCATTAAAGGACTAAACAAATTAAGGTTCACCAGCTATCCAATTACTCAATGTTTTGAGGACACTATTTGTTGTCAAAAGAAGCAATAGTACTAAACCTACCGACTTATACAACTTATTATCAATTGAACCCATATCACCTTCTTCTTCTTTAGGCATGCAACTTCTATATTTTAGTATATATAACCAACCATAAAACTAAGGAATAAAGTTAAAAAAAAAAAAAAGCAACTTTGATTTGATTGGCACTAACTAAACACGTAGAAATACACTCTGTTTTTTTACTTTTCTAAACAACTTTTTTCTTAAAGCTCGTTATGTAGCATCCATCAACTTTTATTTATTTCACCTTATGTGATAAGAGTGGACTCCTCCATTATCGACTGGTGATACCTTTTTTAAAAAAAGTAATTGACTATTTTGATAAATTAACTGATCAAATAGGCTCAAATTTGAAATATAAGTTTCATTTATCATAATTGGCAAACTCGTACTCATCAATTTGTCAAAGAACACAAATCTAAAAAATACCTTTACAATAATGATGATTTGCATTGCTTTCAAGACCTGTTTGATTTAAACTCACTTTTTTGTATTTGAAATTTCTTCAAAGCATATGTCCATTTCAATTGCTAGAAATTCAAAAAATGCTATTGTACAACAATTAGGAAGAAGAAGAAGAAAAAAAACAAGAAGAAGAAGCAAACAATTTTGTCTAAATTACCTAATATTGGGTAGCAGTTAAATGTTTTTTTAATAAGTGATATAGATTAAATATGGACAGTCAAATACGATGTTCCGTAAAATTTTTACGTGACATTATCATATGCAATTAAGAATGTGAAGTTTCTTCTCCCTGACAGATTTAAGCACCGTTTTTTTTGAAAAATTATAAATTATTTTAGTCTTTTCTGGTCTACCAAAAAAGTGACATTTCAATATGTATATAAGTGTCTATAAGGTGATGGAATTGATAGTAGTAGGAGATATTAATTCCACATAGTAATATATAGCATTGTTAATACAATTTTTGGTTCATATTTTTTTCTCAATAATTAAAACTTACATAAATTACACAAAATTTTATGTGTTTTTCATCCAGGATATTATATGAAATAAGAATATGAGTATCACTAATACGTGATAACAAATAATCCGTACCATTTTAAAAAGAATATTCCTAGGTTAAATATATGGTCTATGGAGATGGAAGAAAAAAATCAGTTAGGGGAAGAGCTCAATTTTTTTTTTTTTTATATATATATATATATATGTGTGTGTGTGTGTGTGATATTAATCAGCTTGCATAAGCCTCGATTAATTCTATAGAGTATCTATTATTACCTCTTATCAAGATAGATATTGAATAATTTTGTGCATCAATGCTTAGACAAATGAGAAGAACTTTCAACTTTTTTGCCTTTATGAAAATTTGAACTTGAGAATTCTCAACTCATCACTTCATTGATCATTGCACCACACCGTAAAGCTCAAGTAAAATTATCCATACAGGAATAACAACCAAAAGTTAAACAAAAATACTATTAATAGAACTCTCTTCCTTCAATTATTTGTCTTTCATACGTATTTTTGGGGGAATCAAATCCCTCCATCCTTTAATCATTATTCCTTTAAAAAAGTTAGCCCCAAATTTCACCTTTAGAAAAAGAGATTGTCTCCAAAATGTTATACATTTTCTGTCAGCAAGATTATTTAACCTTTCAATGCATGTGTTTCACATTTTGAGATTCACTAAGGCTTATTCTCTTTGCCTTCTTATTTAATGGTCATGTTGGAATTACTCCCATATTGGACTTAATATAAAAATGATTGTAGTATGGTTTTATTAAACCTTCTAAATAATTTTAATTATTGATTGATGTAATTAAAGAAAGACATCTAGTTTAACAGATTTCATATTGTGCGTAGAATCATTTCAATGTATTATTGTGAACTTGATATTGGTATAGGCTTTATAGTGAAACCCACGCCATAATTATTAGGTCATGATTTTCAAGAATTTTTTTCTAGGGTTTAGAATCCAACCCTCAATCTTAAAATAGTTTTAATATAGATTCACCGTTTCATTTTACTTTTCTCTTGTACTAAAATTAAAATAGATTTTTTTTTTTTACTTGTTTACTTTAGAAAATCAAGAGAGTTATTACTTTTTTAATTTTTTTCCCATGTTACACCCTTAGTATTAAATAACTACATAAAAAAGTAGCAGTCAAATTTAAATTTCCAAATGATTAATAAAGTTATTAGTTTAGTAAAATACACTCATAATTGATGGTTATGTCAAATCAACATAGTAATATAAAAAGGAGGGAGTATATACGTTTCCGTCGGTTTTTGTCGATTAAAAAATGCCTTAAAAATGAGGGCCAATACCGACGGACTGTGTTGGTTTTTTGGTCAAAATCAATGGAAAACTGACGCGTTCACATTTGTCGAATTTGGGTTCGTTGCTTTTAGCAATCCCACGGACAACGTTGGTTAAAATCGATGAACAACCGACCCTGTCCGTCAATTTTTTAAAATCGACAAAAACTGACGGGCATGGTTGATTTTTCAAAAATATTGAAAAATGTAGCTATTCGGAATCCCCCGGGTATTTTCTATAACTTTAATTTGGACAATTCTACCACTCGACCATACATGCCCTTTGATGATATATTTCCATCATTTTTATTTATACTCTTCAACTGCAATTTTGCACTTTAAAAACTGTTGGATTTTATCAGATTTTGTAAAAGAAAATATAAAAAACCGAGGGACAGCATTGGTTTTCTTTTTTAATAAAGCTTTTTTTAAAAAAAAAAATGCGCATTTTTGTGCAAAAAAACCCGACAATGTCCGTTGGTTTTCTATTACATTTTTTTTAAAAACAAACAAACAAACAGACTAGATCGATTTTCCCTTGATTTTTCCAACCCAATCTGTCCGGTTTTCCCTTGATTTTTCGGACCCAATTTGTCCATCAGTTTTTCTCCATCAATATTTACATTATTTTTAGTAGTGGTATCTGTGCGTGTTTCGTGTAATCCTCTTATCGAAATTTAGCCTTTTCCATCGAAACGTTGGAAATCAAGGTGCAGTACACAAAGTTGTCCGAGATTACTCAATAGAAATTAATTCTGAATTTGTATAAACATAAGAATTTGTAAGATATAACAAAACCAATAGGATAAGAAAATCGCACAAGGCTGACGAAGGTCTCTTTTTTCCAACACCCTTTTTTCCAATTGATTTTCAGCAGATACAGTGATTTAGGAACAAGGATAAAGGTGGGAGAGAAAAACAGAGAAAATATCTGAGAGATAGAGCACGATTGGAAAGAAGTAGCAGCGTGATTAGGGACATAGATTGAATGATAAATACAGAGTAGAGTAATTTTAAGCTAAAAATAAGGAGCGTAAATCTTATGGGCAATCAACAACGAAAGTCAAAATGTCGTCTGGATATGTAATTTTTTAAAAGTACTGTATAGTTGAGAAGTCATACTAGAAATGTTTGCTTAGTTATGTAGTTTTTTCGTTTTTATAATTATGATTGTTTCTTCTTCTTCTTCCTAATTAAATTTTTTTGTTTCTTTATTTAAATGCATATTTACATCTTTGTCCAAAATTGTTGCTGGATAAGTTTTTGATTGAAGGGCAAAAATGTCATTCAACTTTATATGAACATTTTAGTGTTTTAACTTTTCATTTTGGATGCTTTCACTTTAGTATAACTAACCTTACGAACGTGTGTGTTGTCCCCTACTACTTTATAAAATTTGTCCAGGCCAAATTTTTAACAATGTTACGGCTTAATTTCCTTAAGTAGCATTTTGGTTAGCTGGCAAAGACCCCCAGGTGATGTATGGAAACTGAATGCAGATGGTAGCTTCATAATTTGATCAAAAAATTACTTTAAAATAAAATATATATTATATTAAAATCAGAATTCCTAAATTTAAAAATTAAATTATCTAAATTCTCTTCTAAATTATTATTAATAATATGTAATGCATTAATTAATAACAATATATTTACCAATGATATTCAGAAAAAAGAAAATGTTTCGAAGGGTTATTAGTATAGTTTTGGAAGTTGTGTCTACTGTATTGTGTAACTAATCTTTAGTAAGCCGTTGGCTTATGGCTGACTTTAAAACTATACACCAATTAATATGAATATTAGTATGATAAAATATGCATTTATCCATTTACTTCCTTCGTTTCAATTTGTTTTCTAATTTTTATTTGACACTGAATTTAAGAAAGTAATTAAAAGACTTTTGAATTTTGTGATATTAAACTAAAGATATGCAGAATGTACCCAAATACCCTTTAATTTTGTGGTCTCAAACATGTAATGTTAAAAAATAGAATTAAAGAGATTTCAAAAGGGATAAAGAAATTCTTTTTCAAAACGAATTTAAAAAAAAAAAGATAAATAAATTGAAAAAAGATAAAATATTTTTAAAGATAATGCAAAATTTATTGTGAACAAATAGAAGCAAACTGAGGAAATTTAAAGAAAAGACATACAATCCAGTAACATGGCAGAATATTGTACTACAGTTGTCACAGAAAATAGTTTCCTGATCGCACTGTGGGTCTGAGAGACTATTGCACTCCATTTGTTGCTCTTCTCTAAGTGCAAGTAAATCCATAATTGTATCTCCAGCCAAATAAAGGTAAATAAAAGTAAGATGTCATCTATTTGCGCGCACTTATAATAAATTAGAGCAAATATTGTGCACAATACTTACTTTGGATTTGCTTTTCACTATTTTTTTAATTTGATTTTTATTTTTACTTGTTATTTTTGACAAATCAAGAAAAGACAATTTTTTTTCATGTTTTACTCTTAGCATTAATTATTTTTTCTCAAATTAATTTCAAGACACAATAGTAAACATCATTTAATAGGAGTACTATGGTAAAATAACCATGTCAGTAATTGTTTTTCTTAATGGGTGTTATAAAGTCAAAATGTGACAATTAAAAGCGAACGAAGGGAGTAATATATAATTTTTGAAAGTATGTAATTCAAAATCGTTCGGCGGAACGAACGTTTGTTCACTAATCACTTAACTTAATGAGGTAAATCAGCAACAACATACTCAATGTATTCAATATAATACGAGTAGAATCACCAGATAATAGGATGTGTATGAATTAATTGTGCTTCGAATTAGAAGAGGAATATATAAACTTTACCTTCTTCTTTTAAAAGGGGTGGCATTGAGGATGGCTCAGGTCCATCAGCTCTATACCCAATCACTCGATGTTATCAGGACACTATTTGTTGTCAAAAGAAGCAATAGTACTAAAGCTACTGACTATACAACTTATTATCAATTGAACCCATATCTCCTTCTTCTTCTTTAGCCATGCAACTTCTATATTTTTAATATATATAACCAACCATATAAAAGGAATAAAGTAAGAAGCAATTTTGATTTGATTGGCACTAACTCCAACACGTGGATATATACTTTGTGTATTTTACTTTTCGAAACAGCTTTTTTTCTTTAAAGCTCGTTATGTTGCTTTAATCGCCAAGATATTTACAAGAAGACCGATGTTGACTTAACATTTTCATTAAGAAAATATTTATTATGAATTTATTTTATTAAATTAATCTTATTAATTATGTTTTGGATTCTAGATTAGACTATGAATACTTTATGTAGCCATTTGATGATAGTAATAGAAATGAACAACATAATAAAATTCTTTTAATTTCATAAATTCGGCAAGCAAATTGAAACAATTATATTTAGTAAGAGGACTAAGTAAAATAAAACGGAGGAAGTATATTCGAAGTCATATAAGGCATTTTCCTTGGCTTGATCTTTTGATGGGTGTGTATGTTAGGATATACTATTAACCATGTTGGTTTAAGTTATAGTATTATTTTACATCCCATGTAAAGACAATTTATTTCATTTTCTTAATTTAATAAAGTCTTTATTTAAATAAATCATTGTGTTGACATGTGTGTCCTTAACTTATATAGTATGCAATTTTATGCATGGAGTTATTTAACTCATGCATGGAAGATTAAAATTGTTGGTTCTTATAAGTTATAAATTAAAGTTCACAATCAAAGATGAAGTAGGACAAACATATTGATGATTGTAGCACAAGATTAAAATATAATTTGATCTTAATTATGGGAGTGGTAATATTCCAACTTCTTGTGCTAGTACATTTCGTATGTATTGAACGGACCAAGTAGAGATGTTTGTTTATGTTCTGAATATTAATAAACAACTTCTATAGTCCATTACATGTACTTATACTCTTATTCTTGATATAATTATTATGAACTATGTAGTTTGATTTATTATTTTAATCTATTAAAAGGTGAGACTCTATTGAGAGTCAATATATTCCTAATAGATTGGATAATGACAAATTACTTAGTGAAATAATAATTAGTTGATAGAACCATGTCTCGGACTTGAGATAGAAGACACCCCTATATGGTTGCTTATAAGTTTTCACGTGTGAACCCTGCAGGTGGATTTAGTATCCGTCACGTGAAATAAGTTGAGCATTGAAATATAGGATTAAGTTAATCAATAAATTAAATTTTCAGAAAAATTTGATTTAATTGATTGGTGTCAGTAATTCTAACATGGGGAGTTAAATAAGATGTAATGGTAGATTTCGTAGTTAATATCGAGGAGTGCAATTACAGATTTTTAGTGGAATAATTTGTAATTTATTATGATATGATAATTCATTCATTTGCGGATTAATATCATAATTGAAAGCCTCAGTTAATAAATCTGCGGTCCCTATTACGCCTGATTAACTAATCGAATTTGATAAGAAAAAGAATTTTATGGAAGAAGTGATATTATTTTACTACTCTTCTATAAGGATTAAATGGAACTTAATACCAATAATGAGCTGAAAATGTTTGAACATAATGGGACCATAATGAGCTGAAAACGTTTGAACATAATGGGACTATTAAGGGTGAAAACGTTTTGCTCATTATGATGGTATTAAGTTGGAATTAAAGCTGAAAAACGTTGCCCCTTCCTTTTCCTTCATTCAACAGAATTTTGGATTAAATAGGGAGTTGTTTTTCAGAAAACATTCATTCTTTTTCTTGAGAAAACAAAGTGCTTGTCCACACAAGTGTAGATTAGTAAAAGGTTAATCAGGAAGTGGTAGAAGGCAGTAGACCTGGAGAGCAAGGATATAAACATCATTTGTGAAAGCTTCAAGAGGTATGTAGTTTTTCATGAATTTCGATTTTTATTTTACATTATCATGTTGACATGTAAGTTAGTGATCCAGAAATTATGCTTCCGCTGCGTATGTAAATCATACGTTCTAGCAATTGGTATCACGAGTCATCTTACATCTCACTGATAATGTAATATGAAATTCATGATTGTTATACATGTTTTTGTTAGTTAACACAGATGTATTTATCATGTTGTTGACTGTTTATCATGTTGATGATTTTGTACCTGCACAAATTCATGTTTCATATTTCATGTGTTGTGAATTTATGGTATTTGTTTTCCGGAAAATATATGTTCATCATGATATATGTGTTTTCTGAAAATATAGTTTATCATGACATAAGTGTTTTCGGAAATTATATGTTCATTATGAATTGTGTATTTTCTGGACATATATGTTTCATCATGTTTGATTGTTTTCTGGACATATATGCTCTTCCTGAAATTGTTGTTTTCTGGAATGGTTTATCCATAATTGAAATCTGGATTAAGGGTAACTATGTTTCCAGTTATGCCTATGCCCAACTATAGTCATCACTTACATGCTCTAACGAGTAGTATGGTGTCAAGGCAAGGCTGTCTAGACAGTCCATGTGACCCTCGCTGACAGCCTTGCCGATAACTGTCTCAATTGATTTTGTGAATTGAGGAAAAATTTGTCATGATTTATGAAGCTTCCCAACTGCATTGGTTGTTTATTTGACTAAACAATTAGTGTAGTGGAAAGGACAAGCTGCGAGAGAGTCCCTGTTGACCCTCGCAAGCAGCCTTGCCGATGAATGCCGATTTTGGTCGGTTTTGGAGTTTTTTATTTTTTGACCAACTCCGATTGGCCTGAAATTTGGTAGGTTCATTGTAAATGACCCACTGACCAAGACTCACCGCTTTGCTGTGATATATGGCCTTTTTTGGCCAAATTCCTTCGTTTTCATGGGTTTTTGGGCATTTTAATGTTTTCTGAAAAATTAAAAATTCTGAAAAAATTAAATTTTTGATACCAGTGGTCATAGGGGTCATTCCTTATGGTTTCCAGTGGTTGATTACAGTATATTATATGAGTTTACATGTTGACATAGGTCTTCTTCCCCATCGGATAAACTTGTATAGGGAATTACTGTTTTGTGTCTCTTGTTTTGATGACTTGTATTAACTTTCCAACTAAGTTGCATGTTGAATCAATGAGCAAGAGATTCTATGAACTATGATGTTTTATCTAACTTAACTTAACAGTTTACTCTCTAACTGAGTTGGTGCTTTTTTATTTAAGTAGATAGCATGTCTCACATTGCATGTATTTTTGCTTAAATGGTTAAGTTTCCCTAACGATTCTAACTGTTTATGAGCATGGTGATATGTGTGATGTGGATTTTATGAATTTAATTATTCTGTTAGCATGTCTAATAATGATTTGTTTTTTGATCATACCACAGATTTACCATGTCTTCATTCAATCCCTTAACCACTATCCTGAATCAAAATAAACTAGAGGGCCCTAACTATGTTGACTGGAAACGTAATTTGGACATTGTCCTTACTGCTGAAGGTTTCAATTGTGCTGGTTGAAGAATGCCCCATTAGGTCCGCTGATCCCACTGATGATGAAACTAAGGCCTATGACAAATGGGTTAAGGCTGATGAGATGGCAAGATGCTACATTCTTGCCTCCATGGCGAATGTCTTGCAGCATCAACATCAGTCAATGACTTCTGCTTACGATATGCTTGAATCTCTCAAAGAGATGTTCGGTGAGCAAAATCGTGCTGCAAAGCAGACAGCCATGAAAGCCCTTTTGACCACTAAAATGGCTGAGGGATCATCGGTGAGGGAGCACATTCTTAAGATGATGAGTCTGTTGAATGAGTTGGAAATTCTTGGTGCGGTTATTGATAAGGAATCTCAGGTTGAGATGGTCCTACAGACTCTGCCGGACAGTTTTCAGCAGTTTCGCTTAAACTATAATATGAATAAGATGGACTTGTACCTAGCGAAACTGCTGAATGAGCTGCAAGCGGCAGAATCTATCATTAAGCACCAAGCTCCTCCTGCGGCGTTCATGGTTGACAAACCTTCGTCTTCGACTTCTAAGCCGAAAGGCGACAAGAAGAAGAAGAAGCCCCGTAAGGTTCCAGGTGCTGCTGGTGGTGTGGCTAAGCCTAAGGGCAAGTGCTATCATTGTAAGCAACCTGGTCACTTTAAGAAACAGTGCCCCGGTTATATAGCAAAAATGCAGAAACAAGGTACTTCTTTTTCATATGTCGTTGAAACATTTTTAGCGGCTGTTTCTACCCAATTTTGGGCTATAGATTCGGGAGCCACTAATCATATCTGCACTTCTTTGCAGGGGTTTCAGGTAACGCGGCGGCTAAATGAAAATGAGCTCAACGTGTTTCAAGCAAATGGGGAACCAGCACCAGCCTTAGCTATAGGAACTATTTCCATTACGTTCAGTAGTTCTAGAGTTTTGACTTTAAATAATGTCCTCTACGTTCCTTCTATAAGAAGGAATTTACTTTCAGTTTCAAGAATAATGGATGCTGGTTACAATATTTATTTTGCTAATAATTCTGCAATTATTAAGTTTAATAAACATTTTATTATTTCTGCTCCTAGAATAGATGACCTGTTTGTGTTTGATGTGTCTCAAAACATGCTACAAACTTCGGAACTTAATAACATTAATCAATCACATAAGAGAAAACGAATTTCAGAATTGAGTGAAACCTACTTATGGCACTTACGTCTAGGTCATATTAATATAAATAGGATCTCACGGTTGGTTTCTGATGGACCTTTGAGTTCATTGAAAGTGGAGGCACTTCCGACTTGTGAATCCTGTTTAGAAGGAAAAATAACCAAGAGACCCTTTTCTTCCAAAGGAAATAGAGCCGGTAATAAGTTAGAATTAATTCATTCTGATTTGTGTGGTCCTATGAATATACAAGCAAGAGGTGGTTTTGAGTATTTTGTGACTTTCACAGATGATTACTCGAAATATGGATACATTTATTTGTTGCGCCGTAAATCTGAATGCTTTGAAAAATTCAAGGAATTTAAGATAGAAACGGAAAAACGACATAATAAACATATCCATACATTACGATCTGATCGTGGTGGTGAATACCTTTCTGCGGAATTCATTAAGTACTTATCAGAATCAGGAATTACATCTCAATATTCTGCTCCAGGAACACCACAACAAAATGGTGTGGCAGAGCGGAGAAATAGAACTCTTATGGAAATGGTTCGATCGATGTTAAGTTATTCAGATTTGCCTTTTTCCTTTTGGGGGTATGCATTAGAAACAACAAATTATATTCTGAACTTGGTTCCTTCAAAGTCAGTACCTTTAACCCCATCTGAATTGTGGAGTGGGCGCAAGCCTAGTCTACGACATATTCGGGTTTGGGGTTGTCCAGCACATGTGCTAAAAGGGAAAACTAATAAACTGGAATCTCGGACAGAAGTGTGCATTTTTATTGGATATCCAAAAGGTACTAAGGGAGGTTTATTTTACTGTCCTAATGAACAGAAGGTAATTGTCTCGACAAACGCCAGATTTATAGAATCGGACTATTTAATGAACCATGTTCCTAGAAGTAAACTAGTTTTACAGGAATTGAGCAATAGAATAACAAATAATGAAACACAATAAGAACATATTCCGACAACCGTTATTGACATACCACTGCATCCACGTAGTGGGAGAAATGTCAATAGGCAAGAGGTTGCACAAGAGCAAACACTTGACATTACACTACCTCAAAGTAGTGGGAGTAATGTTGAGCAACATGCAATTGTGGAGGAAACTGTTCAGGGTAATGTTGAGCAGCCTGCAATTGTGCAGGACGACGTTCAAGGTGTTCTGAATTCAGTTCCAAATGTAGCGGATCCTGTAGTGACTGTTCGTCGTAGTGGGAGAATTATTAGAAAACCTTTACGGTTTGCGCTCTTGGGAGAATCATACGATCGAATCCCTGAGGAGCCTAATACAGAACCCCTTAATTACGTCGAAGCACTACAGGACAAAGATGCTGAAATGTGGATTGCTGCTATGAAATCTGAAATGGAGTCTATGTACTCTAATCAAGTCTGGGATCTTGTAGAACCACCTGCGGGAGTCAAACCCATTGGCTGTAGATGGATCTATAAGAAAAAGAGAAGTGTGGATGGAAAAGTACAAACTTTTAAGGCAAGGCTTGTTGCGAAAGGGTTTACTCAAAAAGAAGGAATTGATTATGAGGAAACTTTTTCGCCGGTAGCTATGCTTAAATCCATTAGGATTCTCTTATCCATTGCTGCTCGTTATGATTATGAGATTTGGCAAATGGATGTCAAGACGGTTTTCCTAAATGGAAGTCTTGATGAGTGCATTTACATGGCACAACCAGTAGGTTTCATACAAAGTGGCAATGAAAACTTGTTTTGTAAACTTAAGAAATCCATCTATGGATTGAAACAGGCATCTAGGGCATGGAATACTTGTTTTGACAATTCGATTAAGACTTTTGGTTTTGATCAATGTGAAAATGAGTTATGCATATATAAAAAATGGGAAGGAGACAAAGTAGCATTTTTGATTCTGTATGTAGATGACATTTTGCTCATAGGGAATAATGTGAGCATGTTGAATTCTGTTAAGGAGTGGCTGTCCTCGCATTTTGATATGAAAGACTTGGGAGAAGCGGCTCATATCCTTGGGATCAAGCTTATGCGAGATCGCAAACAAAGGATAATAGGCTTATCTCAAGCGCTTTATATTGACACTATTCTTGCAAGGTTTAGCATGCAAAATTCCAAAAAGGGATTCCTTCCTTTTAGGCATGGAATTACTTTATCAAAGGATTAGTCACCCAAAATGGCTGATGAGATAGAGAGAATGAAGGCGGTCCCTTATGCTTCTGCTGTAGGGAGTCTCATGTATGCTATGTTGTGCACTAGACCTGATATTTGCTTTGCTGTTGGCATGGTTAGCAGATTTCAGTCTAATCCTGGACAAGAACACTGGACTGCGGTAAAGCATATAATCAAGTACCTGAAAAGGACTAGGGATTACATGCTTGTCTTTCACTCTGACAATCTTGTACCTATTGGGTATACAGATTCAGATTTTCAGTCAGATAAGGATTCTAGAAAGTCTACCTCAGGATATGTGTTTACTTTAGGAGGTGGAGCCATAGTTTGGAGGAGTATCAAGCAATCATGTGTTGCTGATTCCACCATGGAAGCTGAATATGTGGCTGCCTCTGAGGCGGCCAAGGAGGCTGTTTGGCTCGGTAACTTTCTGAAAGAGCTTGGAGTGGTTCCTTCGGTTCAAGCACCACTCACACTTTATTGTGACAATAGTGGTGTGGTTGCAAACTCGAAAGAACCACGAAGTCATAAAAGAAGTAAGCATATTGAGAGAAAATATCACTTGATTCGGGATATAACTCAAAGAGGTGATGTGAGAGTTTTGAAGATTGAGTCGAAGAACAATTTGGCGGACCCATTTACAAAGGGCTTAACTCAGAAGGTCTTTGATAAGCATGTGGAAGAAATGGGTGTTAAAATTGTTCATGCATGGTTATGAGTCTAAGTGGGAGATTGTTAGGATATACTATTAACCATGTTGGTTTAAGTTATAGTATTATTTTACATCCCATGTAAAGACAATTTATTTCATTTTCTTAATTTAATAAAGTCTTTATTTAAATAAATCATTGTGTTGACATGTGTGTCCTTAACTTATATAGTATGCAATTTTATGCATGGAGTTATTTAACTCATGCATGGAAGATTAAAATTGTTGGTTCTTATAAGTTATAAATTAAAGTTCACAATCAAAGATGAAGTAGGACAAACATATTGATGATTGTAGCACAAGATTAAAATATAATTTGATCTTAATTATGGGAGTGGTAATATTCCAACTTCTTGTGCTAGTACATTTCGTATGTATTGAACGGACCAAGTAGAGATGTTTGTTTATGTTCTGAATATTAATAAACAACTTCTATAGTCCATTACATGTACTTATACTCTTATTCTTGATATAATTATTATGAACTATGTAGTTTGATTTATTATTTTAATCTATTAAAAGGTGAGACTCTATTGAGAGTCAATATATTCCTAATAGATTGGATAATGACAAATTACTTAGTGAAATAATAATTAGTTGATAGAACCATGTTTCGGACTTGAGATAGAAGACACCCCTATATGGTTGCTTATAAGTTTTCACGTGTGAATCCTGCAAGTGGATTTAGTATCCGTCACGTGAAATAAGTTGAGCATTGAAATATAGGATTAAGTTAGTCAATAAATTAAATTTTCAAAAAAATTTAATTTAATTGATTGGTGTCAGTAATTCTAACATGGGGAGTTAAATAAGATGTAATGGTAGATTTCGTAGTTAATATCGAGGAGTGCAATTACAGATTTTTAGTGGAATAATTTGTAATTTATTATGATATGATAATTCATTCATTTGCGGATTAATATCATAATTGAAAGCCTCAGTTAATAAATCTGCAGTCCCTATTACGCCTGATTAACTAATCGAATTTGATAAGAAAAAGAATTTTATGGAAGAAGTGATATTATTTTACTACTCTTCTATAAGGATTAAATGGAACTTAATACCAATAATGAGCTGAAAATGTTTGAACATAATGGGACCATAATGAGCTGAAAACGTTTGAACATAATGGGACTATTAAGGGTGAAAACGTTTTGCTCATTATGATGGTATTAAGTTGGAATTAAAGCTGAAAAACGTTGCCCCTTCCTTTTCCTTCATTCAATAGAATTTTGGATTAAATAGGGAGTTGTTTTTCAGAAAACATTCATTCTTTTTCTTGAGAAAACAAAGTGCTTGTCCACACAAGTGTAGATTAGTAAAAGGTTAATCAGGAAGTGGTAGAAGGCAGTAGACCTGGAGAGCAAGGATATAAACATCATTTGTGAAAGCTTCAAGAGGTATGTAGTTTTTCATGAATTTCGATTTTTATTTTACATTATCATGTTGACATGTAAGTTAGTGATCCAGAAATTATGCTTCCGCTGCGTATGTAAATCATACGTTCTAGCAGTGTAAAGGGTAATGATCGATGGATCATGTATGGTGGACTCCTCCATTATCATATAGGGTAACAATTGATGGATCACGTAGATGGATGCTTTTATTTATGGAAAAATTACATAACACCACAACTTATCTTTACTAAACTACATAAAATACCTATCCTTTTTATTAATTACCTAAATCCTTTTTTTAAAAAAAAAGCCGGATACATCCACAAACCCATAAATTTTCGAATACATAATTTTAATTATGTATCTCCCTTTAGTCTAGTTAATTTATTATGTATCTCGACCAAATAGTTTCAGAAATGGATGTATCTCAGTAATCAAAATTATGTATCTCAACTTCAAAATTATGTATCAAGATGCTAATTATGTATTCGAAAATTGTAAAATAAGGGATTATTTGTAATTTAGCAAATAGTAGGGATAGAGAGTAATTAGGGGTAAACTTGTTGGGATTTATGTAAGTTTTACTTTATTTATTCCACCTTATCTGATGAGGGTAGACTCCTCCATTATGATTAGTGATACTTTTTTTATAAGGTGATGGAATTGATAGTAGTAGGAGATATTAATTCCACATAGTAATATATAGCATTGTTAATACAATTTTTGGTTCATATTTTTTTCTCAATAATTAAAACTTACATAAATTACGCAAAATTTTATGTGTTTTTCATCCAGGATATTATATGAAATAAGAATATGAGTATCACTAATACGTGATAATAAATAATCCTTACCATTTTAAAAAGAATATTCCTAGGTTAAATATATGGTCTATGGAGATGAAAAAAAAATCAGTTAGGGGAAGAGCTCAATTTTTTTATTTTATATGTATATATATATATATATTATATTCGTGATATTAATCAGCTTGCATAAGCCTCGACTAATTCTATAGAGAATCTATTACCTCTTATCATGATAGATATTGAATAATTTTGTGCATCAACGCTTGGACAAATGAGAAAAACTTACAACTTTTTTGCCTTTATGAAAATTTGAACTTGAGAATTCTCAACTCATCACTTCATTGATCATTGCACCACACCTTAAAGCTCAAGTAAAATTATCCATACAGAAATAACAACCAAAATTTAAACAAAATTACAAGAAAATACTAGTAATAGAACTCTCTTCCTTCAATTATTTGTCTTTCATACGTATTTTTGGGGGAATCAAATCCCCCCATCCTTTAATCATTATTCCTTTAAAAAGTTAGCCCAAAATTTCACCTTTAGAAAAAGAGATTGTCTCCAAAATGTTATACATTTTCTATCAGCAAGATTATTTTACTTTTCAATGTGTTTAACATTTTGAGATTTTCTTTACTTTTCAATGTGTTTTAACATTTTGAGATTCACTAAGGCTTATTCTGTAATGACCCCTTCCGGTCATTTCCATCGTTTTCGTATTTTCTCAGCGTCAGAGCTTTTTTATAACTGTCCCAAGTTATTTATGACTTGTTGGGACTGACAGTTCGGTTTCCGGGCAGTTCGTTTGAGAATATTATTTATATCGAGCACGTTGCAAAATATTTAAATTAAATTAGAATTGGGTAAAATGATATAATTAATTACCTTTCGAGAATATTTTTAAAATTTATAAAATTCTTTAGTTATGATATATCTATACTACTTTATGATAGTTTTATAATTTATTAATATTCTAAGCAGAGATAGTAAATCTAATATGTTAAAATAATATTTTTTATTTTATAGAGGTTTTATTCGAGATAATTTTTCTATTAATTATGGTATATTACCCTCTAAGTAATATGTGTAGGGTATATGTATATTTTAGAAGAAAAAAATGATTTATATATACACACATAACCCCACCATTTTCTTCTAAAATATTCCCAACATTTCTCTTTCTATATTCCTGTCACGCCCCAAATCCCAACGAGGCATGATTGGCACCCGTAGCCGACAAGGCCCGAGAGAACCAGGCTGTGCTTCTATACATTCATATGCATGCCATAGGAACACCACTATCACACAAGAGCATGAACGACGAAAATCGAAAATTATGGAACATGTGACATATATATATATACACAATTGAGAAACTTGGCCGTTGAGGCCATCAAAATAAGACTCCATGTGACATCTTATATACATACACCCACATACATCTACAAAAGCCTCTAACAAATGCATTGACCAATGGCAACTGAAAGTCGGGACAAGTCCCCGCATTACACAACACATACACCACCAAAATACATATACCACTGTGACTCGGAGAAGCCCCGAACTAACTGGAGCTCACCAATGAATCCGCACACAACTGATAACCTACAGGGGAGGCCTGTTAGTACCTGCGCCTGCAACATTTAAAGTATGTTCCCCAAAAGGGGTCAGTACGGAAAAAGTACTGAGTATGTAAGGCTCAGATGAAAACTGTACAATACATGAATATTTCCATGAACTCAAAACATATGAATAATCAATGTGAATAAGTCACCACTTTGCATTTTGGAAACCATGTGTATTGCTTTCGTTACTTTCTTTGCTTTCTTTAATACAATGCTCAATGATCAATACGTGTGTCACACTGTACCCGGGCCCCTACTGATCAGTGGGTCTTTTCATGACTTATCGTCATGTTGGGATCGAGTCGAGCTAGGCTTATGCCCCTAGACCTGCCACCCATAAATCAATGCTTCGGGATCGAGTCGAGCTAGGCTTACGCCCCTAGACTTGCCATCCATAAATCAATGCCTCGGGATTGAGTCGAGCTAGGCTTACGCCCCTAGACTTGCCAACCATAAATCAATGCCTCGGAATCGAGTCGAGCTAGGCTTACGCCCCTAGACTTGCCACCTATAAATCAATCATTAACCACATTTGCATTACTTTGATCATTACTTTGAGATTGATATCTTTACTTGTGAGAGATTGATACTTTTGCTTATGAGAGATTGATACAATGATAGCCATATCTTTATTTGGAACTTTGGATCATTAACCAATGAATGGAATACATATGAGTAACATTTTTAGAAAACACAATACCGAATGGAAACATAACACTATTGGACCCATTGGACAATAATCAATGAACGAGACACATGAGTATAAACACTATTGAAACTTTGGAACATAACCTTATTGGGCCTTTGGAACACTATTCATGAACATGAGACATGAGATGCACAATTAATCAATAAGTAGGAAGCATATGACAATGACAATTGATAATCGGATGTAGGATACCTTAGAACATTTCGGGCTAGGACAACATAATGTCAATGCGAATACTATTTGCCACAGAAAGATACGGACAGAGTAACCTTACATACCTTTACTTCCAAGTACGAATACGCAAGCTTATGTATGAACACAATAGTCCCACTTCTTCCTTACGTCTTACTCTACAATACAAGTTTATACCGGAACTCACATTAGCAATTAGTTACTATACAAGCGTACAAGACGACAAGGAACCATGTGACCACCATATAACATCATGTCACCCCCCTTACAATACAATCCACTGCATTTCCATATCAACAATACCATAACATTACACACATTGACCAAAAGATCACACATCGATAGCATTTCACACCATACTTACCCTTTACGCTTTCCCCTTTATCATTCCGTCATAATTATTCCTTTATAACAATATATGAACAATCATCCATACTTAACATAGTACAACATACCTCCATACGACACTTTAAAGTCTTTAAAACGACATTACAAGTTGATAATTACATCCAAAAAGGGTATCGGGGCTTCCGGGGATCAAAGGGATACGGAAACAAACAAAACACAAATCTGGGCTGACCTGCGTTGGCACCTGCGCCCGCAGATGGCCTTTGGCAGCAGCCAGTGCCATCTGCGTTGGCATCTGCGCCCGCAGATGCCCTCGTCTGCGGGGGCGGATGCCCGTTTTGGCCAAAATGGGTCTCTTTTGGTCTTTTAATGCAATGAATGGTCCATGATCATAATCAAACTTGTTTTAACATATTTTTGATCATTTAACATGCCAACAACCAGCCATGGTTTCACAACACACATACAACACCCAAAACCATATTTCACGGCCACTACGGCACCAAAACCACAACCAATCTTGCAATATCAATTCCAAACGTTATACACAAGGGGTAAACAAAGTAATACCATAAAAACACCTCACATGTCAATATATATTCCACCAAGTTCTTTTCCTTCAAGACCACAAGATCACTTTTCAAGTTCAAGTCACATAAAAGCAAGTCCATTAACAAAGAAGCTAAAGTGGATTTCTCAACACTTGTAGGCATAACCAACATGGTCCATGCAATCTCTCATGTATATAATATATTAAATCACAATAATAAACACTTAACAATACTTACCAAAAGGTGATCTTGCTCCAAGAGGATAATAACCTAGGGTTTGAGTGTAGAGAGAAAACCCCATTTTTGTAGATAAGTGTAGAAATCTCATGTGGCTTGAAAATGAGTAAAAATTCTGATTCCTTTTCCTTTATATGGTCCCTTAATGATCCTTCTTTGACCAAACACTTGGTCCAATAACAAATGGCTACTTGGCTAAGATGAATGGGTCAAATTTTGCATTTGGGCCTTGTCTTCCTTGGAATTTTTGGGCCAATTTTTGAGCCCAATAACCAAAATGAAATAAGCCCAACCCTTTGAGTACCTATTATACTCTTTGTTGCATGTTCAATTAATTCCGTCACTTAGTCGCATTCGTTCGGAAATTGACGGGGTGTTACATTCTTCCTCCCTTAGAAACATTCGTCCTCGAATGTTAGTAACATTGTCTCATCGCCACAACTGTAAGTCTAGGATCATGTGTTATCATATACACACCTAATTCTCATAGATAATTACTTATTATTTCTCCACTTCCACACCTTAAACTTTCTCTTCTGTTTACAACAAATACGAGTACCTTAGATTTCATCATTCCTTCGGTTTCCCATGTGATTCCTTCTACGTGCTAATTCCTTCCATAGTGTCCTTACGGAAGCTACTTCTTTATTTCTCATTGCTTTCGTTTGTCAATCCAGAATAACAATAGGTAACATTAAGTACCCTTTTTCACATGTGAGATACTCAATTTGCCCGCATCTTTGGACAACTCCTCTGTCTTTCCGAATCCCACTGTCTAAAATACCTAATCACCTATGGCACACTTCCATCCTTTTCTTCGAATATCGGCATGTAATTTGCATCGACCTTGGACCATGTGTAGCTGCTGTTATATCACCTTCACCTTTTCTATAACTTGGTGAACAAAATCTAACCCGTGTAAAGTAAATTTCATCAGTTGTAACCCATCCAATTGATGATCTATATATATTTTTCACATAAAACTTCATAAGGTGCTTTTTGATGCTATTACTGTAAACAATTTCAATAAACGGTAGATGTTCATCCCAATTACCTTTAAAGTCCAATGTATTAACTCGTGGCATAACTTTAAATGTTCATATAATATGTTCTGTTTGCCCATCCATCTGAGGACGACAAGCCGTACTTACATCTACCTGCGTACCCATGCTTTACTGAAAAGACTCCCAACACTGTACAATAAAGTGAGCTCTCTTGTAGGATATAATAGTGAGTGGAATCCCATGTAAACGTACTATCTCTGTAACATACAACTTTATATAATGTTCAGCTGTATCGGTGGTCCTAACTAGTAGGAAACACGCTGGCTCGGTGAGCCTGTCAACTATCACCTATATGGAATCAACTTTCGTAGTGTACGGGGTAACCCTGTGATTAATCTACGTCATTCATGTTCCACTTCCAAACTGGAAGGATAATATAGTGCATAAACAATACAGTCTTCTGATGCCATACTTCTAATCTGTGACTGCTTGGAAATTGAGCTATAAGTTCCACAATGTATTTTTTTTTTTTGTAACCTTACTAAGACATCTCTACTGAACCATGGTATATTTTGGTTGTTTCCGAATGAATAAAATACCGTGAACGATGTTCTTCTATCATAATTCATTTCCTTAACTTGTCTATACCCAATATACACAGTTTACATTGGCGTTAAAATACTCCCCCTTGTGTTTGTTCCAATATCTTTATCGCACTCTGCTGTACATTTTTTTTTTCCAATTGAACTAAAACTATAACTTACATATTGCTTTTTCCTTTATTTCAGATGTCAATGAAAATCTCGCCATATTTGACACTATAATTCTGTCATCCGGAGTTCTCAGAAACAAAAACCCCTATTGCTTTATTGATATAGATTTCTTACCTATACCTTTCTTTTCCGTGAGCTGGCCATTCATACTTTCTACTGCCTGGCAGCTTAATATATCAACTATCCCATTGCTTTTTTTTTTTTTTTTCAAATGACACAAGATACCATTGGTCTAATCTTTTAATAGTTCAAGCCACCTTCACTACCTCAGATTTTAAGTCCTTAGGCTTAAAATATGGTACATTTTCTTATGAACGGTATATATATCAGCATGAATCCCTTACAAATAGTGACACCATAACTGTAAAGCAATATCGCGGCTGCTAGTTCAGGGTCATGTGTTTGGTAATAATTTGCTTTCTCATGTAGTCGCAGTTGCCGTAAGACATATGCTTTTACCTTAGCATGCTACATCAATACATATTCGATGCCAACCCCGGAAGCACTACCATACATTGCATAACATTCTTTTGCCTTCGGGAGGCACTTAAAACTAGTGTGGAAGTTACTTTATCTTTCATCTCTTGGAAACTCTTCTCACATGCATCACCCTACTGAAACTTGATTGCTTTGTATATAAGCTTTGCTAAGGGTGTAGGGATAGAATAAAATACTTCAACAATTCTCCTATATTAATCAACCAACCCAAGAAAATGATGGATCTCTATAAGCATCGTAGGCCTTAGCCACTTGTTCCCCATTTCTATCCTTTGTATAACAACCTTTATCTCTTCATCCTATACAATGCATGGTCCTCTTGTGATTTTGAACACCATCACCAAACATGGTCACACACACCCTGAAAAGTGTTTTGAACACCCTATTCATTTCACCCATAACAGCTATAGGTGCATTCACTAGCCCAATTGACGTACTAGGAATTTATAATAACCATACCATGCTTGTAATGTTGTCTTGGGTATATCATCCTCATTTGTTTTTCCTTCCATTTCGTCGTCATTCGTTTCATTATTTCATCATTCACTTCATCATATTTTTTTTTAACCCCATAACTACTCAAACAAATCATCAACTCTGAGGAGGGAATATTTATTCGTAATTTTCATCTTAATCAGTTGCCAATAGTTGACACACATTCTCAACGTACTGTCTTTCTTTTGGACAATTAACACTGGTGCACCCCAAGGGAACATACTAGGTCGTATGAATCCCTTGTTCATCACGTCTTTTAACGTTTTTTTTTATTTCCCTAACTTTGTCGGGGCCATACTATATGAAGGAGGAAACATAGGCTAATTATCTGATGTTACAGTAATACCAGCTCATACATCGAGGAATTCATTTACCACCAGAATTTGATTGAAGGGTTGGTGGCTTCACATCAGTATCTTTCACTCTTACCAAGTGACATGTGTGTCCCTTAGAGTATCCTTTTTACTTGCTTTACTATAGGGAACAACTTTTTCCTCTTGGTGTCCCCACATTTCCCTGGCCATTCAAAACATTCTTTTGGGGTAAACGACAATATAACTTCTTATTTCAGCAATCTACTATGGCACAATCCCTTTATAATCATTAAAATCCACTATTTATAGCTCAATAAAATCAACCGGTGTCTCATGACCACAAACAATTACTCTGCACTTAAGATACACTCCTTTAACTATCATAAATTCACCAACTGATGTGTAGACTTCAAGTGACATAACTCGTAGTTCTGGTGTTCCTTTGAATTTTCAGCAATTAATAAAATAACATATGCTAGTGTCAAATATGGGTCAATCAATACGGTTACGGTACCTGTAACTATCTCAAGAGAAGCCTCATTTTGTGGCCCGACATACCACTCCAATAACAAACATTCAACCCAAACCGACATATTCTTTTCTGTTGCCTCTGAGCTTTCATTATCTGTGCAAAAAAAACCTGCATTCTGACTATATCAATATTTTTTTCAAGATCGCAATGGTACCATCCATCTGTCCATATACCGATGCATTCTATCGGTCATAATGGTTACCACTTTTGGAGTATACCTAACCACAGAATTAAACCGAAGATTGTACTTTCTGACACTCATAGTTCTTTAGCAATGCTTTAGCAATTGATCCACATAAGCTTTTCGGACCTCATATGAGAGGTATTAGTCAAGGAATACCATTTTACATTCCTCTCAACTAGCTAGAAATACATCATTACACAGTCACCTATATAACTTCTAGAGCCCTTTTTTTTTTTTTGGTCTATAAAGTCCTATGGGTCTTCATACAAGTCCGACCCAGTGAACATATCATTACTCATCATTGGGCCAGTTTGCCATAACATTATACAACAACTCTCTGAGTCAACATATACTCTCCATTGCTTAATTCTCGTTCAGTGGCATTTATAGGTGGTTCTGTGGATACTTCTCTACTTTTTGGCTAAGAAAATCCCGTATAACAAATTCCATGTCAACCCCACCTTGACTAGCTTGGTCAAGTGGTCATTTACTCATTTCTTCTTCGGCAGGCATATTAACCTACTTACCTTGCTCTTATCTTGTCTGATAATCAGCTTTTGATTATGCAAAAGAAAAAAAATGTCAATGCATACATATACGTCCACCTACAACTTTGGCTCTATTGCACGATCTAGAAGTGAAGAAGTGAAACAACTCCTAAATGTCTCGTAGCCTCCTACTTATAAATGTGGCGCGCAATACATCGATAAGTAAGACTCTACTCAGACAGGGCTTTGTAGACACCCTTAGGACAACCTTCTCTGATACCACTTTTGTCACGCCCCGAATCCCAACGAGGCATGATTAGCACCCGTAGCCGACAAGACCCGAGAGAACCAAGCTGTGCTTCTATACATTCATATGCATGCCATAGGAACACCACTATCACACAAGAGCATGAACGACGAAAATCAAAAATTATGGAACATGTGACATATATATATATATATATATACACAATTGAGAAACTTGGCCTTTGAGGCCATCAAAGTAAGACTCCATGTGACATCTTATATACATACACCCACATACGTCTACAAAAGCCTCTAACAAATGCATTGACCAATGGCAACTGAAAGTAGGGACAAGTCCCCGCTTTACACAACACATACACCACCAAAATACATATACCACTGTGACTCGGAGAAGCCCCGAACTAACTGGAGCTCACCAATGAATCCGCACACAACTGATAACCTACAGGGGAGGCCTGTTAGTACCTGCGCCTGCAACATTTAAAGTATGTTCCCCAAAAGGGGTCAGTACGGAAAAAGTACTGAGTATGTAAGGCTCAGATGAAAACTGTACAATACATGAATATTTCCATGAACTCAAAACATATGAATAATCAATGTGAATAAGTCACCACTTTGCATTTTGGAAACCATGTGTATTGCTTTCGTTACTTTCTTTACTTTCTTTAATACAATGCTCAATGATCAATACGTGTGTCACACTGTACCCGGGCCCCTACTGATCAGTGGGTCTTTTCATGACTTATCGTCATGTTGGGATCGAGTCGATCTAGGCTTATGCCACTAGACCTGCCACCCATAAATCAATGCTTCGGGATCGAGTCGAGCTAGGCTTACGCCCCTAGACTTGCCACCCATAAATCAATGCCTCGGGATCGAGTCGAGCTAGGCTTACGCCCCTAGACTTGCCACCCATAAATCAATGCCTCGGGATCGAGTCGAGCTAGGCTTACGCCCCTAGACTTGCCACCTATAAATCAATCATTAACCACATTTGCATTACTTTGATCATTACTTTGAGATTGATATCTTTACTTGTGAGAGATTGATACTTTTGCTTATGAGAGATTGATACAATGATAGCCATATCTTTATTTGGAACTTTGGATCATTAACCAATGAATGGAATACATATGAGTAACATTGTTAGAAAACACAATACCGAATGGAAACATAACACTATTGGACCCATTGGACAATAATCAATGAACGAGACACATGAGTATAAACACTATTGAAACTTTGGAACATAACCTTATTGGGCCTTTGGAACACTATTCATGAACATGAGACATGAGATGCACAATTAATCAATAAGTAGGAAGCATATGACAATGACAATTGATAATCGGATGTAGGATACCTTAGAACATTTCGGGCTAGGACAACATAATGTCAATGCGAATACTATTTGCCACAGAAAGATACGGACAGAGTAACCTTACATACCTTTACTTCCAAGTACGAATACGCAAGCTTATGTATGAACACAATAGTCCCACTTCTTCCTTACGTCTTACTCTACAATACAAGTTCATACCGGAACTCATATTAGCAATTAGTTACTATACAAGCGTACAAGACGACAAGGAACCATGTGACCACCATATAACATCATGTCACCCCCCTTACAATACAATCCACTGCATTTCCATATCAACAACACCATAACATTACACACATTGACCAAAAGATCACACATCGATAGCATTTCACACCATACTTACCCTTTATGCTTTCCCCTTTATCATTCCGTCACAATTATTCCTTTATAACAATATATGAACAATCATCCATACTTAACATAGTACAACGTACCTCCATACGACACTTTAAAGTCTTTAAAACGACATTACAAGTTGATAATTACATCCAAAAAGGGTATCGGGGCTTCCGGGGATCAAAGGGATACGGAAACAAACAAAACACAAATCTGGGCTGACCTGCATTGGCACCTGCACCCGCAGATGGCCTTTGGCAGCATCCAGTGCCATCTGCGTTGGCATCTGCGCCCGCCCCTCGTCTGCGGGGGCGGATGCCCGTTTTGGCCAAAATGGGTCTCTTTTGGTCTTTTAATGCAATGAATGGTCCATGATCATAATCAAACTTGTTTTAACATATTTTTGATCATTTAACATGCCAACAACCAGCCATGGTTTCACAACACACATACAACACCCAAAACCATATTTCACGGCCACTACGGCACCAAAACCACAACCAATCTTGCAATATCAATTCCAAACGTTATACACAAGGGGTAAACAAAGTAATACCATAAACACATCTCACATGTCAATATATATTCCACCAAGTTCTTTTCCTTCAAGACCACAAGATCACTTTTCAAGTTCAAGTCACATAAAAGCAAGTCCATTAACAAAGAAGCTAAAGTGGATTTCTCAACACTTGTAGGCATAACCAACATGGTCCATGCAATCTCTCATGTATATAATATATTAAATCACAATAATAAATACTTAACAATACTTACCAAAAGGTGATCTTGCTCCAAGAGGATAATAACCTAGGGTTTGAGTGTAGAGAGAAAACCCCATTTTTGTAGATAAGTGTAGAAATCTCATGTGGCTTGAAAATGAGTAAAAATTCTGATTCCTTTTCCTTTATATGGTCCCTTAATGATCCTTCTTTGACCAAACACTTGGTCCAATAACAAATGGCTACTTGGCTAAGATGAATGGGTCAAATTTTGCATTTGGGCCTTGTCTTCCTTGGAATTTTTGGGCCAATTTTTGAGCCCAATAACCAAAATGAAATAAGCCCAACCCTTTGAGTACCTATTATACTCTTTGTTGCATGTTCAATTAATTTCGTCACTTAGTCGCATTCGTTCGGAAATTGACGGGGTGTTACAATTCCACCATCTTTGATCAATTTAAGCTCAACTTTGAGCATTTCTAGTGAGATTCAAGGTTAGGGGTTGGTATATTTGTATCCGTGATTGCATTCTCGTCGTTTCTACCTTACGTTTTCTTATTTTTATGGTAGTTTTAGTTAAGGTGGTATTTTTGCGATTCCGCAAGCGGGCCCCACGTAGACCGTTTGGGCATTTTTTTGAACTAATGCAATGTGGGTATCAATAGTCATGTTTTGATATGTAGTTTATTATTTTGGTAGCTTGGCAGTAGTCAAAGACCTCTTGGAAGGGGAAGACTCCTATATAACTGGTTCCTTTGGCAGGCTTGCAGCGGCTTCCAGGTAAGCTAGGTTTCCTTTACACTTAGAGTGGGCTTATGTGTGATATATGTATGTCATTGTGCTGGTATTGTGGGCTGGTATTATAGACTTGGTGGTGGTTTGCTGTGATGTAGGCCTTTTAGGCCGGATAGGGCTGTTCTGACATATTATAGGCTCGTTATCCTCGTGGTACTCCGCAGATGACCTATTTGGGGTCGGTTAGTATTATTGTTGTTGTGGGTTGGGGATTTGGATAAATTAGCCCAGACTTAGACAGGTGTAGCCAGACTTGATTTCGGGATCCCGTAGTGGGCCCCGCTACCCTTCACAGTCGACATGTTTAGCCTTCGACTTTGTTAGGCTTAGTTAAGTCCTGGGACGACCTGATAGGCTTATGGTGGGGTCGAATTATCCCAATTATGCCTTTTTGGCCTATTTAGCCTTGTTAGTCCCTGATAGCACCGCATTTGACCGGGGTCGGCTAGTTTAATTTAGAATGCGGACCCGCCTTGCCATGACTTATAATATATATCCAGACTTGTATATACATATTGTTTATAGTAGATAGTTGACCTGGAAGGATCTCGAGATTGACTTGTAGTACGTTGTGAGTTAGCTCCTTTATTTATGTTTCGGGTTTGTTCTAGGGTCGGTATGTCCCGATTTACTTGTATTTGTGTGGATTCTGGCACTATTCTGTCACTTCGTTACTGATTATTATGAGTTCCTGTTCGATTTCGGCCGCTGATCAGATATGATGGTTACTGATTATTATGAGTTTCAATTCGAGTCCAACTACTGATTACGATACTATTTGAGAGTTCTGGTACTGGGTATCGTGGTTCTGATATTGTGATTCACGGAGATTTGGTTTGAGTCCGACATCTGGCTATGAGATCTGATACATTATATATGTGGCCTCTCGTTATTATCCACTATTACAGGTTCCAACCCGACATCAGGCCTCTCGTTATTACCAATAATGCCGGTTCAAGCCCGATGCACACCTGGATGGTTATTATGGTTACTTGGCATTGTATCAATTACGGATTATTTATGCTTTCCTTTACCTTTCTTGCGTGTCCCTCCGATTTATGGGGGCCAGGCTGGGTTATTGTTTTCTTCCGTGTGCCTATCGGGTTTATGGGGGCCCAAATAGGTTACGTTTGACTTGTGTGTTTACTTACGCATTTATTCACTTGTTATTCAGTATCACACTTATTTTTTCTCCTGAGCATATCTATATGCCTCGACAGTTACTTATGTATTTATTATTTATACCCCGGACCTAGCATGCACCCTCGCATTTTAGCTTGCTTATATTATATTGAGCTCAGTCGGCCGATGATGCATACTGAGTACCCAGTGGCCCGGTACTCATACTGCACTTTTGCATATTTTTTCCCGATGCAGATCCGGGCACTAGCCGACGATTTCAACGAGACTCTTTTCTCAACACTGACTCCGGAGCAGGGTGAGCTTACTGAGGTCCGAGGCAGATCCTACTCCATCTCTACTGTATAGTCTTTTGCTCTCGAGACTGTAGTACTTGTTGTATATATTTGGTTTTTGTCTTGTATTTTGGGTATGTCTAGTAGTGGCTTTTGTACCGACCTCACCAGATCCTGGGAGGGGTTCTTGACTTTATATACTGTCCTCTTCCATCTCAATCTCGGTATGTATATATGTTGGTGTTGTTTTACTTTGATAGCATGTTTATCTTTATGGTTACTTCCACTTCATCTCTGTTTTCTGAGATTCCGCCCGTTAGCCTGTCACTTGTCGCTCCGGACTAGGGTTTGGGTTGCCTATTGATGGGTTACGGTAGCGCCATCATGACTCAAAAAATCGTATCGTGAAATATTCTCTTTGCCTTCTCATTTAAAGTTCATGTTGGAATTACTCCCATATCGGACTTAATATAAAAATGATTGTAGTTTGGTTTTATTAAATTTTCTAAATAATTTTAATTATTGGTTGATGTAATTAAAGAAAGACATCTAGTTTAATAGATTTCATATTGTGGGTAGCAGTGGCGGACCCAGACTTTTCACCAAGTGGGTTCAATATATAAAAAATAAATACGCAACGAAGCAAACAAAATAAAGTTTGATTAACTAAAACATATTATTACAATATTATTCTACGAGTTTTCATTTCTTGAAACCTATTCATAATACTTTCATCAGAAACAGTATTAAATAATTTTTTTTCTACATAAGGCACCATACAACTGCTCATGAAACCATCATCCATTCGATTTCTCAATTCACTCTTGATCAACTTCATTGCCGAAAAGGCTCTTTCAACTGTAGCAGTGGCAACCGGCAGGAGCAATGCAAACTTTACAAGACGAAACACAAGAGGATAATTAAAGTGTTTCTTTGTCTTAACTAGCTCCTCAGAAAGGTTACCAAGTCCTTTTAGATTAGAGAACCTTTCATCAACGTCACGAACATCAACAATATAAGTCTCTAGCTGATTCTTGAGAGTAACCATTATATTTTCACCAAAATCATCAGGATATAATTTAGCCATTCTCAATATTTTATTGATGTCAAAACTAGAAAATGAGTCAACTGGATTCAAGCAAGCAACCCCAATAAGCAAATCTGTTCTCACCTCATTAAAACGATCATTGAGTTCTTGAAGTTGCCAATCAATAATCTTAAAAAATACTTCCACGCGATAGTGATGTGAGATAGTATACTCAGTAACTCTTCGTCGAGATCTTCCAAAATTAACATAGAGCTCATTAAAATTGGGTATCAAAATATCATACCTGACACAAAATGCAGACACATTCTTGATAAGTGGATCCCATCCTTCATCTCTTAAATCTTGCAATCGTTTCTTCACTACTTTAACAAGTAGAATGGCGTTTGCAATATCTTGTTCTTTCTTCTGTAAGGATTCATTAAGCTCATTTGTGATTGCTAAAATATCTCTCATTAAGTGCAATATGAAAGCAATCTCAAATGTTTGACAAGCTCTGAGATATCCTGTTGCCCTGGCTTTTTCTTCAACAGATTCAGAATCAACAACAATAGTATCAAGGACATCAGTAATAGAACCAAACATACTAATAAAGTTCTTAAACGATTTATAGTGTGAACCCCAACGAGTATTAGCAGCTCTAGCAAGACCAAGTTCTTGATTCAAGCCCTTACCAGTTTCAACCTCGCCCATATCTAGAGCCTCTTGAACTTTTTCTGCTTGAGCTTGTCGAAGTTCATCCATACGTTTAAAAGAACCTCCCACTACATTTAAGACATTGGAAATCAACAATACAAGTTCTCCAACTTGAAGACATTTTTTAGATACACCAACAAGAGTCAACTGAAGTTGATGAGCAAAACAATGAATTGCATGAGCTGATCTACTTTCTTGCTGAATCAAGACTTTAAGGCCACTTAGATGCCCTTGCATATTGCTTGCTCCATCATAGCATTGTCCTCGTATACAAGATAAACTCAAAGAATGCTGAGTAAGATATTTAACAATTGCTTCTTTTAAACATAAAGCACTAGTATCATGAACATGGACAATCCCTATAAATCGTTCCACAACAGATCCACCCCTATCAACATATCGCAAAACAATTTCCATTTGCTCCTTACGTGACACATCACAAGATTCATCAACTAGCAATGAGAAATAGTCACCATTTAGATCCTCCATAATAGCTTTAATCGTTTCAAGCTTACATGCAGTGACAATATCCTTTTGAATTTTATGAGAAGTCAACTGATTATTTTTTGGAGCCTTTTTCAACACAAGATCTCTAATTTTATCACATCGATTTGCATACCATGAAAGAATTTCAAGAAAGTTACCTTTGTTTAATGATGATTCATCTTCACGATGTCCACGGAATGCCAATCCTTGATTCAAAAGGAGTCTCACCACATCAACAGAAGCTTGTAAACGAATTTTGTATTCAAGCTTGGTTTGATGGGATGGCTTCACAAATGCGGCTTGAATTGACTGTTCTTGTCGCACTAGATCTTCACACTTCTTCTTTGCCTGATTGTGATCACTGTTCGGCCCTCCAACGTGCGTCTCTAATCTTTTTTTTTTGTGCCAACTTCTGAAGCCTATACTTGAAAATGCTTCACCTCCACCTTGATGAATGCTTTCATCTTGAAATAAATAACAACATAAACAATAAGCGGCATCTTCAATCTCACTATACTCCAACCAATCATGATATATTTTAAACCATTTATGATTAAAACGGCGTTTTAATCCAAAAATATCTCTTTGAGGAAACTCGCGAACTCGAGGTTGATGAGGACCTCTTTGGATATATGCTCGCCTAATCTCATCACGATCATTCGGATGATAGTCCCAAATGGATTTTCTTTCTTTTGGATCTGCCGGTAAAGAATTCAAGTTTACTTCTTGCTTTTGTTTTTTAGCAGATGATGATTTTCTCCTAATTGATTCAAGTTATCTTCCACGCGAGGAGTATTTTGAATGGATGAACTTGATTGTGGCAACTTTGATGATACCGGAGCAAAATATCTCTTCATTGAATTTAGAACCTGTATTGCTGAATTAAAAGTCTCATTAAAAAACTGAGAGTCATTGTAAGCATTTGAATTTTGAAAGTTTGTAAAAAAAGTGACTAACATTGAAGAAAAAATCAATTGTAATTTTCTTCAATTTTAAGTAGTAAGGATTTTAAAGTTGAAGAAATAAAAAATAACCGGAATAATTTTGTATATATAAAAGACTGAAAGTAAGAATAGAGAGTAAAGAACAAACTTGATAAATTTCTTGATGTTGATGTAAGATTGACTTGTCTTCTTCTTGCTTAGAAGGGGTAGTTTTGTTTTTGTTTTTTTCACGTGTTTTGTTGGGGAATAATGGGGATTAGGGATTGGGGAATTAGAGAATATTGGGGTATTGGGGAATAACGGACTATTGGGATTGGGAGAATTATTTTTTTTAATTTTAATATTAGTATTAAGTAGCAATAGGCTGTAGCTGAATCCCTACAGGGAAAAAGAAAAAAAGAAAAGAGGCGCTGCTGTGGGGGTTCGAACACACGAATTCCGGCACAATGAGCCGAAATTTGAACCCACTTGCCACTAGGCCAAGCACTTCACATGTGCAAAGCGGGTTCAAATTTTATATTTACCCTGTACGTTGTTAAAGGCTGATATATATACACATATATATATAGTGTAATTTTTCAACGAAGTGGGTTCATATGAACCCACTTGAACCTATGTGGGTCCGCCCCTGGTGGGTAGAATCATTTCAATGTATTATTGTGAACATGATATTGTTATAGGATTTATAGTGAAGCCCATGTCATAATTATTAGGTCAGGATTTTCAAGAATTTTTTGTAGGGTTTAGAATCCAACCCTCAATCTTAAAATAGTTTTAATATAGATTCTCCGTTTTATTTTACTTTTCTCCTGTACTAAAATTAAAATAGATTTTTCTTTTTTACATGTTTAATTTAGAAAATCAAAAGAGTTATTACTTTTTTAATTTTTTCCCATGCTACACTCTTAGTATTAAATAACTACATAAAAAAGTAGTAGTCAAATTTAGGAGTAAATATCTCAAAAGGTCACTAAAGTATATAAAATTATTTTATAAAGTCACTAAACTTACTTTTCTATCAAAAAAGTCACTCAACTTGTGACTTTTCTCCTACAAAATCACTCTACATGATATTTTTATTTTTATTTTTTAAAAAAAAGAAATCTGACACTTCTGGGAATATGGTTCTGTGCATGTATTTTTTTTCTTTTTTTTTTTTCGCAATATTTGATTTAACGAAATTTAAACTCTAAGTTAGTATCTAATTTGGTTTTCTCGTTTCATCTAATAATTGATTGCTTTTTTTTTTTCCTGGACAATTTGGTGTTTTTCTTTTTGATAGCTAATTTTGTATTCTTTTAATTACGTACTTCAAAATTATATATCTTCCTATTCTTTTACTTGTTTGATCTACAAAATTCTAAATCTTCTATTACTTTAGCAGAAATATTGATGAAAGCAAGGTGAAAGCATTTAATTCTATCAAATTATTGCTCTGGTATGATCATGATAGGAGGTCGAGGTACCAAAGAACTATGGAATATAGGAGATAACTAGGAGAGCTTTAATTTGTTTAAAAATTCATGTCTTATTCTACAGTAGATTTATAGAGCATAATTTTTACTATATTTGTTATTTTGAACTAGAATTGTTTTTGGCTATAGCTAAGTCTTTTTTTTTTTTTTTTTTTTTTTTGTTCTAAATAGACCCTCGCAAATTGTATCTACCATTTGATCTTTTTCGAATAGCTCTTATACATTTTATTTTCTCTCTGATAATTCATTGTAGTTCCTAAAATCATTATAAAAGAATTGATAATTTTGCTTAAAATCTACTGTTTAATTGATTTTGGGAATATTTATTATTATGAGATTTTAATTTGATATTCTGGTCTATTGGAGACTTGCGGGTGGGCTAGGTGTTTTAATAGTTTATTATTTAAGGGGTTTATGTTTTTATAATATAAAAAAATAATTTAGTTTGTCAAGTCATTTTTTTAATAAAAAATTTTGTAGAGTGATTTTGTAAGAAAAAAGCCACAAGTTGAGTGACTTTTTTGATAGAAAAGTAAGTTCAGTGACTTTACAAAATAATTTTCCATACTTCAGTGACCATTTGAGATATTTACTCCAAATTTAGATTACCAAAAGATTAGTAAAGTTATTAGTTTAGTAAAATACACACATAATTGATGGTTATGTCAAATCAACATAGTAATATAAAATGGAGGGAGTATATACGTTTCCGTCGGTTTTTGTTAATTAAAAAATGTCTTAAAAACGAGGGCCATTACTGACTGACTGCGTTGGTTTTTTGATCAAAATTGATGGAAAACCGATGCGTTAACATTTGTCGAATTTGGGTTCATTGCTTTTAGCAATCAGACGGACAACATCGCTTAAAATCGATGAACAACTGACCCTGTCTGTCGGTTTTTTAAAATCTACAAAAATCGACGGACATGGTTGATTTTTCAAAAATATTGAAAAATGTAGATACTCGGAATCAAACCTGAGTATTTTCTATAACTTTGGGACAATTCTACCACTCGACCATACATGCCCTTTGATGATATTTTTCCATCATTTTTATTTATACTCTTCAACTACAGTTTTGCACTTTAAAAAATGATGGATTTTGTCGGATTTTGTAAAAGAAAATATAGAAAATCGAGGGACTGCGTTGGTTTTCTTTTAAAAAATATGTATATATATATATATTTTTAATTTTCACACGTTTTTGTGCTAAAAAAACCCGACAGTGTTAATCGGTTTTCTATTAAAAAATTTAAAAAACAACATGACGGACTAGGTCAGTTTTCCCTCTGTTTTCAGTCAGTCTTTTCTCCGTCAATATTTACATTATTTTTAGTAGTGGTATCTGTGCGTGTTTTTGGTAATCCTCTTATCGAAATTTAGCCTTATCCATCGAAACATCGGAAATCAAGGTGCATTACACAAAATTGTGCATTACACAAAATTGTACGAGAGTACTCAGTAGAAATTAATTCTGAATTTGTATCGAGTAACTAATTCCGTAGACTATTACACATTAAACATAAGAATTTGTAAGAGAGAACAAAACTAATAGGATAAGAAATCCCAGAAGGCTGATGAAGGTTACTTTTTTCCAACACCTTTTTCTCCAATTGATTTTCAGCAGATACAGTGATTTAGGAACAAGGATGAAGGTGGGAGAGAAAATCATGATTATCTTTATTTAAATGCATATTTACATCTTTGTCCAAAATTGTTGTTGGATTAGTTTTTGATTGAAGGGCAAAAATGTCATTCAACTTTATATGGACATTTTAGTATTTTAACTTTTCATTTTGGATGCTTTCACTTTAGTATAACTAGCCTTAGGAATGTGCGTGTTGTCCCCTACTACTTTATAAAATTTGTCCAGGCCAAATTTTTAACAATGTTACGGCTTAATTTCCTTAAGTAGCATTTTGGTTAGCTGGCAGTGATCAGTGGCGGAGCCAGGTTTTTTATCAAGGGTGTTCATACTTTTAGAAGCGACGGGTGAAAAAGAAAGAAAAGCAGGGCATGAATTATTGTACAATAACATATTCAAAGTAATCTCATAATTGGAGTTTAGGGAGGCTAGTGTGTACGCATAAAAGTTAAACTTAAAGCACATGAATAACTGTACTGACCTTAGTATAGATCCATATCTGAAGAAGAATATGTGGAGGAAGTGAGAGACTCACTAAATCACAACTTCTACTCAAATCTCTTCTCTATTCAATGGCTGAAATTCCAAAAGGCCATCGTTTTTCCCGTAAATATCAAATCACCAATATCCCCAAAAAAAAAAATCTCAAAAAGAAAAAAGCTAACAAAATAATAAGGGATAAATTAAAAAAGATGAAATGAGACAAATATGTCAACTAGTAACTTAATAGAGACATAGCAAAATACATTTAACACCTAATCTGAGAAAACGATTCCCTATTTCAAGCTAGAAAATGACTACAAATACATTCGACGATGCTTCATCTCTTGAAATGTCTTTATAATAGAATCATTAAAGACATCTTTAAATACTTTTTTTTCTACATAAGACACTATGCAACCATCTATGAATTCATCATCCATTCGATTTCGCAAGTCATTCTTGATGAACTTCATTGCCGAAAAAGCTCTTTCAACTGATGCAGCGGTAACGGGTAGAATCAAAGCAAACTTCACTAAAAGGAATACAAGAGAATAGTTTAAATGCTTCTTTGTCTCAACTAACTTTCTTGAAAGTTCCCCAAGTCCACTCAAATTAGAGAACCTCTTATCAATATTACGAACATCAATAATGTAATTAAAAAGTTGATTCTCAATAGCCCTCATCTTGAATTCATCAAAGTCATCGGGATATAATTCAGCCATTCTAACTATCTTTTTTATGTCAAAACTAGAAAATGAATCAATTGGATTCAAGGAAGCTACTCCATTAAGCAAATCACTTGTCACTTCATTGAAACGGTCATTAAGCTCTTGTAGTTGCCAATCAATAATTTTATAAAAGACATCCACGCGGTAATGGTGCAAGGTAGTATAATTAACCGTGATCTTCCAAAATTAGAATATGGATCATCATAATTGGGTAATGGAATATTATGCTTGACACAAAATGCATCCACCTTTTCTTTAAGTGAATCCCATCCAATATTTCTTTTTAAGAGAGGATCCCATTCATTATCTCTTAAAGCTTGCAACCTTCTCTTTGCTACCTTTACAAGAATCATGACATTTGCAATATCCTACTCCTTTTTCTGTAATGACACATTGAGATCATTTGTGATTCCTAAAACATAAGTCATCAAATGCAACAAGAAAACAATATCAAATGTTTGACAACTTCTGAGAAATACTGATGCACTAGCTTTTTCTTCTGAAGTACTTGCATTTTCAACAAGACTATCAAGTACATCAACAATAGAGGCAAAGTTACTAATAAAGTTTCCAAACGATTTGTAGTGAGATCCCCACCGAGTATCACCTGCTCTAATAAGACCACGTTCTTGATTCAGGACTCTACCGTTTTTAATTCACCCATATCTAATGCCTCTCTGAGTTTTTCTTTTTGAGACTCTCTAAATTCATCCACACGTTTAAAAGAAGATCCTAATACATTCAAAATATTTGAAACCAATAGTACAAGTTCTCCCACTTGAACACACTTCTTAGAAACCGCGACAAGAGTCAGTTGAAGTTGATGAGCAAACCAATGAACCGAATGAGCCGATCTACTTTCTTGTCTAATCAATGTTTTAAGACCACCTAACTCACCTTGCATATTGCTTTCCCCGTCATAGCGTTGCCCACGCACATAAGATAAAGTCAAAGAATGGTGAGCAAGTACATCCACAATTGTTTTCTTTAAAGACAAATGTAACACCCCGTACGTTTCGGAGTCTAGCTGACTACCGTAACATTTATGAAAATATGAAAACATGAGAGCTTTGATTAATTATGCATTAAATTGTGGGCTTTATGTATTAAATTGTGGACATTTAAAAGTCTTGTGCAAGTGGGCCTTAGATGAAGCCCAAATTCATGAGAAAGACATGGCCCAAAACAAGATTTTGATCCATTCTTGCATTACTCATCCATTGACCAAGTAAACACACCAAGTGTGTAGATAAGTATCATCATAAAGGGGATATAAATAAGCCAAGAAATCAGATTTTTATTCCACTTGAACTCTCATGCCTTCTCTAGACTTTTCCACAATTTTCTCTTTGTCTCTCAAGAACCCTAAGTCATCTTTTTGGCAAAGATCATCACTTGGTGAGTATTGGTAAGTTTTATTGTTATGGTTTAATATATTTTATTCATGAGAGATGGTGTATATGATGTTGGGTATGTTGGTGGAATCTTGAAAAGGTCACTATGTGTAAAGTGTATATGTTTGCTAAATCGGAGAGTAGTGTTGCCTTGTAAACTTGAACATGGGTTTGTGATCTTGAAGAAAATGAACTTGATGGATTCAATATGGTCATGTGAGACATGATTATAGTCTTATTTTGTTTTGTCATGGTGAATAATGTTTGGAATTTCTATTGTGAAATTGGTTATGGTTTTAGTGACGTATTGACCGTAAAGTGTAGTTTTGGGCGTTGTTATGAGTGGTGTGAGACCATGGATGATTGTTGGTGTTTAATATGATCAAACATATGTTAAAATAAGTTTGGTTATGATCATGGACCATTCATGGCATTAAAGGACCCAAAAAGACCATTTCGGACCAAAGCGGGCATCCGCCCCCGCAGACGGAGGCACCTGCGGGCGCAGATGCCAACGCAGATGCCTCTGGCTGCTGCCAGAGGGCACCTTCACGCTCACCTCAGCCACCTGCGTGCGCAGGTGGCAGCGCAGGTCAGCCCCAGAATTGTTTTTGTGTGCTTTCGTCTCTAGTTGATCCCCGAAAGCCCCGATACCCTTTTTGGATGTAATTATCAACTTGTGATGCCGTTTTTATGACTTTAACGTGTCGTATGAAGGTGTGTTGGACTGTATTAAGTATGGGTTATTGTTTATATGTTGTTATGAGGCAAATTGATAGGAGTACATGTGACGGAATGATAATGAGAAGGCATAAAGGGTACGTGTGATGCGAAATGCTATTGTTGTATGAAATCTTGGTCAATGAGTGGAATGTTATAGTAGTGTTGGCATGTAGATGCAATAAATGACATTGTAAGAAGGAGAAATGACGTTCTAAAGTCACTATGTGATTCATGGTCATCTTGTGCACTCGTAAGGTAGTTGGTTGCTAATATAAGCTTCGTTATGCATTTGTATTGTAGAGTGAAACATAAGGAAGAAGCTGGACTGTTGTGTTCATATATAGACTTGTGCACTCATACTTGGAAGTAAAGGTATGTAAGGTTTCTCTTCTATGTCCTTCTGCAGCATATGGTGCTCACATGGTCATAGTACTCATTCGATTCCGAAATATTCTAAGGTATTCCGTATCCGATAGTTGACTAGTGTTACTCACATGTTCTTTACTCATTGGTCAATGGTATATCGTATGACTCATGATCATTAGTTAATATGGATCGTTATCTTAAGGTTCCAAAAGTGTTACATTCCATGAGGGTTCTGTAGAATTCCAACTACAAGTGACATATAGTGTTATTCACATGTGTCCGACTCTTGGACGAGTTATGATTCACGTATGTCCTATTCATTGACTGAAGTTCCAAAGTTGTCATAATATGGTAAATTCTAAGGAAGCTATATCAAAGAAAGTAACGGAGGGAAGAGAGTCTAGTTAACCTTAAATAGCTTTTCTAATCATGTTAGGTTGCAATAGTTACACTTGTTCCTTCCCGAAATGTGTTAAGGTATCCTATATCCGGTTATCCATGGTCATTATCATATGTTTCCTATTCATTGATCAGTTGTAAAGCTCATGTCTCACATTCATGAATGTTGTTAAGGTCACATGCCAATGTTCTAATAGTGGTTATATTAGTGTATCTTGTTCATTGATTATTGTCCAAAAGTATTTTATTTCAAGTTGCCATATCATATTCTTCATCTGGTCAAGGGTGATTCACATGATTCATAGTCATTGGTTAATGTTTAATTGCATGTCTCTTACACATTGGTTATTGTTCCAAAGCTTCCAACAATGTCATGGCTACAAAGTATCAATCTCTCACAAGTGAATGTACTAATCTCTCACAAGTAAAGATACCAATCTCTCAAAAGTAACTCAAAAGTAACTCAAAAGTAAAGAAGTGAAATAATGCATATGTGGTTAATGAACACTTGTTGAGAACGGGTGGCAACCCAAAAGGGCATAAGCCTAGCTAGGGGCGATCCCGAATGATTATTGGATACAGGGGGCAGCTCAAAGGGGCGTAAGCCTAGCTAGAGACGAACCTGCTTTATTGATTTATGGGTGGCAGCTCAAAGGGGCATAAGCCTAGCTAGAGATGATCCCAATGTTATTTCCCACTGATCAGTTGGGCCCGGGCAATTACATGATTGATGATTATACGAGTGATGATGAAGTAAAGTAAAGTAAAGTGAAAATAAAGAAAGAATGCACCTAATCCCACATGAATACTTTATGGCAATTATTCACATGATGTGATCACTTGCACTTGATTTTGTTAACGTTCCTATATCTTTCACAATTACTTATTGCCTTACATACTCAGTACATTCTTTGTGCTGACCCCTCTTGGGGGACTTACCTTACATGTGCAGGTGCAGGCACTAGTTGGCCTCCACAGTAGATTTACAGTATTTGTAGACCTATGGTGAGCTCCAGTTGCTTCGGGGCTTTTCGAGTCACAGTTGTATATTTGTTTTTGATATTGTAAGGATAAAGCGGGGACTTGTCCCGACTTTTAGTTGGTCTTGTAAATGTATCAGTTAGAGGCTTTTGTAGACATACGTGGGTATGGGAGTGTAAGAGATAAATGTCCATGTTGACTCGATGGCCCTGTCGGCCAAGGTTCATATATGTTTATTTTTATCACATGTTTCATGAATTCCTTTATTAGCATGATAAGTTCTTACGTGATAATGGTATTTTCTTATGACATGCATATGAACGAACATAGGCAAAGGTTGGTTCTCTCGGGCCTTATCGGCTTCGGGTGCCAATCACGCCTCGTTGGAACTCGGGGTGTGACAACAAAGCACTAGTATCTTTAACATGAACTAATCCAATAAATGCCTCCATCACAAATCCCTTTTTATCAACATACCGTAAACAAATAGCCATTTGCTCTTTGCGTGACACATCTCTAGATTCATCAACCAATAGAGCAAAGTAGTCACCATTTAGATCCTCTATTATAGCCTTAATCGTTTCAATCTTACATGCAGTTACAATATCTTTCTGAATACCATGAGAAGTTATTTTATTATTTTTTGGAGCTCTTCCTAACACATAAGGTTTAACCTCATCACATCTCTCTGCATATCAAGAAAGAGCTTCAAGAAAATTACCTTTGTTTAATGACGATTCACTTTCATCATGACCGCGGAGTGCCAAACTTGATTCAAGAGAAATCTTACCACATCTATTGAAGCAATTAAGCGAATTCGATATTCATGCTTACTTTTATCATCCAACTTATAAAATGCAGCCTGGATGGATTGTTTTTCTCGCATTAAATCTTCACAATTTCTTTTGGATTGATTATGAACGCTATTCGGTGGACCAATATGTGTATCAAAGCCATCTTTTCTATGCCAATTCTTATACCCTTTAGTCGAAAATATATTACCATCGCCTTGATTAATGCTTTCGCCTTGAAATAAATAAAAAGGCAAACAATAAGCCGCATCTGCACTTATACTATATTCCAACCAATCGGGATATTCATCAAACCATGCAGAAACAAAACGACGTGGTGTTCCAAAAAAATCAGTTTGATGAAACTGATGAGTCCGAGGTTGGAAAGGACGTTTAATAATGTATGCCCTCCTTACCTCATCACGAATGTTTGGAGGATATTTCAAAATTGGAATTCTTTCAACCGGGTCAGACTTTAGACTATTTACATCAAGTTCTTGTCTTTGAGAAGAGTGAGATGGTATTTCTATTTGGTCGACACTTTCATCTCGATGTCGTTGATTTTGATTTGGAGACGCGGAACTTGTTCTTGGTACTTTATGGAGATATCTCTCCAAGCTCATCGAAACCCAAACTGAAATAACAGTCAAGCGCGTCACACTATCAGAATGATGATTCAATTCCAAAAAAATAGAAGTCAAAAAATTATTGAAAAACTGTCAAATTCCCACAAATAGTATTATCTATTAAATCATCAGTTTTGTATTTAAGTGGTCATTAGTTATCTACTTAGAGAATTATTTTGTCCAAAACAAAACAAAATCCACCAAATAAATATTTAGAAAACATCAATTTTAGATAAAAATTATTGTTGACAAAAGATATAATATCCACTTAAATCACTAAATTAAAGGGTAAAAGAGCTAAAGAATACCTTTTCACTCTCTAATGGTTGCTATGTTACCGCTGGTCGAAGGAGCAGCAGAGCAGAGAATTGAGAAGTGAGAAGCTAGAAGCAGAGAACTGAGAAATTTTTAATTGTATGGTACGGGAGAATTCAGAATTGAGGATAAGAAATAAGAGAAAAAGTCTTGTTTTATTAGGTTTTATTAATGAAAACATTTTTTTACTAAATTTAAAAAGAGAAAGTCAAAAAGAAACTACTAGTGTTGGGAACATGAGTTACAGCTGTAACTTACAGCTTTTCATTTTTTTAAGCAAAAAAATTTAAGTGTTGGCACTAGGATTCGAACCTGCGCCGCAGAGAAGATAGTGCACACCCTTAGCCACTGGGCTATTGCTCATTTTGTAACAAGGTTGTGCAGCTATTGCAATATATTCACTGAAAATTATATTTAATCTATATAATCGAAAAAAAAATTCGGCGAAGCTTGTTCATCTGACCAACCTTGGATGGGTGTAGCTCCGCCCGTGGCAGTGATGGGAGGAATTGAGAGGAATAGAAATGGGGATATGGTCACGACTTTTCCTCATCGGACTCATTTCTACACTACCAATTTTAGCGAAGCTCAGGCTACCTTAGTTGGGATCCGTTGATGTTGTCAATAACATATAAATGAACTGTTGGTTGAAATGGATCCCATGATTATTTTCAACATGATCAATGGTCCGAAGTCCACAATGTTCCCTGGAGGTTGTAAAATATCATTGAAAACATTCAACAGAGAAACTCTGAGGAACATCCAAGTAACTCATTGTTTTAGAGAAGGAAATGGTGTCACTGATGCCATGTCAAGGGCCACTATCGCATGGATAAAATGCAACAACCAGTCTTCAGAAGATGAGCAAAAAAACACACCTCCTAGTGCTACAACCCTCCATAACTAATAACTTGGCTTGCTTGCCTTGTAGTTCAGGTGTTCTTAGTTCAGTTGTTTTTAATGGAATATGTGGAATATGTGGAATATGTTGGATTCAAATTTCATTGGTAATATTATTGCTGTTAGAGCAAGAGGGAGTAACTTCTGATGGCCCTGCTGTAGAATAGCTTTCAGATTGAGAAGGCTGAGAGAGTGCAGCCATGGCCTTATTCAAGGCAATCTCATCTGTCGAAGGATGGAAAGCTGAAGATGTGGTCTTGATTTTAGTTTTTCCTTCAATAACGTTCACTACCTCAGACATGGTTGGCCTGAGAGTTGGTGATGGATTAGTGCACATCATTGCTAATTCCAGAATGGAAGCTGCTTCTGTCCAAGAATAATCTGTACCAAGTTTTGGATAAACTAGATCCATCAAATTTCCCTTCTCATGCAACACGTAAGCCTGCAATCGAACCAGCAAGCGTCGATCAAATTAACAAAGTCATTCAAGTAAAAAGACAATGACAAGTGTTTATTAGGCCTGTGCATCAATGGATGAAATTGAGAACTTCTGATTTTAGACTTTACCATATTAAGAAGGTAAACTGTCTGATCACTTGGCCTGTAACTAGCACTGTTTCTTCTACTTACAATTTCAAGTGTAACAACCCCAAAGCTGTAAACGTCTGCTTTTGGTGTTAAGTAGACCCGCATTGCATATTCTGGTGCCATATATCCCCTATAAAAGAACTTTCATATGAGAGTACAAATACATTCATCCGAAAGAAAATATATATGTGTCACAAATTGAATACATTATTAGTGACAAAATAATGTGTCATTGATAACTTAAACTTCGTTGCAAATGGTACAATGGCGCCAAATTATTTTTTGGTGGAAAATTTTAGTGGATGAAACTTTGCTACGAAACTATATGTTTTGTCACTAAAACTATGTTGCTCATACATTTAAAGACAAAATGTGATTTTTGTCACATAAAGTTTACAATTAGTGACGAATTTTGTGTCGTACCTAAAAAATTCGTAGTTAAATATCAAATTTGTTGTAGAGGGTTGTCGTGGATTTGTAAGTACTTCATCCTTATTCGGAGGTCTTGGGTTCGAGCCTCTTGGGTACGAAGTCTCCTTTATTAGCAAAATTTACCCCCAATGTGGAACTTCCTGGCGCAAATCCATATTTAATCGGGCTCTAATGCGGATACCGGACACCAGTTGAGAAACCAAAATAAAATAAGTTTTTACACGAATTGCCCTATTTTGGGGTAATTTTTAATTTTTGCCCACAAATATGATGGTCTTTAATAGAAGTTCCATCAGGGAGCAGGCCCTGTATTGATGAAAGAGACCCCCCATAAGTGGTATATGTTGGATTCAAGTTTCATTGGTAATATTATTGTTGTTAGAGCAGGAGGGAGTAACTTCTGATGGCCCTGCTGTAGAAGACTAAAGATGCGGTCTTGATTTTAGTTTTTCCTTCAATAACTTCCACTATCTCAGACATGGTTGGCCTGAGAGTTGGTGATGGATTAGTGCACATCATTGCTAATTTCAGAATGGAAGCTGCTTCTGTCCAAGAATAATCTGTTCCAAGTTTTGGATCAACTAGATCCATCAAATTACCCTTCTCATGCAACACATAAGCCTGCAATCGAACCAGCAAACATCGATCAAATTAAAAAAGTCATTCAAGTAAAAAGACAATGACTAAGTGTTTATTAGGCCTGTGTATCAATGGATGAAATTGAGAACTTCTGATTTGAGACTTTACCAAATCAAGAAGGTAAACTGTCTGATCACTTGGCCTGTAACTAGCACTGTTTCTCCCGCTCACAATTTCAAGTGCAACAACCCCAAAGCTGTAAACGTCTGCTTTCGGTGTTAAGTAGCCCCGCATTGCATATTCTGGTGCCATATATCCCCTATAAAAGAACTTTCATATGAGAGTACAAATACACTCATCTGAAAGAAAATATATATGTGTAGCAAAAGCTTCACAGTAACAAGGTGGAGGAGATTAGCAGTATTATCAAATTATGTTGTTCCAGCAATTCGCGTGATGACATAAGTATGTTCCTCTTCATTAAGCTTCGCCTATCCAAAATCAGTTATTTTTGCATTCAAGTCCTTGTCCAGGAGTATGTTTGTGGGCTTAATGTCCCTGTGGATAATCTTCAATTTGGACTCCTCGTGCAAATAAGTTAAACCTTTGGCTATCCCAAGGATAATTTTGACCCTCGTCCACCAGTTTTTCAGTTAGTACTTTAATGATCGAGAATTAACCTAATAATAAACACCAATTACCATCCTCCTTGTAAAGGCTAGGAACAGCTGCTACAAGGCAACCCCTATTGTAAAAATTTCCTATTTACACACTCCAGATACAATATTTGAATTCACGGTTCACATCCGCAAATTAAAATATGAAGGGGAAACAAACTGAGAATCAATACCTACAACGACAATAACTAATTCCCCGAAATAAGAATTGTTTTTATACTTTGTATGCAATTTGATCAAAATTAAGAAGAGAGAAAATAAAAGCTTAAAATGAAGGGCAGAAGGCATGAAAAAACTTTTGAGAGCTTCTCGTTTGCCAACTATCTCCAAACCATTAGATTAAGCTTTCCATGGAATTACTTTTAATTTGAAACAATTTACTAATTAATTCTACACATTAATTCTTAGGACTTTTAATTCATCAATTGATAGACAATCAGAAGAATTTGGCCTATAGTAAATTACATTATTCAACTTCTTAGCTCTTCTTATTCTTTGAACATATCAAATTTCTATAATTTGAAAGAACTAATATCACTAATACGTCAAAAACACATCTAAACTATCCTCTTTTTTTGAGTTTCATACCTAAATTATTGAGGGTGTGAGAAATACACCTAAACTATCACTCATTAGTTTGAGAAACACACCTCAAAAAGAATAAAAATATTTAAAAAATGAAAAAAAATAATGTGTTAGTAAAAAAGAATAAAATATATCACGTAGACTGATTTTTAATGGCTAGACACACTTAAAGAGTTTGTAAACAAATATTTGGTATAGTCAGCTTTTAGGTGTGTTTCTCAAACTAATAAGTGATAGTTTAGGTGTGTTTCTCAAACTATAAGTTATAGTTTAGGTGTGTTTCTCAAACTAAAAGTGATAGTTTAGGTGTGTTTCTCACACTTCCATTAGTTTAGGTGTGAAACTCAAAAAAATGAAATAGTTTAGGTGTGTTTTTAACACTCCACTCGTTAAATATATGGAGATAGAGAAAAAAATCAGTTAGGGGAATATATATATATATATATAAATGTTTCCCAAATATGTTTAGTAATAGAACTCTCTTCCTTCAATTATTTGTCTTTCATACGTATTTTTGGGGAATCAAATCCCTCCATCCTTTAATTAATCATTATTCCTTTAGAAAAGTTAGCCCAAAAGCTCACCTTTAAAAAAGAGTGCGTCTCCAAAATGCTAAACATTTTCTGTCAGCTAGCTTCAGCAAGTTATTTTACCTTTCAATGTGTTTCACATATTGAGATTCACTAAGGCTTATTCTCTTTGCCTTCTTATTTAATTTAATGTTCATGTTGGAATTATCCTATAGTTGACTTAATATAAAAATGAATGTAATTTGGTCTTATTAAACTTTCTAAATAATTATAATTATTGGTTGATGTAATTAAAGAAGGACCTCTAGGTTAATAGATTTCATATTGTGCGTAGAATCACATCATGATTTTCAAGAAATTTTTTTTTATATAGGATTTAGGATCCAACCCTCTAAATTTATGCTGGACAAAGGAAAAAGTTCTCTAAATTTTTGTCTTGCAAAATTAAGCCATAGTTAAGAGTACTTTGCCCACAAATGTTCATTAAATGAGCACATATAAAAATATCTATTTGAGGGGCAAAAATTAAAGACCATTTCAAAATAGGGCAATCCATACAAAAACTTACCTTCAAAACAAGCAATAAAAAGTAGAAAACTCATGGTGAAGCATCATCGCCTCCCTGTTTTTATTGTCTAAGTACTGTGATCGTCTAGGAAATATTCACAAGCAGGAGATGTTGGATTCAAATTTCATTGGTAATATTATTGCTGGTAGGGCAGGAGGGAGTAGCTTCTGATGGCCCTGCTGCAGAATAGCTTTCAGATGGATAAGACTGAGAGAGTGCAGCCATGGCCTTGGTCAAGGCAATCTCGTCTGTCGAACGACGGACTATTGAAGATGTGGTCTTGATTTTAGTTTTTCCTTCAATAACGTTCACTACCTCAGACATGGTTGGCCTGAGAGTTGGTGATGGATTAGTGCACATCATTGCTAATTCCAGAATGGCAGCTGCTTCTGTCCAAGAATAATCTGTTCCAAGTTTTGGATCAACTAGATCCATCAAATTACCCTTCTCATGCAACACATAAGCCTGCAATCGAACCAGTAGACGTCGATCAAATTACCAAAGTCATTCAAGTAAAAGGACAATGGCAACTGTTTATTAGGCCTGTGCATCAATGAATCAAATTGAGAACTTCTGATTTGAGGTTTTACCAGATCAAGAAGGTAAACTGTCTGATCACTTGGCCTGTAACTAGCACTGTTTCTTCCGCTCACAATTTCAAGTGTAACAACCCCAAAGCTGTAAACGTCTGCTTTCGGTGTTAAGTAGCCCCGCATTGCATATTCTGGTGCCATATATCCCCTATAAAAGAACTTTCATATGAGAGAACAAATATACTCATCTGAAAGAAAATATATATGTGTAGCAAAAGCTTCAAAATAACAGGGTGGAGGAGATTAGCAGGATTAACAAATTACGTTGTTCCAGCAATTTTCGTGATGACATGAGTATGTTCCCCTTCATTAAGCTTCGCGTATCCAAAATCAGTTATTTTTGCATTCAAATCCTTGTCCAGGAGTATGTTTGTGGGCTTAATGTCCCTGTGGATAATCTTCAATTTGGACTCTTCGTGCAAATAAGTTAAACCCTTGGCTATCCCGAGGATAATTTTGACCCTCGTCAACCAGTTTAGTCTCGATTTAAGTTCCTCTGAACCTGCAAATGCAATGTCATTATTTTATTAAGTATTTCAACATTTTTTGTCAAAACATATGACCCTTGATGTCCTTACGGAATAATGCATGTTCAAGAGAATTATTTTCCATGTATTCATAAATGAGTAGGAGCTCGTTGTCTTCTGCACAACATCCCATTAACTTCACAAGATTTGGATGTTGCAGAGCTGAAATTGTGCCAATTTCGTTTACAAACTCACGTATTCCTTGCTTTGATTTTGCTGATAGTTGTTTAACTGCAATTGTAGTCCCATCCGAGAGCAGGCCCTGTATTGATTAGAGACACCCCCCATATTTTAGAATTGGAACGAAAATGTGAACATGATAAGGGGTTCTTTGTATGTTATATGTGTAGAGGTAAAAGGTTTAGATGAATTATCATAGTTATATTCTCCACGGCGCAACTATTTTGTTTTTATGAACCTAATACTTGAAGGATTGGTAATCCCTTCAGGAGAAAAAAAGTATCAAGGGCGTAACTATATGCTTACATAAGCAGCAGCTCAATCCAGGGCCAGGGGAACGATATGATGAATAATTAGCATGCTAAAATCCAACTAACCTTATAAACAGGTCCAAAACCTCCTTCACCTAATTTGTTCACAGCATTGAAGTTTTGAGTGGCATCTTTTATTTGACGAAAGGTGTAAACTCCTCCGGGGAACAATTCAGTTGCTTTTAGTTCTTTTGGTATGTGTTAGCATTTCACAAAAGAAGCAAACAGCCCAAAAAATTTTTTTTTAGCGAGTTATGCAAATTTATATTGAAATAATAACCAAACCAAACTTCATATATAATTGCGTCTAACCTTCCTTTGATGATCTTTTGCCACCGAGATAACCCAATATCCAGAGTAAAAGCAAAAGTAGAGCAAGAACAAACAGTGATAATCCTGTTATCCCAGCCTTAAGTGCAGTAGACAGTGTCTGATGGTGTTTAGGAACTATCGTCAAAGTATTGTTGGTTTAGGAAGGACACTGAAGAATATGAATGACGATACACCAGATATATAAAACATACCTGGGACTACAGAAATAGCTGAAATGAGGGGACCGTAGTTCTTTGGGTAGAGGATCGAGCCTTTACCAGACCAGTACAAGTGAATTTCAAGATGGGATTCTATGGAAATATTATATTCCAGGATTTTATCCCCATTAGCATTCGCTTGTGCTTCTTCTATATTGAAGTTTTTCTCTTTGTTCTTCCTCTGCAGAGACAACTTTTTTTAAAAAAAAGAACTACAAAGATGATACCTTTTAACTTCATATTACTGTCTCCACTAACATAGACATTTTCATCAAAACACTCTCCAATTTGCTAATATTTCTATCAATTTCTTATATTAACTTTTTTTTCGAAAAATATTTTCCACTCACCAATCAAGTACCGGAAAACATTTTTCAGGAAATTATTTTCTATGGAAAATTTCCCCACCAAAAACTCTTAAAGACTAATGATAATTTTAGCAAATTGGGGAGTGTTTAAACGAAATGTTGAGTAATAAAATTAACAATAATGTCCAAGTGTTACTTGAAGCAAGTAATATGAAGTTAAAATTTAAGAAATTTACATGGAAAATGACTTCCGTCCACAAGTGAAGGAAGTCATTTTCTATCTTTTGATGGAAATATTTGTTTTCCTTGGTAACTAAGCCCTTTTACTATAATCAAACACCATACATTTTTCATTTTTGGATATTCAACCGAACACCATAAAATGACCTCATGGAAAATATTTTTCTAGAAATAACTTCCTTGTGGAAATTTTTTCTAGAAAATGACTTTCTTGTGGAAAACTTTTTGTAGAAAATGATTTGTGTCATTCCTAACACACCCTATATATATTATTGTACCTGGATGTCAACATCAAAAACTCGTTTAGGTCTGATCGGAGAGCCTTTGTTTTTACTTAAGCTTATCTCAGCAAAATGTAGTGTCACTGTATAGTACCCTTTGACGAAACAAAATCCATAGTATTTCAGAGAGATCGGGGCTACACGGGATGTTTCAAGTAGAACTGCTGCAGTCATGGTAAGATTACAGGTATCCTTGATTATAAATAATTGTGGCTTATCATCAGAACTCTTGGTAAGACCCATGCTACTATAACCCCAACCTCCTGTTTTGTCGATAAAAAACGTTGACGCTCCATTGGGGTTCAGATCAGCAGAGTAGGTCTTTCCATCTACATCAACTTGCTGGCCACCACAGTTGATAAACAATTGCTTATCTGTGAGAGAAGTTAGTACTGTCATTCCTTTTAATTGACAACTTCTGATATGAGATACTTGTGCTTATATGTACTAGTTTCTGGGAATAAAGATATTTTTTGTGAAGACGGTACATAAACCATAGTTTAAAATTGGAGTATGAGTTATAAAATCGAAAATAATTTTTTTTTGTGAAGGAGTATGTTCCTAAAAATGATAATTATGATCCTATTTGGGGCTTTGATTTCTAAGATCCAAAAATTGTAAAATTAGAGATATCTACCTTAACTATATATAAAACTGAAATCATGATCTCATGTTTTATTTATCAAATAAATTTAAATAGAGAAACTTTTGTTGACTATTCTTTGAAATTTTTAAGTTTGCTTTTCTAATTTGTCTTTTTATAAAATAAAAAATAAATAAAGGGGACTTTAAATTAATCTTAAAGGAAAGGGTACACGCTGCAATTTTAATCAATTTACATTTTTTAAATCTTGAAGTTATATGACTAATTCAACTATATATGTTTAAGCACCAAAAGTCATCCTTTAATATTTTAAAGCCATCTTTTAGGTAGATCACCTTATAGAGCTCTTGTTTTCCTTTAATTTATGGTGTTTGCTTTAAAGAAAAAGGCTTTGTCATTCATTTGATAGGAGTATCAACAACCATCAAGCTTACTAAATTAACTAAATTTCTAAGAAATAACTCATTTCCAGTAAAAAGAAAACGAAAGGTATATTAATACACATTTTAGTTGTACTAATAAGTAAAATAACTGACTAAAGTACAACTACAATATTTAACTGAGAAAAGTAAAACATTATATGCTAGGTTAATGCAATATGTAAATTTTCTTTGGCAATGATATATAAAAATCTTTTGCCTCAAAACTAATATTGTACTGGACATCTTAAATTCTAGCAAAAAAATTAAAAAAATATGTGCCAATGAGTATTTTCTTCAACTAAGGAACTAATGCTCCTCTACTTTAATATAAGAAGAAAATTCTTTGAGAATCCATCAAGATGCATTGCATGTTTCAATAGCCTTAATTTTTTACGTTGAGAAAGAACTATTTAGGAGTAATAGATTAGTATTTGAAAGCATGGATGAAGCTTTAGAGACAGAGACTTAAAGGGAAATGAAAATTCTTCCTTGGCTTTATACAATACTTTCATGATTAATTAGTTTCTCTTTGGCTTCTATTCACACATTTATCAATGAAAATATTCTCTCCGTTCGCTTTTACTTGTCATTTTTTGACATGGCACACCCATTAAAAAAACAATAATTGATATGATTATTTTATCATATTGTCTCTATTAATTGATGTTTAGAGTAATATGTCTTGAAAATAGCTTGGAGAATAAACAATTAATGATAAAGATAAAATAAAAAATTCTTTTGTCTTTTCTTGATATGTCAAAAGTGACAAGTAAAAATAGAAATTCAATTAGAAAAATAATGACAAGTAAAAGGGAACGGAGGGAGAAATATACATTAACTATCTAATTCAATGCATTGAAATGTGCAACTTTTAATATTATAACAACGTAAAGTAATGCTACTATGTTTTGATTTTGATTAATGTACAACTTAAATCTCTACCTAATTGCTCCCATTCAAATTACAAATGATACTATTGACGTTACAGTGTGTTCCTCCATTTTCTCTAATGTTCAGGTTATTTAATTCTAAGAACTGTTCAAATATTCTCAATTCAATAGTAAAAAAAAAAAATTACTGCTCATAAAAAAAGCATATCAAAGATAATGAAAAATATCATGAAATTACATGGAATGTCCCCCATAGTAAGTGATTTTGTATTTTGGTCCCCATAAAAAAAGTCTTTAAAGACTAGTTTTCCTTCATTTTTATGTGTACACATTTTTGCCCCTCTACACCTCAAATGTTTTACTCTTCCCATGCTCATTTGTCTCTCAACTTTTTTTTTTTTTTCTCTTTTTTACTGTTACTTGATTTTTATTTTTATTTACTCTTTTTTTTTCTTGTTTTAATTCATTTGTCTCAATCTTTATTTTTTATTTTTTTATTTTATTTCTAAAATATTATTTATTTTTCATTTCTCTTTTTTTAATTAATTGTCTCAACCTTTATTTTTTTTATTTTTTATTTTCACATTTTTTTATTTTTTCTCAAATTTTATTTTTATTTTATTTTTTCTTCTCATTTTTTTTCTCAACTTTTATTTTTTTATTTTTCTCTTTTTTCTATTTTCTTAACCTTTATTTTTTCTTCTCTTTTTTTTTTTATTTTTCTTAATCTTTATTTTTTTCCTTCTCTTTTTCTTTTTTCTCAGCTTCTATTATATTTTGCTAATGAACAGAAAGTTGAATAATCCGCAAAAAGAATCTTTTTTCTTTGATATCAAAATAAACTTAAAGGCGTGACTCGCCGTTTGGAAGTCCTTTGAAATAAGTCTTGCCTCTAAGGAAAGAGTTATAAAACATTAACTTGTTGTTTGTAAATTTTTGAACTAAGTCTTGCCTCTAGGGCAAGAGTTATAGAGTATCTCATAAATTAAGTAATAATGAAATAGTGTTAACTCTTGCCCATGGGGAGTAATTTGTTTCTTTGGGAAATTCTTGGGCTAAGTCTAATTTAAGAGGCAAGACTTATAGAGTATCTTATAAATCAAAGACACAATGTGGTAGTGCTAACTTTTGCCCATGGGGGAGTATAACTTGTTTTTTTAAAGTCTTTGGGCTAAGTCTTGCCTCTAAGTGAAGAGTTATAGAACATCTCATAAATCAAGACACAATGTGGTAGTTTCAACTCTTGTCCATGTGACGTAACTTGTTGTTTGAAAGTCCTTGGGTTAAGTCTTGCCTCTAAGACAAGAGTTATAGAACATCTCATAAATAAAAATATAATATGGTAATATCAACTCTTGCCCATGGGGCGTAACTTGTTGTTTGAAAGCCCTTAGTCTAAGTCTTGCCTCTAAGGCAAGAGTTATAGAGCATCTCATAAATCAAAACATAATGTGGTAGTGCCAACTCTTGCCCATGGGGCATAACTTGTTGTTAGAAAGTCATTGGGCTAAGTCTTGTCTCTAAGGCAAGAGTTATAAAACATATCATAAGTTAAAAAACAATGTGGTAGTGTCAACTCTTGCCCATAGGGCGTAACTTGCTGTTTGAAAGTCCTTGGGCTAAGTCTTGCCTCTAAGGCAAGAGTTATAGAGCATCTCATAAATCAAGACACAAAGTGGTAGTGTCAACTATTGCCCATGGGGCATAACTTGTTGTTTGAAAGTTCTTGGGCTAAGTCTTGGCTCTAAGGAAGAGTTATAGAGCATCTCATAAATCAAAACACAATACGGTAGTGTCAATTCTTGCCCATGGGGCATAACTTGCTGTTTGAAAGTACTTGGGCTAAGTCTTGCATCTAAGGCAAGAGTTGTAGAACATCTCATAAATAAAAACATAATATGATAGTGTCAACTCTTGCCCATAGGGCGTAACTTGTTTTTTGAAGGCCCTTGGTCTAAGTCTTGCCTCTAAGGCAAGAGTTATAGAGCATCTCATAAGTCAAAACATAATGTGGTAGTGTCAACTCTTGCCCATTGGGCGTAACTTGCTGTTTGAAAGTCCTTGGGCTAAGTCTTGCCTCTAAGGCAAGAGTTATAGAGCATCTCATAAATCAAAACACAACGTGGTAGTGTCAACTATTGCCCATGGAGCATAACTTGTTGTTTGAAAGTCCTTGGTCTAAGTCTTGCCTCTAAGGCAAGAGTTATAGAGCATCTCATAAGTCAAAACATAATGTGGTAGTGTCAACTCTTTCTCATGGGGCATAACTTGTTGTTTGAAAGTCATTGGGCTAAGTCTTGCCTCTAAGGCAAGAGTTATAGAGCATTTCATAAGTCAAAAATTAATGTGGTAGTGACAACTCTTGCCCATGGGGCGTAATTTGCTGTTTGAAAGTCCTTGGGCTAAGTCTTGCCTCTAAGGCAAGAGTTAGAGGGCATTTCATAAATCAAGACACAATGTGGTAGTGTCAACTCTTGCCCATGAGGCATAACTTGTTGTTTGACAGTCCTTGGGCTAAGTCTTGCCTGTAAAGCAAGAGTTATAGAACATCTCATAAATAAAAACACAATATGGTAGTGTCAACTCTTGCCCATGAGGCATAACTTGTTGTTTGACAGTCCTTGGGCTAAGTCTTGCCTCTAAAGCAAGAGTTATAGAACATCTCATAAATAAAAACACAATATGGTAGTGTCAACTCTTGCCCATGGGGCGTAACTTGTTGTTTGAAAGCCCTTGGTCTAAGTCTTGCCTTTAAGGCAAGAGTTATAGAGCATCTCATAAATCAAAACACAATGCGGTAGTGTCAACTCTTATTCACGGGGCATAACTTGTTGTTTGAAAGTCATTGGGCTAAGTTTTGCCTCTAAGGCAAGAGTTATAGAGCATTTCATAAGTCAAAACATAATGTGAGTATCAACTCTTTCCCATGAGACGTAACTTGTTGTTTGAATGTCCTTAAGTTAAGTTTTGCCTCTAAGAAAAAAGTAATAGAACATCTCATAAATCAAGACACAATGCGATAGTGTCAACTCTTGCCTATGGGGCGTGACTTGTTGTTTGGAAGTAATCGAAGAAAAGAAAAGAAAAGAAAAAAATAAAATAAAAATAAAAAATAAAAGAAAAATAAATGTTGATAAAATAAAAAAAAATCAAAGAAAATGAAAAAAAGAAAAAGAAAACAAAATAGAAGTTGAGAAAAGAAAAAGGAAAAAAATAAAAGAGAAAAAAAAGTTGAGAAAAAAAATATTTAAAGAAAAAAAGTTAAAATAAAAAAAAATAAAGGTTGAAAAAAAAAAGAGAAAAAAGAAGAAAAGAAAAAATAAAAAGAGAAAAAAAATAGAAGTTTAAAGGAGAAAAGGAAAAAGGTAAAAGTTGAGGGAAAAAAAAAAGAGAAAATCAAAATAAAATAAAACAGAGAAAAAAAAATTAAAGTTGAAAGATAAATGAGCATGAAGAGTTGTTTGAAAATATTTGATATATAGAGGGGCAAATATGTATTTGTTCCATACATAAAAAAGAAAGAAGGCTAGTTTTGTAAGACTTTTATTATGGGGGACAAAAAAGCAAAGTCACCCACTATGGGGGCTATTTATGTAGTTTACCCGAAAAAAATACATAGAATAATGTGTAAATGAAGTGATTAATGGTATAGTATAACATATATACAAATGGAAGAAATATATATAAAAAAAAATTCAAAACTTAGAAGAATATGAAAACGGCAAGAAGTTGAAGAGATGTAACTGCATTATTATGATGATGATTAACAGTATTTACTACGGAACATTTGTGTACATTGAATAGTTTTTAAAGTTTATGAAGGAACAACTTATTTGATTAAATGTTTAAATATTTATTTAATTAGATGTTTTATTTAGTATAGGGGCAAATGGTAATCCAACTTTGCACTTTGAAGCTTCCCACTTTTAGTATAATATGATATAATATTTTCCTTTGAATAGTTTGCGTTTGCAAGACTTATAGTCTATCTGGCCAAACTTCTAAAATCAGCTTATTTTAATAAGTGTTTTGTTCAAAAGTACTTTTGGTGAAAAGAAGTTTATTTTTGGCCAATAAATTTAAAAAACACTTTTGAGCAGCAATTAGTGTTTGATCAAGCTCTTAAAACTGCTTTTAAGTATGTTTTTTTCTCAAAACTGTTTTTTAAAAAGTGCTTTTAGGAAAAAACTATTTTTTTAGCTTATGAAAAATTATTTTTTTACTCCGCAGAAGCACTTATTTTCTTCCATAAACTTGGCCAAACACTTTAATTTTTTAAAATAAGCACTTATGAGAAAAAATAAACACTTTTGAAGAAAAATCAGCTTGACCAAATAGACTATTAAGCTAGTACTAATTATGTTTCTTGCACTTTGGCAATATTTAACCATTAATTTGTGTTACTCTATTTCTTCCATTTTATGTGACATAGTATTATTTTTCGGGAATCAAAAAGAGACATATTATACTCTCTCCGTTTTAAAAAGAATGATTTATTTTGACTTGAACGGAGTTTAAGAAAATAAAGAAGACTTTTAAATCTTGTGGTCTTAAATTAAAGTTATGTCAAATGTATCAAAATGCCCTTTAATCTTGTGGTCTTAAACATGTCATGTGGAAAGTTGGAATTAAAGTATTGCCAAAAAAGGAAAGGGTCATTCTTTTTGAAACAGACTTAAAAGTAAAGTAGGTCATTCTTTTTGAAACAGAGGGAGTACTTTTTATTCTCTCCGTCCTATATTAGTTGGTCATCTTACTAAAAATAGTTGTCCCATAATAGTTGTCTACTTTACTAAATTAAGTAAACATTAATTAATTTTTTCATATATTACCCTTGCAATTAATTTTTTTTAAAGTATTTACACTTGTTTGTAAAGTTTTCAAGAAATTTTTTAAGGGGTGAATTAGTAAAATTATTTTCTTATTTATGATTTCTTAACATGCGTATAAAAAGGGAAATGACCAATTAATATGGGAAGGAGGAAGTATGTAAATTTTTTTTATTTTTAAAACTATGTTCAGACTCATATAAAAAAATTAAGTGATTTGACACTCGTACTCTGAATTCCCCACATAAAATGGGGAAGAGAGAGTAGTTTAGACTTTTGGCTAATTGTTAATATAGAAGAGTTGGACCCAGGCCCAAATGCGGCGGATATAGGCCCATGTAAATTTGTTGCTTAACTTCTTTTTATTTTCTACTTATGTTGGATCAACTTATACCCATCTATAAATAGTGTAGATATTTTATTTGTACAGACGATTGATTCATTATTCACAAAATGAGAGGTGTTAAATTTTTCTCTCTAAAATTTTCTCTTTTTTCGAACATTCTAGGGTTTTCTTCACATAGATTTTTCATTTTCTCCATCATCTTCATAGATCTTAACATGGTATCAGAGCAAACCTGATATATCTAGTGATTCTCTACAATTCTACCGGAGTATTTTTTTCGATCGGAGTTCATTGGAGTTTTTTATGTAGTTTCACCAACGACGGTTTTCTTTTTCGGTGAGCTGGTTGTTCAAGTTTTCAGCTCAACCAAGTGATTTTACGGTGTATTATCAAAGTTCTCAAGAGGATATTCTCGACGTAATGCGGTGATATCTAATCTCACTATTTTTCTCCTTTGTTGTGGTGTTACATAATTGTTGTAGTTCATTTCACGTATTTATTGTCTTGTGCTTCTGAATCATGGTTGTTGACACTGCGAATCCGTTTGGTTCATCATCTTCTAATTCCAGCTCTAACCCTAGTGTTGATAATTCTCATTCTCTTTATCTCCATCCTTCGGATACTCCGGAGACAGTTTTCATAGCTGATCTAAGGCGCATTTATATGTTTTATTACCAATTTTGACCCATGTTTACCTTAGTTTTGAGAGCAATACGTATGTATTTTGTATTATTTTGATGGAATATTTGATATTGCGCTAACAAATGTGATTAGACCCTTGTAGGTGGAATTTGCGACTATTTGGAGCATTTTTGGTGTGGAAAGGGAGGCTTGGAGAAGCTACGAGCGAAGGATATTGAAGATAAGAGTCAAGCCAAAGATTTGAACTTGAAGAATCCACCGAATCCACGAAGAAAGGTCGAAAAAATGATGAAAATCGGAATTTTTGGGCCAGGAGCGCCCAGGAGTGTGCCGGGTTGCTTTTGACAGAAATTTTGCTCAGATAGACAGCAGAGGGGCGCACCAGGCAGCGTGCCGGGCCGCTCATGCACACCCTTTCAAGGGCAGAAATTTGGCTAAGTCCCAGGCGCGCCCAGGGGCGTGCCGGGCCGCTTTTTGCCAAATTTCTTCTCCGAATTTCAGCCTATAAATAGGGCTCTTGGGTTATTGTATCATAATTCCATCATCACTAGACTACTTTGGGCGTTTTTGGGAGTGCAATTTTGTTTCATTCTTCGTCTTTTTTTATTTTTTTATTTTTATTTCTTTTTTATAATTTTTTATCAATTCATGTTATTAGAGCAAGCTATGAGGGGCTAAAATCCCTAATTCTTGGGGTTGAGGCGACGAACATGAATCTCGTGAGTTGAATATTTTTGGGTTTTGCTGAAGTTTATCAATTTATTGGTTATTCTTATATTCATGATTTTACTATTTTAATGCTTAATTACCATTGGAATAAATCTATTGTCTTGAGAGGAGCTCGAGAGAGAAATTGAGAGATAGAACGTGGAATATAAGGAGCGTGATCTTTACTCGAGGAAGCGATTCCAAGAGATTGATAGGCGGTTAGGACCGAGAGGTACCTAATTCGCCGCGCTTGTTCAAATACGGGAAGATAGCTTAAAGGCATTAAAATTGGTTAAATCTATCCCCGCTCAACGATGTTGTTAGGTTTCCAATTTCTAATAGAAGGTTATAGTTTGGAGACGAATATAATCATATTATCAACCTCGTGATCCATAACCACGATAGACAACTCAATTTGCTTAAACCATTAATATTCATGTGCTCGAGATGATGTTTGGGATGCCTTGACCCTAGGAATTCAACCTGCTATTGTTTATACCCCTAGTTAATCATGTTAGCTTAGTTCATAGTTATTTTATACTTTATAACCATCATATATCTATATTCCACCGCTTAAATAAATAATCAAGAACTAGTTTAGTCTAGTGAATAGTTAAATGACAAGGCCCTATGGGTTCGACATCCGGCTCGAAAGGGCCACTTTATTACTTGAACGATCACGTACACTTGCGTGTATAGCTGGGTCGCAACAATAGCCGTACCTTTTGCTGGAATAGGTTACAGGAATGGAGGGAAGGGATGATTATTTCTTTGTCTGCGAAGAATAAACTCCAAATCATAAATGGTTCGTTTGAGAAACCTGATGCTAACTCATCAATTTATCCTCACCGGGAACATTGTAATAACATGTCAAAGTCCTGGATACTGAACTCTCTTTCTAAGGAAATAGCTAAAACAATACTTTACTATAAGACTTCCAAAGAAGCTTGGAATAACCTAGAAGAAAGATATGGTATAGCTAATACCTCTAAATATTATAGTCTTCAACGAACCATAAATTCTACTACTCAAGGTTCCCTTGACATAGCTAGTTATTTTACTAAGCTCAAAGGTCTTTGGGATGAACTGGGAACCTATTCTCTAGGGAAACTCTATGTTTGTAGAGCTATTCATGAGTTACTTGAAGGACAACAACTCATTCAGTTCCTTTCATGCTTGAATGATACATACTCCACGGTCAGGAGCAACATTTCGATGATGCACCCTGTACCTTCTACTGGAAAAGCTTATTCTATGATTATCAGGGATGAGAAACAAAGGGAAATAAAATCATATGCCCCTAGTTTCTCTCATGATTCAGCCTATTTTCATGTTGGCTCCAGTTCTTCCAATCCCTTTGGTGCTAGTAGTTCCTATCATGTTGGTTCCAACTCCTCTAATCCTTTTGGTGTTGGTTCAAATCAGTCCTTTTCCTTCCTTGCTGGATCTACACCTAACTCAGTATCTAATACATGCAATACTATAAGAAATTTTCCTCCACCTAACAAAAAGGATTTTCTCACAAAGGGTGAACTATGAGTCCACATATAAGAAACCCATGAGCTCTTGCAAGTACTGCAAGAAACCTGGACATCAGTGGATCAATGCTACAAACTCCAAGGGTTTCCCTCAGACTTCAAATTCACTAAAACTAGAAGGTCTGCAGTATGTGTTCAGCTAGGAAGTGTTCAGGATCCCAACAGTTCTGAATCTCCTCAATATGCTGGTTCTTCTTATTGGTTTTCTCAGGAACAATATGCCCATCTCCTACATATCTTCCAGCAGATTTAGATATCTCCTTAACTTCAGTCATCTGCATCTTCTTCACAGCAAACTTTTGCAGGTTTAGTTCATTGAACCATTTTTTGTGTTAATGGTTCTTTTGCATGCAATGCTTCTAAAGGGGATTCAGTGTCTTGGATCCTTGACTCTGGAGCCACAAATCATATTACTCTACACAAGCACCTATTGCATGACATTTAACCTTTACCTGTTCCATCTTTAATTACTTTACCAAATGCTTATAAAGTAAAAGTGACATCTTTCGGTTCTCTTTCCTTATCTTCCAATGTCATTCTAACCAAAGTGATGTTAGTCCCTTCTTTCAAGTATAATTTAGTCTCCATATTTCAACTTCTTACTCAACTTGATTGCCATGCTTTTCTCACTGCGGTCTCTCTTTCCTTACAGGGCCCTTCTCTGAAGATGCCACTGGAAATTGGTAGAGTTGAACATGGACTATACATTCTCCACATGCCTTCCATTGCAGCCACCATTCCTGCTATGCCATTCACTCTTGCATCATCCCCTAGTTGTTTTTCCATTCTGTTTCTAACAATGATTTCATTACAAATATTGATGTTTCTTATGGTGTAGTCTTTCCTTCTTGTTCTTCTAATTCTACACTTAGTAATCATTGTATTTTTTCTATTCTTCCTACCACCTTTATGACTGATTTAATAAATAAAAATAATGTTTTATGGCATCAAAGAATGGGTCACTTACCTTTTGGTAGGATGTTTTCCATACCTCATATTTCTGCTAAATTTTCTCCAAAACAATCCTCTATTTGTTTCATCTGCCTCATGGTAAGACAACAAAGGAATTCTTTTCCCCTTAGTTCTATTCACTCTTCTTCAATTTTCCAACTTGTCCATATTGACTTATGGGGTCCCTACCATTCTAACACCTACAATGGATTCAAGTATTTCTTGACCATTGTAGATGATTTTAGTAGGGTCACCTAGAAATACTTATTGTCTTACAAAAGCAATGCCTTTTCCATTATCAAGGCTTTCATCACCATGGTCACTACTTCTTTTCACACATACGTCCAAATAATTAGTACTGATAATGCTTTTGTATTAGGATCCTCATCCACCTATTCTGAATATCTTTCTTCTCTAGGCATTCTATACCAAACTACATAATCCCACACTCCACAGTAAAATGGTGTTGTATAGAGGAAGCATAAGCACCTTCTAGAAACTGCTAGGGCTCTTCTTTTTCAGTCCAAGCTTCCCACCAAAATATTGGGGTGAATGCATTCTCACCTCTACCTACCTTACCTACCTTGTGAACAGATTTCCTTCCACTGTCTCTCTAATAAATCCCCATATGAAGTACTCCATGGTGTATCTCCTTCTTACGCTCATTTAAGGTTTTTTGGATGTCTGGCTTATGCTACTGTCCCTATTTCTCATAGGGATAAGTTTAATTCTAGATTCACCCCTTGTATTTTCCTTGAATATCCCTTTGGTAAAAAGAGATATAAGTTGTTTCATCTCCATAACAAGTCCATCTTTTATTCTAGAGATGTCTCTTTTGTTGAACATATCTTTTCATCCACTTTTTCTCCTTCCACATTTTTTCCACATATTCCTCCTCACCCTTCTACATTTTCTGACTCCATTTCTTCTCCTCTTCCTTCCATTTCCCCCAACTCCACTTAAGAGATCCTCCATAACTACTCATCCACCTATCCACTTGCAAGATTATGTCTGGCATTCTGTCCTCCCTTCTTTTATTTCTCCTCACTTTGTTACTTCCCTCACTGAACTTCAACACTATCAAAAAGCAGTATCCAATCCTACCTGGCAGGAAGTCATGACCAAAGAATTTCAAGCCGTGGACCTCAATCACACTTGGGACATTATCCCTCTTCCTCCTGGCAAGAAGGCAATTCCTTGCAAATGGGTTTATAAAATTAAACACAAGTCTGATGGCAGCATTGAAAGGTACAAAGCTAGACTTATTGATAGAGGTGATACCCCAAAAGCTGGAATTGATTTTACTGAAACTTTCTCTCCTGTTGTCAAATTTACTACCATCAAATGTGTCCTTGCCATTGCTGCCAAAAAAGTCTTGGACTGTTTACCAACTTGATGTGAATAATGCTTTCCTACATGGTGACTTATCTAAGAAGGTTTACATGAACATTCCTTTGGGGCTCACTGATTCTTCCCCTCCTGGTTTTACCACTCAATTGGCTTGTAGACTTCTTAAATCTCTCTATGGTTTAAAGCAAGCTTCTTGACAGTGGTTTGCCAAGCTATCTTCAACTTTGTCTTCCAGAGTTTACTTGCCTAGTCTGAATGACTACTCTATTTACCAAAGTATCAGTTGTTTCCACTATTGTTATTGTTGTATATGTGAATGATATCTTGTTGGCTGGTGATGATATTGAGGAGATGGGTTCTCTAAAATAAATCCTAGATGATCAATTTAAGATCAAATATCTTGATCATGTTCATTACTTTTTGGGACTTGAGGTCACCAGGTTTCCTCAGGGGTTCCTTGTAAATCAACTCAAATACACTAAAGAGCTACTTCCAGAATTTCATTGTTCTGATTGTTCTCCTGTGACTACTCCCTTGGAGCTCAATTTCAAGCTCCTTCCTGAATCTGGTTGCTTACTTCTCCTGACCCTTCTTCATTTAGAAGACTTGTTGGCAAGTTAAATTTCTTGCAACACACCAGATTAGGCATCTCTTTCTCAGTGCTATATTTGAGTCAGTTTCTCAATGCTTATAGGTCTTCTCACATGCAGGTTGCTTTATACGTCCTAAGATATTTGGACTCTGATCCTACTACAGGAATTCTTCTCTCTAGTTCTAATGATTTCTCCATCAAGTCTTATTCAGACTGTGATTGGGTTGTCTGTTCTACCTCCAGAAAATCTTATCGGGTTTCTTATTACCTTAGGGTCCAGTCCTGTTTGGTGGAAATCTAAGAAACAACCCACTGTTTCCTTGTCCTCTGCTGAGGCTGAATACCAGACCCCTAGAAAGACTGATGCTGAATTGACTTGGCTTGTTCGCTTATTATTTGACCTTACAATTTTTGTTTCTTTGCCTATTCCTCTTTACTGTAATAATCAGGCTGCTTTAAGCATTGCTCGTAATCCTGCATTCATGAACGCACAAAGTACATGGAGTTGGACTGCCATTTTGTTCGTGAAAAGCTTGGTGTGGTCTTATCTGCTTGCATTACATTTCCACACACTCTCAGTTGGCTGACATCTTTACCAAGCCTTTGGCAGGTGCTTCTCATCGGTTTTTGCTTAGCAAGCTGGGAGTTCACTCACTCTCTAGCTTGAGGAGGGGAGGGGTGGTGTTAACATAAAAGAGTTGGACCCAAACCCAAATGCGGCGGATACAGGCCCATATAAATAAGTGCTTAGCTTCCTTTTATTTCCTACTTGTATTGGACCGACTTAAGCCCATCTATAAATAGTGTAGATATTTTATTTGTACAGACGGTTGATTCATTATTCACAAAATGAGAGGTGTTCAATTTTTCTCTAAAATTTTCTCTTTTCTCGAACATTCTATGGTTTTCCTCACATAGATTCTTCACTTTCTCCGTCATCTTCATAGATCGTAACACTAATAAATTACCAGAAAGAAGTACATTAACAAACAATATACGCCCTCCTTCCACTATAGTAAAATTAGATGTCCAATAAATACTTTCCAATTTGGCAAATCAATGAATAATTTACCCTTTCTATCCATTTTACCCTTGCTGTTAAATACTATTTATCACTCAATGCATTTCTCAAAATATTAAATTTATTATATTCAAAGGGTGATATAGTAAAATTACCTCTATTATTTATTGTTTCTTTAACACGTGTGTCAAGTCAATAGTAAACAAGTATTATCAGACAGAGGGAGTAATAAGCAGAAGCCAAGAAAACGTTACGAATACTACAGCTTGGTGAAACTCTTATTTAATGACTTACATTTTCCATTACCGCAATAACTGTCACATAGATTTGTTGTGGACCTACATAAACATACGATCAGAATAGCGATACTAATCTATAGGAGGAAAAGAAAAGATACAAATAAGAAATGAATTTAGCACTCACGAATTACTTGAGCAACCTGGAAAAATGTTCCTGAAATGGAAAGGCCATAAATATATACTATTTCGTAAGGCTAGCTAAACAAAGATGCTATTTAACATCTAAAGTAGAGAAGTAGTGTAGTGAATTTTACACGTCCTGATTAGGTAAAGCATTGTTGTACACTAAGACTGTATTTGTAAAGTTGTTTTCAGAAACATCCCTGCAAAACAATTTATGGCAAAAATTAATAAGCTCTTCTTTCCAATTTTGCTTGAAAGCCAAATGACAAAGATCCCGAACAATATGTAGCGTTGGACGGAATTATATCTACCAATTTTTTAATTCCACAAACAGTTTTCTTTTACTTGAAGAAGACTACGAATTCAGACAAACATGGGCCCATTGTGAGTTAAGTGGTAAAGAAACATATGTATGAGTTTCTTTGCGAGTTTTTTTAAAATTCTGCATAAGCAATACAACGTTGGTCAATGGGGGTATAAAATATTTTTTGCACAATTAATGCAATGTTTGGTTGGCCGCAAATGAAAGAAAGTCCCTGAATAACTAATGTAGTGTTTGATTGGCATTATTAAATTCACACTGATATAATTTATGAGGGAATCTATGTATTGGGTTTATGATATTAAAAAAAAATTCAAAAGCAACTTTTCCTCATCTGTTGACGTTCAAAATTGACATGGCACCAACACACTTTTATTGAAACTTTTGCACTTACACGTATCGATGTGAGGTTACATTCGTCCTGTTCGCTAGTTCTTTTAGCCATTCTGGCAATGATCCATTCAGTTTGTTCTCCCTAAGGAATCTGCAGCAACGTGACAATGTTTAAGAGGTAAAACTAGAAAATCAGTTATCCCACCTATTAGGCCAAGCTTCAAATGAGACAACTTTATTTACGTCGTTCGATCAGTTAGACCAACGCCCACAAGCGGAGTTAAGTAAATTCAATGCATCAAGTGATGTACAATAGATAGCAGGGCCGGCCCTATGGTAAAGCTCCTGAAGCATGGGTTTTAGGCCCCCAATTTTTGGGGGACCCATTTTACATCACAATATTTAATATTTTTTGTAATTTAAAAAAAAAAGGTACAGCTATTTCCGTTCATCCAAAAGGATAAAAGGCTCTAAATTTTTTATTTGATTAGCCTTGAAAGAAGCAGTAGAGGGGCCCATTTATACCAAATAGTAGTATAGTACTTAATACGTTTTAAAACAAAACAAAAAAAAGTACAACTCTTATTCATTGAAAATGAAAAAATACTTTAAAGATTTTGATTTGACTAAGCCTTAGCAAAAGGCAAACTAAACGTTTACAAATAAAAATATATGGAAGGAAGAACAAAAATAATTACTACTTTCTTTGTTTTTATCTTTTCAATTAAAATGCGACTTTTCATTTCCTTTCTTGAATTATGAAACCAATGTGCATCCTCATTCATCTCTATTTATTTACTTTCAATTCTTATACCATTAAAGCTTTTATTGTTCAAGAGATTTTTTTTTACAATTTACTATTGATCTGGATTTTCTTGCATATCAAGATTGCTCATAGTTTATGAAGATTGAAGTTATTATTTTCAGATCAAGTTTTTAAATCAGATTCTATTATTTTAATTTTTTAAATTATTTTTCTGTTAAATAATTGTGTAGGCATATATTGGTAGACATTTTTTGTTATTTCTTAGATATTTTATTATTAGTTTTTTAAAATTTTTGATTGCGTAGGTATAAATTACTCTTTTACTATGTATTAAAATTTAAATCTGTCAACTAGAAAATATGAATTCGGTGCTTCAAAACTTAAAAAAAAAAAAAAAAAGAATTGAAACTTTGATATAATCTCAAAAAGGAGCTCTAGATAAGTTTTTAATAAATAATAAAAAGTCAGAATTAGAAAATATAGGAGAATGTTATCGAGATGAGCAAGTTACTTAGTTGAATTAGATGATAATACTATTCAAGAAAAAGAGGAGGAAATTAGTGAGAAATATAATATAGATCCTCAAGAAAATCAAGAACTTAATCTTGAAAAAAAAATATCAAGGCCTCTCATCGAAGTTTGGCTTTAGGCCCCCAATAGTGTTGAGCCGCCCCTGATAGATAGTACAAAGTTATGGTAAATACTCTAATTATCCCAAAAGTATCCCAACAAATTAGCCTCACAATTGTCATTCAAAAAGAGGATCATTCTCTTTTTGCATAAGGTAAAGTATTTTATTGATATGCAGTACTTCGTTCTGCATATGTTACATAATACAAAAGCACAAAACTTTAATGTTGACAATGATGAAGATGGTTTTACCCAGATTAAAAATAGGAGAATCATGATGAGGAAAGCTCAACAAAATGAAAAAAATTAAATAAATAGGACAGAAACACTCAACAAATAGGTTATTTTTTTAAACGGAGGGAGTCGCAAGTAAATCACATACACGCTGGGAAACACAAACACTCACGCAAAGAGAGAGAGAGAAAGAGAACGCACATATATATTAAAGATGTGTTAATGGATTTTGGCACTTCTCCAGATAATTCGTTGAAGCTCAAGTCCCTATATCAGAAAAAAAGAGACAGATGTAATTATCCAATCATGTCTTTATCTATATGCTATTAAGCTACATAAAAAGTCTGCACTTAGTGTGTTTGGTGTAAAGAAAATGTTTTCCTCAAGAAAGTGTTTTTCAGGGTTTCGTTATCTTGAAATCTGAAAACATTTTTTCCAAGGAAATGTTTTTCATGACTGCTATTCAACAAATATTGGAGGGATTTCATATTCCCATATTGCTCAAACTAAGGTTGATAAAATCTAACAAAACAGGGTAAATGATTTCCATCAGACCATCACTTATAGTAGTATTCTTTTCACTTGTTTCAATTCACACTTCTCTGTTTTTCATTATATGCCATATCCTATACATTATATAATTAGCATATTTTCCGTGAATTTTTTTTCCAACACCTTATAGTGTATTAACAATACCCTAAATTAGTCCCTCGCTCTAAATTGAGATGGTGCAAATGTTTTTCCTAAGCCTTATAAGGTATATATTTGCTCTAACAAATTAAGATGGATACTAAAAGGGTAAAAGAGTGTGGATTAAAATAAGGTAGCTTTTCACTAAATGATCAAGATGCAACTTCTACACCTACAACATAATATGGTTGCCACACAGAAAAGGAGAAACGCAAACAGCGAAGATAAGGAGAAATGAAAGGGGTTAGAAGAAAATTGACAGAGTATCATCGTACAGAGTCTGTAAATTCTTGTGCTCCCAGATATATCTCGGAATGGGACCATGAAGTGAACAATTCCTCAATGTCCTAGAATCAACATCAAAAGTAGTAGATTTGTAGGTCAGTATCACATGATATTGAGAAACACTTGCTTAATTCATGAGGAGTCAAAGGATATTAAGCCTACAGTTCTTCCAATGAAGTCATAGTCAACAGATCAGGAAAATCATATGCTCCTCCTCTTGTGAATACATTGCTGAATTTTCTAGGCATATATAAGATCAAAAAGTTGGAAAAATTATCAGCCAAAAATTTCAAAATGCTATAATATTTTCATATACTAGCTACTACGAATAAATTCATCTTCAAAACAAAAATCTTACAGGGTAACGAGATTTTCCATTGATGAGATTTCCTTTGGCCAGGGGCCTTCAAAATTATTTCCTAACAGATCCCTACCAAGAGAAGAAGTTAAGTTGATATCTAAATTAAACTATCGTTATTATAATATTGTTTTCACATAATTGGGCTTACAACGTATTGAGGTTCGTCCAATTGGCTATTAATTTTGGGATTTTCCCAGATAAGCTATTCCCTTGAGCACGACTACAAAATGAAATAAGAATAAAGAATATGAAGAGAGGGTGGTTGAAATTGACGAGTTGATTAAATAATGCAATGCAAAGAAAATCAGAGTCAACATGCACTTACAAATAATTTAAGTTCACCGACTCCATGAATTTTGGAGGCAATTCACCGACGAAATAATTGGTGCTTAGGTCCCTGAAATCATTTGCTAGCTACTATAACAATTCGAAGGAAGGATACACAATATTGCAGTTTTCATGGCAAACAACATAAATCCGGACAGTTTGGAGCTTAATTACAGAAAATTCCGACATTTTGCATAATTACTGAAAATTCCAATTTTGGGTCTGTCGAGATACATAATTAGCTCCCGATACATCCAAAGAAGATACATTTTTTCCTTTGTAAAGATACATAATTAGCTCCCGATACATCCAACAAAGATACATAATTAGTTGGGATTTTTGTAATTACTTTGTAAAGGTGGGGATTCGTATAAATATGGTAAGTTAAGGTGTATGTTTATGTTATTTTTTCTTTTTTTTTTTGTACAGTTCAGATCATAAATATCATTTATTTTCTGCCATATGATATAATCATGGATGAATGGATCCATGTGCAACTGATAACTCGACAATTCCTATGAATAAGGGATTAAATATCTCAACCTTGTCATTAGGGGCACCTATTAGGGATAAGTTGTGTAGTTAGCTCAAAATTTTAAATATTGTTGTTATAAGCTGTTGTTGGGTGTGCGAACAAAAGTTCCACATTGGTAGTTGAAAAGTCTGGGAAGCTACACATAAAGTTTAGGGTCTCTTGATGGTGTGGGGCCTTTTGGAAAACCGTGCAGGCTTGGCTCAAATCGGACAATATCACACCATGTAAGAGCATCTTTGGGTTGACTGAGCCCAACAACTAGTATCAGATCCCAGGTTCGTCAGGATGAGTATGGGATGTGGCAGAGTGATGGGGTGCAGGCTCGATTTGCTTACATTTACGAGCTTTGGAGATGCACAGGCAAGAAGAAGCTAGTTGTAGGCTTCGGTTGCCATAAAATACTCCAATGATGTGACTGACACACAGTGAATCTCGGTGACTCGTGGATCGTGGTGATGGGCCACGTGAAACTTAGTTCAAGGAGGAAATTGTTGGGTGTGTGAACAAAAGTCCCCACATTGGTAGCTGAAAAGACTGAAAGCTACATATAAAGTGTAGAATCTCTTGATGATGTGAGGCCTTCTGGGAAAAATCGTGTGTAACACCTCAGAAAATTTCGAATTAAGGTGGCACTTTAAAACAAGTACAACTCCGAGTCTATAAAAAGAATTATGGTGTATTAGTAAATGGTGAAGGGTAAATATATTAATATATTAGTATAGTGCTGGTGGTAAAAGAAAAAAAAATGTTTTGCAAGTTTTATTAACATTTGCTATACTTGGAAAGTGGGGACCACACTAGTTTCTCCTAGTATATTAAGTTAATTGGGGGAAAGCAAATAAAAACAAACAAACCCCTCGTGTATATACACAACTCATATTAGATATCCTGCTCATTATTATCCCATAATCTCATATATGTCGTAGAGTGCTTGTAAATTAAGTGCATACGGTTCTTGTCCGTCCCTACCAGTTTGGGGCGTGTCACAGTGCGTGCTTGGCTCAAAGCGGACAATATCACACCATGTAAGAGTGTCTTTGGGCTGGCTAAGCCCAACAACTGTATATCAAATTTTGTTATTTACTTCCTTATTTAACAAATTATCATAGATTCGTCCCACATTGGCATACTTGGAGATCTACAGAACTAGATCTGTTGACACAAGTCAGTCAAATCCTTTCCAATATTGACAGCATTCTCCGTTGAAGAAACAACTTTGACACAAAATGCAAGGCCGGATTTCTTCTTTTGATTTCGTTTTTGTTAACATTTAATAGGAACAGAGACCTAAACAAACCTCAAAATGTCCTACAGATGTATGTCTAGTTTGATTTAGGTTGAAAAATCACAAAACAAAGGGAAAAAGAAAAAGAGAAAAATCTCATGTTTTACATCATGAGAATTACTATTGGTAGTTGTTGGTGTCTAATATTGCATTGAAATATTCACAATTCTCTACGTTGCTATGGTAGAAAATATTTGAAGGGCATATCCACATCAATTGACATTATCATGTATACTGCTCAGTAATCGCTTGTTCATTTGCAAATAAGGTATGACTGGCACTTCATCCGTTATGTACCAGAGATTGATGCCGAGTTAAATAAATAATGTATTATCAAAATAGTGAATCAATGTGAAAATAATCGACTAGATTCTTGAAATTATCAAGCTTTTGTACTTACAGATACTGCAGTTGTGTAAGTTTCCCAAGCTGGTGTGGGATGTAACCTGAGAGTTGATTATCATTCACATATCTACATTAAATTTCAAACCAGAACAAATCAAAATGAGAATAGAAACAAGAACAGAGATAAAGAGAATGTGTAGTATTTTTCTCCTCATAGTCGTACAAAACCCAAAGATTGGAGTTGCTCCCTAGTTCTTCCGGAATGCTTCCAGTTAGTAAGTTGTTGTAGATGATTCTAAATAGATGTACCAAAGGAAAAAGAAAAAGAAAAATAAGTGTGAGCCTTGACTAACTGAGTTTTTCTGCAAAAGAAGTACAAGGTAACAGAAAGCATAAATGAAAACGTATATACGATACTTACAATTGAGAGAAGTTTTGAAGAGCACCAAATTCACGAGGGATTTCCCCCTCAAAGCAATTACTGCTTAGATCCCTACATGAGACACATTTTGAGGAAACAATTTCATGATAACAAACTTTAAATTGTTTTGATCAAGTAGCAAATTACTCACATAATCTCTATGCTCTTCATCTGAAACTGTAGCAAGTCTCCACTCAAGGAGTTGCGAGAAAGCACTCTGTAGAACACTTTGGTAAGAGAAGATAGAGATTGCAGACTCCAAAAGGAAATTATAAATATCTAATAGGAGGTGTTCTTCTATTAAACAGAGAGGTATGCAAAATTAAGCTTTGCTCAATACACAAATGTTGATAACTAGAATTTAATTTGAAAAAGGACAAGGTGCTTCTTTCAGTCCCATCAGATATTGTTAATTACGTCTTGAATTTTTCCCTTATATATTTTAGGAAACTCATGAACCCTATGGGTTTAGGAAATCCATTATTCTAATAGATTTGAGAAAGGAAAATATAGTCATTGTAGGATTGGGAGAACCTTTTGCTTATATGTTTGGGACTACTTGAGATCTATATATAGGGTTGTAGTTGTGGATTCAACAAGAACTGCACATTTTATTTCTTTCATAGTGGAAACTCTCTCTGCTTTTGTCTGGAGGATTAGGCCTAGCTGAACCTCATAAAATCCTTGCGTTATTTTTCTTTTGTATTTACTTTATGTGTGATTGTGTGCAAGTTAAACCACGATATTTTTCCAACAATTGATATCAGAGTAGGGTTAGGATTTTTACACATAATAAAAGGTTAAAATGTATCCATCATTTTCAACAAAGTATGAAGTAGTAAAATTTGATGGGCAATCTAGTTTCAGTCTGTGTAAGATTAGAATGGGATTGTCCCTGGTGTTACAAGGGTTATAGAAAGCAATTGAAGAAACTTTTCTAAAAGAGATTGTCCTAAGCTAAAGGAGAAAAAAGAAAAGCAGAAAGTTGACTACTCAACAAATATTGTTGACACTAGCAATAATTTTGATGACATTGACTACGTAGGGGAAGTTTGTGCCATGAGTTCTGATCATAGGCATAATTTTTGAGCTCTTGATTCTGGTGTAACTTTCCTTATGTGTCCGCATAAGAACTGGTTTACAATTTATAAGCAGACGAGTTGGACCGACTACCTAGGTGATGATATTCCATCAAAGGTAGGGGGATTGGTAACATCAAATTGAGAATGTTTGATGGCATTATGAGAAATATTAAGTGTTGGCATATTCCTCGAATGAAGAGGAACTTGATTTCTCTTTCGAATTTGGATGATCAAGGGTATAATTTCACTCAGAGAATGGAACACTTAAAGTGTGTGCTCCATGGTGCTCATGAAGGGTAAGCTTCATTCTAGATTGTATTATCTTCAAGCTAGTGTAGTTGAAAGAAGTAATTATAGCTTCTGAGAAGAGTGATCTGAATCAGTCTCATTTATGGCACTTGCGACTTGGTCATATGAGTGACAAGAAATTATTTTTGTTAAACAAGCAGAATTCATTGCATGGGTACAAAAATTAAGCTTTGATTTTTTGTGAGTGTTGTGTGTTAGGCAATCAAACACGGGTGAAGTTCAGGAAGAAGGCAGAGCACAAGACCAAAGACAAGTTAGATTATATACATTCAAACATGAGGGATCCAAACAAAGTTCTCTCCAAAAGTGGTGCCATGTACTTTATAACTTTGATTGATGATTACTCAATAATGGTATGGGTGTATTTTCTGAAAACAAAAGATAGACATTTTTGAAATTTATTAAATGGAAGACGATGGTTGAAAGGCAGACTGAAAGAAAAGTTAAGTGTCTTCGACGGACAATGAATTAGAATTTTCCAGCTTAGAGTTCAATGATTTCTGCAGTAGAGAGGACATAGTGAGACACCACACTTGTGTCGAAACACCATAACAAAATCGTGTTGCAGAATGTATGAACAGAACACTTTGTGACAGGCACAGAGTATATTTTCACATTCATGTGTCAGCTAGGAATTTTAGGCTGAAGCAATCAATACAGCTTGTTATTTGGTCAATAGATCTCCATCCACAGTTATTGAGTTCAAAACTTCTTTTGAGGTTTGGTTCAGTTTGCCTGATGATTATTCAACCTTAAGGATATTTGGTTGTTCTTCTTATGTTTATGTGAGCCATGGGAAACTTGATTCGAGGGCAAAGAAGTGCATATTTCTAGGGTATACTGGAGCAAAAAGTTACAGATTATGGTGCACATATGAAAAGACTCTAGGGTTAATTATTAGGAAGGATGTGATATTCAATGAATCTACCTCACTAGACAGTCAGAAGGAGAAGGCAATAGCAAAAACAGATCGTGGTGCCAGTGATAGTATAGAGCTAGAAATTGAATCTCCACTAGCTCGGCCCAGTAATTTAGAAGTGGAGGAGGTGTCAAACCTTAATCAAAATGATAATGTTGATGCACCTATGCAACAACTACCGTTTAGGCTTACAATAGGCATAGAGAAGAGAGTGATCAGCCCAACAAAAAGGTTTGTAAATGTAGTTGATGAAACTCTTCTTAGATATGCAAATATTATGGAATTTGCTTTGTCAGTTTCAAGGACCATTGACGTGCTTAAGCCTAATAACTATAAAGAAGCTATTTCTAGTTCGGAAGAAGATAGATGGGTTGGTGTTATATGTGAAGAGATTGAGTCAATTCACAAGAATTGAACGTGGAAGTTTGATTCATTACCAAAGGGACAAAGGGTAGTAGGCGGCAAAGGAATTGTTGATGTGAAGAAAGTGTCTACACATGAAAATCCAGCGGATATGATTACCAAGGTAGTTCCGACCAATAAGTTTAGACATTGCCTAGACTTGATTAGTGTGTGCAGTACTCAGTGAGTCCTTTCAAGGACTGAGAGCATAGCAGAGAGACATTGTTCCTATTGATGAAGGGAATCAAGTCAAGGGTAAAATTTGTTAATTATGTCGTGAATTTTTCCCTTGTATATTTTAGAAAACTCATAATCCCTGTGGGTTTAGCTAGGAAACCCATTGTCCTAGTAGATTTGGAAAAGTAAAATATAGTCCTTTTAGGATTGAGAGAACTTTTTCCTTATAGGTTTGGAACTACTTGGGATCTATATATAGGGGTTGTAGTTGAGGATTCAACGAGATTTTACCCGTCTTTCTTTTAATAGTGAAAAACTCTCTCTGTTTTTGCCTGGAGGATTAGGCCTAGCCGAACCTCGTTAAATCCTTGTGTCATTTTTCTTTTCTATTTACTTTGTATGTGATTGTATGCTTGTTAAACCACGATATTTCTGCAACAGATAAAATTGACAAAAGATAGTTACCAACGTAGTAAACCACTCACAAGTTCTCAAGTGATGTTAGGTTGCGAAATGATTCAGGAACTGGTCCATCAAGCTTGTTTCCGCCTAAATTCCTGTAGCATCCATGCCAAGTTAGTCTAGACTGGAAATATGTACAGATGCAATTGAGCATGGAAAATTACTCACCGAGCTGTCATATGGACTTTAAGTAAGGTAACTCTAACGCTCTTGAAGGCAAAGAGAAAGCAATGATCCAGATGCAATTACATTTGGTGACTTTTATAACACTATTCAAACAGAAACTTCCTTACATACAAGTACAGATCGAACTGGTGCTGGCGCGTGGTGCATGTAATGCAGATTAAGTTTACAGAAAACTGTATGTTGCATGTTAGCTTCTAGGCAGCTAAAACAATACGTAATAGAATTATTATTTAGTAAACTAATTTCTGTTCTCCTCTAGTTGGGGTATGTATATCATGTAAAGATGTAGGGCTCTATTAAACTCATTTGTGATAACTCTTGTGGAAAATAATTAGAATAATTATACTTCTTTTGATAATATTACAATAACAATAATATATCCAATATAATCCCATAACTGGGGTCTAAAGAAGGTAGGATGTATACAAACCAATCATTGTCTTTGTGGGGTAGAGAGGTTGTTTTCAGTAGATCCTCAGCACAAAAGAAGAAGAATCAAAGCAGAATTGAAAAAAATAACGACAACAAAATAGCAAGATGAACAAGACAAATAAATCGACTGGTAAAAATAGAGGAATAAGATACTACACGAATACTAACTTCTACTACTAAATAAGGTAAAGATGGCAAGAGGAGATCACCCCCTGCCGCTCCCGCATAAAAGTGCCACAACAATAGACTACAAACTACTCTTCTACCCTAATCCTTGACCTCCATACCTTCCTATCAAGAGTCATGTCTTCGGTACGCTGGAGATATGCCATGTCTCATCTAATCACCTTCCCCCAATTCTTCTTCGGCCTACCTCTATCTCTCTTAAGATCTGTTATAGCCCACCTCTCACACATCCTTACTAGTGCATCCGCACTCCTCCTCAATTTTCACATGCCCAACCATCTCAGTCGTGCTTCCTTCTTTGTTTCTAATCCTATCTCTCTTAGTATGTCTACACATCTATTTGAGCATTCTCATCTTCTGTATATGTGTGTTCTTGATTGACCAACACTCTGCCCCATACAACGAAGTAGGTCTAACCACCACTCCGTAAACTTACCTTTAAACTTTGGTGACACATTCTTATCACACAGTACTCCAGAAGCGAGCCTTCAGTTCACCAACCCTGCTGCTCTTTGTAGATAATATTGTTAAATGATACATTCATCTAGTAGGTGATATACTTGCCTGTACTCCACTCACCATAAATAGCGAAGCAATACCGGTTCTAAACCATTGAGTCGTTCACAAAACATTCTCATGGAGCTAGATTATATTAGCCAGGAAATCCTTTTTTTCTCATATCACAACAATCATTTTTAAAATAAGGTAAATAATTTTATTAATAATTGTGGAAACCTTGTACAAGCCATATACCGATAAGGAAGAAAACCTACACCAAAATACCAAAATATGGTTCTCAACAACAGAGGCTCCATCCTTTATACAAGTAGGGACCTCACGAGCAGACCAAAAGGACGCTAGAACAAAAAACTGCATTGCAATTTTACAAAATCGTGTACCACCCCTTTGGAAAGTCCTCTTATTTCTCTCTTTCCAAATAACACCATGATTGCTAAGGGGGAAGCAATCTATGCCCTTCGACTTCTCTACACCCTCTTCATACTAAATTCAACTTAGCTTTTATTAGTTGATCACCTTCAGTGATTGTAGGATTGAAGTATAAATAGAGTTGTACTGATACAATTGTCATTCATGAATGGAAATACAAAGATCTTCTTCTCTCTTTCTTACAATTTCTCTAGACTAATTTCTCGGATTATTTCCCAGAGTTGGTTATCATCTTCCTCGATCTCCTGGATTAACCCTTTCCCCTGCGATTTCCTTTTCTTGCATCAGTCACAAAAATCAAGAGGACAAATATATTCTTTGAAGAACGATAACAATTCTGGTGTTTTTTTTTCACCAATTCATCATTTAACCGTTCTCCTTATTCTTACTAAAATTAGAATTTCAACCCGCCCCTCCCCCTCCTTATACCAGCAAATAATTTTTTTTAAATATCAGCAATTGCCACTGCCAAAAACCTCTTCATCGTTTCTATAATCCCAACCAAAACTTATCCAAGAAAAAAAAAAGAAATAACAGTCTCGTCCAACAACTGTAAGTGCAGTCTAAGGAATAGTGGAATACTACTACCCGAAGCTCCTGCTCTTGGATCGTTCTTATCCATCAAAACATCCAATACTTTTTGTTGGTTCCTCCATTTTAAGCCTTCTCCATCAATCAGATTGCCCATAATACCTCCTAACTTCAGCACCTGCTGGTGGCTCTCTCTTTCTTCATATCGCTGGCATTCCTAATCAGTAATTCGTCTCTCTCACCGGTCTGAAGCTTTTTCTCCCTGACTGATGAGTTTCCAAAGATAGTACCCCTCTAGTCTTTTCTCCTATGTCTCTTTTGCCCCCGTGTTTCTTCACTGGCAAAATCATCTGCCTTGATTATGGGATGCTCAGATGTACGTAGACCTTACTCAGGGTAAAGAGGTTGTTTCCGATAGACCCTCGTTTCAAAAAGGAAGTTATTCAAAGCAGGGTTGCAAGAAATTATGACAACATACAAAGCAGATGGCGCAACAGATAATAAAACACATTGAAGAACAAAAAAAACCTAAGTTGCTCGAATTATTCAAAAATGCCTACGTGTAGATGTCAGATCCTCCAAAAATAGTGAATACTGTGTGAATGAAGGATCCGACATAGGTGCTGCAACATTTTTAGAGAGACCGAGCAACATAGAAAAAAACTATGTGATTATTGCTACTAATAGCTGTTGGGTTTTTAAGAGGTGTGAATGGGAAATGAATAGGTGTTTTCTTTGAAAAGGCACTAAGAGAAAGGATGCAATTTGAATAGGCATCTTTTCACTTTGAATGGTTGTGACATTTTCGAAGGGTTGTGACTTTTCCCATAGGTTGTGACCTTTCCTATAAATTGTTACTTTCCCCATAAGGCACAATAAGCACCTCTTCATACTACCTTTTCGTTGGCTATAAATTCAGAGGACTAGCCTCAGTTTTCAAAAACAATAAGAATTTTCTGAACTTCTTCTGCATATTTTCTTACAAATAAATAAATATAGAGTCTTTGTGTGATTTGTTGTCGTTCTTTGCGTTCGATGAAGTCGTTGGAGTTTGAGGTACCGCTACTCCATCGATATGTATATCCGTTTTATCCTGGGAGAAAGTAATCCAAAACCTCGGGTACAGTGAGGGAGTTAAATTCCTTAAGTACACACAAGAAAATTGTGGACTCGGATATTTTAATTAAGTTCTTTGCTTTTCTGTTTTCCAGTTTTATTTTTCTGATTTACTATTTTGAACACATGATACTAACAATAGCCCCTGCAAATCCAGTACAAGAAACAAAGATTTTTGCCACGCAAATCCGTGGAAAATTTGTGATACAAAACATAATTTTTTCACTCATTTCCCACCGAACAAGCTCATTGCAAAAATACATGGCGGGAAACATATTCTCACTGAAATAGTGGGAAGTTCCTAATTTTTCCATATGGAAACGTTATTATTTTTACCTCTGTGGCTTGTACATACCTAGAAATTGGTGTAACTCTATAATTTTTAGAATGGTTGTTAAAGAAATGGTCTGGGTCTAACTCAATCCTAAAAATTAGCTCAAGAGGTGAAGATTTTTCAATCCATATAAAGAGACCACTCATCACTTAAAGGACTGATGTGGGACTCCTCACAGTGGCTATGTTAAATTTTGTACTATACAGTGTCTTCGTCGTAGCGTAAAGAGATTTGTTCATGAGCTCCTGAAAAAATATACAGCCAAGATCTCTCTGAAGATAATTCACGCCTCAAAGCCTACTCCCTTCTGATTAAAATTCTATTTTTTCTAACAGAGAAATTAAGCTAAAGGGTAAAAGAAGACAATATAGAAGGTTGTAAGTTCCTGAAATTCTATAATGATCATTATTTTCTCATATCTACCTCAAGATTTGCACAGTGCTGTCTCTGTATGCTGTAACAAACTTAAGGGAAACAACTCCATGATAACAAATTTTAACTTGTTTTAATAAAGTAGCAAAACTCACAGTTGTTGTAAAGACTTCATCTGAAATGGTGGCAAGTTTCCACTCAAGGAGTTGTCAGAAAGACTTCTGTAAAAATCATTGGGTAATTCATTATTTAATAAGAGAAGATACAGAGATTGCAGACTACAAAAGGAAATCACCATTATTGGGACCTAAAGTCAAACTTAATAGGAAATTACCATTATTGGGACCTAAAGACAAACTTCAGAAAATTGAGAAGGAGGTGACAAAAAAGTGTTGAAATTAAAATTGGTGACAAGTTTGATCAACTTAAGTCAATTTTTTTGTTAATTAGTGATTAGAAAGTTGTTGTAAGTTGCTGCAACAACTTTTGAAGTTGCTACAACAACTACGATAGTTGCTGCAGCAACTTCGGTAGTTGTTGTATGTCATTAAAACTAATGACAAAATTGTCACCTCTACTCAATAATTAAAACTTGTGTCACCTTTTTTTAATTTTCAAACTTTTTTATCACCCTTAATTAAAAATCCTGACCAACTTCATATTGGGGACCGTCAAACCTCACAGACACCTTAAATTTTATTTTTTTCCTAATTGACATAGAAGTATAAATTGAATAACAATAATAACATATAGCGTAATCCTACAAGTTGGTTCTGAGAAGGGTAGGATATATGTCGATCTTAAGAAGTAAGAATGTAAATAATGAAAAATAGAATATAAAATTAGAATAATAAAAACTTGCTCAAGAATTTGGGAAATTGATCTAATGATATCGAAAAACAAATATTAATATTTTTATAAACAGACAATAACAGATGCAGAATGTAGAAGGTTTGACCACTTGAGAGACTTCAGAATTTTCAATAATAAGAGAATAAAAATAGTGAAAGAGGGAATGAAAAAGATACTTAAATATAGGAATAATAATGTGGGTTCATGTTAGTTGGCAGGATATAAATGAAGCAACAAAATAAGTAGTCACCTAAGAAAAGGATACTACAATTACCTAAAACCTATTTTATTTCTCAATTATTACAACAATCCCCATATTAAAAGGTAGTAAAAAGCCATTACGTTTCTATCCAAAAATTTCTTTTCAAATTTAGATTTTCTTTTAAACAGTATATTATATTTAGGAAAAAATCGGGCCTCAAAAAAATTAGAGGCCCAAACCATTACTTTAGCTGTCTTATAGTCGAGCCGACGGTGTTGTTCTATTTAACCAAATTGGTATGCAGGCCTTGCTATATTTTACTTAATAATAAGAGGGAATAAGCACACAGCTGAGCATCAATATGTCTACTTCAGCTGTGTACTTTCCTTACTAATAAGTTGCTTGGTTTGGTGGTCAAAGCTTGATATTTCAAGTGATGCGTCTCCGGTTCGAGCCTCTATAGCAACATAATACTTTTTGATGCAGCTGCTGCATTATTTAATGCAAGTATAGGCACCACATTAATTTTCACCCATTCATTCCACCATTCAATGTAATAGGGCCATTGATGTACTAACATCTTTTTTATTTTTTATATTTTATATTTTATATTTTCATTTGAGTAAAAAATGTATTTTAATAATTAAAAAGTTTTTTTTCAAATAATTTATATATTTGAAAATTATGTAAAAATTACTCTAAATCACAATAACTAATAATTTAAAAAGTATAATGTAGAAAAAAGTAAAAATTTATGTGGCAAAGTTCAAATTTCAAAAGTTAAACAATTTAATTTTTTACTTGAACTTTGGATATATTCCCCTTATTTATTGTGGTCCCAAGATGCGTCATAACCTAAAAGTTGTCCAATCCTAAACAAGACAGGAAAACCTTTAGGCTTCTTCAAAAATCTTCAAATTTGTTGAAATAACATCTACATATTTGAAAACTACGTAAAAATACAACAATTCACAAAAATTTACAATTCAAAATATATAAAAGATATAAAAAAAAAATTGATCAATGAAAAACTTGATTGAATCACAAAATTTGAAAGGTACCACATAAATTGGGACGAAGAAAATATTATTACTAATAATAATGAAATTGACGTTATATTTTTAAAAAATATTTCTACTATTTGATTTCATATCACGGGCGCTTCCGGACTGGTATATATAGAATGGTTAAAAACATGATGTAAACTTGGGAAAGGACAAACCACTCACAAATAAGAAAGTGATTGTAGGTTGACAAGTGATGTAGGGATCGGTCCACGAAGATTGTTTCCCCTTAAGTCCCTGAAGCATCCATCCATGCCAAGTTAGACTAGAATTTTGAAACGAAAAACGCAATAGAAATAAATAGAAAATCATTAATCAACATGATTGATTTCATACAGAAGCAATTGTGCATGAAAAATTACTCATCCACCTTCTGTTAGTTAAACAATTTTAATATCTCAAAACAAAATAATACAGTAATCTTTAAATTTTCCCTACCTTTATGGTTCTCTAAAAATTGAATTGCCATAAAGGCATTCATCATGCAAAATTGGCAGTAACTTCCTTTGACCGTTTTAACAATTATTATAGTCCTTTGTCTTTATTGCCATTATATTTTCTCTTTTATTGGCATTAATTGACAAGTTGGGACACTTGGTGTGTTCTAATATAAATTCAGAAGTTCTTTTCTTTGAGACGAGAGAGAAAAACAGTGAGTAAAAAATTTAAAATACTAGAGAGCAACATGTATTTTCCTTACAATTTATTTTATTGGGTTTCCTATCAGTTTTAAAAAAATTTGTTAGATTCTATCTCCTAATTTATACTAGAAGATATTGTTGAATCCTAAAAATACATCTACACCGAGTGAAATATCCTTAAGGACAATGTCATCATAGGCATGCCTCAAGCTATGAGAATTTCCGTGTTCTCCAATATTTTCCAACAAGCTTAAAGATATTTATTATAGGTCACGAAAACATAAATATGGGAGAAGAGTACTTTATATAAACAGAGAAGATGAAGGACATGCATTGAAAAATTAGAGGAGCCATCACAAATCCACTTCATTTTAGTCCATGAAATTAGTGGAAGTGGTGGTATTGGTACAAAATTATCTCAGGGAAATCAGAAATGTGAGGCTACAAAGTGACATGTCTTGACCTTAAAGATTATTTTGGTAAAACATACCATTGGCGGATTAAGTGTCACAGATGCAATTCACAGATTCCCAAATAAAGTAAGGCTGGCCATGTATATTGGAGCAACCATGTTAAGAACGGAATTTGTGATTGAACAAAATATTTAAATGCCCTGCCTTCGAAGGTAATATCGTGTAATTTTTGTTTCAATGTTAATTTAATTCCTGTTATAAGATATATTGACATACTATAATATTCTTTACATGCCCAAAGTCAACAGTAACACTTTTGAGAAAAGAGTTGAAAAAGTTGTCAATCCTACTAAACTAAAATTAATTTGAATAAAACAGATGATATTAATATTGTGGTCATTTTTCAAATGAATATTGTGACCGGTGTGAGTGACTGGGTGATAGGCTATGTACTAATAGGCATAATTGTGTGAAGAAAAAATTATTGTGTAGCGGAGGAATTTATTTATTTGGTGATCTACTCAAGTTCTTAAAAAAAGAAAAATTCTTCTCAAACTTGCATCTGAAAATATATTAACTTTAGCTAAGGTTATATGTTCTTAATATTTTAACCAATTTGATTGATGTGGTATTTTTAGAAACTGTTGGACAGAGTTAAACTTTCTTTTGAGGATGTTATGATTGTCTTACTAAGAATAGTCTTTTTATTGGTAAAGAATATTGTAATCAGGATTTAGTTGTATTAAATATTTTAAGTCATGAATGAAAATGTTAGTAACTTGTTTGATTGATTTCTTTGATTTATGACATGTTGAATTTTAATAAATTAGCTTATTTTGTAGGTTGAGAATCCAATATTAAGTAGAAATTAATCAAAAGAATAAATTTGATAGAGATGATGAATTTATTTTGCTTAATAATTTTTGTAAAAAAGAAGAAATTATTAATGAAGTTACTCCTCTTTATTCGCTTGAATCGAATAGAGCAGTTAAGAGGAAAATAGATTTCTAAAAGTAATTAAATGCATTGTATGTTTGTAGTTCTTGTACATTGGGTAATAGTTGGGGAGAAGCTATTTTGTGTGCTTGCAAGATACATTAGAGTTGAATGAATTTCTTTTGATTTGTGGAAAATGTTTCATTAGACTGAAATATTTGAAAGTGTGGGGGCGACTTGTTAAGGCTATGCTATTTGATTTTGAAAAAAAAAAAATACATAATATTTTGGTTGTATGTTTGTGCCAATTATAAATGTTGGATATAAATTTTGTGTTTATTAAGACTATTGTGATTAATTGTGAGCAATTTTGTAGCATAGAAAAAGGTGTTTGAGAATATATTTTAAAGAAAAGTGATAATATTTTATGTGGCTTTATTATTCAAGATGTTTTTAAAAATGAGGATTTGAGGAGAAGAAAATTTACGAGGATAGAAAAATATTTTTTTGTAAAGAATTTTATATTTATCTTGTTGATAATGATCCTAAAATATATTATGTTGGTATGGCTTCTCTTGGTGCATTATTTTAAAAAGATGCAATTAATAATAAAGTGTTATATATTAATATTTGTTTTACCAGAGGGGTGCAATGATGCTAAGTCACTCACAAAATCAATATGTGATTATGTGTTTATCCTTGATGAGATGAAATTAATCAAATAGATCATAGCTATTAGATCAGTTATGAAACCTGAATTTGTAATTTGGAGTTGACTGACAATGAGACTAAGATAATTCTTAATGAGAATTCAAGTTGAAACAAAACTGATGTGTTTATATATGTTGTTGTTGTCAAACAACATTAGTTGTAGTAAAAAAATAAATAAATTTTTCAATGACAATAGAACATTCTGTAAGTTTAATCTTGTTTTATCTAGATTTGGTTCATAGCCTACAAAATACCAAATAGGGTAAACAAAATCGAACCACAATAAGTTTTTATCTTTCAACATATTATTTCAAGTTTAAACTTAGAATTTTGAATGGTCCAATATGTTTTATAACTCATAGATATTAGTAATTCAAATAAAGCCCAATTTCATACTAATGCTAACAAAAAATATTCAATTCAACATTAGAAATGACAATAATGTTGGATATTTATTCTTTAGTTTTGCATAAATACATAACCTAATTTTATTTTTTAATAGTTAGTCATGTAATTATTAAACTTATTTTAGCATGACTTAATACTTAAATTATGATTATTTTTATTATGACTTATTGATCCCTTTATTTTATGGGGTTTCATTATTTTTTTGTTGAATGTTTTATTATTATCACGTACGCATTTCATGTTTTATGTTATTTTAAAAAAAAAAATATTTTAGATAATTGTATCTTGTTAAGACTAAAGAAATATTTAAAACACAAGTTAATTATATGTTTGTATGAAGACTTTACCGGGAAAAAAATAAAAAATCCCGAGAAAATCAAAAAATCAGAGAAAACCCGAGCTGGAAAACCCGGCTTTTATTGATTTGATTTAGTTTGGTTTATAGATTTAAAAATCCGATACAAATTGTTTGGTTTGGTATTTAAAAAATCCGAACCAATCCGATGCATGTACACCTCTAATACCAGATTCGACGTGTTGTATTCATATGTGAAAACTTAATAAAACTTCTTATTTCGCTTTACTTCTAATTAATGTTATTTTTGAGATATGTGGAAGATTGTTGAAAAAAATTCTTATATCTCAAAAATAAGTTAGAAACATATTTTTTTGTTCTTTACTAGTCATTATAGTCATTAATCTTCTCTATTACGCATTAACCTTTGTAACCTATGACACATTATAAGAATTAATTGACACTGATATTCCTCGACCATAAAGTTCAGATTATTGTCCGTATATATGAGCTCATTGTTTTGTTTTAGAGATACTCTAAAAAGAATATTTTTCTTCCTACTTTATAAGTTGTTGAGTTTTCTATAAATTTGGAGTCTTTATTAGTTTTTTGGCTTCTAGTTTTGAACTAAAAGAGTTTGCTGAATGTTGAAGGATACATCTACATCGCATGAAATATTCTTAAGGACACTATCACATACGCTCCTCAAGCTATCAAAATTTTCATGATTCTCTATATTTCCAACAACATGCTCCGAGAATATATAATTATTACTAAGGAAAAATGAGAAAAATATATTTTATTATTTATATCTTAATTTTCTAACCTGACAACTATTTTGAATTAAGTATTTTAAGTAATGACAACAAGTAAAATGGTCCAGGGGGAGCAAATTAAGCAAACAGGTTGAAGAGAAATAGATAAACGGTATTAAGCAAACAAGTTGAACAGAAATAAATAAACGGTATTCTCACAATAGTGTTAAATAAGAAAGATTTGCGACTTGTGGTGGTATTCTCCCGTTTAAATTGCATGCTGAAAAATCTCTGCAAATTTATAAATAACGTGTTAACAATTCTATAGATGAGAATGGAAATTTATGCACTATATAATCTAAGACATTTTTAGTCCCTCTATCTTAAAATCGTTACACGGCCTTACGGGTGTGTTTGGTACAAAGGATAACACTTTTTGAAAAATATTTTTTAAAAAAATTTTCATGCCTAATTGGTCAAAATATTGTGAAAAGTATTCCTTTTTAGAAAAATAAATCTATATTAGATTAAAATCAAAAATCCCTGAACTTTAAAATTAAATTACCAAAATATCCTTCTAAATTATTATTAATAATATGTATGTATTAATTAATAATAGTATATTTGATTAACAACGATATTCAGAAAAAAGAAAATTTATGTACAGTTTGGGAGTTGTGTCTACTCTATTTTGTAACGAATCTTTAGTTAACCAATTGACTCGTGACTATAAAACTACAGATCAATTAATATAAATATTATGATAAAATATGTAATTTATTTATTTATTTTTAAAGGTAATGCAAAATTTATTTTGAACCAAATAGAAGCAGACGGAGGAAATTCTAAGAAAAGGCATACATGTATGTAACATGACAGAACGTTCTACTGCAGTTTTCACAGTAAATGGTAGTGTTATCGCAAATCGGTGCTTGGTAATTATTGCACCGTGTTTGTTGCTTCTGTAGATCTGTAAGGTCAAGCAAAAGCTTGATTATTTCTCCTGCCAAACAAAGGTAAAAAAAGAAGAAGGAAAGAGTAAGATGTCATTTATTTGCATGGACTTAATTAATTAGACCAAATATTGTGCACAATAATATACTATAATTTTTGGAAGTATGTAATTCAAAAGCATTTGACGGAACGAACTTCTGTTCACTAATCACTTAATAAGGTAAATCAACATAATATACATACACATATGAGTAGCATCAGTAAATAATACGATGCGTATGAATTAATTGTTCTTGGAATCAGAAGAGGAATATATAAACTTTACCTTCTTCTTTTAAAAGGGGTGGCATTGAGGGCGGCTCAGGTCCATTAGCTACCGAATCACTCGACGTTTTCAGGACACAATTTGTTGTGAAAAGAAACAATACCACTAAAGCTACTGACTTATACAACTTATTATCAATTGAACCCATATCTCCTTCTTCTTTAGCCATGCAACTTCTATATTTTTAATATATATAACCAACCATCAAAGAAATAAAGCAAAAAAAAAAAAGTAACTTTGATTTGATTGGCATCAGTGGCGGAGCCAGGAATTTGACTAAGAGTGTGCAAATTTTCTTCTCAGTTGCATTAAGGGTGTGCAAAATTAAATACACACTCATAATAGCTAACATTTAACCTATATATACAACATAATTTTTCAATGAAAGGTGTGCACCTGACCACCCTTTGATAAAGGTGGCTCCGCCCATGATTGGCAAAAAATCCAACACGTGGATATATACTTTGTGTTTTCTACTTTTCAAAACAATTTTTTCTTAAAGCTCGATATGTTGCTTTAATCGCCAAGATATTTACAAGGAGTATACTCCCTTCGTTTTATTTTACTTGATCGTTGTTGATTTGACATTCTTCAAAATACTCGTCAAAATATTTATTAGAGGTTTATTTTATTAAATTAATCTTATTAATTATATTTTGCATTCTAGATTTGACTACTAGTAATAATTTATATAGTCATTTACTAATATGGGTAAGAATAAAAAATAATATAATAAAATTTTCTTGATTTTATAAATTGAATAAATAAATTAAAATAACTATTATTAATAAGGGGACCAAATAAAATGAAATGAAGAAAGTGTATATTCGAAGTCATATAAGGCATTATCCTTGGCTTGATTTTTTGATGGCGGTGTAAAAAGAGTAATGATCGATGGATCATTTAGCATGGATTTACTTCTTCTTCTTTTTTATTTATTCCAACTTATCTGAGATAAGGGTGGACTCCTCCATTATCGAGTAGTGATAGCTTTTTTTTTAAAAAAAGTATTTGATTATTTAGATGAAGGAACAAGAAGAAGCAGACAAAAGATTTTCTGAATTACCTAATATTGGATATCAATTAAATGTTTTTTAAAAAAAGTGAGTATAGATTAAATGGGAACACTTAAATACGTAGTTCGATGAAGTTTTTAGGTGACGTTACCATATGCATTTAAGGATATGAAGTTCCTTCTCCTGACATACTTAAGCGGTAATGTTACTTTTGAAAAATTGTACTCCCTTCATTTCATTTTAGTTGGTCACCTTATTATAAATCTATGTTTTAAATTACTAGTCCACTTACTAAATCAAGACAAAATTAATCTCTATAATTTTTCTGTTTTACCCCTATAATTAATATTCATTAAAGGCCTAAACAAATTAAGGTTCACCAGCTATCCAATTACTCAATGTTTTGAGGACACTATTTGTTGTCAAAAGAAGCAATAGTACTAAACCTACCGACTTATACAACTTATTATCAATTGAACCCATATCACCTTCTTTTTCTTTAGGCATGCAACTTCTATATTTTAGTATATATAACCAACCATAAAACTAAGGAATAAAGTAAAAAAAAACAAAAAAAAACTTTGATTTGATTGGCACTAACTAAACACGTAGAAATACACTCTGTTTTTTTACTTTTCTAAACAACTTTTTTCTTAAAGTTAAAGCTCGTTATGTAGCATCCATCAACTTTTATTTATTCCACCTTATGTGATAAGAGTGGACTCCTCCATTATCGAGTGGTGATACTTTTTTTTAAAAAAGTAATTGACTATTTTGATAAATTAACTGATCAAATAGGCTCAAGTTTGAAATATAAGTTTCATTTATCATAATTGGCAAACTTATACTCATCAATTTGTCAAAGAACACAAATCTAAAAAAAACCTTTACAATAATGATGATTTGCATTGCTTTCAAGACCTGTTTGATTTAAACTCACTTTTTTGTATTTGAAATTTCTTCAAAGCATATGTCCATTTCAATTGCTATAAATTCAAAAAATGCTATTGTACAACAATTAGGAAGAAGAAGAAGAAACAAAAACAAGAAGAAGAAGCAAACAATTTTGTCTAAATTACCTAATAATGGGTAGCAGTTAAATGTTTTTTTAATAAGTGATATAGATTAAATATGGACAGTCAAATACGATGTCCCGTAAAATTTTTACGTGACATTATCATATGCAATTAAGAATATGAAGTTTCTTCTCCCTGACAGATTTAAGCACCGTTCCTTTTGAAAAATTATAAATTATTTTAGTCTTTTCTGATCTACCAAAAAAGTGACATTTCAATATGTATATAAGTGTCTATAAGGTGATGGAATTGATAGTAGTAGGAGATATTAATTCCACATAGTAATATATAGCATTGCTAATACAATTTTTGGTTCATATTTTTTTTCTGAATAATTAAAACTTACATAAATTACACAAAATTTTATGTATTTTTCATCCAGGATATTATATGAAATAAGAATATGAGTATCACTAATACGTGATAACAAATAATCCGTACCATTTTAAAAAGAATATTCCTAGGTTAAATATATGGTCTATGGAGATGGAAGAAAAAAATCAGTTAGGGGAAGAGCTCACTTATATATATCCGTGATATTAATCAGCTTGCATAAGCCTCGATTAATTCTATAGAGTATCTATTATTACCTCTTATCAAGATAGATATTGAATAATTTTGTGCATCAACGCTTAGACAAATGAGAAGAACTTTCAACTTTTTTGCCTTTGTGAAAATTTGAACTTGAGAATTCTCAACTCATCACTTCATTGATCATTGCACCACACCTTAAAGCTCAAGTAAAATTATCCATACAGGAATAACAACCAAAAGTTAAACAAAATTATAAGAAAATACTAGTAATAGAACTCTCTTCCTTCAATTATTTGTCTTTCATACGTATTTTTTGGGGAATCAAATCCCTCCATCCTTTAATCATTATTCCTTTAAAAAAGTTAGCCCAAAATTTCACCTTTAGAAAAAGAGATTGTCTCCAAAATGTTATACATTTTCTGTCAGCAAGATTATTTTACCTTTCAATGCATGTGTTTCACATTTTGAGATTCACTAAGGCTTATTCTCTTTGCCTTCTTATTTAATGGTCATGTTGGAATTACTCCCATATTGGACTTAATATAAAAATGATTGTAGTATGGTTTTATTAAACCTTCTAAATAATTTTAATTATTGATTGATGTAATTAAAGAAAGACATCTAGTTTAATAGATTTCATATTGTGCGTAGAATCATTTCAATGTATTATTGTGAACTTGATATTGGTATAGGCTTTATAGTGAAACCCATGCCATAATTATTAGGTCATGATTTTCAAGAATTTTTTTCTAGGGTTTAGAATCCAACCCTCAATCTTAAAATAGTTTTAATATAGATTCTCCGTTTCATTTTACTTTTCTCCTGTACTAAAATTAAAATAGATTTTTTTTTTACTTGTTTATTTTAGAAAATCAAGAGAGTTATTACTTTTTTAATTTTTTCCCATGCTACACCCTTAGAATTAAATAATTACATAAAAAAGTAGCAGTCAAATTTAGATTTCCAAATGATTAATAAAGTTATTAGTTTAGTAAAATACACTCATAATTGATGGTTATGCCAAATCAACATACTAATATAAAAAGGAGGGAGTATATACGTTTCCGTCGGTTTTTGTCGATTAAAAAATGCCTTAAAAATGAGGGCCAATACCGACGGACTGTGTTGGTTTTTTGGTCAAAATCAATGGAAAACTGACGCGGTCACATTTGTCAAATTTGGGTTCGTTGCTTTTAGCAATCCCACGGACAGCGTTGGTTAAAATCGATGAACAACCGACCCTGTCCGTCAGTTTTTTAAAATCGACAAAAACTGACGAGCATGGTTGCTTTTTCAAAAATATTGAAAAATGTAGCTACTCGGAATCAAACTCGGGTATTTTCTATAACTTTGGACAAGTCTACCACTCGACCATACATGCCCTTTGATGACATATTTCCATCATTTTTATTTATACTCTTCAACTGCAATTTTGCACTTTAAAAACTGTCGAATTTTATCAGATTTTGTAAAAGAAAATATAAAAAACCGAGGGACAGCATTGGTTTTCTTTTTTAATAAAGCTTTTTTTAAAAAAAAAAAAATTGCGCATTTTTGTGCAAAAAAACCCGACAATGTCCGTTGGTTTTCTATTACATTTTTTTTTTTTTTTTAAAAAAAACAACAGACTAGATCGATTTTCCCTTGATTTTTCGAACCCAATCTGTCCGGTTTTCCCTTGATTTTTCGGACCCAATTTGTCCATCAGTTTTTCTCCATCAATATTTACATTATTTTTAGTAGTGGTATCTGTGCGTGTTTCGTGTAATCCTCTTATCGAAATTTAGCCTTTTCCATCGAAACATTGGAAATCAAGGTGCAGTACACAAAGTTGTCCGAGATTACTCAATAGAAATTAATTCTAAATTTGTATAAACATAAGAATTTGTAAGATATAACAAAACCAATAGGATAAGAAAATCGCACAAGGCTGACGAAGGTCTCTTTTTTCCAACACCCTTTTTTCCAATTGATTTTCAGCAGATACAGTGATTTAGGAACAAGGATAAAGGTGGGAGAGAAAAACAGAGAAAATATCTGAGAGATAGAGCACGATTGGAAAGAAGTAGCAGCGTGATTAGGGACATAGATTGAGTGATAAATACAGAGTAGAGTAATTTTAAGCTAAAAATAAGGAGCGTAAATCTTATGGGCAATCAACAACGAAAGTCAAAATGTCGTCTGGATATGTAATTTTTTAAAAGTACTGTATAGTTGAGAAGTCATACTAGAAATGTTTGCTTAGTTATGTAGTTTTTTCGTTTTTATAATTATGATTGTTACTTCTTCTTCTTCCTAATTAAAATTTTTTGTTTCTTTATTTAAATGCATATTTACATCTTTGTCCAAAATTGTTGTTGGATTAGTTTTTGTTAGGGTTTTTGCCCTGATTTTCTTACCAAATTTAAGTTTTACTGTTTTTTAGAAGGAAAATAAAAGTAATTATTCCTAAAAGAAAAATATAAAACTTTTTCATATTTGGCTAACCTCTTTCTTGGAGGAATGGTTTTGGACCTCTATAAATTGAAGGCCCATCTTCTCATACCAAAACACAAAAAAGCATCTACAATGTAGTCATCATAAGAGTCTTGTTTAGGGGAAGATTTTCCCTCAATAGTTTTATGTTTTAATATTAGTTTTTCATAATATGTAGGTCGCTTGACCAAATCATATCAATAGTATGTTTTTTAGTATTGTTTTATGTGTCATCTGATTTGTCACATTGATGGTTTGCAACTATAAGCTTCCGCATGATGTCCACTCGATTTCGAACCCAACAAGTGGTATCAGAGCCTACGGTTCCAATGGTTTGGTGAAACGAGATTAAAGACAGGTTTAAAGTGGTTTCAAATCAAGTTGCAACCAATTTGATGATAATGAAGATTTTGTCCAACTACACGTGGAGAAGAAGTTTCAATCATATTTTCAAAATTCCTACTGCTGCATCTTTAAAAATAAAAATAAATTATTAATTTTAACCCATTTTTAACCATTATATTTTAAACCTTATTTTTAACCATGGCAAGCAGCAGTGATAAAGATTATGTGAAGAACAAAGATCATATATGCAAGTGAAGAAGGCGGATCAAGTTTTGCCAAGAAAATCCAGCCAAAAAGGGGAGATTTGTTAGGGTTTTTGTCCTGATTTTCTTACCAAATTTAAGTTTTACTTTTCTTAGAAGGAAAATAAAAGTAATACCATAATTACTTTTACTATTCCTAGAAGAAAAATATAAAACTTTTTCATATTTGGCTAACCTCTTTCTTGGCGGAATGGTTTTGGACCTCTATAAATTGAAGGCCCATCTTCTCATACCAAAACACAAAAAAGCATCTACAATGTAGTCATCATAAGAGTCTTGTTTAGGGGGAGATTTTCCCTCAATAGTTTTATGTTTTAATATTAGTTTTTCATAATATATAGGTCGCTTGACCAAATCATATCAATAATATATTTTTTAGTATTATTTTATGTGTCATCTGATTTGTCACATTGATGATTTGCAACTATAAGCTTCCGCATGATGTCCACTCGATTTCGAACCCAACAGTTTTTGATTGAAGAGCAAAAATGTTATTCAACTTTATATGGACATTTTAGTGTTTTAACTTTTCATTTTGGATGCTTTCACTTTAGTATAACTAGCCTTACGAACGTGTGTGTTGTCCCCCTACTACTTTATAAAATTTGTCCAGGCCAAATTTTTAACAATGTTACGGCTTAATTTCCTTAAGTAGCATTTTGGTTAGCTGGCAAAGGCCCCCAGGTGATGTATGGAAACTGAATACAGATGGTAGCTTCATAATTTGATCAAAAAATTACTTTAAAATAAAATATATATTATATTAAAATCAGAATTCCTAAATTTAAAAATTAAATTATCTAAATTCCCTTCTAAATTATTATTAATAATATTTAATGTATTAATTAACAACAATATATTTACCAATGATATTCAGAAAAAAGAAAATGTTTCGAAGGGTTATTAGTATAGTTTTGGAAGTTGTGTGTACTGTATTGTGTAACTAATCTTTAGTTAACCGTTGGCTTATGACTGACTTTAAAACTATACATCAATAAATATGAATATTAGTATGATAAAATATGCATTTATTTATTTACTTCCTTCGTTTCAATTTATTTTCTAATTTTTATTTGACACTGAGTTTAAGAAAGTAATTAAAAGACTTTTGAATTTTGTGATCTTAAACTAAAGATATGCAGAATGTACCCAAATACCCTTTAATTTTGTGGTCTCAAACATGTAATGCTACAAAATAGAATTAAAGAGGTTTCAAAAGGGATAAAGACATTTTTTTTCAAAACGGATTAAAAAGAAACTTAAGATAAATAAATTAAAAAAAGATAAAATATTTTTAAAGATAATACAAAATTTATTGTGAACAAATAGAAGCAAACTGAGGAAATTTAAAGAAAAGACATACAATCCAGTAACATGGCAGAACATTGTACTACAGTTGTCACAGAAAATAGTTTCCTGATCGCACTGTGGGTCTGAGAGACTATTGCACTCCATTTGTTGCTCCTCTGTAAGTGCAAGCAAATCCATAATTGTATCTCCAGCCAAATAAAGGTAAATAAAAAGTAAGATCTCATCTGTTTGGGCACACTAATAATAAATTACACCAAATATTGAGCACAATACTTCCTCCGTTCGAATTTATTTTTCATTATTTTTTTAATTTGATTTTTATTTTTACTTGTCATTTTTGACAAATCAAGAAAAGACAATTTTTTTTTTCATGTTTTACTCTTAGCATTAATTGTTTTTTCTCAAATTAATTTCAAGACGGGTGAAAATCATTTACCCTCCCCAACTTTGGTTTAAAAATCAAAGTCCCCCCTCAACTTTGAACAATAGTCATTCTCCCCCCTTTATTCTATTTATCTTTTTTAAATGCCTACTTTACCCTTACTCTATTACTAATATTTATTTTTCTTTACTTCTTTAAAATCATAATTTTTTTTTTTTTTTAATGTATATAGTAAATTTTATTTAGCTAAAATAAATATTAGTTTTAGACAAAAAAAGAAAGTGAAAAGCAATAATTTAGCATATAAGCTAATGACGTTCTAAATAAAATAAATGAGCATAATAACAACAACAACAACAACAACATACCCAGTGTATTCCCACACAGTGGGGTCTAGGGAGGGTAGAGTGTACGCAGTCCGTACCACTACCTCCGAGGTGAGATAGAGAAGTTGTTTCCGATAGACTCTCGACTCAAGACAAAATACATTCCAGAAATAGATATAAAAAAGGATAAAAGATAATAAGGAGCAACACAATAATATATAGTAACAAATCAATACTACCACAAGATAATACTACAAATGATCTACCCAAAATAACATTTATCAATAAGAATCCAAGAACAAAAAATTACAAGCATAGCACTACAAGTACTAATAAGGACAACACTCATATCTACTAGCATGAACTCACTCCAACCTCCTAACTTTCTACCCTAATTCGTGTTCGCCACACCTTCCTGATAATCAAATGACAGATAATAATAACTTTATAAATATATTTCGATGCATGCAATATAAAAATAAGTAATAAAAATGGAGATATATTTTATAACAAGTTAATTCCTAAAATTTACTTATATTGTAAGTAAATTTTAATTTATAATTTAGAACATCTCATTAATGTCAAATCAAAACTCATTTATCTATGTAAAAATTAGAAAATACAGTACAAATAAAACTTAAATATACACACACATACATATATAATACTTAATGCATGTAATAAAATAACATTCATAAAAAATACTTTAGCTTTTGTGATAAATTTATAAAAGGATTATTCTACTTATAACATTAATGAATTTAAATAAAATAAATAAAGGACTGAGTAAAATAAATAAATAATATATAATATTAATTCCACATAGTAATATACAGCATTGTTAATACAATTTTTGGTTAATATTTTTTTTCTCAATAATTAAAACTTACATAAATTACGCAAAATTTTATGTGTTTTTCATCCAGGATATTATATGACATAAGAATATGAGTATCACTAATACGTGATAACAAATAATCCTTACCATTTTGAAAAGAATATTCCTTGGTTAAATATATGGTCTATGAAGATGAAGAAAAAAATCAGTTAGAGGAAATCAGTTAAATCCGTGATATTAATTAGTTTGCATAAGCCTCGATTAATTCTATAGAGTATCTATTACCTCTTATCAAGATAGATATTGAATAATTTTGTGCATCAACGCTTGAACAAATGAGAAGAACTTATAACTTTTTTGCCTTTATAAAAATTTGAACTTGAGAATTCTCAACTCATCACTTCATTGATCATTGCATCACACCTTAAATTTCAAGTAAAATTATCCATACAGGAATAACAACCAAAATTTAAACAAAATTACAAGAAAATACTATTAATAGAACTCTCTTCCTTCGATTATTTGTCTTTCATACGTATTTTTGGGGGAATCAAATCCCTCCATCCTTTAATCATTATTCCTTTAAAAAAGTTAGCCCAAAATTTCACCTTTAGAAAAAGAGATTGTCTCCAAAATGTTATACATTTTCTGCCAGCTAGCTTCAACAAGATTATTTTACCTTTCAATAATGTGTTTCACATTTTGAGATTCACTAAGGCTTATTCTCTTTGCCTTCTTATTTAATGTTCATGTTTGAATTACTCCCATATTGGACTTAATAAAAAATGATTGTAGTTTGGTTTTATTAAACTTTCTAAATAATTTTAATTATTGGTTGATGTAATTAAAGTAAGACATCTAGTTTAGTAGATTTCATATTGTGCGTAGAATCATTTCAATGTATTATTGTGAACTTGATATTGGTATAGGCTTTATAGTGAAACCCAAGCCATAATTATTAGGTCATGATTTTCAAGAATTTTTTTGTAGGGTTTAGAATCCAACCCTCAATCTTAAAATAGTTTTGATATAGATTCTCCGTTTCATTTTACTTTTCTCCTGTACTAAAATTAAAATAGATTTTTCTTTTTTACTTGTTTACTTTAGAAAATCAATAGAGTTATTACTTTTTTAATTTTTTCCCATGCTACACTCTTAGTATTAAATAACTACATAAAAAGTAGTAGTCAAATTTAGATTTTCAAAAGATTAATAAAGTTATTAGTTTAGTAAAATACACCCATAATTGATGGTTATGTCAAAGCAACATAGTAATATAAAACGGAGGGAGTATATACGTTTCCGTCGGTTTTTGTCGATTAAAAAATGCCTTAAAAACGAGGGCCAATACCGACGGACTGCGTTGGTTTTTTGGTCAAAATTGATGGAAAACCGACTTGTTCACATTTGTTGAATTTGGGTTCGTTGCTTTTAGCAATCCGACGGACAACATCGCTTAAAATCGATGAACAACTAACCCTGTCTGTCAATTTTTTAAAATCGACAAAAACTGACGGACATGGTTGATTTTTCAAAAAAATTGAAAAATGTAGCTACTCGGAATCCCCCGGTATTTTCTATAACTTTAATTTGGACAATTCTACCACTCGACCATACATGCCCTTTGATGATATTTTTCCATCATTTTTATTTGTACTCTTCAACTGCAGTTTTGCACTTTAAAAAATGACGGATTTCTTCGGATTTTGTAAAAGAAAATATAAAAAACCGAGGGACTGCGTTGGTTTTCTTAAAAAAAAAAAAAGTTTTTTTTTTTTAATTTTCGCACGTTTTTGTGCAAAAAAAACCCGACAGTGTTCGTCGGTTTTCTATTAAAAAATTAAAAAAAACATGACGGACTAGGTCAGTTTTCCCTCTGTTTTCGGTCAGTTTTTTCTCCGTCAATATTTACATTATTTTTAGTAGTGGTATCTGTGCTTGTTTCCGGTAATCCTCTTATCGAAATTTAGCCTTATCCATCGAAACATCAGAAATCAAGGTGCATTACTAGGGCTGCGTATCGTCGGTTCGGTTCGGTTTTGAAGTTTATCGGTTTGCCTTATCGGTTACCGGTTTGTAAATAAGCTAAACCGTTAAAGAACCATTAAGATTTCAGCTTATTGGTTTTTGGTTTATCGGTTATCGATCGTTATCGGTTAAACCGTTAACATTACAAGAGTTTAACGTGATCAATTCCACTATTGAAAATTGAAAAGTTAACATACACACAAACTACTCAAAACATACCGAGGACTGATCGAGGAGTCCACAGACGTCACGCACACAGGGCTCAAAGCCTCAAACTCAAAATAGAAAAATAAGAATCTGCAGGTACAATAATCCAAACATGGATAAGGACCTAGAAATCAAAGAAGCAGAATATTCCATTGAGAATCACCTTCCAATTGCACTAGCATTAGCACACTAAACACAATATTTCATCTTGTTGACAGTGGAAAAATTGAATAATCAAACCAACAACACATAATAGCAGTGAATGACTGAATGTCAATGGGTCTTTTGACTCTGTCAATTAAAATCCTAGAAGTGTAGTACTGAAATTATCGGTTTATCGGGTTAACCGATAAATATGATGGCAAAATCGAGCCCCGACCCGATTAACCAATAACAATATTAAATAAACCGACACCCAATCCGGCAAACCAATAACCTAATAACCAAATTATCGGTTCGGGTTATTGGTTTGACCCGAAATTTGCACAGCCCTATGCATTACACAAAACTGTCCAAGAGTACTCAATAGAAATTAATTCTGAATTTGTATCGAGTAACTAATTCCGTAGACTATTACACAATAAACATAAGAATTTGTAAGAGAGAACAAAACTAATAGGATAAGAAATCCCAGAAGGCTGATGAAGGTTACTTTTTTCCAACACCTTTTTCTCCAATTGATTTTCAGCAGATACAGTGATTTAGGAACAAGGATGAAGGTCGGAGAGAAAATCATGATTATCTTTATTTAAATGTATATTTACAACTTTGTCCAAAATTGTTGTTGGATTAGTTTTTGATTGAAGGGCAAAAATGTCATTCAACTTTATATGTACATTTTAGTGTTTTAACTTTTCATTTTGGATGCTTTCACTTTAGTATAACTAGCCTTAGGAACGTGCGTGTTGTCCCCTACTACTTTATAAAATTTGTCCAGGCCAAATTTTTAACAATGTTACGGCTTAATTTCCTTAAATAGCATTTTGGTTAGCTGGCAAAGACCCCCAGGTGATGTATGGAAACTGAATACAGATGGTAGCTTCATAATTTAATCAAAACAAGGCAGGGATGGGAGGAATTGTGAGGAATAGAAATGAGGATATGGTTACGACTTTTCCTCATCGGACTCATTTCTACACTACCAATTTTAGCGAAGTTCAGGCTACCTTACTTGAGATCCGTTGATGTTGTCAATAACATATAAATGAACTGATGGTTGAAATGGACCCCATGATTATTTTCAAAATGATCAATGGTCCGAAGTCCACAATGTTCCCTGGAGGTTGTAAAATATCATTGTAAACATTCAACAGAGAAAAACTCTGAGGAACATCCAAGTAACTCATTGTTTTAGAGAAGGAAATGGTGAGATTTAGATGGTTCGGACATGTGGGGGTGGGGGTGGGGGGTGATGCACCAGTAAAGAGGTGTGAGAGGTTGGCTGTAGCAAGAATTAAGAGCAGAATTAGAGGTAGGCCGAAGAAAAACAAGTTGAGGTGATTAGACATGACATGACATATATAGCTTCAATTGACTGAAGACATGACCTTAGATAAGAAGATATATTGGAGGTCGAGGATTAAGGTAGAAGGTTAGTAGATATCTGAGTGTCGTCACACACCTCCTTCTCTCGTCTTGTCCTTTTTAGTAGTATTATTTAGTAATCGCGCAGTTTCATATTTTTCAATGTGGTATTACAATCCTGCATTGAGTACTTCTATCAAAAACAATCTCTCTATCCTACAAAGATAAGGATAAAGTTTGCATACAATCTAACCTCGCCATACCCCACTTGTGAGATTATATGGATATGTTATTGTTGTTGATAGTAGATAATATGATGTTAAAGACAGTTTGACTGTTTTAAAAATAGTGAAAGTTATAAATTGGATAGATGCAACAAGTTATATTCATCCTTGCATACAAGAATAGAACTGTATATAAAACTCACAAAGTACCTTCAAGGTTGCATTCTTTTGTTTTAAAAATAGTGAAAGTTATAAATTGGATAGATGCAAGAAGTTATATTAATCATTGCATACAAGAGTAGAAGTGTATATAAAACTCACAAAGAACCTTCAAGGTTGCATTTTTTTGGCTATCTCACCACAATATAAGATGTGTCAGTTCCATTTATTGGCTTGTAGCTCATTCAGTATTCTTTTCCCTTGAGAATTATCCAAAATGTTGTGGAAGATGTAAAGAATTCTATTTAAATAATTAATGAAGGATTAAGAGTGAAAAGAAGTGAAAATTAAGAAGAACGCACGGAAGATAACAAACTATATACAGCTCCTTTCAACAATAACAAGTTTTTTGCACAACCAATACAAGGGTTGTGGTAGAGTTGTAAGTATTTCTTCATTCTTATTCGGAGGTCTTGGGTTCGAGACTCTTGGGTACAAAGTCTCCTTTATTAGCAAGATTTACCTCTAATGTGGAACTTCCTGGGGCAAATCCGGATTTAATCGGCTCCAATGCGGATACCGGACACCAGGTGAGAAACCAAAATAAAATAAGTTTTTGCACGAATTGCCCCATTTTGGGGTGATTTTTAATTTTTGCCCACAAATATGATGGTCTTTAATAGAAGTCCCACCAGGGAGCAGGCCCTGTATTGATGAGAGAGAACCCCCATAAGTGGAATATGTTGGATTCAAACTTCATTGGTAATATTATTGCTGTTAGAGCAGGAGGGAGTAACTTCTGATGGCCCTGGTGTAGAATAGCTTTCAGATTGAGAAGGCTGAGAGAGTGCAGCCATGGCCTTATTCAAGGCAATCTCGTCTGTCGAAGGATGGAAAGTTGAAGATGTGGTCTTGATTTTAGCTTTTCCTTCAATAATGTTCACTATCTCAGACATGTTTGGCCTGAGAGTTGGTGATGGATTAGTGCACATCATTGCTAATTCCAGAATGGCAGCTGCTTCTGTCCAAGAATAATCTGTTCCAAGTTTTGGATCAACTAGATCCATCAAATTACCCTTCTCATGTAACACATAAGCCTGCAATGGAACCAGCAAACATCGATCAAATTAACAAAGTCATTCAAGTAAAAAGACAATGACAAGTGTTTATTAGGCCTGTGCATCAATAGATGAAATTGAGAACTTCAGATTTGAGGCTTTACCAAATCAAGAAGGTAAACTGTCTGATCACTTGGCCTGTAACTAGCACCGTTTCTCCCGCTCACAATTTCAAGTGTAACACCCCAAAGCTGCTTTAGGTGTTAAGTAGCCCCGCATTGCATATTCTGGTGCCATATATCCCCTATAAAAGAACTCTGATATGAGAGAACAAATGCACTCATCTGAAAGAAAATATATGTTTGTAGCCAAAGTTTCAAAGTAACAGGGTGGTGAAGATTAATAGGATTATCAAATTACGTTGTTCAGCAATTCACGTGATGACATGAGTATGTTCCCCTTCATTAAGTTTCGCGTATCTAAAATCAGTTATTTTTGCATTCATAGAGTATGTTATGGGCTTAATGTCGATAATCTTCAATTTGGACTCTTCGTGCAAATAAGTTAAACCTTTGGCTATCCCGAGGATAATTTTGACCCTCGTCAACCAGTTTAGTCTCGATTTCAGTTCCTCTGAACCTGCAAATGAAGTGCCATTATTTTATCAAGTACCTCAGAATTTTTTGTCAAAACATATGAGCCTTGCTGTCTTTACCGAATAATGCATGGTCAAGAGAATTATTTTCCATGTATTCGTAAATGAGTAGGAGCTCGTTGTCTTCTGCACAGCATCCCATTAACTTCACAAGATTTGGATGTTGCAGAGCTGAAATTGTACCAATTTCGTTTACAAACTCAAGTATCCCTTGCTTTGATTTTGCTGATAGTTGTTTAACTGCAATTGTAGTCCTATCAGGGAGCAGGCCCTATATTGATGACAGACACCCCCCATATTTTAGAATTGGAACGAAAACGTGAACATGATAAGGGGTTCTTTGTATGTTATATTTATAGAGGTGAAAGGTTCAGATGAATTATCATAGTTATATTCTCCACGGCGCTACTACCTTATTTGATAAGCCTAATAGTTGAAGTATGTGTAATCCCTCCGGAAAAAAAGTACCAAGGGCATAACTATATGTTTACATAAGCAGCAACTCAATCAAGGGTCAGGGGAATGATATGATGAATAATTGGGAAGGTTAAAATCCAGCAAAACCTAACCTTATAAACAGGTCCAAAACCTCCTTCACCCAAGTTGTTCACAGCATTGAAGTTTTCAGTGGCAGCTTTTATTTGACGAAAGGTGTAAATTCCTCGGGGGAAAATTTAGTTGCTTTTAGTTCTTTTGATATGTGTTAGCATTTCACCAAAGAAACAAACAGACCAAATTTTTTAGTCAATCGTGCAAATTTATATTGAAATAATAACCAAACCAAACTCCATATAAAATTGTCTAACCTTCCTTTGATGATCTTTTGCACCAAGGCAACCGAATTTCCAGAGTAAAAGCAAAAGTAGAGCAAGGAAAACCAGTGATGATCCTGCTATCCCAGCCTTAAGCGCAGTAGACAGTTTCTGAGAGTGTTTTGCCGGTTTAGGAACTACCATCAAAGTATTGTTGGCTTAGGAAGGACACTGAAAAAAATGAATGACAACAGACCAGATATATAAAATATACCTGGGACTAAGAAATAGCTGAAATGAGGGGACCGTAGTTCGCTGGGTAGAGGATCGAGCCATTACCAGACCAGTACAAGTGAATCACAAGCTGGGATTCTATAGAAACATTATATTGCAGGATTTTATCCCCATCAGCACCCTCTCTTGCTTCTTCTATATTGTAGTTTTTTTGTACAGTCTTCCCCTGCAGTGACAACTTCTTAAAAGAGAACTACAAAGATGATACATTTACAATTGTATTTGGTATGACAGAAGTCGTTCTTCACAACAAATATTTTTCTGGAGAATGATTTATGGTGTTAAGTTCTTTCCGGCTAAGGAATGAGAAATATTTCTCCTAATATATGAATCCATTTTTCATTTCATTTGGGAAAAGCAATCTTTTTATGTGTCTGTCATTTGATCCAATAGCGTTCCCTTAGATAGGAACAAATTTGATTGGATAGAGTATTAGAACGGAAAGATCCATTGGATAATGAACTATCGATTCCAAGCCATCTCTAATAGTTGAAAATATTTTGTTAAAAATATATACATGTTAAGAGGTGTTTGGTATGGCGGAAGTTATTTTCCAGGAAAACTATTTACCGTGAAGAAGTTAGTTTCTGTTGATTGGTTACCAGAAAGTGGAAAACACTTTCCATCAAGATGGATTCTATATAAATATAATATTCCAGGACTGTATCCCCATTAGGATTCGGTTATGCTTCTTCTATATTGTACTCCCTCCGTTTAAAAAGAATGACTTACTTTCCTTTTTAGTCTGTTTCAAAAAGAATGACCCTTTCCTTTTTTGGCAACACTTTAATTCCAACTTTTCACATGACATGTTTAAGACCACAAGATTCAAGGGCATTTTGGTACATTTGCCATAACTTTAATTTAGGACCACAAGATTCAAAAGTCTTCTTTATTTTCTTAAATTTCGTGCCAAGTCAAACTAGGTCATTCTTTTTGAAACGAAGGGAGTAGTTTTTCTGTACATTCTTCCCCTGCAGTGACAACTTTCAAAAAAGAACTACAAAAATGAGTACCTTTTAACTTCATATTACTGACTCCGATAACTTAAGACAAAGCACTCTCCAATTTGCTAATATTTCTATCAATTTTTATATTATTATTTCTTTTTTTGAAAAATATTTTTCACTCACCAGCCACCACGTACCGGAAAACATTTTTCAGGAAATTATTTTCCACGGAAAATCGCCACACCAAACACTCTTTAAAGATTAATGATAATATTAGCAAATTGGGAGTGTTTTGACTAAATTTTGAGTAATAAAAATTAATAATAATGTCCAAGTGTTATTTGAAGCAAATAATATAAAGTTAAAATTTAAGAAAGTTATAAGCAAATAACATGAGTCTTTTCTCCATTTTTAGTCTCGATTGGAAGGACCAATTTTGATTTGATTGGCACTAACTCCAACACGTGGATATATACTTTGTGTATTTTAATTTTTGAAACAACTTTTTTCTTTAAAGCTCATTATGTTGCTTAGCTTTAATCACCAAAATATTTACAAGGAGTATATTTTCTTCGTTTTATTTTACTTTATCGATATTGACTTGACATTTTTTGTAAGAAAATATTTAGTAAAAATTTATTTTAGTAAATTAATCTTATTAATTATACTTTAGATTTTAGATTGGACTACTAATACTTTATGTAGTCATTTAATGATAGGAATAAAAATAAAAAAATATAATAAAATTCTCTTGATTTTAATAAATTCGGTAAATAAATTGAAACAGTTATATTTAATAAGGGGCCAAGTAAAATAAAACGGAGCAAGTATATTCGAAGTCATATAAGGCATTTTCCTTGGCTTAATTGATCTTTTGATGACTGTGTAAAAAGGGTAATTATGATCGATGGATCACGTAGATATATACTTTTATTTATTCCACCTTATCTGATAAGGGTGGACTCCTCCATTAATTTAAAAAAAATATTTGACTACTTTGATAAAGGAAGTGATCAAATAAATTCAAGTTTGAAATATAAATTTCATGTGCTAATATAAATGACAAATTTTAATCATCAAATTATCAAAAAACTCAATCTAAAACGAAAACCCTTTACAATAATGATGATTTGCATTGTTTTCAAGACCCGTTTGATTAAAATTTGCTTTTTTGTATTTGAAATTTCTTCAAAGCATTATGTCCATTTCAATTGCAATGAATTCAAAAATTGCTATTGTACAACAATTAGGAAGAAGAAGCAGACAATTTTGTCTGAATTACCTAATATTGGGTACCAGTTAAATGTTTTTTTAAAAAAGTGAGTATAGACTAAATGTGGACAATCAAATACGGTGTCCCATGAAATTTTTACGTGACATTACCATATGCATTGAAGGATATGAAGCTTCTTCTCCTGGCAAATTTAGGCGGCGTTGGTTTTGAAAAATTATAAATTATTTTAGTCTTTTCCAGTCTACCCAAAAGAAGTGACATTTCGATATGTATATAAGTGTCTATAAGGTGACGGAAATGATAGTAGTAGGAGATATTAATTCCACATAATATATAGCACTGTTAATATAATGTTTGGTCCATATTTTTTTCTCAATAATTAAAATTTAAATAAATTATGCAAAAAATTATGTGTTTTTTTTATGCAGGATATTATATATGAAATAAGAATATGAGTATCACTAGTATGTGATAATAAATAATCCTTACCATTTGAAAACGAATATTCACAAGTTATATATATGGAGATGGACAAAAAAATCAGTTAGGGGAAGAGCAAGTTTTTCTTTTTCTTGAATGCACCTCAACTAATTCTATAGAGTATTTGTACCTCTTATCAAGATAGATATTGAGTAACTTTGTGCATCAACATTTGGACAGATGAGAAAAACTTACCTAGTATTTTTGCCACCTACGAAAATTTGAATTTGAGAAGTCTCAACTCACCACTTCATTGATTATTGCACCACACCCTGGGGCGCAAAGCTCAAGTAAAATTATCTATACAGAATAATAACCAAAAGTTACACAAAATTACAAAAATACTAGTAATAGAAGTATAGAACTCTCTTCCTTCAATTATTGTCTGTCATACGTACTTTTGGGGGAATCACATTAAATCCCTCCATCCTTTAATCATATTCCTTTAGAAAAGTTAGCCCAACAAAGGTGATTTTTGCTAAAGCAAGACTTTACCTTTGAAAAGATTGTCTCCAAAATTTAGCCCTACATTTTCTGTCAGCTAGCTTCGGCAAGCTATTATTTTACCTTTCAATGTGTTTCACATTTTGAGATTCACTAAGGCTTATTCTCTTTGCCTTCTCATTTAATGTTCATATTAAAATGACTGTAACTTGGTCTTATTAAACTTTCTAAATGATTATAATTATTGGTTGATGTAATTAAAGAAAGACCCCGAGTTTAATAGATTTCATATTGTACGTAGAATCACTTCAATGTATATTGTGAACTTGATAATGGTATAGGCTTTATATTGAAACCCATGACATAATTAAATCATGATTTTCAAGAATTTTTTTTTATAGGATTTAGAATCCAACCCTCTAAATTTATGCCGGACAAAGGAAAAAGTTCTCTAAGTTTTTGCCTTGCAAAATTAGGTCATAGTTAAGATTACTTTGCCTACAAATGTTCATTAAATGAGCACATATAAAAATATCTATTTGAGGGGAAAAAATTAAAGACCATCTCGAAATAGGGCAATCCATACAAAAAATTGCATTCAAAACAAGCAATAAAAAGTAGAAAACTCATGGTGAAGAATCATCGCCTCCCTGTTTTTATTGTTTAAGTACTGTGATCGTCTAGGAAATATTCACAAGCAGGAGATGTTGGATTCAAATTTCATTGGTAATATTATTGCTGGTAGGGCAGGAGGGAGTAGCTTCTGATGGCCCTGCTGTAGAATAGCTTTCAGATGGATAAGACTGAGAGAGTGCAGCCATGGCCTTGGTCAAGGCAATCTCGTCTGTCGAACGACGGACTATTGAAGATGTGGTCTTGATTTTAGTTTTTCCTTCAATAACGTTCACTACCTCAGACATGGTTGGCCTGAGAGTTGGTGATGGATTAGTGCACATCATTGCTAATTCCAGAATGGTACCTGCTTCTGTCCAAGAATAATCTGTTCCAAGTTTTGGATCAACTATTTCCATCAAATTACCCTTCTCATGCAACACATAAGCCTGCAATCGAACCAGTAGACGTCAATCAAATTACCAAAGTCATTCAAGTAAAAGGACAATGGCAACTGTTTATTAGGCCTGTGCATCAATGAATCAAATTGAGAACTTCTGATTTGAGGTTTTACCAAATCAAGAAGGTAAACTGTCTGATCACTTGGCCTGTAACTAGCACTGTTTCTTCCGCTCACAATTTCAAGTGTAACAACCCCAAAGCTGTAAACGTCTGCTTTCGGCGTTAAGTAGCCCCGCATTGCATATTCTGGTGCCATATATCCCCTATAAAAGAACTTTCATATGAGAGAACAAATACACTCATCTGAAAGAAAATATATGTGTAGCAAAATCTTCAAAGTAACAGGGTGCAGGAGATTAGCAGGATTAACAAATTACGTTGTTCCAGCAATTTTCGTGATGACATGAGTATGTTCCTCTTCATTAAGCTTCGCGTATCCAAAATCAGTTATTTTTGCATTCAACTCCTTGTCCAGGAGTATGTTTGTGGGCTTAATGTCCCTGTGGATAATCTTCAATTTGGACTCTTCGTGCAAATAAGTTAAACCCTTGGCTATCCCAAGGATAATTTTGACCCTTGTCAACCAGTTTAGTCTTGATTTAAGTTCCTCTGAACCTTCAAATGCAATGTCATTATTTTATTAAGTACTTCAGAATTTTTGGTCAAAACATATGACCCTTGCTGTCCTTACCGAATAATGCATGTTCAAGAGAATTATTTTCCATGTATTCGTAAATGAGTAGGAGCTCGTTGTCTTCTGCACAACATCCCATTAACTTCACAAGATTTGGATGTTGCAGAGCTGAAATCGTGCCAATTTCATTTACAAACTCATGTATTCCTTGCTTTGATTTTGCTGATAGTTGTTTGACTGCAATTGTAGTCCCATCAGGGAGAAGGCCCTGTATTGATGAGAGAAATACCCCCCTTTTTAGAATCGGAATGAGAACGTGAACATGATAAGGAGTTCTTTTGTATGTTATATGTGCAGCGGTGACAGATTCAGATGAATTGTCATTGTTATTGTATTCTCCACAGTGCAACTAATTTTTTTGATAAACCTAATAGTTAAAGTATATGTAATCCCTTAAGGAAGAAAAGCACCAACAGCATAACTACATGTTAACATAAGCAGCAGCTCAATCAAGGGTCAGGGGAATGATATGATGAATAAACAGAATGCTTAAATCCAACACAAACTAACCTTATAAACAGGTCCAAAACCTCCTTCACCCAATTTGTTCACAGCATTGAAGTTTTCAGTGGCACCTTTTATTTGACGAAAGGTGTAAACTCCTCCGGGGAACAATTCAGTTGCTTTTAGTTCTTTTGATATGTGTTAGCATTTCACAAAAGAAACAAACAGACCAATTTTTTTAGTCAGTCGTGCAAATTTATATTGAAATAATAACCAAACAAACTACATATATAATTGTGTCTAACCTTCCTTTGATGATTTTTTGCCACCCAGATAACCCAATTTCCAGAGTAAAAGCAAAAGTAGAGCAAGAAAAACCAGTGATGATCCTGCTATCCCAGCCTTAAGCGCAGTAGACAGTTTCTGAGGGTGTTTTGTTGGTTTAGGAACTACCATCAAAGTATTGTTGGCTTAGGAAGGACACTGAAAAATATGAATGACAACAGACCAGACATATAATACATACCTGGGACTACAGAAATAGCTGAAATGAGGGGACCGTAGTTCACCGGGTAGAGGATCGAGCCATTACCAGACCAGTACAAGTGAATCACAAGATGGGATTCTATTGAAACATTATATTGCAGGATTTTATCTCCATCAGCACTGTCTCGTGCTTCTTCTATATTGTAGTTTTTTTGTACAGTCTTCCCCTGCAGTGACAACTTTTTAAAAGAGAAATACAAAGATGATACCTTTACAATTGTATTTGGTATGACAGAAGTCGTTCTCCACAACAAATATTTTTCTGGAGAATGATTTATGGTGTTAAGTTCTTTCCGGCTAAGGAATGAGAAATCATTCTCCTATTACATGAATCCAATTTTCATTTCATTTGGGAAAAGCCATCTTTTTATGTCTTTGTCATTTGATCCAATAGAGTTCCGTTAGACAGGAACAAATTTGATAAATACTAATAACTCTTGGATAGAGTATTAGAACGGAAAGATCCATTGAATAATGAACTATTGGCTCCAAGCCATCTCTAATAGTTGAAAATATTTTGTTAAAAATATATACATGTTAAGGGTGTGTTTGGTATGACGGAAGTTATAGGACAACTATTTACCGTGAGGAAGGTAGTTTTTGTTGATTGGTTACCAGAAAGTGGAAAACACTTTCCATCAATATGGGAAATATGACTTCCCTCACTTAGGGGAATCTTAGTAGCTCAGTTGGTTGGCTACCTGAACTCCCACTTTGTTGGTGAGGGTTCGATTCCCTACATTGTAATCCCTCCTCGTTTCCCCTTCCCCTACCCCCATTTTAATTAAAAACATTAAAAAAAAATAAAAAATTCCCTCACTTATGGACAGAAGTCAATTTTCTGTAGAACGTTTAACTTCATATTACTGGCTCCTAATTAATCTTTAATACTCGAAATTTTCATCAAAACACTCCAATTTGCTAAAATAATTATCAATTTTTTATGTAAATATCTTCCGAAAACATTTTTCACTCATCATTCAATACTGAAAAACATTTTTCAGGAAATTATTTTCCATGGAAAATGACTTTCGCTACTCCAAACACACTTCAAAGATTAATGATAATTAGCAAATTGGAGAGTGTTTTGACAAAATTTTGAGTACTAAAGATTACTAATATCTCTAGGTGTTACTTGAAGGAAGTGATATGAAGTTAAAATTTAAGAAAGTTTGTAGGGAAAAGGGTCCGCAATATACCCAAACTTTGGCGAAATTTGTTGTAACACGCCTGAACTTTGCGGGGATCCTATGACCCCCCTGTACTATTTATGAGTGTATTTTAGTGACATTTATTTGCACAGGTGGACCTAAACGTGAATACACACGCACTGAGCGCGTGATGACTGAGTTAGTGGTCTAGCTAAGCAAATAAAGATCACAAAAATATACTACTAAATAGTCAAGGGGGGTCATAGGATTCCCGCAAAGTTTGGGCATGTTACAGCAAATTTCGCCAAAATTTGGATATATTTCTGACCATTTTCCCAAGTTTGTAATGACATTGACTTCTTTTCACTAGTGAAGGAAGTAATTCTCTCTGCATTTTTCAGTAACCAAACACGTAAATTATATTTTCTGATAATCAATCAAGCACCTTAAAAAAACCTCATGGAAAATATTTTTCCTGAAATGACTTCCTCATGGAAATCTTTTTCTAGAAAATGACTTACGACAATCCTAAAAGCACCCTATACATATTATTGTACCTGGATGTCAATATCAAAAACTCGCCTACGTCTGATGGGAGTGTCTTTTTCTTCGCTTGAGGGTGTCTCAGTAAAATGTAGTTTCACAGTGTAGTTTCCCTTGATGAAACAAAATCCATAGTACTTGAGAGAGACCGGGGCTACACGGGCTGTTTCAAGAAGAACTGCCTGAGACATGGTAAGATTACATGTCTTGTTGATTATAAATGGCATTGGCTTATCAGAAGTCGTGGTCTGACCCATGCTACTATAACCCCAACCTCCTCTTTCGTCGATAAAAAAGGTTGATGTTCCATTGGGGTTCAGATCAGCATAGTAGTGGTCGTGATCCACAGTAACTGACTTGCCACCACAGTTGATAAGCAATCGATTATCTGTGAGAGAGAAAAGTACTGTCATTCCTTTTAATTGAATATATATATTTCGAGAAAACTTTTGATATGAGATACTTGTGTTTACATTAATTTCCCAATTTGAATACTATGTGTTTGTAAGACTTGATCTAGTAGAATTAATTCTGTTCTTGCACTTGGCAATATTGAATCTCTAATTTTATGTTACTCTATCTCTTTCATTTTATGTGGCATTATTACTTTCCGGGAATCAAAGCGATAATTTTTGGAATCATGAAATATAGTACTTTTATGTAGTCTTCATATATTTTAGAAAACTTGAAGATTCTTTTTTTTTTTTTTTTTTTTTGAAAACTTGAAGTTTCTATATTCAAATTCACACAAAAAATTTACTCCGGAATACCCACGTAAAATGGGAAAGAGAGAGTAATTTAGACTTTTGCTAACAAATAACCAGAAAAAGTACAGTCACAAATAATAAACAGAAGCCGACAAAACATTACGATGAAAAGCACAAACACTGTACTACAACTTGTTAAAACTCCTATTTTAAGTGGAAATATATCTTATGACCACTTACGGGTTGAATAGAAAAAAATGGTCTTTTCAGATCTCTTGTGCATAAAAATGAAGAACGCCGGTTAAAAAGGACATAAAAATAAAAACAAATTTGTAAAAGGCTACAAAACCAAATCTCCCTTTAAGTATAAAAACTTACATTTTCCATAACGGCAATAACGGTCACATTGATTTTTTGTTTTCCTACATAAACATACGATCAGACTATCAACAGTAGTCTCTAGGAGGAAAGAAAAGATACAAATAAGAAACGAATTTAGCACTCACAAATTACTCGAGCAACCCGGAAAAGTGTTCCTGAAATGGAAAGGAAATATAATATATTTCAAAAGGCTAAAGAAAGATGCTATATTTAACATCTAAAGTAGGGAAGTAGAGTAGTGAATTTTACACGTCCTGATTAGATAAAGCATTGGATACTGAAGTTGTATTTGTAAAAAGGTTTTCAGAAACATCCCTGCAAAACAATTTATGGCAAAAATAAGCTTTTGTAAGAACTACGAACAGAACAAATGGACAAAGATATCTTTCTCAAGTAAAGTAGAACACCAATTCTAGTTTTATCCATAGTTTGCTTTCTCTTTCCTATGTTGCTTGAAAGACAAATGACAAAGATGACAAGCAATATGTAGTGGTGGACAGAATTATATCTACCATATTTGACTTCCACAAACGGTTTTCCTTTACTAGGAAGACTACAAATTCAGACAAATAGGGTCCCTTTCTTTTCACTTGAACAGAAAATCAAATTCAAGCTTCGCAAATATAGAGATTAAGATATAAATATAGAGTTTGTTAAAGAAACACATGTATGAGTCGCTTTGTGACTTTTCTTGTTACATTATTCTCATAGGGTTTGCTTGGTCATATAGGTAATGATAATCTTTGCATAAAATTCACATAAGCTATACAAAGTTGGTCAGTGGCCGCATAAAATATTTTTCCATAATTAATGCAATGTTTGGTTGGCTAACTAACGAAGTGTTTGGCTGGCTCACTAAATTTCACAATGATATAATTTATGAGAGAATCTATGCATGTATTAGGTTTAACATATTGAAGAATGTTCCAAAAGCAAATTTTCCTCATTTTGTTGACATTCAAAATTGACATGGCACTAACACACTCTTTATGAATGTTTCCACTTACACGTATCGATGTGAGGTTGCATTCTTCCTCTTCATTAGCCATCCTGACAATGATCCATTAAGCTTGTTCTCCCTAAGGAATCTGCAGCAACGTGACAATGTTTAAGGGGTAAAACTAGAAAATCAGTTATCCCAACTGTTAGGTCAAACTTCAAATGTTTGGGAAAAAAAAAAGGCAGCAATAGCAACATAAAACAAAGGAATGGGAAAACATTATTTATGCTGTTGATCAGTTAGACCAACGCCCACAAGCGGAGTGAAACAAATTCAATGTAATAAGTACAATAGATAATACAAAGCTATGATAAATACTCAAGTTATTCCGAAAGTATCCCAAAAGATTACCCTGAAGTACCCTTTTCTGCACATGTTACATAACACAAGACCCCAACAGATACTGCACTAAAGCAGAATAAAAAATCTCTCCCAACGGTCTTCTCCTAACTGTCTAAGCATGTTCTAATGTGCCTCCTTCATGGAGCCTTCTCGGGCTGGACACTCCCAGAGCATATTACTCAGCCCAAGAACCCCCTGACAGAGAACTGTTTGAGCCTATTAACAAAGGTTTTTACTCCACAGCTCTCACGGGAAAACCTAGCTCAAGCAATCTCACTATAGCCTCCACTGTCATGGCGAGGCAAACCACCCATAATGGTAAACCAGCGCTCAATTTAAAAACCTCCGATGCAAACAGAGTGATGGCAGATGTTACTGAACAAGGTATTTTAGGAGAAAATGCTTATCTATTATCCAAAGATTACAGAGATTTAAATACAAGTAAAGAAAAGGCTAACTAAGGTAACTAGATATCTAAATCCCTAGAAATCAGCTAGAATATTATATACAAGGAAATATATAATTGACTATGATTCTCTAACACTCCCCCTCAAGCTGAAGCATAGATATTGATCATGCCCAGCTTGTTATAAAGGTAATCAACTCGAGTTCCATTCAGCGCTTTTGTGAACAAATCGGCTAGTTGCTCTCCTGTCTTCACGTAGCCTGTGGAAATTAGATTTTCCTGCATCTTCTCACGAATAAAATAACAATTAACCTCAATATGCTTAATTCTTTCATGATACACCGGATTTGAGGCAATGTGAAGAGCAGCTTGATTATCGCACCAGAGTTTTGCTGGTGTATGGTGCTTTAGCCCAATTTCAGTTAAAAGATGATGTATCCACATAATCTCGCAAGTAGACTGTGACATAGCTCTGTACTCTGATTCTGCACTGGCTCGAGATACAACATCTTGCTTCTTACTCCTCCATGATACTAGGTTCCCTCCAACAAAGACATAGTAGCCTGTAGTTGATCTTCTATCAATTTTGGATCCAGCCCAGTCAGCATCTGCAAAACACTCCACACGAGTATGACCATGATTGTTATACAATATGCCAAGTCCAGGAGCTCCTTTCAAGTAACATAAAATCTGTTCCAAAGCTTCCCAATGTTTGATCGTAGGTGCGGACATGAACTGGCTAACACCACTTACTGCAAAAGCAATATCTGGACAAGTCACAATAAGGTAGTTTAACTTTCCAACCAGCCTTTTATATCTCTCTGGGTCATCAAAAGGATCACTATCATCTTTCATAAAATGCATATTGGGAACCATCGGAGTACTGCAAGGTTTGGCTGCCAGCTTTCCAGTGTCTGCAAGCAGGCCAAAAATATATTTTCTCTGAGATAGAAAAATTTCCTTCTTACTTCTGTTGACTTCTACTCCCAAAAAGTATTTCAACTGGCCCAAGTCTTTTGTATGAAATCTAGTATGCAGGAAAGACTTGAGGAAAGAGATACTGGCATAATCACTTCCTGTGATGACAATGTCATCAACATATACAACAAGAAGTATAATGCCAGTTGTTGATTACCGGTAGAAAACTGAGTGATCATATTGGCTCATTTTCATCCCAAAATCTTGAACTACCTCACTAAACTTGCCAAACCAAGCCCGAGGACTCTGTTTCAAGCCATACAAAGACTTCTTCAAATGACAAACTTTTCCATACTCCCCCTGAGCAACGAAACCAGGTGGTTGCTCCATGTACGCTTCCTCTTGAAGATCAACATGAAGAAACACATTCTTGATATCCAACTGATGTAAGGGCCAATTCTTAGAAGCAACTAGAGAAATAAACAAGCGGACAAAAGTGAGTTTAGCAACAGGAGAGAAGATGTCTGAATAATCCACCACGTAAGTCTGAGCATACCCTTTCGCAACAAGCCTGGCCTTAAGTCTTGCCACAGAACCATTTGGATTGACTTTGACTGCAAACACCCACTTACATCCCACTGGTTTCTTTTCGTGGGGTAAATCCATCAAATCCCACATGTGGTTTTCCTCTAAGGCATGTATTTCCTCAAGCATTGCTTTTGACCATCCGGGATGATTCAAAGCCTCCTTCACGGTTTTGGGTACATTAACAGAGTCTAGAGAAACAATTAAGGATCTATACGTAGAAGATAAGTGATCATAGGAAACAAAATTAGCAATGGAATATATGGATTTGCAAATTCGTGTACCTTTGTGAAGAGCAATAGGGAGGTCAAGATTTTCTGGAGGAGGATCTGATGACAAAGGGACTGATGCAGGACATGTATCATTTATCCCTCGCTTCCTTGAGTAAACTTGAACAACTGGTGGTCTTACTGCTGCAGTTGGCATGGGTGTTGATGGTACAGTAGTCGATTGGCCCTCAATAGAAGAATTGGGAGCTGGAGAGACAACATCTGATTTTTCTATCAAAATACGAGTAACCTGATAGACTAACCACTCATCTTCCTCCTCCTGACTTGTTGAAATGGGAGGTGCATAGAAGAATGGTGTAGCCTTTGAAAATGCTACATCTGTTGACACTAAATATCTGCCAAGTTCAGAAGAATAACATCGATACCCCTTCTGAAGGCGAGAATAGCCTAGAAAAATGCACTTTAATGCCTTGGGATCCAACTTGGTAACAGATGGTCGAACATCTCGAACATAACAAGTGCTCCCAAATACCTTAGGTTCCACCGAAAAAAGTGACTTATTTGGAAAAAAACATTATAAGGGATATTACCAGAAAGCACACTAGATGGAATGCGATTTATCAAAAAACAAGTCGTAGAGACAGAATCCGCCCAAAATTATTTAGGAACCTTCATTTGGAATAAAAGTGTTCGAGCTGTCTCAAGTAGATGTCTATTCTTCCTCTCAGCAACACCATTTTGAGAAGGTGTATTTACACAAGAAGACTGATGGAGAATACCGTGTTGTCTCATATATGACTGAAATAACTCTGACATATATTCTTTAGCATTGTCACTCCTTAAAATTCATACCGAAGAATTGAATTAAGTTTTGACCTCAGTACAAAAGGCACAAAAGTGAGTAAACACTTCAGAGCGACTCTTCATAAAATAAATCCACGTCATCCAGGAGAAATCATCCACAAAGGTGACAAAATACTTATGCCCGGTCTTGGAAACAATAGGACATGGCCCCCAAACATCAGAATTATAATGATCCTTATTTTTGAATTTGAGAATTTTCTGCATTTTAACCAGTTTGCCCCTCCCTGTAGTTGTATTATCTTGTTTATTAGTAGTGGGATGGTTGGCGTGGTCCCCGATACATTTGGGAGTGTTTTATTTGAGTTCGTGGTTTTGAGTATCCTTAAAATGATAGATTTGACTTCGATCAATATTTTGTGATTCGAGTCTCGAATGATATTTCTAATAGTTCCATTAGATCCGGAACAACGATTTTAGGTTGGTGTCATGGTTGGTTTGGGTTCGGAACCTTAATTGTATTTCAACCCTCCAATTGAAAAATAATATATTTTGGCCTAAAAGGGTTCCGGGGGCTAATTTATTGTAAACGACCTTTTTTCGTAAATTCGATAATTTCATTAGATCCGTAATGTGTTTTATGATCAATTTGCACTATTGGTTCATGTTCATAGGATTCCGGATGAATCCCGAGGGTCAAAAACGAGTTTTTAAAATTGTTGATGGTTGGTCAACGCGTGGTCAACAGTCAACAAGTCAACTTTCTTTGCTGAAAATTGCCCAATTTCGGGATTTACCCTATTTTTACTCATTTTCATCATTTTTATCATATTGGGAGCTTAAGAGGAAGATTTTGAGAGAGATTTCTTGCATAAGTTCGTGCGGGTAAGTTTATAACTCAATTCTAAATCATTTCTTACCAATTTTATCATCTAAATCCTTCTAAATCAAAGATTTCAAAAGAGGGTTATTGAAAATTTAGTATTTCTTTGATTTGAACTTCGATTCTTCCTCGTATTTGCTTGGGTTTTCACCCATAGAGTCCTTTTCATTTGAGGATTATGATTTTCAAACAAAAATTTCATTTTTACCCTTTTGATTTTCGATGGATTTTTGGGGTTTTGGCGGTAAAGCTTAAAAATGGTTTTTCTTCGATTTGGACCTCATTTTTAAATCGTTTTTGCGTGAGTTTTCATCTGTAGGTTCCTTTAACCTTGGGAAATGTGTTTTTAAAATAAAATTCCAGTTTTACCCCTTCGTAGTCAAAACCCATTTTTGAGGTCCGTTTTTTACCCGTTTCAAATATGGTCAATATGGGTATCAATAGCTACCTTTTGACTTGTAGATGCCATATTTGATGTGATTGGATGCATTTGGTGTTTATTCGGAAGAGTTAGGCTTTCGCTTGAGGTCTTGGACTGTGTTTGAGCTTGCGGGTCTTCATTTAAGGCAAGTTGAGTTGTACCTTGACTTTTTCCAAAGTTTTTATGTGTTTGTATGCTTGGTTGTGGTATTTTGATAATTCTTTTAGGATTGGGGGTCCCACTTAGGTGAAATGGCGAGCATCTCTGCGGGTACCGGAGTCTTTTGTGGATCATAATTAGATTATTGTCTTCCTTAGTTAGTATTATTGTTTGTGCTTATCCTTAGAAGTAGATTATAGATAACTAACTTAGTATTTCTATAATGTTAGTATTAATGCCTGTTTTGGAGCTCGATTCATATTTAGTGGACTTCGATATAATGATTGGGGCTTTAGTGACCTCTTAAGGGATAATTGTGTGATCATCGTGATTTGATGGAATAATTGGGGTTAGAAGATACTTAGAGCGAGATTGGCTTGTAATAGTTAAGGAAGCTTAAGTTATGATCAAGCTAAGTTTGGGTAGTCTCACGTTCTATTATTGTTGAGATTGTCGATATTTATCATTGCGTTCCGGAGTGGAGGTTTATGTGCATATTATTATTACCGGTCTTGAGTGTATATTTTGTGGTGATGCCTGAATGGGGGCTTGAATTGTGTTAATTGTCTATGAATGTGCATTTAATTGCCATATTATGTACTATATCGCTGAGTAAGTGCTTGACTTGATGATTATTGGTCATGATTTGGCATTATGGCTATATTTATTAATGTGTTGTCTGAGTGGGGGCTTAACTTGACATTGTAGGCCTTATCTGAGCATGTCATTGCATATTCATCATAGTGATGCCTGAGAGTGGGCTTGAGAATGGTAATTTTGATGATTACATGACCATATATTCGGTTGGTACTAAGTGGAGACTGATATATCATGAGTTATTGATACATTGAGTTGATTTTGAGCTCACTTTTGCATATATCATGCGTATTGATGGATTTGAGATCCTTGTGTTGCGATTACTGTGAGCATTGCATCCTCATATCACACATGCATATTCATGAGACATTGGTATCACCGGGATATTTTGCAAAACCCTCTACCGTGATCTACGAGGTGGAGAGGCGATATAAATGAGACATTTTACCAAACCCTCTACTGTGATCCATGAGGTGGAGAGGAGATACTGAGATTGAGATTGATACTAAGTAGTATATGGGTTGTGAACCCCACATGGGTCCTACCTGGTAGCTGCGAGCTAGGTGGGTGTATACAGAAAGTTTTGCTAACTTTCAAACATTCATCATCACTACTACATTGTATTGCATCATTTGCACTGCCTTAAATTTCTTGGTTTGGTTTGATATTGTGTTAGTATTTATTTTTGTATTATAATGCCGTCATAGAACCTTGTTTATGATATTGTGTTTGAGCATTTATTTCACTTTATTACATTACCTTATTTCACCGTATATTGGTTGAGAGGTTGAGGTATTATGAGACTTGGGGTATAATGGTGGCTTGATCGAAAGATAGATGGATATACATATATATATATACAGTCTCCTTGTTGCTATCCTATAGTATTGGTTAATGATAATTGATTAAGCCTGTTATAATGTATTTGTGAGTCTTCTTCATAAATGAATTCCCTTGTGGTTGAATATAAATGAATAGTGTTGACTCACCTGGATTAGTGTGCCTACCCTGCTTTTGATATATCTGTTGACTGTTGTGTTGGGTTACCCTGATAGGATAAAGTACTGTGATTTGGCGGGGTATAGAATAATTGGGAAACCTTGGGTAGTTGGTGGTGGTTCTCGCCATCACTTTGGATTAAGGTCGATTATCGACGATGCTTACTGAGTACATATGGTTTCGTACTCACTCTTGCTTCCTTTTCCTTTTTCTTGTTTTTCTGCACGCCGTGTAGGTATTGGGCCGAGTTGCAGTTTGTAGATCATCTTCTTTCGGTATTAGCATTGCAGAGATCGAGGTAGTAGCTGAGGGACTTCAGGACTTCTCAGATCTCTCTATTTATGTCTTATGCTTTATTCGCATCTAAGATATTCTACAAGATTACTATTCATATTCTATATTAGAGGCTCATACTAGTGACAACCAGACCTGAGATGTATCTTGAATATTTGCTTTTTCTTTATATATATTTTGGGGATTATTCTTTTTATTCCATTTCTGATTTACTTGATTATTGAGTTTGGGTTGGGATAGGCTTACTTGTCTGGAAGGTGTGACAAGTGTCATCACATGTCTATTTTGGGTCGTGACAAGAATGAACTAATTCAAAAGCTGACTTAGCTCGAATCTTAACCCGTGGACCTAACGAGCTGCGATGGTGTTTTGCAAATCGACATGACTCACAATCCAATGAAGAAATATTTTGAAATTGAGGACAAAGCTTCTTCAATAGAGGTAGAGAAGGATGTCCCAAACGACAATGTACTTCAAACGGGGACACGATACTAGAGCAAGTAACAGACGGAGGTTCCCATTCATCAAAGATGTAGAGGTCATCAGATACATATCCCTTACGAATAACCTGATTTGTCGAAAGATCACGAAACAAACAATAATCGGGAAAGAAGGAGATATAACAATTAAGTTCTCTGGTAAGTTTACTAACAGAGATCAAATTAAAGGCCAACTTTGGTAGACTTAGTATAGATGGCAAGGTAATAGAGGAGGTTGGTTTAACAATCCCATATCCAACACTGTTACAAGTTGAACCATCAGCTACAGTAACCGAAGATGGTGCTTTGTGTGATTGAAAGCTAGAAAAAATATTAGGATTACCTGTCATGTGGTTTGTGGTACCTGAATCAATCACCCATTTATTTGAAGAAGTGAAAAGACATGCTTTTACAAACTCAACAAGAGTAGTAACTAAATTGGATTCGTTAAGGAATTCTCGATACTGAGAGAATTTCGTAAATTCATCCGCCGAAACCATAATAATTTTATCAGAAGATAGACTTGCCATTTAACTAACAAGTCTGGTGCTAACAAAATGAACTACCAGAGAAATAGACAAAGCATCCAATCAAAATCAGTGATTTCAGCACCAATAGAGAACCAGCAGGTACCAACCAAAATAGACTTTTAATTCAGTAGAGAAGCAACTAGTGAAACAGACTTCAAAATCAACAAATAAGCAACCAGTAAAATAGATAGCACTTGTCTGACCCAACCAAAATCCAAGTGATATCATTGACAATAGAAAATCAGTAGATACCAACCAAAATAGACTTCAAAATCAATAGAGAAACCACCAGCAAAGCAGATATATAGCCAGAGAAAATCTCACCCAAATCAGAGAAGCAATCACTAAAAAAAAGATTGGTCTGCCCGAGAGAACAAACAGGGATGTTGACTAGAAGTTATTGTCGGTAAGTAAGATTCACGGAGGAATCCAGCCACCAGATTCTAAAGTTTCTTCAGATTGAAAGGAGGCAGTTCTCCTTATGTAGGATGTGACAATACTCCGCCACTTGACAAAGAATCCGATAAGGCAGATCAGAAATTTCGGCGAGGCAGCAAACAAATTCTGATTTCACGCTCTGATACCATGTTACTGAACAAGGTATTTTAGGAGAAAATGCTTATCTATTATCCAAAGATTACAGATATTTAAATACAAGTAAAGAGAAGGCTAACTAACGTAACTAGATATCTAATTCCCTAGAAATCAGCTAGAATATTATATACAAGGAAAAATATAATTGACTATGATTCTCTAACAGCAGACAATTGCAAATGGACACTTGTTGGAAAATTCACCTTGGGCAAACCCAAAATAAAAATGATCACATCAAAATCCATTGAACTAACACCATTGAAAGGGAAGGTAAGAATTGGGCCATATCACTATAGACATGTGTTCATCGGTTTCAACCATGAATTAGACTTCAATTCCTTATATTTCTAACGTTTAATGTGTACTAATGGACCCCTCATGAGAATCTTCAGATGGTCCCCCTACTTTGATCCAAATGAGGAAACATCCTTTGCCCCTATATGGGTCTTACTCCTAGAAAGTACTCTTTCATTTTCTTAAATGGGATTAGTCACTTAAAACAAGTTTTAGAGCAAATTGATAATCCTATGAAGGAAGATATGGCCACTGGATCAAGAACCAAACTGCATATGGCCAAGGTCAAGATCAAGGTTGATCTCATGAAACGTCTCCCCGACTCTGTTTTTGTTGGCATTGAAGGGGATGGCTCTGCTCTTAAGGGTAGGGATCAAAAACTTGAATATGAGGGAGCACATATATGAGCACCCCTTTAGTCTACCAACGCTTTACACATGGAAGATTTAATGAAATTAGAAAGTGAATTACTTCAACTTATCAGTTATTTATTTTTCCTATTTCTTTGTAGCATTTGTTTGCAGTAAAAAGGTTATTCCTCCACTTTCTCATTTCAGTTTATTTCCTTGTATTATGTTATGTTAATTCAATGAAAGATATGTAGAAATTCTTCCAGTTTTTGAGTACTTAACTCAAGAGATTGCAGGCTCTCTCTTACGAACCAGCACCATAGGTTGAAAAAAGAGAACCTCCTTCCAGACTCCTAATTTACTCTATATTTGTGTTACATCGTCCAAAAAGTAGATCCATAACAGGGGACTTTAACAACTTGGCCAAACAGAAGTTGTCAACAGGACTGTATAGATGTACTTGAGGCAAGCCAAGCATAATCACCCAAGACAAACAAGACAAGGTCAACAGAGATAGCAGTGGGAGCAGTACAGATGAAAACATGTTATATCCTACCACTGCAGATACTCAGTGAATACAAAACAAGGGGGTCCAACTTATGGTAGATCTGGGATTCCTTGAGAAAGGCCCAAATGAGTTGGATAAAAGACATGGTCCATACATAGACAAGAACTCTATATATGAATCTGGAGAGGACACCAACATTGATTGATGCAGAGGTGGTTGAGAGAATCCTTGAACCCAGCGATGAAAAGAAAGAGCATATGGTTAACAGTCTTACTCAAGCCTTTGGCCCAGGACCTAAGGATCCTATTGACCCTGTCACCAAGGAAACTGAAGAGGTAATACAAAATCAAGGCATCTCTCTTGGAGATCATAAGAAGAAACATCAGCAAGGCAAAGGAATCTCTTCTAATAGTACCAATGCCAATCACAAACAAGGTAACCGTCTTTCACCGTCTACCTTTGTGATTGGCATTGGTACTATTAGAAGAGATTCCTTTTTCTTATTTTGAAAGACCTTATGCAAGGCTAAAACCACGTTATTTTACCGTCTTTCACCTCACATTTGTGGTCTTTTTGATGTTGTCTTGAGCTTACATGATGTGATTTACACTTTTGTTTCATGATTTGCTTAATTAGGAGTGTATTGAGATATTTGGAGCTTAAACAAGAAGAAAAAGAGCACCAAGGAAAAAAAAAGGAACTAAGGAAGAATCTATGTCCCAATGCATTGCAAAACAAGCGCGGAAAGGCCTAATTGATTGTGGCTTGTGCCACTGCCGTGAGTTTTACTTGCTATCTGGATCAGGAAGTTATTCCACACACACCCAAAGCAAGGAGTGGCTCAAGTTTAGCCACTGTTTTGAATTTTCAATTGTTCTTCGCGCCACAGCTCTGTTTTGGGTTGTGGCGCGAGTTGGGACTCATCCTAACCCGATTGAGATTGGGTTTAGATATTCTAAGGGTTTCTAAACTCTATATAAACAGCCCTCCCACGTTTTTAAACATGAACAACTGATTTGGGGAAGCCAAAAGCTAGGGCAAAGCTCAAGAACAAGGTTTAGTTTTATTTTTGATTTCTACCTTGTAAACTCATGAAATCTCTTCTTCCAAAGAGATTCATGAGTAGCTAAACATCTTAATTTCTAGGGTTGTGGTTGAACATGAAAGTTGTGGCTTGAACATCATATTATCTATTTTGATTTTCATCTATTGAGTTATTTATTTCTTCTTGCTTTTAATTATTTGTTTGATTGATCACCTTGCGGATATTATCTAGGGCTTGTTTGTTGGACTTGAAAAAGGAAACAAGTGTAAAAATAGGAAATAGGGCTAGTTTGTGAACCTTATAGGGAAAGGGAATCAATTCGTCACTGAGGATAGAAATATGCCCTGTGACCTAGCTTAGTTGATACAGACGATATCTTTATGCACTTCACTATTAACCGACGACCATAGAAATATAGGCGTTAGGGATAGTCGAGTAGGCTTAGAGTTATTGGAAAGATGCTCTATATAGCTACAATTAACCTACAACTAGTAACTCAGAAAAGCAAATTAGATGAATGATTGGATATTGCAACTGGATTGTCAAAATACCGCAACCCTAGATCTTTTCTCAAATCTGAATTACAACGCAACCAATCTACAACTTGTTTACAATTGTTGTTATTTAAAATTCAAAACACAAATCACTCTTTATTATTGTTCACCTACTGAATAGCTCGCATAAGAATTCAAAGTAGAATTCAATTCGTCAAATCCCTGTGGGTACGATATTTGGACTTACATCCATTATTACTTGTACGACCACGTACACTTGCGTGTGTGAAAGGACGCAACAACCCCAAATAGTTGTAATGATTAACATCATTAACTGAAGGTGTAAGCTTGTACCTTCCTGCCCCATCTTCTGCATTTGTTACCGGACGAAGCAAGGCGTGAATCAGAGCTTCACATACCCATCGGAGATTGCTTTCATCAATATTTATTTTGCTTGTGAATCTCCCTCTCCGCTCTATAAGAATAATTCACCTTTCGACATCCTCACAAATACTAGTTAATCCAAAAGTTTTTTCGCTCGAAATGAAAATGATTCCCTGATCCATAACTAGGAAAGAATAGGAGCTTCAACGGACAAAAAAGAAAAACAAGTCGGTGTTTGGAACTGGAAAGAGAAGAAAAAAAATGGCACATCCCCCAAAAGAGAAAATTTTGATTTCAGCAGTGGGTGAAACCTTTTCTTCTTCACCTCAGCATTTAAGCTTGCACTTTTTCCATATACCAAAACAAGAGCCTCTGTTTTCCATATATCCCTCCCCCAATCTATTATTTGAATATACATAATCCTTTTTGAATGGGGGGTTTCAAGAGTGACAAAGAAGCGATGCATATTGTATTCCATGAGCGAGTCGGATTAGAATATTGTAACCAACCTTTTCAATGAGGATATAAGGATGTGTACATTTGCCTTCCCCTGAGCCAGTTTGGTTAAGAACCTTGTAACACTTATTTATGCTCGTCTATTACACATATATTCATTTTCTTAGTTAGAAAAAACTGGCCACCAAATAAGTGGTATCCTTTCTATAGAGTCTGGTAGGTCAAATCAAGTAAATATTATGTATATACGTAGTTATAGGGCGAGTGAAACAAACTAAAGAAGGATAGATGAATTAGTAACTTAAAGTTGATAGGAAATGACCATTTCATGAGACTCAGAGCAACATGAATGTTAAAACCTAAAGAAGATGATGGAAGCTTCTAGTACATATGAAAGAGAGAGAAAAAAATATCTGGATTGAATAGGAAAAAATGATTAACAGTAGCTGTACAACTTTATTTATACTATCACTAACCGAATAACCACTATCTAATCAAGGATAACTTTTGAACTAACTTCTTTAGCTTAGTTACAAATAATTACAGCTGGTATCCAACTGTCTATCGACTAATTCCTCATTTCTCAACACTCCCCCTCAAGTTGAGGTTTGGAATACATCCAACAACCTCAACTTGTCAATCAAATAACCATGTTGTTGTCCTCCTAAAGCCTTTGTCAGAATATCTGCTTCTTGTTCAGTCCCTGAAATGTGCATTGCTTTGATGATTCCCTTTTGTATTTTTTCTCTTATAAAATGGCAATCTATCTCTATATGTTTGGTCCTTTCATGAAAAATTGGGTTAGCTGAGATCTGTAATGCTGCTTTATTGTCACAGAACAAACTGACTGGTAGTGTCACCTTCAAGCTCATTTCATTCAATAGCCCTACAAGCCAAAGTATTTCCACAACTGTTGAAGCCATGCTTCTATATTCTGCTTCAGCTGTGCTTCTTGATATGGTCTCTTGTTTCTTAGACCTCCAAGACACTAAAGTGTTTCCCAACTTCACACAATATCCACTCACAGATTTCCTGGTTACTGCACAGGAGGCCCAATCTGAATCACAGAAAGCTGTGAGTGTGTTGTCCTTTTTACTGCTCAACAATAATCCCAAACCAGGTCTGCCTTTCAAATATCTAACTACATGCAAGGCAGCATCCAAGTGTGACTGCTTGGGTTCATGCATAAATTGACTTAAGGTTTGTACAACATATGATATATCTGGTCTTGTCATGGACAAATACAATAACTTCCCTACTAGCCTTTGATATGCATTTCTATCATGTAATATAGGATCATTGTCATGTGTCCCCGTAAGATGTTTATCATATTCAATAGTAGTAAACTTCATATGTTGCTCCAAGGGTGTTACAGCAGGCTTAGCACCTGAAAGACCCCACTCTGAAATCAGCTCTAGTGTGTATTTCCTCTGTGTCATGAGAATCCCCTTGTCAGATCTAAGAAACTCAATTCCTAGAAAGTACCTCAACTCTCCTAGATCTTTTATCTTGAAGTTTTTATGTAGAGTCGACTGTGTCTCTTTGATAAGTTCAAGGTCATTCCCAGTAATTAAGAGATCATCCACATATATCAATATCATTACCATACTGTTACCAGATTGCTTAGTAAATAAGGAGTAGTCATGCTTGCTTTGTGTAAAACCTGATTGTATCAAGGCTGTGGTGAGCTTGATATTCCACTGTCTTGATGCCTGTTTGAGTCCATACAAGGACTTCTTCAGTTTACATACCCTGGACTCCCCCTTACTGCCAAAGCCTTGAGGCAGTACCATATACACCTCCTCATGCAGATCACCTTGAAGAAAGGCATTAAAGACATCCATTTGGAACACAGGCCAATGATACATAGCAGCAAGTGATAAAGCACATCTAACAGTCACAATTTTGGCAACTGGGGAGAAAGTATCATGGTAATCAATGCCTGCCTGTTGAGTATAACCTTTGGCCACCAATCGGGCCTTAAATCTATCCACAGATCCATCAGATTTATATTTAATTTTGAACACCCATTTGCATCCAATGGGGTGTTTTCCTGCTGGTAAATCAACTAATTCCCAGGTGTGGTTACTCTCAAGAGCAGCAATTTCTTGCTTCATGGCATAAATCCATCTGTCATCTAAAATGGCCTCAGAGTAGGAATTGGGCTCAGCGAAGGAAGAAAAAGTGGAGAGATATGCTTGATAAGAGGGACTGAGATGAGAGTAGTTGACAACTTGATTAATAGGATAGCTAGAAGAAGATCTAGATGGAGGTGTAGGATGAACAAAATCAGTCAACCAAATTGGGGGTTTTGTAGGCCTAGTGAGTCGTCTAGGTGCAGGGGATGAATGAAGTGTAGGCGAGGTGATATGAGCAGGGGATGGAGATGTAGAGGGTGAAGCTGGAGAAGGGAAACAAGGAGGGTCTGAAGGAACAGTAGAGTCAGCAGGCACTGTAGGATGTATAGAAGGAAAAGAATCATCATCAGGAAAGAAAATAGGAATGGAAGGTGGAGAATGAGTAGGAAGAGGATGTTTGAAAGGAAAAATGTGCTCTCTAAAAGAGACATCCCTACTGACAAAAAAAGTGTGAGAATGCAAATTAAACAACCTATATCCCTTTTGAATTGTAGAGTATCCCATGAAAACAGCAGCAATAGCTCTAGGGGAAAATTTATCAGTTATGGTGTGATCTGTAGCATAACAGAGACAACCTAAGGTTTTCATGTGAAGTAAAGAAGGAGCAGTCCCATGTAACATCTCATAAGGGGACCTACCATAAAGTACAGAGGATGGCAATCTATTTATGATATAAGATGCAGTTAAAACACAATCTCCCCAAAATCTAACAGGGATGTGACCTTGAAACCTCAAGGCCCTTGCCATGTCCAAAAGATGTCTGTGTTTCCTCTCAGCAACCCCATTTTGCTGAGGGGTATACACACATGTCCTCTGATGAACTATACCAAAGGATTGAAATAAAGAAGTACACTGGGAATTAACAAATTCAAGACCATTATCAGACCTGATGGTCTTGATGGAAACAGAAAATTGATTTTGAACAAGAAGAATAAAATTTCTCAGATGCAAAACACAATCACTTTTGAATTTAAGAAGAAAGATCCAAGTCATCCTAGTGTAATCATCCACAACAGTCAGAAAGTACTTATAGCCATTGTAAGAGGGATATTTGTATGGACCCCACACATCCATATGTAACAATTGAAAAGGCTGTACAGAGACAGTACTATGAATAGGGAATGGAGATCTAGTTTGCTTAGCTAGTGGACATACAGGACAATTACACAGTTGGGACTTATTAACCTTTATTTTCAGACTACTTATTTGACTAAGAACATGAACTGGTGCATGACCCATTCGTTGATGCCAGATATGAGAACTATCAACCGAACTTGAGTAGCAAGTTAATCCTTGGAGTTGAGAATTGTGGCCAGGTGTTGGTGATGTGGTGGATAGGATGTATAGTCCATCTTTCTCCTTACCAATCCCCTTCACCTTGCCATTGGAGAGATCCTGAAGAAGGAAAAAATCAGGATAAAAAGACACAAAGCAGTGTAAGTCTCTTGTCAGTTTTGAGACAGAAAGCAAATTGTACTTAAAGTGTGGGAGATAATAAACATCTTTGAGAATCTGATTTTTGTCCAAGCGACAAGTTCCTTTGTGAGTAATGGTGGCTAAATCACCAGTAGGAAGATGTACTATGTTTTGATTAGATGGAGGAATAGGTGTGCTAGATGACATAAGATCCATGGATGAAACCATGTGATTTGATGCCCCTGTATCCACAATCCAAAAATTAGTTTTAAAACCAGCTAGAAAACAATTGATTATACCTGCCATGTTTGCAACTCCTTCAGGTGTTTCCTCCTTGTCAATAAGACTCAACAACTTCTGAAATTATTCTGCAGTGAAACCCTGTTTGTAAGAAGAATCACCAACAACTCTAATGCCAGACCTTGACTCCTGTGATGTATCATTTCCTATCATCAGACCAGCATTATTAGCAACATAGTTCCCAGCTCTAGCCTTGTAGTTATCCCTACTTCCAGTATAGTTAGAAGGTGGATAATTTCCAGTTCTATAATTCTCCCTCTCCCTGTTCCTAGTAAACTTAAAATCAGCTGGATATCCATTCAATTTGTAACAAGTTTCCCTGTTGTGTCCCTTCATATGACAAAAATCACATTGAAGAGCCTGATTTCGTTTCATCCTGACATTGTTATTACCCCTGAATGAGCGCACATTGCTTCCCTTAGCAAAACTTGCTGATCCCATGACTGAGGATTCTCCCTCGTCATAGTTGCCTTTCAGACCCCCAAAATGACCGTATTCATTCCTTTTAGAGAAATTAGCCATGGCTGAGGATTCACCTTCCTCGTAGTGAAAATTTTGGTAAGAAGTCTGAGCAGCCACATTCAGATGTGATCTTTGACTTTCTTCATGAATTATCAGGGAATAAGTTTGATTTACGGTTGGTAAAGGGATCATCATCAAAATCTGACTTCTAGATTGGTTATAATTTTCATTCAGCCCTCCTAAAAATTGCATTAACTTCTGCTGCTCTAAATGGGCCACAAATTCACGTGATACATCACAAGTACAACTCGGAGGAGGCACAAGAGACTCATACTCTTCCCATAAATCACTAAGCTTGGAGAAATAGACAGAGACAGTAGAAGTACCTTGAATTTGAGTTGCAATTCCTCTATGTATGTGGTACACCCTAGTGGCATTGATTTTGTCAAAACGTTTCTTCAAATCCATCCACACCTTGTGTGCATTTGAAGAATATACAATCCCGTTCACTAGATCCTTAGAAACCGAGCTCATTATCCAAGAAAGAACCACCGCATTTACTCGTTCCCACTGATAAGCCATTTGGCCCTGATACATTTCCTTTTTGCAAGTACCGTCGACAAAACCAATTTTGTTCTTCCCCAACAAGGCAATGGTCATCGATTTGCTCCACAACGTGTAATTTTCCATACCAGTGAGCAAACATTGAGCTAGATTAACTCCTGGTACATCAGATGACTGAAGAAATAAGGGATCAAAAGAATCGAAGGGTTGACTGGTTCGCGCACTATTCACAGGGCCAGATCCAGTATCAGATGATCGATTTTCACTCGAAGACGCCATTAGCAAGTTGTAAAATCAGAAAAAAAAAAATGAGAATAAAACGATAGAGAAGAAGAAGGGGAAAAACTGGATCGAAAAAAATTCCGAAGAAATTGGAGAACAGCTAGAGCTAAGAAGCTTCTAAAAGAATTGTGTCGACCTAGATAATCGCCATAACTCTAGCTCTGATACCATGTTAAAACCTGAAGAAGATGATGGAAGCTTCTAGTACATATGAAAGAGAGAGAAAAAAATATCTGGATTGAATAGGAAAAAACGATTAACAGTAGCTGTACAACTTTATTTATACTATCACTAACCGACTAACCACTATCTAATCAAGGATAACTTCGAACTAACTTCTTTAGCTTAGTTACAAATAATTACAGCTGGTATCCAACTGTCTATCGACTAATTCCTCATTTCTCAACAATGAAAAATGGTGAAAAAAGAACCGAATAACAATGGAAATGTGTCGGAGAAGTAAAAGCCAAATTTTCATTGGTAATGGCTAGTTGCAAGTGGATTCAAGTTAAATGTGTTTCCAAATAATATATTGTTGATTTAATGACCAATTTGGTGTTCTCTCTGATAAAGACAAATAATTATCGCTATTCCATCCAATTTGTGTAACAAAGATTGATTCAGTATAGAGTATATGTTGATTGGCAACTAAATAAAATGTTAAAAAATGAATAGTAAAATGAATTTGATGTTTGAAATTTGTAAATTTACGCTACGAAATTTAATGGTGAGCATGTGCAGAGTCCTTTTAGATATTTGATTGGCAGCTAAGAAGAGCGATTTTGACAGCTGAATATATGAGAAAAAAAGAATCGCCTATCGTGGTGCTTCATGTGCACAAAAATTTGGAGGACGTGGACACCTTCTGTTGCATTGCCATGTAGCATCACATTTATGGTCCGAGATTCTGAGGTGGTTTGGTTTAATGTGGACTATGTTGAGGATGGTAAAGGATGCTTATTTCAGTTGAACCTTTAGAAGAAGAAATAGGAGACACAGAGCATGTGACATTGCCCTATTTACTTTTATGTGGGTGGCGTGGAGAGAGAAATAGGAGAACTTTTAAGGAATTGAACATGATTTTGTATATTTGAAGAATAACGTTTTATCTCTTGTATACCAAGGAGATTCCTATTTGTATTAAGGAAGAATGTGTTTCGTAGAGAACCAATAATCTTTAAAGGTTCTCTCTATTCTGTAGTTTTCCCATTATCAACAAAAAATTTATTTACTTTTGAAAAAAAAAATCTAATTATCAAACGGAATAGAGAGACAACTTTCTATGTGCATCATATAGAGTAAGTAATTCACATCCACAATCAGAAACACAATGCTCATGCAGAGAGAAAGGGAGAGAGAACGCACATATATGTTAAAGATGTGCTAATGGATTTTGGCACTTCTCCAGATAATTTGTTGAAACTCAAGTCCCTATATCAGAAAAAAACAGACAGATGTAATCATCCAATCATGTCTTTATCTATAGGCTACATAAAAAATGTGCACTTTGGTGTCTGGTATGAAGAAAAATGTTTTCCTCAAGAAGTGTTTTCAGTGTTTTGTTATCTTGAAAATCAGAAAAATATTTTTCCCAAGGCAATGTTTTTCATGACTGCTATTCAACAAGTAGTACAGGCACTTCATATTCAATATTACTGAAACAATAAGTGGTACAATTACACGAGAAGGGCATTCTAACTAAGGTTGATAAAATCTAACAAATCCCTATAAAACCATGGCTATAAATGTACCTATATAAAATATTCTGCATCAATGACCAAAACAGGGTAAATGACCTCCATCACTTATAGTAGTATTCTTTTCACTTGATTCAATTCACCCTTCTCTGTTGTTCATTATATGCCATATCCTACATATTATTTTTTGATAACCGTGGTGTCCAAGCTAGCTTTCGCGCGCCTCGACTAAATCCACGGGATACCTGCCACCTCCCACCCTCAACAGATATTAGGTAACTCTGTCCACCAAGGGTAGGACAGATGGAAAGAATCACCTAGTGTTTTTTGTCTCTGCTAGGATTCAAACCTGAGACATCGGGCTCTCAACCCACTTCATTGACCACTACGCTACACCCTTGGGGTCTATATGTTATGTAATTAGCATATTTATCAATACCCTAAATTCGTCCCGCACTCTAAATTGAGACCGTGGAAATGTTTTTCCAAGCCTCAAGGTAACAAATTGAGACGAATACTAATAGGGTTGAGACACAGAAAAAAGAGAAACACAAACAGTGAAGATAAGGAGAAATGAAATTGGTTAGAAGAAAATTAAAAAAAGTGTCATGAAATATCATCTTACAGATATCCTAAAGATTGAAGCTCCCAAATATAATTCGGAATGGGACCGCGAAGTGAACAATTCCTTAATGTCCTAGAATCAACATCATAAGAAGTAGTAGATTTGCAGGTCAGTATCACATGATATTGAGAAACACTTGTTTAATTCATGAGGAGTAAAAGGATATTAAGCCTACAATTCTTGCAACAAAGTCATTTGCGATAGATCTGGAAAATCGTATTCTCCTCCTCTTGTGATTACATTGCAGAATTTTCTAGGCATATAAAAGATTATAAAGTTGGAGCATTATCAGCCAAAAATTTCAAAATGCTATAATATTCTCATACAAGCTACTATAAATAAATTCATCTTCAAAACAAAATCTTACAGGGTCTCTAGCTTTTTCATTGATGATATTTCCTTTGGCCAGGGGCCTTCAAAATTATTTCCTAACAGATACCTACCAAGAAAAGAAGTTAAATTGATAACTAAATTAAACCATCCTTATTATTGGCTCACATAATTGGTCTTACAATATCTGGAGTTCCTTCCAATTGGCTAGAAATTTTGGGATTTTCCCAGATAAGCTATTCCCTTGAGCAAGACTACAAAAAAACAACAACAAAAAAAAAAAACGCAAAACATAAAGAGGTGGTGGTTGCAATTGACAAATTGATTAAATACTGCAACGAAAATCAGAGGCAACATGCACTTACAACTTATTTAAGTTCGTCAACTGCATGAATCTTTGAGGCAATTCACCAACAAAATAATTGGCGCGTAGGTCCCTGAAATAATTTACTACTTTGACAATTCGAAAGAAGGAACAGATATATAATGCAGCTTTAGCTTCTTCTCTTTTCCCATACAGTTCAGACCATAAATATCATATTTTTTCTGTCATATGGTATAGTCATGATGGGCAACAATCATGACTAGGTTGTCTAGGTTGATTTAGGTTGAAGAAGAAAAAGAATCATTTCATCTTTTGCATGCATCATGAAAATTCTTATTGGTAGTTGTTGGTGTCTAATTTTGCATTGTAATGCACAATTCTCTGCATAGAAATATTTTGAAAGGAAATATCTACATCCATTGACATTTTCAGTATATGATCATGTATACATTTAAATAGTTGCTCGTTCATTTTCCCTTGTCCTTATGTATCAAAAATTGATGCATGCAGAGTTAAATACGTGTATCATTTCAAAATAGTGAACCGTACCAATGTGGAAACCTACTAGATTCTTGAAACTATATCTCAAGCTTTCGTACTTACAGATAGTGCAGTTGTGTGAGTTCCCCAAGCTGGTGTGGGATGTGACCTGAGAGTTGATTATCATTCACCTCTCTACATCAAATTTCAAACCAGAACAAATCAAAACAAGAACAGAAAGAAGAACAGAGATAAAAAGGATGTGCAGTGTTTTTCTCCTCATAACCGTACAAAGTCGCAAGATTGGAGAGTTTCCCTAGTTCTTGCGGAATGCTTCCATTTAGTAAGTTGTTGTCTACGTACCTAAGTAAATGTACCAAAGAAAAAAAATAAAAAATAAGAGAAAGCCTGACTAACTGAATTATTTTGCAAAGAACAATAACCGAAAAAAAAGTTAAAAAGGCATATATATGATACTTACATTTCAGTTAAGGATTGGAGAGCACCGTATTCATGAGGGATTTGACCCCTAAACCAATTACTGCCTAGATCTCTGCATCAGCCACATCCCAAAAGGTTATGTTAATTTGGATAAAGTTACCATCAGAATAAATATGTGTGATACCAGGAATTAATGTTGGTTTGTTTGTAATACTGAGCTTGTCCCACATTGGAAAGTGAAAATTTCAAGAAGAAGCGAAAGCTTGGATTTACATCCCATGAGAACGGGTACTTATACAATGAGTCCTTAGACTAAATAAATTGCATTTAATACAAATCATTCTAGTCCTATAATTAAGCTATCAATATCAATCAACACCCCACCCCACCCCGGGCACCCCACCCCACAAGTTGGTGCGAAAATGTCGTGCTTGCCCAACTTGCAAACCAGTGTATGAGAAGTCTTTTTGTTAAGGACTTTGGTAAACACATCAACTAGCTGCTTTTCCTATGTGTAATGACCCTCCCGGTCATTTTACTCATTTTCACGCGTTCTCGGCATTTAGAACTCGGTAAAAAAAAAAAAAAATATATATATATATATATATATATATAGTTAATTACCTTTCTAAAATATTTTTGATATTTATAAAAGTTCTAAAGTTTATTATTATATTAATTAGGCTTATTATTTTGACATTTAGCCTATTATTTAAGTAATATATATGTAGATATATTTGGTCAAAAGTTGGCTGAATTTACTTTAATTATATCAATTTATATATATATATATATATATATATATATATATATATATATATATATATATATATATATATACACAACCCCTTTTTTCTTCTAAAACATTTTCAACACTTCTCTTTCAATATTCAACCATTTTTTATCAATTTAAGCTCAACTTTGGGCATTTCTAGAGAGATTCAAGGTTGGGGGTTGTTAGATTTGAGTTCGTGGACTCGTTCTCGACGTTTCTCGGTACGTTTTCTTATTTTTACGGTAGTTTTAGTTACGGTGGTTGTTGGGATTGGTGTTGATGTTTGAGCTATATATTGAGCTCAAATTGAATGGTGTTAGTTGTGACTATTGGTCACGGGGTGATTTGGGACGCTGTGACGGTTTTGGTTTTGCGATTCCGCAAGTGGGGCCCACATGGACCGTTCGGATATTTTTTCCGAACTAATGCAATATGGGTATCAATATTCATGTTTTGACATGTAGTTTATTATTTTGCTAGCGTGGCAGAAATTTGAGGTCTTGCGGAAGGGAAAGACTCCTATTTAGCAAGCTTTGGCAGGCGCTTGGCGGCGTCCGGGTAGGCTAGGCTTACCATATACCTAGACTGAGTTTATTTATAGTATTTGCATACTATTATGCTAGTGTTTGGGCTGGTAGTTGTAGATTGGCATTGGCTTGCTATGATTAGGCCTTTTGGGCCGGTTAGGGCCTTGTTCGGATGTGTTTCGGGCCCGTTATTCTCGTGGTGTGTCAGATATTACCTTTATAGGGTTGGTTAATGTTGTACTACTGTTAGTAGGGGTTTGGGGGACCTTAGCCCAGACTTGGTTCCGGGACCCCGTAGTGGGCCCCGCTACTCTTCACAGTCGGTGTAATTAACTTTAAACATTGTTAGGCTTAGTTAAGCCCTGAGATGATCTTTTAGGATAAAATTTGTGTTGAATTACCCTAGTTATGCTCTTTTGACCTGTTTTAGCCTTGTCAGTCCCTAATAGCACCGTATTTGACAGGGGTCGGCTAGTTTGATTTAGAATGCCGACCCCGTCTTACCATGACTTATAATGTATACCCAGACTTGTATATACATATTGTTTATAGTAGATAGTTGACCTGGAAGGATCCCGAGATTGACTTGTAGTACGTGTTGGGTTAGCTCATTTATTTATGTTTCAGGTTCATTTTGGATTTGGTATGTCCCCGTTTACTTGTATTTGTGTGAATTCTGGCACTACTCTATCACTTGGTTACTGATTATCATGAGTTCCGGTTCGAGTCCGGTCACTGATTCAGATATGATGGTTACTGATTATTATGAGTCTCGGTTCGAGTCCGGCCACTGATTATTATGAGTTCCGGTTCGAGTCCGGCCACTGATTCAGATATGATGGTACTGATTATTATGAGTTCCGGTTCGAGTCCGGCGGTTATGATATATATGTGGCCTATTGTTATTATCCACTATGTCCGGTTCGATTCCGGCGTCTGGCCTCTTGTTATTACCCATTGGTGTCGGTTCAAGCCCGGTGCATTCCCTTGTTGGTTATTGTGGTTGCTGGATACTGATACAGCTTCGAGACACTGGTGACTATGCACTGACTTTTCTTGTGTGTCCCGCTAGTTTATAGGGGCCAGACTGGGTTATTATTTTCTTCCGTGTGCCTATCGGGTTTATGGGGCCCCAGATAGGTTATGTTTGACTTGTGTGTTTATTTACGCATTTAATTACTCGTTATTTTGTATCGCACTTATTTTCTCCGGAGCATATCTATACGCCTCAGCAGTTACTTATGTACTTATTATTTATACCCCGGACCTAGCATGCACCCTCGCATTTTAGCTTGCTTATATTGTATTGAGCTCAGTCGGCCGATGATGCCTACTGAGTACCCGTTGCCTCGGTACTCATACTGCACTTCTGCATCTTTTTCCCCGATGCAGATCCAGGCACTAGTCGACGGTTTTGACGTGACTCTCTTCTCAGCACTGACTCCGGAGCAGGGTGAGCTTACTGACGTCTGAGGTAGATCCTACTCCATCTCTACTGTATAGTCTTTTGCTCTCGAGACTGTAGTACTTGTTGTATATATTTGGTTTCTGTCTTGTATTTTGGACATGTCTAGTAGTGACTCTTGTACCGACCTCACCAGGTCTTGGGAAGGGTTCTTGTCTTTATATATTGTCCTCTTCCTTCTCAGTCTTGGTATGAGTATATATTTTGATTTTGTTTTTTTATATTTCTAGCATGTTTATTAGTATGGTTACTTCCACTTCATCTCTGTTTTCTGAGATTCCGCCCGTTAGCCTGTCGCTTGTCGCTCCGAGCTAGGATTTGGCTTGCCTATTGGTGGGTTACGGTAGGCGTCATCATGACTTGAAAAATCAGGTCGTGACACTATGACATTGCTTGACCCATATGATCCATCTATTTCTAAACCCCATCTTCTATAACATGTGCACTAAAAAAGTCTCAGTTTAAGTGGTCATATGCTTTCTGTATATCTAGTTTACACAAAATGCCTGGTTGTTGACTTCTCTGTCTGAAATCTACACATTACTTCGCTATCATTACTACATCCATAATTTGCCTTCCTTTGATAAAAGTCATTGTTGGTTGTCCACGAGCTTGTGTATGACTTTTAATCTTTCTGTCAGCAACTTTGCAATGATCTTGTATACTCCCACAAAAATGGCATTTATGCTCCTTTCAAACACTCTTTCCGCATAAAAATTTTATACTGCTGCAACTAGGTCGGTACTGATGATTCCCCAGCATTGACTGAAGAAGGCCATATAAATCCATCTGGTTCTAGAACATTATCCCTTGCACATGCTTTAATACTCTTCAAAATCTCTTGTGGCTCAAATGGTGCCATCAGGAAGGTATTATCATCTTCTCCAATCCTTGGACAATCTCTCATATCTAGTTGTGGTCTCCAATCTTCAGTTTCAGTGTATAACTTTTCCTAATAAACTACAGTTTCTTTCTTCACCTTTCTGGTTCAATAAGAACCTCCCCTTCTGACTTTCAGTTTGACAATTGCACTGAATCTTCTGTGGGCATTTGTTGTTCTGTGGAAGACACTTGTGTTCCTATCACCTTGCTTGAGCCACAACGCTCTAGACCTCTGTGTCTGTGCTGTTTCTTCATGTTTGGATGTCTTCAAACTCCATAGCGAGAGTTAACCTAGAGCCTATCTCACCTTCGTCGGGTGATCTCTTTTCTTGGATCTCTTTTAGCTCAACTATCTGATTTAGCACATATTGTTTTTACAGTCTCAGATTTCCTTGAGCAATCTTACTCCACTCCTTTAACTTCCCCTTTAAGGCTCTCAACTTGGCCACCAATATAAATCAAGCTTGCAACTGTAATTGAAGAAATCCCACCAGCTTTTAACTCTTCATTAAATCCCTCTGTATTCAACCAGCAATTTTTTCAAATTTGAAGTATAACTTAGAAGTTTCCCAGTCTCCACATTGTAATATCAGAGGTGAATGATCAGATTCTACTCCATGGAGAATAGTTTTCATCATTTAAAGGATTGTTGTATTTTTTTACTGCAATTGCTCTTTCACAATGATTGATATTTCTTGTATACTATTTTTTAATCATTGATGCAGTACATATGCAACACACATACCTAGAAACTGATCTAACTCTATAAATTCTAACCTTCTTTAAAAGGTGGCTATGTTAAATTTTGCAGATTACAATGTCTTTGTTATTTCTTGAAGAAATTTGTATGTGATCTGCTAAAGAATATACAACCAAGATCTATTTAAAGATGATGATTATTCACGCCTCAAAGCCTACTCCTTTCTGATTAAAATTCTATCTTTTCTAACAGAGAAATTAACTAAAAGGTTAAAAAAGACAAAATAAAAGGTTGATTCTGATTCCTGAAATACCATAGTGATCACTATTTTCACATATCTACCTCAAGATTTTGCACAGTTCTGTATCTGTATGTGGTAACAAACTTAAGGGAAACAACTTCATGATAACAAATTTTAAATTGTTTTAATCAAGTAGAAACTCACAGTTGTTGTAAAGACTTCATCTGAAATGGTGGCAAGTTCCCACTCAAGGAGTTGTCAAAAAGATATCTGTAAAACACATTATTTAGTAAGAGAAGATACAGAGATTGCAGACTACAAAAGGAAATTATAAATATTGAGTAGGTGTTCTTCTATTTAACCAAAGAGGTATGCAAAATTAAGCCTTCCTCAATACCTTGTTCGATACAATGGTGATAAATATGATGAAGAATTAATTTGAAAAAGGACAAAGTGCTTCTCCAAAGTCCGGAAGGGGCTTTTCGATCTTCTTCCAGTCCAATCAGAAATAAAATATACAAAAGATAATTACCAACATAGTAAACCACTCACAGGACCAAAAGCGATGTTAGGTTGAGAAATGATTTAGGGACTTGTCCATCAAGCTTGTTTCTGCTTAAATCCCTGAAGCATACATGCCAAGTTAGATAGAATTTGAATAGGAGCAACAGAAATGTAAATGATTAGTAATACATTATATAGAACTGGGAATACAGATGCAGTTGAGCATGGAAAATTACTCACCGAGCTGTCATATGAACTTCACGGAAAGGAACACTAAAGCTTTTTAAGGCAAAGAAAAAGAAATGATCCAGATGCCAATTACTTTCAGAGATTTTTTTGACACTATTCAAACTGAAACTTCCTTACAATCAAGTAGAATTGGTGTTGGCGGTGCATGTAAATGCAGATAAATTTCACAGAAAACTGTATGCTGCTTGTTAGCTTCTAGGAACCCAAAACAATATGTAATAGAGTTATTATTTAGTAAACTATTTATGTTTTATTTTATTTTGATAAAGTAAGTGGTATTAATAACAAAAACTTCACTCCCTTTGTTCGTCCTCCTGGGTTCTCTCACCTCAGCCTTGCTCTTCTGCACTGCTGGCTAACCTCCAGACTTATTTTTCATTCCACCAATCTTGTACTAATGGAGCATTATTTGGTAATCTTTTTCTTCTCACTATTTTAGATAGTAGCCAAACAGATGGAATGAAACATACACCAAAAATTCAATAGTCTGTGAATAAGTATTCTGTTAGATACGACCACATAACGCATCTACTTATAGTATATCAAATCCACTGTAGTTGAAAAATACCAGCTAACTTGACTACATTGATCAGCTCTTCAACTCTAGATGATATTCGGTCATTTTGGATTCAAGTATTACGTTTATGTGATAGCATTAATTTTCATAATCTAAACAAATGTTGTATTTCTTGTATACAATTTTATTTACATCAATTGCTCCTTTAAAATGATTGGTATTTCTTGTATATAATTTTTTTAATCATTAACGTGGTACACGTGCAATGCACATACCTAGAAACTGGTCTAACTCTATAAATCTAGCCTTCTTTAAGAGGTGGCTATGTTGAATTTTGCAGTATACAGTGTCTTTGTTGTATCCTGAAGAGATCTGTGCATGATCTCCTAAAGAATAGACAACCAAAATCTCTTTGAAGGTACTGACCATTCATGCCTCAAAGCCTACTCCTTTCTGATTAAAATTCTTTCTTTTCTAACAGAGAAATTAACTAAACGGTAAAAAAAGACAACATAGAAGGTTGTTTCTGATTCCTGAAATACCATAGTGATCACTATTTTCACATATCTACTTCAAGATTTTGCACAGTTCTGTATCTGTATGTGGTAACAAACTTAAGGGGAACAACTTCATGATAACAAACTTTAAATTGTTTTAATCAAGTAGCAAAACTCACAGTTGTTGTAAAGACTTCATCTGAAATGGTGGCAAGCTCCCACTCAAGGAGTTGTCAGAAAGATCTCTGTAAACACACATTTATTTGGTAAGAGAAGATATAGAGATTGCAGATTACAAAAGGAAAACATGTATTCTATTTAACCAAACAGGTATGCAAAATTAAGTTTTCCTCATTGTCTTGCTCAATATAATGGTGCTAAATTAAACATGACCATGAATTAATTTGGAAAAGGACACAGCGCTCTTCCATAGTTTCAGGAGCTCCTGCCAATCCAACCAGAAATAACATCGCCAAAAGGTAGTAATTATATCAACATACTAAACCACTCACAAATAAGAAAGCGATTGTAGGTTGACAAGTGATGTAGGGATTGGTCCATGAAGCTTGTTTCCGCTTAAATCCCTGAAGCATCCATCCATGCCAAGTTAGACTACTTTTGAAACGAAGCATTTGAAATACAAATCATTAATTATCATGATTTCATATGGAACTGCAAATGCAGAAGCAATTGAGCATGGAAAATTACTCACGGAACTGCTATAGACCTCTGGAAGAAAATAAAGTCTATTTTGAAGGCAAAGAGAAAGCAATGTTCCAGATGAAAATTACATTATCAAACTGAAACTTCCTTACAAGCAAGTACACCATTGGTTGCTAGTAGGCAGATAAATTTCACAGACAATCATATGTTGTTTGTTAGCTTCTTGGCACCCAAAACAATATTATATAGAGTTTTTTTTCCGGTGCCTGCTACATGCATTGGAGCCCGACTATATCCAGATCCCCATTGCAGGATCCATTCTGGTGACAGTGCTTTCAACAAGATTTTTATATAAAAAATGCTTACAACAACTACAACATACCCAGTGAAATTTCACAAGTGAGGTATGAGGAGGCTAAAGTGTGCAGACCTTACCACTACCTCGAGGAGGTAGAGAGGTTGTTTCCGAAAGACCGTCGGCTCATTAAAAATGCTTACCAGGACTTGATTAAATGTCAAAATGATAGAAATAGTCAAAAGCTAAGTAAATTCTTTTCTACTTAAATAACATGCTTTAGCATATGTAACATTGAACCCATGAGGTACACCTAACCCACACATCAAGCTCAAACACTCTTACCACTACACATCAAACTTTCCTTTTCTCTGTCAGGAACAGTCTGCCTTTTATTCAAAGAAAGAGTGTCTACTTTTATTTAATAGCTAAGTTTGCCCCTCGTTATATTATACGGCCAAATATACCCCTGCCATTGACTAAGTATGCAAAAATACCACTCATTTTAGCGGTTGTTCACCATGGCCTAACATATCATGAGTTAGACGTGGCGTACATGGCATGCCACCTCACTGCTAAATTTTTATTCCTTAATATTTCTTTTTCATTTCAAATTTTTATTCTTTTTTTCGTTTCTTCTTTTTATTTTTCCTTTTCGCTTTCTTATTTTTTTTCTTCAAGAAGTAGAAATTGGTGACTAATTATTATCCGAGATTACTAACTTAATTTATAGCTAGCAGTGCACAAAAATAGAACTGATTAAAGATTTTTTATTTTTTTTAAATCTGTGCAGTGAATTGTTGTGCAACTCCCAAAGGAAGTGTAATTCCAAAGAATACTTTCCAAATTCAGTATTAGACAAGGAATTGAGGTTGTTCCATCTCCACTTCTCCCACAACCCCTTTCATCTCCGCCAGTACACATACTACTACTGATATACTATGCCAAAAACTTAAATAGTATTGTATAACAGAAAATTATACGTTAAAGGGTCTAGATGAGTTGCTATCCATAGAAGACAGCAACAATTTTCGAGACTCGACCTGCTACATTCAGCCACCATTTAATCGTCATAAACACATCTTCAAAACCACCCGGAAACTAATTTCTAGTGGATACTAATTAGTCACCAATTTTCATTAAGGAATAATTAGTCACCAATTTTAAAGCCATCTTTACATTATTATTACTCCCTTTGATCACTTTACTAAAAATAGTAGTTTCATATTAGTTGACCATCTTACTAAATCAAGCATTAATTAAATTATTTCCATGTTACCCTTGCTTTTTTTCAAAGTGTTCACACTTGTTTGTAAGTTTCCAACAAAGTTTTTTAAGGGGTAGATTAGTAAAATTACCTTTTTATTTATGATTTTTGACTATGCGTGTAAAAAGAAAAATGATCAACTAATATTGGACGGAGGGAGTAATTATTATATTTGTATCTTTTATTTTTAAAATTAATGATACTTCTTACTTTTTCAAATATATGTAAATAAATTTTTCCAAAAAAAATAAATATTATTTTTGGGATTGAAAAAGAAAGTAAAAGAATATTAATTGAGTATCTAAGTTAATAGGGTTTTATGATGAAATAAGTAAGTAAAATTAAGAATTAAATTTACAGAAAAAAAATAACAGAGAGCATAACAACAATAACTTTATAAATATATTTTGATACAATAATTAATAAACATAGAAATATATTAATAAGTTTCTAAAAAATTATCTATTTATATTTTAACTAAATTTTAGAATTATAATTTAAAAATTATTCTATTAATGACAACCAAAAATCATTTATCTCCATAAACAATAGAGAATAAGGTGTCGTTCGGTTGTTGGATAAGACAGAAGTACTATTCATATATTGAAATTAGTATGGTTAATATCATGGTTCGTAGTTTTGGTTGTTTTGTATAAAATTCAGCATATCAAATACAGCATCTAGTTGTTATCTTACAATTTCACGTAACTAAATTATGTATAAATTATGAGTCAATTTGTACATTAATCTTAACAGCAACATATATTCAGTATAATCTCATCACAAAGTAAGCATGGATTTATATACTGTACTATTTTATGCAGAATAAAAGATGAAATAATTAATAATACATGAATAACTGAACACACTATCTAACTCTAACCAACAACCAAATTAAATCAAGCAGGTTGAAGAGAAATAGATGAACATTAATTCTCACAGTTCGGTTAAATGAGCAAGATTTCCGACTTCTCGTGGTATTCTTCCGATAAAATCACAATTTGATAAATATCTGCAAATTTAAATAATGTGATAGCAATTCGATACACAAGAAATAAATTTATGCAATATATAATCAATCTAAGACCAAAAGAAAAAATCAATTACGTTGATCTGGGAACATGATCTATCTTAAAATCATTGAGTTAATATTTCCAATGGTCACTCATCTAACACTCTTATCTTTGAAAGTCATTCAACTTTGTTTTTATTCCAAAAGTCACTTAATTATAGTTATTTTACTAACAAAATCGTTCAATCTATTTAATTGATTTTTTCATTAAAAATTGCTTACATAGAATTTTTTATTTAAAATCAAAATTATAAAAAATAAAAAGATATTCATTTAAACCATTTAATGACCCTATGCAGAGGAAGTAAGGAAAATAAGTTGCATAAATAACATGTCAAACTCATTGTCTACTCACTAGCCCCCATGACCACCCTGGTTGACCCCTCCAAGGTATTTTTCTAGATTACTTACAGATCATAGGGTTAAAAATACACCTAAACTATCTCTTAATTTTTTGAGTTTCATATCTAAATTATTGAAAGAGTGAGTTTCATATCCGAACTATCACCTAATAGTTAGTAAAACACACCTAGACGCTGAATAAACAATTAGAGTTAGTAGCAAATCAAAGGACATACATTTTAGTTACATGACTGGATGTTGTATTATAGTTGTCGCAGATAATACTTTTCTGATCGCATTGTGGGGCTGACACATTATTGCACAACTTCTGTGGCACCTCTGCAAGTTTAAGCAAAGCCATGACTGCAGCTTCTGCCAAATATATGCAAAGGAAGTAGGAACTCATTTGTTTACGCTTAATAAAGGAGGTACATATAAAGTTAGACCAAATGTAATTCAAATTAAAACATTTAGCTGAACGAACGAGCTTTTGTTCAGAATTAATGACTTTAATGAGGAAAATATTATGTTGATTACAATGTGTATTAATTAACTGTGCCTCAATTCAGAAGAGCTATACATAAACTTTACCTTCTTCTTTTGAAAGGGGTGGCATTGAGGATGGCTCAGGTCCATTAGCCCAATTACTCGACGTTTTCAGGACACTATTTGTTGTCAAAAGAAGCAATACTAAAACTAGTGACTTGTAGAACTGAATTAATCCCATATCTCATTTATCTCTACCTTTACAAGTTCTTTATTTTAATATATATAAAACCATAAAGGAATAATTAAAGTGAAAAAGCAACTAAATACTTTGTGTTTTTATTTTTCGAAACAACTTTGTTCTTAAAGATCGATACGTTGCTTTAGTTGCCAAGATATTTTACAGGAGTATATATTCAAAGTCATATAAGGCGTTTTCCCTGGCTTGATTTTTCGATGGCTGTGTAAATTATTTGGGGTGATTGATAGATATTGTAAAAGAAGAAATATGATAAAAGGAGAAATATGATGGATCCTAATTCATTTAGCATCTACTTTTATTTATTCTTTTTTTTTTTTTGGTTTCCCATCTAAAGTCCTGTACCAACATTGGAGCTCGACTAATTAGGATTCACACCGCGTAGAGCCCATTTGGGAGAAGCGCTCCCTACCAAGAATTTTTTCATACCCAGGGCTCGAACCCGAGACCTCTAGTTAAGGGAGGAGCAGTCTCATCCACTGCACCATATCCTTTGGTGGTACTTTTATTTATTCCACCTTATCTGATAATGGTAGACTCCTCTATCATTGAGTAGTGATGCTCTTTACAAAAAAAAAAATAAAAAAAATATTTGACTATTTAGATGAAGGAACCTGTTTTACATTAGGGTAAAAAATCATCCTAATGTGCAGAATTGTAGTTCTTTTTATCAAGTAAACTGTGCAGAATTGTAGAATAGAGCAGCTGCATGAATATTTCTAGTGAAACATGAAAATCTGAAACATAATTTTAAAATAAATAAATAAATAAAAGTGCAGAATAACAATGAGATACCAAAATTTCCATATAACGAGGCACCAAATTTTTTTTCTTAAAAAGATAAAATATTGTTTCCTTATTTCGTCAGAGATAGGTACAGCTTTACCTTAAACTTTTATAGTTCTGTATATTTGTGGAGGTAAATTTAGTAGCTTATTGAGAAAATTTTACAACACTACTCAAATCATGTATTTTAATGAACTCTCTAACCGTTTAAAGTATAAATTATGGGGTTCACACAACTTACTAGAAAATATAGAATTAGCTACAGAATTTATCAGTAATTCCTAGCTAATTTAGGGCAGTTTATCGGATTAATCAAGCGGATAATTATGCTTAATGATTCGGCTTATTGGTTATCGACTTTTAAATGTATCAATCTGTTAGCTAACCGATAAGATAACGGTTGGTTCGGTGCAGGGGCGGCTCTTAAGCCTAATAGAAAAAGCAATTGCCTTAGGCCCCCAAATTTAGGGGGCCTCATTTTTAGAAATAAGGGATTGTTTGGTAGTTAGTAAAGAGGTAGTTTATTCATGAATTAATTTTTGTATAAGTTATACAACGTGTAGTAGCTAGTTAGGAAGTAAGTTATTTATGTATAAAATCAATATGATGTATGGTTTACAATTTAGAAATCCACATAATTAACACCATATATAAGTTATGAGAGCATTAATATATTATCTTATGCGGGGTAGAAGATGAAATAACTAATACTTGCATAAGTAATAGCTGCATTACTAAAATTACATAATTTTAACAACCCACCAAACAACCCTTGGGGAATCTTAGTAGCTTAGTTGGTTAGTTACCTCAACTCCCACCTTGTTGGTGAGGGTTCGATTCCCCACATTGTAATCCCCTTCCCCATTCCCCTTCCCTTACCCCCAATTTTTTTTAAAAAAAATAAATAAATACCAAACAACCCTTAACTGTATTAGTAAAAATCGGTTATAAAAACATTATTAATAACTTTGCATCTCAAAAATTAGAAGAATAGACTCCAAATGAAAACATATATCTTTTTTTTTTTTTAGTTTAAGGCCTCCCATTTAATTTTGGCCTTAGGCCACGTATTTGGTTGAGCCGCCCCTGGTTCGGTATCGGATTAGCAATTAATGGATGATTATCGGGTGGTGTATCGGATAAATCTAAGAGACAATGAAATATTAAGCAGTTATCGATATGTCCTCCATAAAGATATATTTATGTATACTGTGATTTATCTATTTATCAATCTTTTAGGATTGTTGAGTATTAGTACAATTTTGTTAATACGTTAGAACATATATAGGATCAAATGAGAATTTTCTTCTAGAACTCAAACGTAGAAACACCTTTTAATTATAGGGTCGACGGAAAAATTAAAACTTTGATATGATTTGAAATTTTTCAATTTTATATCGAACTTTGTGAAGAAGCATTTTTGTTGTGGTTCTTTATGTTATCAAGAATAATTTGTCTTTTGATTTAAGAATTAATATCAGGTTTTGTTTATGTTTTAGGAAGACCGATGGACTTTATGGTTAGAAGTCACAAGAAATAGCCCGTTATTTTCTAAGCTTAGAAGTAAATTGAATAATGAATGTGGTTTTAGTTTTTGGGTTTACAAGAGATACTTTATATATCTAGAGGTAAAACCTTAATGATAATTCTTAACGGGTTAACGGGTTAACCAATATGAAAAGTAAGTAATTCGCGCCCACACTGATAAACCATTAACTATAAAAGTTTAATACGTTCACCAACCGCTAATCTGATAATCCATTACAAATAAGCCAATAAATTAATTTTGCAGTTGATTATTGATTATGATTCGGTTTTGAACAACCCTAAATTAAATTTTTTATAACCTGTCGATAATTCATAGCTAAATGATAAGGAAGATGTAGAATATGGAATCTTAAAGTGGAAACACTACTAACATGTTCTATAAAATGTTCTGTTATGTAAAGTCATAACGATTAATATATCTTTTTCTCCCATTAGGATAAATGCTCTTTGATTTTTTGTAACAAAGTGACGAATTGGGCGCACATTGGCTAATTCTATATATGAAGTATTTGCTGCCTCATATAACCACATATATGGTGAGCAAAACTATGCGTCAATACTTGGACAGATAATTAAGAAGAACGTAACTTACCCAGTAACTTTGCCTTCGGCCGCATGATATTTGAACTTGAGAATTCTCAACTCACTTCATTAATCACTGCGTCACACCCTCAGCTGCAAGAGCTCAAGTAAATTCAGCCATACATAACCAAATGTTAAACCAAATTACAAGAAAATATTTTAAGTAATAGAACTCTCTTCATTCAACTACTGTCTTTCATACGTATGCATGTTTGGGGGAATCAAGTCCCTCCATCCTTTAAGCATTATTCCTTTAGAAAAGTTAGCCCAACTTATCAAGTATGATTTTTGCTGTAGCAAGATTCCACCATTACAAAGATAATCTCCACAAAGTTATACATTTTCTGTCAGCTACAGCAAGATTATTTCACCTTTTGTTTCACATTTTGAGGTTCACTAAGGCTCATCTCTTTGCCTTCTTAATTATTTAATGTTCATGTTCGAATTATTCTATATTGAACTTAATATTAAATTGCATGATTGTTTGGTCTTCCTAAACTTTATAAAATAATTATAATGATTGGTGATACGAATTACTAACATCTTTAGATTATCGGATGTCATATCTTATTGGGTGTAATCACTTCAATGTATAGTGTGAGTTTGACAGTAAATATATATTGCATGATCGTATATTAGAACATTATGCAGTGATTTTGGTTTGTTATAAGTATATTAAGCTGGGTCTAGTGGATGTTTTTTTTCTCTTTATAGCAAATCCAAATCCATAACTTTGTATCAGTTGACTCCCAATATTTTATTTTTCAATTTGTATGGTCCATAGGCGTGCAATTCAAAAAAAAATAAAATAAAAATAAATTCCTTTTAGTTGGTTAACCAACTAGTCCAATTTTTCAGAGGCGTGAATAAGCACTTTCAAAAAAAGAAGTTTGAATGAGCCTTCAGTATTACAATCATGACAAAATACAAAATTTTATGTAGCCAACTTGACTTTTAAAATCCACACGCCTTTGACAAAAGTAGTACTGTAATAGGAAAAAAAAAAGTCTATAACGTATAGTTTACATTAGGAATTAGGAATTATCAACGCAATGATTTTAATCAAACATCCTTTGATTCTACGTACTATATAGGAAAAGGATTTGAACCTCTATAAATAGAAGATTCCCTTCTCATATCACAACACAATACCATCCACAATGTAGTCGTTAAAAGAGTCTTGTTTAGGGGGAGATTTTCTCCCAATAGTTTTTATGCTTTTTTAATATTAGGTTTTTAATATGTAGGTCGTTTGACCAAACCATATTAATAATATGCTTTTTAGTATGTTTTTATTTGTCATCCGATTTATCGTCTATATAGTTTGCAAACAATTAGCTTCCGCATGACGCCCTCTCGATTTCGAACCCAACAAAAATGAACAATAGAAGTAAATACTAACCTTCTTAATAACTCTACGTTCATTTCTTTCTTTTTTATGTTTTGCCAATTGCCATGATATTTATTCATGTTTAACTGTCAATCATAATGTTATGTTCTTATGTTTTGGACCATTTTGCAAAGTTCAAAAGTAAATTTAATCATTTTATCTAGTAAGAAAAAGTTCATGTATCGGAAAGTTTTGGCGTTAAATTAATTAGGGCGTGTGCTTCAACCTAATATTTGATTTTGATTTACTTTGGCTTCATAAGAGGGAATTGTGGTTCAATCTTTTGGACATGAAAATAAAACCATTGGACATCACATTATGAAGAGTAATTTGCTTTTGGCCTAGAAGTGAGAGAGAACTAATACTTCTAGTTGTTTCAATTTACTCCCTCTATTCTATTTTACTTGATTTCTTTTGACTTGACACACTCATTAAGAAAACATTAATTAAAAGTATATTTTATATAATTAATCCTATTAATGATGTTTTGAGACTCTAAATCTAACTATTACTATTTTTTTAGTTATTTAATAATGAGGGTAATATGAAAAAAAAGTAATAAAATACTCTTGATTTGCGAAAATGAATAACTAATTTGAAACAAACATATTTAGAAAGAATGTCAAGTAAAGTAGAACGGAGGGAGTACTTATCTAATTTATGAAATCAAGAAAATTTTATTGTATCGTTTCCTTTCTACTCTCAGTATTAAATAACTATATAAAATAATAATACTCCCTCCGTTCGCTTTTACTTGTCATATTTTGACTTGACACACCCATTAAGACAATAATTATTAACATGTCTATTTTACCATATTACCCCTATTAATTGATAATT